>CM051001.1:14651643-14681643 GCA_027704905.1 Muraenolepis orangiensis
CACGGTTCACATTTATCCAGTCATCAAGCAGATGTTTTAATCAGACTAAAGGTTATCTGTCCTTCAGGTATTTAAAATAAATTGTATCCGTCTTTTAGGTATTTCAAATAAATTACATCCGTCTCTTTGCTATGTATAATAATTCCAGTGTGTCCTCCTTGGCTAACACAACAAAGCAACATTACAGATTTAGTAAATCAAGAATTGCGTGCCTGAGACGACAGGGTTAATTATACACAAAGGAAGCACAAGGGGAAATACCTTGGTGGTGATGTGGTAAATCCACATCCTTAAAACTATTCCACAAGTTCATGTTAATATTATCCGTACCAAATATATACTGGGGAAGAATACAATGAAACAAAACAACTCCACATTGTGAACGGAAAGCTTTCAACGTTTGTACTGAACTGTGAATGGAGTAGCCGAGATAAACCAGTTTAGCTGGATCTTATCTTCTCCACTTCTAATCCAGTTTAGGAGATTAACTCCTCCACTTCTTAACCAGTTAAGGATATTAACTTCTCCATTTCTAAACCAGTTTAGGATATCAACTTCTCCATTTCTAAACCAGTTTAGGATATTAACTCCTCCACTTCTAAACCAGTTTAGGATATTAACTTCTCCACTTCTAATCCAGTTTAGGATATTAACTCCTCCACTTCTAAACCAGTTTAGGATATTAACTTCTCCACTTCTAATCCAGTTTAGGATATTAACTCATCCACTTCTTAACCAGTTTAGGATATTATCTTCTCCCCTCCTAAGCCAGTTTAGAATATTAACTCATCCACTTCTTAACCAGTTTAAGATATGATCTTCTCCCCTCCTAAGCCAGTTTAGGATATTAACTCATCCACTTCTTAACCAGTTTAAGATATTATCTTCTCCCCTCCTAAGCCAGTTTAGGATATTAACTCCAGAAACTATTCCCATAGTCCATATATGTAAACATTTCAGTGGTCAAACTTTTTCTGCAGGGCCCCCTTTTTGTAGATAACAAAAATGTCAGGACCCCCCCCCCCCACCTACACGCGCCAACATAAAGGCCCTCTCAGACACCTCCTTTGCTTGCACACTCCTATAGAATATATTTAAAACATTTAAAACAGTTCTGTAATTAATACAGAACTGCAAGGGCAAATGTTATAGTCACCTTAAGGATATTGCATAATTTATATTTAGCCTCCACCGTACCCCCCTCCCCCTGTCATAACTCCCCCCCCCCCCCCCCCCCGAGGGGAGCGCCAACAGGGACCCACTGCATTATTCAATCACATTCTCCATTCTCTCTTTGTCGTCTCGTACCGTTGTAATCCATCCATCCCAATGAAACTCAGCATCACTGGAACAATAGTAACACTAATTGTTGGACACGTCACTCGTCCTGAAGACTCATCGCAGCCTGGACACTTAAATCAGTGACACGCCCCTACTCCCATCGCTACGGTTACTAGGTCAGCTTTTGTCTCACTAACGGCTGAGGGGTTAGGGGTCGGACGACTTTGTCATTGGCTCAATGTGCTTGTGTGTGTATGATTGGAACATATGCATGGTCTGTCTGTGTGTCTGTCTGTCTGTCTGCCTGCCTGTCTGCCTGTCTGCCTGCCTGTCTGCCTGTCTGCCTGCCTGTCTGCCTGTCTGCCTGTCTGCCTGTGTGCGTGCGTACCTTCGTTATCAGTGCGGAACACGAAGATTCTGTGATTGGTCACTATCTCAAACTTGTTGTCTTTGGCAGGGCGGGCCATCTGGATGGCAGCCAATGGGATCACTCCTTTGGGGTAGATATCCTGGGAGAGAGTGGATATAAAACAATTTTAAAAGCTGAATAAATGTAAATATTGTATGCACATTAAAAGGCAGAGGATCGATAGGTCCAACATTAGCGGGAAACAAACAACAGAACGAGGTTTGTACCTTTTCGTTGCCAAAGTACATCAGGTTTTTGCCGTCAAACTTCACATAGCGCTTCTGGAAAACATAATTCCTGAAATGCAAAAACACACATTCTGAATATGAATTTAAGAATACTTTCATCACTATATCTGTATTATATAGTTATGTATATTGAGATTATGTAAATGTGGCTTACATTTCACACCCTTTAGCCTAGCTGTTATGCTAGTGGACAGAACTAGCGACGGGCACACAATTGGCGGGAAACAGAAGCAGGAAAAGACAAAACAAACACAGGAAGAGGAAGAGCACAAACCGAGCGGAGGAAGAGTAGGAAAGGAGAGTGAGGAAGCAGAGGCAGCTCCTTAGGAGAGAGGAGAGGTAAGATGGAGGGTAGAGAAGGAGGCGCAGCTTCAGACCCAGGGCCAACTTCTGTCGTCTTTAGCACCGACCAGAGGAGAAAGGGGGTGGGTTGTCACACACACACACACCGACACACACATGCACGTGCAATACAGACAGCATCAACTCTGTTCCATTACTTAACATAGTAGACATAGTCAGGGAATCACTCTACACTGAGAAACTATACTGCGTCTATGCCTTACGATACGGATGGAATATTGTTAAACAAAAACACAATTTCCCATCAAACCATAGGATGAGCCATGGCACCAACTCATTACAATATACAATTTACAATATACCACATCACTCACAAAAGGTGTCATTTTTGTGACTAATTTGTTTTTATATATATTTAGTATATTTTCATAATTACCTCCGCCATCGAAGATGGGATGGAGGTAATGTTTTCACACATGTTTGTTTGTTTGTTTGTTTGTTGTCTGCTAGCAGGAATTGGACACAACTTGGTGGTTAGATCACTTATGGGCCAAGGAACAGTTGAATATATTTTGGCACAGATCCAGGGGAGTTTTTGGTGTGGCGGTGGTATCCGTGCCTTCAAGTTGATTTGTATTTAATCATGTATGTTTGAGGTAGCTTTTATCCAAAGCGACTTTCTGTGAATACTGATACATGTCAAAGGGGTTTGGGCATCTCGCTAAAATCGGGGCTCAAACCGAGATCTGTACCCACTACACGGTTTACCTGACTCATTAACTAATAAACCCAATGACAGACTGACGTCCACGCACCCTTGTGGAGAGAGCTTGTCCAGCCAGCTGCAGATGATGGGGGCGCAGGGTTCGGACATGGAGTTGAAGCTGGCATAGGGGGAGATGACCAGCTCCTCGTCTGTCTCCGCGGGGTACAGGCGATGGGGGGGTAGGCAGCGGGAGGGAGGGGAAGGCGGCGATTGCTCGCCCACCGTGCTGTAGCCCTGGGCGTCAATGGCGGTGGTGGTGGTGTGGAGGACCTGGGACAGACGCTTGGTCCAGGACAGCTTCTGAGACCTGGGGAGTAGAGAACAAAACGTCACTCGCAGAACTAGTCTATAAACAATGGTAAATGGACTGCATTTATATAGAACTTTTAATTAAAGCGCTTTATAAGTTATGCCTCGCGGTCACCCATTCATACACCTTTTCATACACACATGCAGCCACTGACGGCGGTGTCAGCCATGCAAGGAGATAGCCAGCTGGTCAGAAGCACTTAGGGTTAGGGTGTCTTGTTCAGGGACACCTCGACGACACTTGGCCAGGAGGAGCCGGGGAATCGAACCAGCAACCTTCCGGGGGATCGAACCAGCCCGCTCTACCTCCTGAGATACTGCCGCCCCCCCCATATAACAATGGATTATTCAGTGTAATTCTTGCAATTAGGCCAAGGGTCGGTGGAAAGAGAACGAGAACCGGCGAGCGAGACAGAGAGGTTTTAACTCTCTACGTCCTCCCAAGTCTCTCTCAGTTCCCGTCACACCAGAAAGTCCAGTCAATTAGGAAGAGATGAGTTCCCTACACAGAGTCAAGCCCCATCTCGTGTCCCAGTACGTCCTATGCTACAGTGAAGATCTGAGGTTACCTGTGGTCCTCAGGACTCCTGTCCTCATCTCTCCTGGTCTCCCTGCTGTTAGACTTGGCTCTCTCGTCCTGGATACCAAAAAAACAAACATGAAAGATTACATCATCAAAGTATAGCACACACTACCCCAAAGGAGCAATCCCATTGGATACCATCCAGATGCCCTGCGAAAGACAGCAACATTGAGATAGTGACCAAAACCAGAAACTTTGTGTTCCACACTGATAACTAGGCACACACACACACACACACACACACACACACACACACACACACACACACACACACACACACACACACACACACACACACACACACACACACACACACACACACACACACACACACACACACACACACACACACACACACACACACACACACACACACACACACACTTTAAGAAGAAATTATATCAACCGTGGTTGCACTACACTTGATGGCCAAAATGGCATCAAATGAAAAAGGGTAAACACAAATGAAGCCAGAGAGTTTGACACAGTTTCTACTTTTAGTCTACCATTGGGAACACCCAACCCATACGCAAAATTGATGTCACTAGAGAGTCACCAAAAGATTCATAACATAACGAGGGATCTTACCTCACACAGGTGGGGCAGTCGTCTGCTTTGGAAAACTGTTTCACAGTATGGGCTGATCTCCTCGTCTAGGTCTTCGTTGGAAGCTGATGGAAGTGGAGTTGTGAAGAGTTAACATTTGATCCGTTTGTTGGACCCGCTGATCATCCGAAAATCTCCTAACCAGTGTGGGTAGTGGGTGGTAGATTAGGCATGTGACCAATGCAACTGATATAAAAACACACGGTGAAACGTCTAGCATTTACATTGCTCCATTAATGGTTGATTAAAGGGGCAGTATGCCCAAAATATTTTGCCGTTAGCATGTCTTATATGACCTTTAACATAGTAATCTTAGTAAGCATTTTCTCAAGGTTACTAAGATAACATAATTTAGAGAAAACTGGTGTAAAATCCTATTTTTTTTGCAGGTGAACAGGATGTCCTCACCTCTGGTTGACCCTGAGGAGCGGTTACTTAAAGTGCTGCTGCTGTTAAAAAAACAACAACAGAAAAACAAACACAAAAAACATAACAATTCATTCATTAATTTATTGACAAATTCATGAATGAACTTACGTGTAAGAATCAGTAGGCCCTTCTCAAATGCTTTTAAATCTTTTTGCACAATTCAAAACATGTAGATATCACTTTTTGTTATTTTTTATTTTTTTGCAGTAAGCATTTCATTGTACTTGTTGCAAATGGCAATAATAACAAAAATCTTTACTGGCCCCTGTGGCCGATAAGTGAGCTGCAGCCTGCTTGCTGGAGCTTGTGCATTCAAAGCACTGGAGTACGAGCTCTGTGGGTTGAGACAATAACAATCATAAACTAATATGATTATGTGTACTTATAATCATAAATACATGTTGTACAAATAAAAAGATCTGAAAGAACAGACATGTTTGCAATTATCCGGGCTTAGACGTCACTCCCTTCGTTTGTATTCCAGCAAAACCGGCCCAGTTTAAAGAGAATATAAATCAGACCCATAGGCTGTTCTACGACAGAGAGATTCATGCATGCAAGAATACTACACACTGTCCCTTTAACAAGTCAAATGAGTTGATTAACGTTGGGGGAAAAGCCTTGGGGTTTTGTAGTCTAATTTGCACTAATTTACACTGTGCTGTGCAATGACAATACATTTGAATCAAATCTAATATAAATAAAGTGCATTATTCATCATCATTATTATTATTATTATAGAGTAGTGTTGATATGTATGGCCCCATGTACAGTATGTAAGTTGTACTAGTATGAGGTAACCTGTGGTGAAGTCTATCATAGTTGCGTTAGTAGGAGGTGAGACCCATGTGTTCTACCTGTTCCTCTCAGCCGTCCGTCTGTCCAGCGGTTGTCTGGGCGGAGGTAAGGGAACAGCCTGCTGGCCGCAGTGCGTCCTCCCGCCACTAGGCGAGGCGGAGCCAGGTAAAGTGCCACAGTAGATCTCGTTGGAGACCATCTCCATCCCGCCGCCCCTGGGCGAACCTGAAGGGGACGTTCTTCTGGAGGGCCGGTGGGCGTCGTCGGGGCTACGGGGCGTGAAGAGGAGGGAGGAGGGGGAGGCGGCAACAGTCTGTTGGCGATCGGTCCGTCCGGCGGAGCACGAAGGCTGGGAGACCGCCTCCGACACGGCGGAGGAGGACAGGCGATTCAGTCTGGGGGGAACCGGAGGCACCGTGGACCCAGAGTCCGACTGCAGCGAATTGCAACTGGACCTCTGGGCCACCTGGTCCCGGGTGTGAGGAAGGGGAGGGGGTCTGGGGCTGGGGGAGCTCAGACCCTCCAGTACGGTGAAGCAGATGGACTCCTGGGAGAGCCGTCTGGGGGGCTGAGGAGGGGGGTCCGGCCCCGGGCAGGAGAAGTGGACCGGTGCCGTCCTGCGCCGGTTGAACACAGTTCTGGGTTTGGGGACCGGTTTGGTGGCAGCCGGTTTGGCGCCACCGGCGCTCGCGAAGTCGGCGGAGCAAGAGTTCGTCAACATGGCTGCCAAGTTGGGCGCCGAGCTGTTTCGGAACGCCTCGAAATTGACAGGGCTCGTCTGATTGGCTGAGAGTCCCGTGTGTCCGGGGTCCGACAAGCGGATGTCTGAATCCGACTGCCAGCGGTCAATGGAAGGATCCGCCACTGGATTCTGATTGGCTTTCGGGGCTTCTTTCATAGATTTCTCATTAGTCCTCTGAATGTGGGCGACCAATCGCAGTATTCGTTTGCGGTGTCCTGTGGCAGCTATGCCCAGACTGGCCAGGGCATCGTGGTCCAGGTGTGTGAAGTCTCTGGCCAATAGGAGACCAGCATGACAAAATGCATCCAGGTATCTGAATAAGAACACAGAGCATTTCCCTCATTATATAGTAGTAGTATATAGTACTTTCGAGTGCATCGGGCGCTTTTAAAACCGCTAGATTAATCCACAAAATTCAACAAAATTCAGAGCCCAATGTTATGATTTGAAGGTTGAACCATTTTGGAATGGTGATTCCAACATGGTGATGATATTTTAATTGATTATTTGTATGATAGTATTAATAACTTGTTGTGCCTGGTACCACACAGACACCGTAGCTGTAAGGGCTTTGAGAAAGCTCTGTAGGTCGCCTCCAACCGGCACACAAAAGAGCGACCAAAACCTGGTTTCACAGTCAACTGTTTTGGTGCTTTGGACACTAGATGTTCTAGTGGTTTGAACACCAGAACTTACATTACAGTGAATAAATGTTTTTTCTTTGGATTTTTCTTTATTGTGTGACTTTATGTGACAGACAGGCATTGTTAGTGCACGTCAGTGTCTGTCTGTGTCTGTGTGTGTGTAACCTACTTCTCTAGGTGGATGGCCGTCAGCAGAGTCTCAACCGGAGTGCTTCCATCCAGCGTTGCCATGGCGACGAACATGGGTTTGGGGATGGACCGGGTCGTCTCCTCCACAACATGCAGCCGAGGAACTGTCCATCACTGGGCCCTGGGAGGAGTCAACACCACAGCCCGCCTCGCTCCATCTGGACCACATTAAACACAAGGGCATCCAGTGAGTCCATGTGTTTAAACTAAGGTCTGGGTGGATGTGGATTATCACAACAATCACAGGGAATTTCACACAATAATAATAAATATCACAACATACCATTCAGTCTATCTGAGGGTCATTACGTTGACATATATGGACATTTAAAGTACGGTATTGGACTAAAACTTGTTTTCTTTTCTCGCTGACATTTCAAACCTATATATTATTATATTGTACATATATTTCATCATAATGTTAGGGTTAGGGATATCTCATCATAATCTTAATAATAATATATTAAGTCTATTATTATTATTATTATTATTAATAATTATTATTATTAATTAATTATTATTATTAATATAATAATCCTCTTAACTCTTAACTCTACTGACTGCAAGCCAGCAGAGAGCACAAATGGTTAGATGCCAAATTATTTTTGCTGTACTGTTTATGTGCTGTGCAATGAATGACAATAAATTGAAATCTAATCTAATCTAAACACAACAAGAGTGAACCGCCACTCACTGGGACATGGCTGATGAATGCCCAAGTGAACCGACAAGTATAATGTTTTTGTACTTCAAAATGGGATTTCCTCTCAGAGGAAATCAAAAGACAGGCCAACATTATTTACATGGCCCTTAATCACGATAACAGTCTGGAAACACCCCCTAGTCATAATCCCTCTAAAGGGACAAGGAAAAACAGCAAGCAAAACCAGAGGGAAAAGCTTAATTATACTCCTTTTTATTTACATTTTACATTTTTTTTTTATCGATTTAATCTGTCTTATTTTAAGATACTTATATATATAACAATTTAATGATTTTAAAAAAGGTTAGTAAAGCTTAGTCGATCCGTTTGAACGTCATGCTATTTCAGCCGTCCCAAGTTTCCGTTTCAAAATGTGATTAATTTTTCCCCCAGAGGAAATCCAAGCTCTGTTCTCCTCAGTCCACGTCCTCATGGCACCCATCTCTACAAACATACTAAATCCCTTTGGCTACAGCTCATTCATCAGCATCACATTACAGCCGAGGACCAGGTCAGGGAAAGGGTTCAACTTTGAGCCTAATTCCAGATGGGATTTGGTTAGTCTGTCATTCTGAGCAGAATTACAGGTTAACCGTTACACTTTACAAAATATTTAAAACTGACTGACGTTTTTTGAAGAATATAAGAAAGATATATTCAATAAACATATGAGCTGTAGAAAAGAAAAATAAACATGAACTTTAACATGTCGTAGAAAATCACTATTATCTGGGTCTAAGTCCAGCCGGACAAGTGGAGGTCCACTTGTCGATACAGGTCGGTATGAAATCTAAGGTGCATTGACCCCTGAAATAAAGAACATAACATGAACTCCTGGTCGCATCCTGCGATTGTTCGAAAGGGAAAGAGAACCGTTGTTTTATTGTTCCCTTTACGTAATCGTAGCGCACAGGCCCATAGTGTGGTACAAGTACAACACGTGTTGTTTTGATCACATTAACATCAAGGACACCATTAACGGACCAGTTCTGAGAAGCAGGTTGGATATTCATTCTGAACACTAGCTGGACTTGCATGTCACTGTATATTGTTATCCCAGACAGAGCTTGGAAATCCATTAGCTCATGACTCACTGCCATTCATGTTTGTTTTTAACATCTCAATGTACATCTTATCTAGTTTAAAGATATTAGGCCTATATATATATGTGTTTTATATCACTGTTGTAAAAACCGCAGATTAAACAAAAAATGTCAGAATAGTCATCTTTAAATATTCAAAAAATAATAATATTGGGCGGCAGTATAGCTCAGGGGGTAGAGCGGTCGCCTCACAACCGGAAGGTCGCTGGTTCGATCCCCCGGCTCCTCCTAGCAAAAACTGTTGAGGTGTCCTTGAGCAAGACACCCTAACCCTAACTGCTCCTGACGTGCTGGTTGTCTCCTTGCATGGCTGACTCCGCCGTCGGTGTATGAATGGGTGACGTGAGGCATGACTTGTAAAGCGCTTTGGATAAAAGCCGGCATTATTATTATTATTAAACATGATGACTAAACGGCACGGGGGGAAACAGAGCCGGAACACACACACACACACGCTGAATGAATAATTAATGAAGTGAATCAGACACCAGTGCAGCCAAATGGCGGCTAGCCACCGTTAGCACTCGAGGGGAGACTTCGCCCCACAGGCAGCGGCGTGGCAGGCCGAGAATGCATCAGCTGCCCTCTGACCTCTGGGTCGCGACCCCCATTCTGGCGGACTAAAAGCCTGTTGTCACTGGACAAAGTCATCAGGCCGCAGAGTCTGCAGTGTCTGCACAAGCTGAGGCCCACATCTGTGGAGAGAAAGTGGTGTGTGTGTGTGTGTGTGTGTGTGAGAGAGATAGTGAAGTCTAGACTTTAAATCCAATACACTGGATCTTGTTACCTCCGCCATCGAAGATGGGAGGTAACGCCCCCGTTTGTCTGTCTGTTAGCAAGATAACTCGAAAAGTTATGTTCGGAATTTGACCAAACTTGGTGGTTAGGTTACATATGGGTCAAGGAACAGCTCATTCAATTTTGGCACAGATCCGAAACCGTAACCAGGGGACTTTTCGGTGTGGCGGAGGTATGAGCTCTACTGAGTACCCTCTAGTTAAATAATGTGTTGGTCAAAAGCCTCCTGGGAAACACCACATGGTCAACAGGTGGATGACATGGAGCAACGCTCTGTTTTTGTCGGCTCCAGACGAGAGACAATGACCCAAAAGACAGACCTTCAGACCAGAGGTGTCCGGTGTCTAACAGAAACCTGATATAGCACAATATGGTCCAGGCTTTCCTGACGAGGTGAGTGTGGCTGACGTTTGTCTATTGTCGAATGTCAACATTGAACATTTAAACGTTTACGTTTAACTACTTAAAAAAATCTCTTCGGAATTGCTATATTCCTTCCCATCTGGGATGAATAAAGAGCATCTCATCGTGTTAGTCCCTTCGGTTACCTGAGGTGTCTGGTGAAGGTCAAGCAGATTCAGATTAAATACCGTGAAGTCGTGGGAATGTGCTACTGGAGATAGTGTGGTTTTCACATCTGTTTTGTACTTGTGTTCCATCTCAAGGTTTCTTTCTGTTGGGTTTTGGGGATTACTTCTTGTTCTCCTTCTCCTCCTTCAATGAAGACTTTAACACTGTGGCTGCGGAGACAAATCTGACCTCACCGGACATCTGGACGCCCACTTGCTCACACACACACACACGGCAAATCTTGCTGAGACACTGTCCAAACACTTTCAGCCTCTAAACGGTCCGTCAAGACAGTCAGTCTATTTATACAGGCCTGGTGGCTCTGCGTGTTCATAAGACCAGATTGTGGTAGTGATGAAACTCGGCAGAAGTTGGTCCTTAACTCGTCCCCAAAACCCCACACAAACAAAGAGGGTCCAGTTAGAGACGACACACACACACACACACACACACACACACACACACACACACACACACACACACACACACACACACACACACACACACACACACACACACACACACACACACACACACACACACACACACACACACACACACACACACACACACACACACACACACACACACACACACACACACACACACACACACACACACACACACACACACACACACACACAATCAAACACCCTGGCCAGGGAGAGGTATCCGTTTGAACGTCATGCATTCCGCCCACTTTCAGGATGTGAGCAGCAACAACTCACACTGGAACACAAGGTCACATACTGCAGCAGGCCACACACACACAGCCAGATACAGACACTTAACAATACAATATAGCCCAGAGGATTGCCTGAAGCCAGGGCGAGGTATGCTGTCTTATAGGGCGGGGGTGGGTGTGTGTGTGTGTGTGTGTGTGTGTGTGTGTGTGTGTGTGTGTGTGTGTGTGTGTGTGTGTGTGTGTGTGTGTGTGTGTGTGTGTGTGTGTGTGTGTGTGTGTGTGTGTGTGTGTGTGTGTGTGTGTGTGTGTGTGTGTGGTCTACACATAGTGGCGTCACACAGAGCCACTCTCTATCCCGATAGACTTTAGTATCTTCAGTTATGTTTCAAAGAGTCGACCTCAGGCGGTCAGGACCCGCAGGGACCCAACAACCCGCTCTTTGAGATCCACCCATTAGGGAAATGACAAGGAAGGGAGAGCTCGGGGGGTCAAAGGTCAGGAAAACTACGCCCTGACAAAATGCACACAATATCCATGTGACCCCCCTCAGCCAATGCCTGAAGGTCAAATCAAAGCTGAGAGAAAACTGCCAAGACAGAATGTTGTCCTCTGTTTATGATTTTTTTGTAAGTAAAGGTGTGGGTCAGAAAGTGAAAGTTGTTGAAGGGTGGTGAAGGGTTAAAATGATCATTCTACTGTATATGCTTATTTTATTGTTTTGCGGGCTCTGAGTTATGTTGTCAATATCCATTAAAAATGCACCATAAAGAACATCCTTAAAAAGCTTCAACGTTATTTTAACGTTAACGTCTTATTATCGCCAACGGATTAAATACAAATACAGTTGGAATGAGGTCATCTCAGTCAACTTCTGCAGACTTCCGGTCATCAACAAATTCCCCATCGCTAAACCATTTTCATTCTGACTGTTTGTGCTCAATCACAACACTCAACACACCAGCAGTTCAGACCAGTTGACCAGACGGAGGTTTTGAGGAAGTGTAGACTCAGAGAAGAGAATGTGACTCACATCTTCTTGTTCCTTTGTCTGCAGCACTGTGCTGTATCTCCCCAGCATGCACAGATGGTCTCTCCCTCTCTACCTCCCTCTCTCTCCCCCCCCCTTCTCCCCCTCTCCCTCTCCCTATCATTCCCTCTCCACCCCTCTCCCTGCCTCCCTCTCCGTCCTTCTCCCTCTCGAAGGGTTCCTGAAAATACTACAATACCAATACCACCTTTGTAGCATAATTGGTAGTAGGCTCAGCTGACGCAACATCTGGTAGCACAACATCCAAAACACTTTACAGCGGAAATTGGAGTCGACTTGGTATTGTTGGGGATGGGTCAGATGACATACTCTCAGTAACAGGAAAGACGGTTTGAACCACAAATCCCCAGACCGCAAGTTCTACTCACAGGAAGAAACACACAGCCAAGCACAAAAGGGGAAGGGGTCTGGGTGAAACTTCAAATGAATATTCGAAGGCTGTACAACACGCAGAACTATGTCCAGCACCATTGATGTACTCAAATCCAAGAAACATATCCCTCCATGCCTCCACGTACAAGGATCTCACGATAGAGTCGTCTGTTAGGTCTGGCATTAAGACTACAATTTAAGTTAAGAAACACTACAATTCCCCAAACGACTGAAGCAGGAAAAGAAGGGACTTGTTGTTCCCTTGTGTCCTTGAGCAAAACATGGCCAGCAACACACACACACACACACACACACACACACACACACACACACACCACCCCCCCCCCCCCACACCCCAAATGTCCACACAGCCTCCCAACAGACTGGCTATTGAGCCAGTAAGCGTGGAGATAAATGGTTAGTAAGCCCACGGCTAAGCAGATGCTCCGCATTTCACATGTTTTCTTTTCTTAGTTGCGTAGCGCTACGACATGAATAAATTAACTATAGTGAGACGTACAGAAAGAAATAATCCCATTTTCCGTTTGAAGGAGGTGGGGGCGTTTGTGTTGTTTGTGTCGAGTCAAGCTGGTTGTCATCCACTATAAAAAAAACAACATGTTTGTCACACATACTCTCCTCCTCTTCTTCCTCTTCTTCCTCCTCCTCCTCCTCCTCCTCCCACTCCCAATCTCCCCTCTTCTTTCATATGAGTTTCCTGTCCAGATCTTCCCTGTTCCTGGGGTGTCATAGTCTCATAAAATCAAAAAACTATTAGGTTAGTGTCTAGACAGCGTCGTGTCGCTGAAAACGGGTATCTGTTAGCACATAATTCAATATTCAAGATATTTAAATTGCAACAATGGAATGATTACTCCCGTATTTCCTCCCACAGTATGAATTCCCTACAACAATACTAAACGATACAATACTATACTATACTAATTGGTGAACAAAAAATGTAGTGACAGCAGCAGTTCTCAAAAGGTCTCAAATCAACACCATGTAGACCGGCCACTGTAGAAATACATACTTATATCCCCTTCTAGAAGATTCATCCACAACTGGCATGAGTTTCCTTCGATGGAATATCTCCTTAACGAAACAGGAAACAAGGCTTCACTCCTGGTCCTGGTTTCCGGCGCAGGCTCTGTGCAGCCCACCCCCCGCCCACAACACTTCTAATCCAGGACTGCTGGATCAGATGTTTTGCTGTAACATAGTAGGACTGCTGGTTAAGTGTAGTCATAAACCACCCACACACAATCTATGTTCATCAGGACTGGAGATCTGCCAGCAATGGACTTAACCCAGGACGGGGGGGGGGGGGGACGACACACACACACACACACACACACACACACACGGCTGGTGGGAAGAGACAGTGGGTGGAGAACAAGCTACCTAGCGGTGCGCTTCCTCGTTCCTACCCCCCACCCAGGACCAGGAATAGGCCTACCCTGGAAAATATGTTTAAGATGACTCAGTGTGCCACTTAATAGGTTATGTATGAGCATAACTGAGCAATGTTATCGCCAAAAATCCTTACAATAATGCTTTAAGAGTAAAAAAAAAGCGAATCATTACAAATGGCGAAAAATTCAAAACACACCCCAAAATAACATTCCTCTGGCACACCCCATCCTGTTCTCTCCCTCTCCCCCCTTACACCTCTCTGTCTCTCCCTCTGCATCTCCCTCGGTCTTCCCCTCACCCCCCCCCCCTCTCTCTCTATCTCCCCCCCCCCCCCCCTCACCATTCCTACCTCTCTATCTCTCTCTCTCTATCTCTTCCCCTCGCCTAGTCACTCTCAATATTGTTCAAACATGTTGGTTTCATATTTAGTTTCCAAAATATGGGATTCTGAGTGGACGCCTGCGTTGCTTTCAAAACAAACTGCACACAGCACAACAGGGTCCTGGAGATAGGTATAGCAATAGACATGCTCTGGCCCGGTGAAGCGCCAAGGCCAGGGATTGTGTCTACCAACCCCAGCAGCCTCAACCTCCATACCACATACACCACACATGTGCCACAATGAACGGCCATAATGGAGTAGATTAACTAGATAAAACCACATGGCCATAACCTCATTAAAACCAGGGCTTGTGTCATCCCACCGGGTACCCAACAACACCTGTCGCCTTAGACACGTTTGATTGAAACAAACCAGTGCAAACACGCCAGTGGCCGTGAGAAACACGCCAGTGGCCGTGAGCCCGGAGTGTTGCGGCGAGTAGTGATGATGACATGGACCAAACCTCGGACTAACGTCATGCATCCAATGGGCGGCTGCAGTGTGCAATCGCTCGGTGGAACCTGCGTAACCGACCCGCCGAGTTGCTTCACCAAAGACGACAACGCAACACACAAACCCGGAGCCCAAAAATATAACCAAACGTACCAGGAACCGTGAACCCCTATGAAGTACAGCAGAGTTCAGCATCAGCAGACCTGGTGTGATGTGGCAACCCAACAACGACGGAAACACAATACCACACAACGCAAAGACAACAAGACAACACAACACACGACGATACAGTTAAAAACACAACACAACAGTTTAAAACACAATTCAATTCGACACAAGAAAATACGACAAAACAATGAAAACACAACGGAAGAAGGACAGCGATGAAAAACACTGCGAAATACAATAACCACAACAACGTACCACACACACACATACACACACACCAACAACAAACACACAATGACAACACAGTCAGACAACACAGTCCGCACCTGATGCCTCAACATTCACTCCCTCCATCCAAGAACACACACACACACACAGCTTTCTATTGTATGTGTGTGTATGTGTGTGCGCGTCCGGTCCTGGTGACCTCATGGCTCCCTCCCACTGCATCAGAAAAATCACAGGAAGACCACAGCAATCCACCACCACCACTGTGTGTGTGTGTGTGTGTGTGTGTGTGTGTGTGTGTGTGTGTGTGTGTGTGTGTGTGTGTGTGTGTGTGTGTGTGTGTGTGTGTGTGTGTGTGTGTGTGTGTGTGTGTGTGTGTGTGTGTGTGTGTGTGTGTGTGTGTGTGTGTGTGTGTGTGTGTGTGTTAAAAATGATAGGGGGGGCAGAGAGAGGAAAAGGAAAGGTGGCGGGAGGGTGGGGGGGCGAGAGCGAGTGGGACAGAAAGAACGAGAGAGAGATAGGGGGGAGGGAGAGAGGGAGGGAGAGCGGGAGAGAGCGGGAGAGGGGTGTATGTATAAATAACAGTGAAGCTCTATTGTAAGACACAATATGCCATTGTCCGTCTCTGGGTCCAGCCCCACAGAGTGCGGTCTGTGTGTTAGCTCGCCAGCTAGCATCCCGCGTGCTAGCCGCCACTCCTGTTCCGCCACTGCAGTTGACCTCCGTCAGATTAGCAACAAACCAAAAAAAAAACAGCAATTTCAATACTTTTACTTGCTGACATTTTGCATACAAGCAACACTCGCACCTTGTCCATGTGTGCCTAAATTGCGAATAGCATGTATGTCTTTCTGTCTGTGTGCGTATGTACGTACATACAGTATGAGTGTGTGCGAGAGCGAGATAAATGTACAATGAAAGTGATTTTCTCATTATGAATCGAAAGCGGCCAATTGTCTTGGGTTAAATCTAAACTCTGTTGAGCACGCAGCGCCAAATATTGACACACCTCAGACGGTGGACAACAACAACAACAACAGCAGAACAACAGTTTGAACGTTACCCATAAGCCACCTGGTTCAAGATAAGGCTTTCCTTGACATGGGACGGGGTGTTGAACCTGAAACACTGTCCGGTAGAATCCTGATATAAAAAAAAAAAGTCACAGGCCCCCCTTGACGGACAAGTGGTTCGACCAATGAAAGGGCAACTATCGAACAGATGTTTCTCCCCAGCCCTGTGACATTGAATCCTTACCTACAATGCACCTCTTCAACCATTGTGTGGATGGGATCCATGATTGTGCTCCAATAATGCAGTGCAGTTCCAGGTCACTTCATTCCCGCTCATTGTTTACCAAACAAACAACGATACAGCAGCCATGTTCCGGGTTTCTTAGCATAAACCTCTGCCGTGTTTTCTTGGTACGTTAACCTACAGGACCCCTAAGCCTCTCTCTCTCTCTCTCTCTCTCTCTCTCAAGGTCCCTCCAGAGGAAACTGACTTAGCAGCTGTAACTTATTCTGGGATGGACAGATTCACATCTTGTGTGTGTGTGTCCGTTTTGACAAAGTACTGTTTAGGCAGACGGCTTCTTTTGTTACACGACATCCTGCTGCTTTGCACACTGCAGCACCAAAGGGGGGAGGATGGGGTATGAGAGGATGAGAGGATGGGGGGGGGGGGGGGGGGGGGGGGGGGGGCGGGAGGGGAGGAATCTACCGGAAAAAAAGGTCCTCGAAGCCAGCGGAGCTTTTGTGGAGGTGGTGGTGGAAGAAGAGGTGGTGGAAGTAGTAGGGCCTCGAGGAGGTGGTGGTGGTGGTGGTGGTGGTTGTGGTGGAGCCGGTGGCGAGCGCAGGGGCTTGAGGAGGTGGAGTTGAGGGTGGAAGAATAGGTGGTGGAGGGGATGGAGGAAGTGGGATTCGAGGAGGTGGAAGTGCTGGAAGTGGTGGTGTTAGTCTTGGAGCAAGTAGGGGACTTGGGGAGGTGGTGGTTGGGGTGGGGGTTTAGGGGACTTCAAGGTGCAGTTCCTGGCGTATGGTGGAGGAACTGTGAATGGATTGGTCTGAGGCACCGCTGGGTATTGTTCGGGTTTTGGTGCCATTCATTACAGAACACAAGGCCCCTCAGTAAAGCTCATAACCTCCACCAAACTCCCCCAAATTTGAATCCTGATGTGCAACAAAATCGAATCAATTGTTCCTTGGCCCATAAGAAATCTCACCACCAAGTTTTGTACAATTCCGTACATAACCGTTTGAGTAATGTTGCTAAACAGACTAACAAAGAGGCAAACAAGGAGTAAAAACATAACCTCCAGTCCATCTTCGATGGCGGAGGTAACAACAGGGTTTATGACAGAACCACATGAGGACTAGGCTACGTCTACACCTCGGTCTGGACCGACCACTCTCGGTCCCGTCTGGGATCTTGGTAGTTTCGATGTGATTAATTACCAAAACGGTACTGAGGTTCAGTACCCAGCTGGTACTTTTGACCCCCCCCCCACCCCTTGTGTGTACGTGGGTGGGAACCCACGTACACACAACGGTATACAGACAGATGGGAGTCTAGATGAACACAAGAACACATGAATCACAAACTTCAGCCATTACAATCCACGCTACGTGGAAGTCTAAAACACGTCACAAACTGGTCACTCTTGCACCAGACAGTGTATGATGAGGAAACTGAAGAATTACACAACTTGTTGCAGCTGTGTCTTTTTTGCCTTCCCTCGTTCCACAGACGCATTTAGTATAAGTTTGTTTGTATATGTTTTTAGTCATATGTATCATGCAGGTGTATTTTTACCTCCGCCATCGAAGACTGGGGGAGGTTATGTTTTCACCCGTCTGAAGCAAAATAACATATTAAAAAGGTAATAAAGTTATGTACGGAATTAGACGGAACTGGGTGGTTAGAATCGTCGTTAGAATCATGTAGACCCGAGTTTAAGATACAAACCTGTCGATAAGATAGAGAAAACAAGGAGGCAATGGCATAACAATGGCAACTAAACGCTGAACGCCCCATCCTACCCTCAGAGAACCTAAACCTCCTATGAGCAAGGCACCACCTCCCTTTCCTCCTGCTGCTGCTGCTCCCCTTGTAATAGCCAACACATGCAAACATCTTATGAAATGATTGTGACGTTTGTGTGGCAGGTGGTGGGCATTCAACTTTGTGAAGACCATGTTTGAAGTCTTTTCCTGCCCCCACGTCACGAAAAGGCAGGGGAACCGATCAAAGCAGAGAGAGAAAGAGAGAGCGAGAAAGAGAGACTCTTTTATGTTGATTTCAGCAGGTTTAGGATCAGTATAACTTCTCCAGAGAGATGTCACTTTGGGTGAGTTCCAGCAGTAGGATGTAAGCCTATACAGGGAACAGCTACAAGAAGAAGTTATGTAATATTTCCTTAGGATACACACACCCTTGTGACATGTATGTGGAGATAAACCATTGTCTGTGAATTCAATGTGTGCTGTATCCTGTTGGGAGTTATATGTTTAGATGTTAGGAAGTGAAATCATTTGGGTTTGCCATCACCATGGAGACATTGGCAAGCAAGAGCCAAGAATAGAAGTATTTATATGGGGTTCTGGGTTTGACCTCCCAATGTCAAGCCCACTTGAAGGCATCCTTCAGCAAGATGCCCACTGACCCCTACCTGCTCATTAACGACCGCTTACAGCTACAGAGATACATCACTGTAAGTCGCTTTAGATGAAACGTCGCTGCTAAATATCTAAATAGTAATGGCAGTCAATAGTCATCAAAAACCAACTGAATAAAAAAAGGTGGCTGTGGGACCACCGACTTAACCCCATTGTTCCGTTCCAATACATATCCAACAACTGTCCTTACAGACACGTTCCTTCAGACACAGGCTGTCAGACAGTCAGTCAGTCAGTCAGTGTAACCCACTGGATCGTGGGTCACATCTGAGTCATCCACTCTCCACGGGGACACAAGCGGGGTGCAGAGATACACAATACCCACCATTTGTTTCACACCCAACGGGTGACGCTCAGTGGCACAGTTCTCTGCCACGGACGACTGGTGTCATGATGTCATGATGTCATGCCAGAGACAGACCAACGGCTGGGTCAATAACACACAAGTTCAATCCTTCGCCGAGTAGTGGCTACCGACTAGAGTGGCGACTACTAGAAGCTTCTGTACATCCCACAGCTTTTGTAACAAAAGTATAGGTCTAACTCTGACTAATGCCAGCCACAAAGCTTCTGTAAACATCCTAGCTTTTTGTAATTAAAGTAAAAGGCCTACTCTAGTATGTATGCTCTTGACTACAGGGACCACAGTATGAATTACATTACATTACAGTCATTTAGCAGACACTTTTGTCCAAAGCGATTTACAAAAGTGAGTTCAACAAAGGTAGGTTAGAGAACAACTCGTCAGCAGAAGTCATAAGTGCATTTCATTCCTAACATGTCTCCAAGAACTGAACCAGTGCTCAGGTAAAAGTACAATAAGGTCAAAGTAATAAAAGTTGGCAAACAATAGAACAATATCTAACTAACAATCGACTTAGACAATCTACGTAGAAAGACGAATTGCCGTAATTTATCATTTTAGTACTTTATTAGTTGGTGGCGTATGCATCTTTTCTATCGTCCATCATAATAACAGCGCTGTTTAATTGACTGGTGCCTTGCTGGTGCCTGGGCACCTTGGGTTGTAGATATTGTAAATCGCCCAAAAACGTAGACTGTCATTATAAAAGCTAGTCCGTTTTGGGGATAGAAACCACTGTCTCTTAACTACTCTCCCACATGCAGGCACATCTTCATGCCAACGTCTTTGTTTTGCCGTCTGACACCAAACACTAATCTTTGGCGCAACGAAAGAAACATTTAAATCCGGCCGGTGTCTGATTATTTAACATTACCATACTCGAGAGGTGGGTTTGGAGCATCAGTTGACATTCATTCCTTCGTTCATTCATCGTGTTCCCATTGAGACTCAGCTTCATGTATAGAGAGAGAGAGAGAGACAGAGTCTGACCGGAGCTGGATATGCGCGCACAAGTTGCCGCTGCATGATAACATCCAATTACAAACACACACACACACACACACACACACACATTGTTTCACATGGGCCGACGCCGTCTGTACAGCGCGTCTGTCACACAACAATCGCCGCAATAAAGATAACGACTAGACTAATCACTGATTTCACTCATCACACACTTTGACATGTGAGATGAAAAGCAACTCTTCTCCTTCGGGGAAAGAAGGATGACAACCAGGATATCGCCAACTATATGCTGCTGATGATGATGATTATTATTATAGAGCGAAAATACGCGTTGGGGAGCCTTACCGCGTTCAGTGGGGTCCCGCCGCCGCCTCTTGCGCGCTGTTCCTGCCGTTTGACTTGTAACGGAGTGATGACTTGGTGTTCTGCTTGGACGCGTTAGTTTGGCACAGACACTACTGTGTGTGTGTGTGTGTGTGTGTGCGCGCGCTGAGCTCCGTTTAGTCCTCCAGAAAGCTGTCCACAGACTCTTAAAGGGACAGGCGCAATGATCCGATACGTGGGGTCCAACTGCAGGTTACGGGACAGGGACGAGATGTGTGGAAGAAAACCACTCGACAGAGCTCCCCAGAAAGCTGCGTTACTGATAGCGTGGTGTGTGTGTGTGTGTGGGTGGGGGGGGGGGGGGGGGGTGACCCAAACCGGAGGGGTTGTGGCTTCCTCCTTCTCATCATCCAAAAGCCCTCGAGTGAAAAGGAAGTGACAGATTTAGCTCCAGGTTTATGGCAGCCCTAGATTACCACCAGCAGAACACAAGAGAAGAGATTGTAAGGCCAATTGATGCGTGTGTGCGTGTGTGTGGGTGTGTGTGTGTGCGTGTGTGAGAACAAATATCCCATAAAACAGGTTAGGCGGGGTACTTAACGCTATCTGACAGTGTTGTTATCTCGAAGAGGGGGGTGGGGGTTTGGTGGTTCACTGGTTCACTGGTTTACATCTCATTCACCGAGTCCATTTGATCTGTTTCTGTAACGCGTGGGACGCGGCAAACGCCCCTTTTATGCACTCTGACACACAAAGTGTCATGTTTTTTTCCACAACAATGAGCTATATGTGGGAAATAATGAATGAAAACCAATGTCTTTGACATCTGTGGCCAAACGTTAAAAACATGAATAAAGAGACAAGGTCCAAACAATATACAATAACAAGATAACCAGGATAACCACCATGACATATTCGCTAAACAAGCAAATGATTGCACGATTGTGGAGACACTATAGGCCTACTACACTCGTTATATACACAAAATACAATTATTGTACAATTCAATGGTATATTAAGACTATTGTCAGCGTTATTCTTTTTTTTTTCTTCCATATACCAGGAAAGCAGCTTCTGACGGCTCTTTCAGTGCCTTCTGGAGGCCCCCCAGGGCACGCCGACCCTCACTTTGACACCACTGTCATATAGGACACACACACACACACACACACACACACACACACACACACACACACACACACACACACACACACACACACACACACACACACACACATGGGGGGTGGGGGAGGGGGGGGGTGGAGAGCCTGAATGACGCTCTCGTGTGAGAAGTTGGGACAACGGTAGGGTTTCCTCTTCGTGGGGCCAAACGACAATCTGAGCCCTGCAGACGGGAAGCCGGACGCGGCTGAGACAACACAGATTGGAGTGGCTCTGGCGCGCAGCTGCGTCCCTATACGTAGGAAAGGAAAGGAGGATACATAAAACTGTATCCTCCTTTCCTACCCAGCCTCAACTCAACGCCAGTAGGAAACCCCCCCCCCCACACACACACACACACACACACACACACACACACACACACACACACGAAATACAGCAGCACACTTAGTCTAGATATGAATGGGAAAACGTCAAGTCATGTTAATACTGTGAAGGCCCGGACCCACCTTTATGCGTACTGCTATAATATTAGATAAATATGAACATATGCACGCACACAGGAAGTCCGCATTTGGGTTTTTTTGTGACAGAAAAATAGGTTTATTGACAAACGGGGGAACGTCTTTACATGAACAACGAAACAAAGGTTTACACAATTGTTCCCCGTCCCCTGAGATTTGGTTTGGTGTGTTACTGTTCTCTGTACAGCAGTTCATTTGCGGCATCGGCATGTCGTATGTTATGGAGACTTTGGTCAGCTCATGTATTTTGCTTATGGTAGTCATTTTCAAACAAAGTACACAACCCATTGTCCAATCCAAGTACACTCTAAAAATCAAGCGTGAACGGTAGCTTTTAAGCCCCTATATTTTATAGTGCATATCCCTTCCCCACTTCTAATACAATCATGCACGGAGTTACAACATTCCACCACTAGAGGGCACTGCAGATTAAGAAACTGATATTTTATGCAATACATGATTATTTATCTCACTGCATGAGGAAACTAAATATCAAATATTATCATATTTACATACGCAAACAGAGGGACATACAAGAGATGGGAAAAACTACTTTCATTTAAAATGTCAGACAAAAGGAAATTAGTAGTACAGACTGTTAAGAAAGTTAAGAAAAATGTTAAGTTAGCAGCATTTCACACTCAGAAGGACCGAATCGACATGCACACACTTCTGTCTTAGATTACACATGCGGAGGTCAAATGTTTTTCTCTAGATGTTTCCCCCATACTTGTTTTAATCGGCTTCATTGAGGTGTCCGCTAGATGGCGCTAGAGTCACGGGATCAATTGACGATCAATCTGCCAATGACTGGTGTTGCTTTCCTGTGATTGGCAGCTGCCGTGACGTGCTCTCAGATCCAGCAGAACTAAAACAAACAAAATCTCTCATTTGAGCCAGGTTAGATTTCATATACCCGAGTCAAACTGGAGACTCTCTCTCTCTCTCTCTCTCTCTCTCTCTCTCTCTCTCTCTCTCTCTCTCTCTCTCTCTCTCTCTCTCTCTCTCTCTCTCTCATAACATAACATAACATAACTTAACATGAAAGCATGACTGGAATCCCACTTGCAAAGAGACAGAAAGACACAGAACGGACAGACATAATCATCACATACTGATGGATAGTCAGAAACAGTCAGTCAGCCAGGCAGACATTCAGTCTGACGGACAGACACTCGAGACAATCAGACGGCCACCCACACATATACACAATCATATTTTGATTGACAGTCAGACAACCCGTCACTCGGACAAACACCCACTCCTCCTCCTCCTCCTCCTCCTCCTCCTCCTCCTCCTGCTCCTCCTCCTCCTCCGTCTGCTCCTCCTCCTCCTCCTCCTCCTCCTCCTCCTCCTCCTCTTCCTCCGCCTCCTGCTCCTCCTCCTCCTCTTCCTGCTCCTGCTCAGTCCTCGTCATCACTGTGGTGGGCCTTCTCCTCGTTAAGGCTGCTCTCGTCGATGTTCTCCAGGGAGTCGGCTCTCTGCAGCGTCAGGTCGGCCAGGCTGATGCAGGGCAGGGCGTTCTGCTCCGGGAACACCCAGGGCTTCAGGCTGGGGTCGTGCTTCCTCTTCCAGTCTGGGTACTTCACGGACGCCTTGTAGATCTTCTTCATGGCCTGCGTCAGGGGGCCGGCGATGGAGGAGGAGGAGAAGGGAGGTGTTGTTGGTGGTGGTGGTGGTGGTGTGGATGAGGGAGTTGGGATGAATATGGGGTTCAGTTAGTCTACAATGCAGCAGATACACTCTTTTGGCCGGTTCTAACGGAAAAGATGGATCATTCTAGATGAAACAGCTGCTCCGACTGGTTTTAACCGACGACGCTAGATCACTCTAGATCTTCTGCTTCTATGATTCTAACGGGAGTGATGATTCACTCTGGATGACCTATTCTAGAGATCATTCTTTCTATGGTTCGAAATGCCGATTCTGAATCATTGTAGTTGATCTGCTTAGCTCAGCTTTCGTGTTCCATTTGTTTTATCTTTATTTTTATTTTCAAGCACAAACCACTCTAGTACTCTGCCTTTATTTCAGCCTGTTGAAGCACTTTGTAAGCTGTGCTTTAGATAAGACCCAATACCAATAAAAGAATCCATGAAAATAAATATTGCGATTACGTTAATGTGTATATATACACATATATACACATATATATACATATATACACATAAATATATATATACACATATATATACATATACGTATATATACACATATATACATACATATATATACACATATATATACACATATATACATAAATATATATACACATATGTATACATATACACATATATATATACATATATATATACATATATACACATATATATACACACACATATATATATACACATATATATACACACATATACATACATATACATATATACTGTATATATATATACAGCATATTTATATATACATGTATAAACATATATATATATATATACACATATATATATATATATAATAGCAGTGTATGCACATCATAACTACGTTAGACGGATGTTTACCTTTGGAGCGACAAACTGGGACGCTCTGTTGACCACCCACTTTGGCAGGGAGCCTGCATCGTACGCCAAAAGAGACAACCATTAGCACACACACGCAGGCACACACACACACGCGCGGTGGAGGGGGGTGCATGTGTGTGCCCATTCTGATTGTGACACACACAATCAGAAGGAGAGGTTCAAAGCACACCTGGCTTTGCTGTAGTTCACACGCACGCACGCACGCACGCACGCACGCACGCACGCACGCACGCACGCACGCACGCACGCACGCACACACGCACAGACACACGCACAGACACACACACACACACACACACACACACACACACACACACACACACACACACACACACACACACACACTCAATATCATTCAGTGGAAATGTTCTCCCATCAATACAATGAATATAGACGCATACAGTCATTACACATTCATACAAAACACAGACGCACACCCTGCTCTCCAACACAACACAGATGAACACAGACCCGTTCATACCACACACACACACAAGCACACACACACACACACACACACACACACACACACACACACACACACATGCACACATAGGCATCATTTATTAATGACCCAGGACAGATAGCTGGTAGCGAGGCAGGAGAAGCGCTGATGTCGGCAGTTTTGGGTGAAACAGGGCTCTCCCGGGCGCTCTGAGGGAGCTGGCTCTGCAAAGACTTCCTGTGTCTCTGCGCTGCGCAGACCGCATGGCTGCTGGCACCACACAGAACCACGCCATCCCTCCATGCCTCTGCTGCATTATCACTCTGCACTGCTGTTAGGTAGAACCAACGCCACACACACACCCACACCCACACCCACACACACACTCTCACACTGCGCTGCTCTGTGCTCTCAACACGGTCGGCTGGGAAGCTCAGTCCAGCAGTTTGCCGTAGTTTGCTATCTGTGTGTGGGTGCATGTTTATTTGTGTACCTGTGTCTGTCTGTGTGTTTGTGTGTGTGTGTATATATGTAAACATATTTGTGCAAATGTATCTGTATGTTTGTGTATAAACATGCATGTTTATTTATGCATATTTCCATGTGTTTGTGTGTGTTTGTATAAGTAAACACATTTGTGCATATTAACTGTATCTGTTGTGTGTGTATAAACATTTTTATTTATTTATGCATATTTCTGTTTTTGTATGTGTGTGTTTGTGTGTGTACTTAGCTGTGATGATGGTTAAACATTAAGCTTACACCTCAGAGCAGGTGTGACCTCACCTTTGGGTCAGGTAGGACAGTTTTGACCTCACCTTTGGGGCCTACCCGGGTCAGGCAGTACAGGTGTGACCTCACCTTTGGGGTCTACCCGGGTCAGGTAGTACAGTTGTGACCTCCCCCTTTGGGGTCAGGTAGTACAGGTGTGACCTCACCTTTTGAGTCAGGTAGTACAGGTGTGACCTCACCTTTGGGGCCTACCTGGGTCAGGTAGTACAGGTGTGACCTCACCTTTGGGGTCTACCTGGGTCAGGTAGTAGAGCGTGCAGCTGCTGGGCCCGTCAGCCTGGATCAGGTACCCGGTGAGCAGCGAGACAGCCCTGACGTAGTCCTTCTTGGGTGGATGTTGCTGTGTGAGAGTGGAAGGGTTTCAAGTTCTTTAACACGCGGCTCGGTAGCAGCTGCTGTCTGCAACGCGCTTCTAATTAGTTCACACAAATAATAATCTAATAACAAAACTTTTTTTGTTGTTGTTGACTTAAACACATTTTAATTTAGAAAAAACAACAGATACATAAATGTGCAAGACAATGATAAGCCCTCATAATGATCTATAAAGATTCACAGAAGTGCACAGAACTAAACAGAAGCGTAGAAGAGTATAAAAGAGTAAGGTAGAAGACGATTAGCAGAGAGAGGAGAGGGGCAGGGAAGGGAAGGGACAAGAGAGATTAGCAGTTTAACTATTTGTTCAGTAAATAAAAACCTGCGGTGTAAAATGCCAGCACTTTGTATATAAAACACCCGCAGTCCGATAAGGCCCCCCCCCCCCCCCCCCTTTAATATTTCTCCTATTACTCAAACTAAAACGACCCATCTGCAGTGCATTACCCACAGTAAGCCTACTCCTATTTGCATTGCTACAACTGCCACTGTTTGCTGAGCAAATATAAAAAATAAGACAAACACAGCAGCCTGAGATAGGCTTCTCAAGCATCCACTGTTTGTACACATCAGACATGAAAGGCCAAAGAACCGCGATAAGGAAAGACACAAAGGAGGAGGAGGAGAGGGAGGAGGAGGAGGGAGGAGAGGGAGGAGGAGGAGAGGAGGAGGAGGAGGAGGAGGAGGAGGAGGAGGAGGAGGAGGAGGAGGAGGAGGAAAAGGAGAGGGAGGAGAGGAGGAGGAGGAGGAGGAGGAGGAGGAGGAGGAGGAGGAGGAGAGGAGGAGGAGGAGGAGGAGAGGGAGGAGGAGGAGGAGAGGGAGGAGGAGGAGGAGGAGGAGGAGGAGGAGGAGACTTACGGGGTGTTTGACGGAGTAGTTGATGATGAGGTAGTCGTTGCCGAGCGGTAACCAGGACCTCATGGTGACAAAGTCCCGGTTCTTCAGCGGCCTCGGACATTTCCCTGGGGAACACAGGACGAGGAGGGTTGGATGAGGCCGAATTCATCAATCAACTCCCCTGATCCCATTGTTTTTTGGATGGATGGATCCATTTGGAATCGAACCATCTGTATCATCCATCAGTCACAATATTGTTATTTTTGATTGTGTATAGTACAGTGTTATATAGTATTGTATATATAGCAATAGGTAGTATATAGTGTTGTTTGTGGTATAGTATTGCATACTGCGAGAGTGAATGGGGAGTAAGCATTCCATTGTACATTGTACTGTAAAAAACATCTTGCATCTTGAATATAACCCTGAGAGTTAATATCAACAATCAATTATAATAATAATAATATAATAATCAATATAACGATGGAAGGATGGAAGCAGGATAGTCTGGTGGTGAAGGGATGTTTCATCCAAAAGGTTCCGGGTTCAAACCCCAATGTCCGCTTTCTAAATAGTAAGCATCCTAGAGTGCATGTCCCGTAATTAATGTAAAATCTGCTGCTTTCTCTTTGGATGCAAAAAATCACTCTCCCATCAACGATGGGAGGAGGTTATGTTTTGTCTGTTTGTTTGTTAGCAATATAACTCAAATAGTTATGTACGGAATTGCACCAAACTTGGTGGTTAGATTACGTATTGGCCAAGGAACAGTTGATTCGATTGTGGCGCAGATCTGGATCCGAATCCGGATCCAGGGGGCATTTTTGGTGTGGCGGAGGTATGCGCTCTTTTGAAGGCCCTCTAGTGTAGTCGTGTACTCTGCTGTGAAATTGGCTACAAGAAGAGCAGCTCATTGCAGACAGTGGTAATGAAGCACAGTGTGTACACATAGCCCGCGGGATAACCCTGTCGAGTCACCAGTTCATACGAAGCCACTTCAAACCGGTCGTTCAGGTCTTCATCCCGTTCACGTTTTTTTTTTTTTCCCCCGGGACTTGGGTGTGGATTTGTTGTTTGTCTTGTCTTCTCCCTTTTTTACAGAGAGTTCATAGTGTGCACCCACTAGGTCAACAGATATGGAAGGTTTGTGGTGAAGAGCTGGGGGGGCGGGGGGGTAGAGTTTCAGGATGCCAGAGGGGA
Source organism: Muraenolepis orangiensis (assembly GCA_027704905.1). Classification (NCBI taxonomy): domain Eukaryota; kingdom Metazoa; phylum Chordata; class Actinopteri; order Gadiformes; family Muraenolepididae; genus Muraenolepis; species Muraenolepis orangiensis. The sequence continues at coordinate 14,680,040 of CM051001.1, forward strand.
TCGGGTTCTGGTCCGTTGAGTTAGCGAGGCAGTGGCCTCGTCCTCCTCATCTGTTTACCAGACCGGCCTCTTTGTTTGTTGAGTCGGAGCCCCCTCTGGGCCACGCCATATAAATCATGAACAAAAGTCTCGGGATCCTACAGTGAGATATGCAATCTCTCTCTCTCTCTCTCTCTCTCTCTCTGCCTCTCTCTCTCTCTCTCTCTCTCTCTCTGCCTCTCTCTCTCTCTCCCTAGTGCCTTATATTCCTTTATTCTCATTCTGCTCTCTGCTTTCCCATCTCATTCTTCCCTGGGAGCAGTGCCTTTTGGCTATGAATATACAGTACAATGACATCTTATCTGAGGTAAAAGATCTGGGACATTTTGTCCTCCTACGCCACAAATTCAAAACGGGGGCCATTTTCGATGAGTGTCAAGTCCCGGTCAAACACACAAGGCTAAAAACTGTTTTTCTAGAATATTTAGCATTGTGCGCTTGGGATATTAATATACAAAGTATTCTACACACCCGTGGCAATAAGTCAACCTCAATAAGTCAACCTTGTGATTCTGAATGGCTTTGAATTGATTCCTCTTGTCACAATGGGTTGTATTTCACACCATGTCCTCCACTAGACAGGGAGTGGAGGACGCTGGTTGACACAACACACATGCATGCAGGCACACACACACACACACACACTCTGTTTCCCATGTCCTTATCTCTCTCTCTCTCTCTCTCTCTCTCTCTCTCTCTCTCTCTCTCTCTCTCTCTCTCTCTCTCTCTCTCTCTCTCTCTCTCTCTCTCTCTCTCTCTCTCTCTCTCTCTCTCTCTCTCTCTCTCTCTCTCTCTCTCTCTCTCTCTCTCTCTCTCTCTCTCTCTCTCTCTCTCTCTCTCTCTCTCTCTCTCTCTCTCTCTCTCTCTCTCTCTCTCTCTCTCTCTCTACACTTGTAGCAATCCAAATGGCCAAAGCAGCCACAAACACCCCACATCTATTCCCCCCCTTAAGATACAAGACACCCCTAAAGTCCACTACTCCCTTTAGGAAACTCTGAATACTTGGTTTCAAAATAAATCCTCACCGAAACAATCAATAAAGGTGTTCAAAACAACTGGTTAAGCAAGCAGATCCGAGCGGCCAGACAAACAAAACAACACAACAAAACAAAATAAAATAAAATAATAAATCTAATCGAAAAAAGGTCAATGCATTTGGATTTGGATCCAGATCAACGCAAAAAACGAATCAACTGTTCCTGTGCCCATAAGTTATCTAAATCAAATTCTGGAGGATAGAATCCTCTTTATTGGTCACATACACAGTGAAATTGGTTTCTGCATTTAACCCAAGCTAGAGTTAGGAGCAATGAGCAGCAATTGTATATACAGCGCCCGGGGAGCAGTGCAGGGGTCTGGTGCCTTGCTCCATGGCACCTCAGCAGTGCCCAGGTGTTTTGGGGACTTGAACCGACAACCTTCCGGTTCCCAAGCCAAGTCCCAACAGTCTGAGCTACTGCCGCCCACCAACCACCACAAGTAACAACCAAGTTTTGTCCAAATTCCGTACATCAATTTTGGAGTTATCTTGCCAACAGACAGACAGACAGACAGACAGACAGACA
>CM051001.1:14684143-14726643 GCA_027704905.1 Muraenolepis orangiensis
GCCATTTTGGAGGATGATGCTCTCATAGTAGCTATTGTGAGAGTACTAGTTGGGTTTATTTATTACACCTCGCCATCTTGCAGAGGTGCGAGGTGGCGAAAAACAAATGCACCTCCACCTGTCTGAACGTCCAACCACTTTTCCCCCCTCGTCCTCCTCCCTCTCGCCAGTCGTATGTGTTGTCGTCACCGCCAGCGAAACCCCTCAATATTTAATGTGAGAAGATGTGCCCGGCTGCTCCTGAAAGACCAATGAATGAATTATTCAAAAATCATCTCCATTATCTTTTGCCCCGGGCGTTATGGGATTGAACCATACAGGGCTGGAGGGGCAACAAACACCCACACGTCATAACTAGCTTTGTTCCCATGTTGCGAACAATGCAGAAGTCCCACTGGGTGAAGTGACACCGGGGCCATCAACACTGAGACACATCATCGAAACCAACAATACCAGCTCACACCGATTGAAATGATGTACTTGAGTTGATTGGACTCGATACTTTGATACTACTCAATTATACTTTAGGTCGTATATTAACGGGGAACTTTTAGATAAAACAAGTTTAGCTTAGTAACAGAAACCGTTTAATAAAGTAATGTCAATATGTCAAGGCAGCGTCTGTCTGGATACTGAGTAACATAAGACAGCCTACTTGAAAGAGGGCTGGGATATTTGTGTCTTTCCCTGGCAGCGCTGCCCGGGGTTAAGCTAACGCTAACAGTGCTCAGGTTCCAGCTCACTGCTGACCATTACATCCTCTTTTCCACTTTGAATTTTTCAGGCTGCTGACGTGTTCGTCAGCGGCCTGCAGATTCCCTGGGGAGGCTGTTCTTTGCTGCTTGGCTAGGCTAGTCTGCACTTCATTGGTGTCTTTTGCTGCTAGGCTAGGCTAGTCTGTGCTGTGATGTTCTTTGCCGCAAGGCTAGGCTGTGAGCCTAGCCTGTGTTCTTGAGGGGGCCATTGCCCCTGGTGTGCAATGGAGCACTAGCCTCTGTGTGTTCCAGTCAACCAAAAGCGGTGAGTTGGCAATACTCCAACAGCAGTTTGTTGTTAGTTGGTTTACTTCCAGTGTTTGACCACGCATGGATAACCGAGTATGTGAACACCTATGTGGTCACCTCATGTTTCCTTTGCTTTTTGACTTTTTCCTCCACCCTGCCAAAACATTGAATCTTAGCACAAGCTGCTACCTTAAAGTCGTTGGGTTGATTGATTCGACCCCTTGAAAAAGCCCCTTTATAAAGCCGGGTGTTTGATGCCTCGATGACCCTCCAGTGAATTACAAATACCTTCAAGATGACAGGAAGGACTGCACATCATCATCAAGGGCTTATCTTTGTCACATTCATAGCCCTACCCTCGTCTTACACTTACAGCCTCCATTATCTATAACAACAACAGGAGATGTCCCTTTGCCAGACCCCGTGATTCAGATACATGTCATTAAGGTGCATTAAGGGGGGTAGGGGTCATCTTGGTCAAGAATACCTACAGGTAAGTCTGTGGACAACCGGGATAAACCCAGAACCTTTCAGCTGGGAGTTGAACTCGCCACTATCGTGCCCCTGCGTCTAATGCATTGCTTCCAGCATGCACCTTGCATAACGCATGTGTTGCGACACACCACCACCACCATGCACCCAGTCAATTCTGACCGGGTGCACACACTCGCAACTGTCGGCTGAGACCCGTGGTACATCTCCAAGATGCCATAAGTAATGATATATATTATTCAAAAGACAGAAGAAGAAACCCTAGACCACATACAGGTGGCTGGATGCCTCGACTGACCGCTCCAGTGGATGAAACAGGAAGACTTTTACCTTGCAATGACTTTAATGAGTTTGTTGACTCCCTCACCCTCAAGTCATGCATCGTATGTCCAGCCAGCCTCGTCCTGGGGCTGGCTGGACATACGCTGTGTGTGTGTGTGTGTGTGTGTGTGTGTGTGTGTGTGTGTGTGTGTGTGTGTGTGTGTGTGTGTGTGTGTGTGTGTGTGTGTGTGTGTGTGTGTGTGTGTGTGTGTGTGTGTGTGTGTGTGTGTCTGTGTCTGTGTGTTTGTGTGTCTGTGTGTCTGTGTGCATGTATGTTTGTGTTAGTGACGCTTTAGTGAGTTCTTGTACTAATGAGTACAGGAAACACACGAGTACACGGATCACACCTGATCAGTAGTCACATGACCACTGGTCATGTGACCTGTTTGTGGTTTGTCGGGCATAAAGCATTCCACCACTTAAGCATAAGAAGTACATCTACATCCACATGTTGTTGTAGATGTAGATGTTAAAGTGACAGATAGCAGAAATCCATCATTTAGCTTAAGAAAAGGAAAATCCATCCCAATCTCCAATCTCATTTTAGTGTATCAATGTCCTTCTATTTCTCTTAAGCTATGTACGCCGTCCTGGTGCACGTAGCCAAGCAGGTGGCCAATCACAGTACAGTCACATGACCCAGCCGGGCCAATCACACTACGGGGCTGAATGAAGCAAAAGTGTTAAGGAAGTACACCAAAACAGAGAACAACAACAACCCTGAGTCTTTTCAAAACTCAGTTTATGAGCTGACTATGAGATGTATGTTAATGTACTTTTTTACATGTTCCCCCACAACATATTTGCAAGTTGCGTAGTGGATTCATCCCTCTGTGATATGTTATGGTTATGTTGTTTTTACGTTTTTCAGATCCTGTTACTCTTTATGTTTTAATTTTTTTATTTGTGAAACATTTTATTCACTGAATTTCAGGCGAGACAGGCGAGAAGCGTCCTGTCATTTAGAGTCGACGCTGATACCTGGCCTTGACAAGCCCCTGGTCATTACACTGTAACGTAAGTTAGGGCCAAGCTGGTTCACACTGACCACTGAGATCAGTGTTCACTCCTTCCGAGTGTCAAGTTATCCTGACCTATCAGAGAGATGACCTATGACCTTATGGCCAAAAAGATGACATCAGAGACGACCTGCATATCTACCTGTGGAAAACAATTCACAAATTACTGAATTCATACAATTGGGATGACCAATTAACACTTTGTGGTTGTTGTTCCTTGTCAAGTTAAACCTAGCAGTACGTTGGCTGCTGCTTCAAGGTTCAAGAAAGTAAAAATATGGTCTCTTTTAATACAGTATTTTTCCCTTACAGATCATTAGGAAATTATTATTATTATTATTTTTATTATATTATAATTATTATATTTTCTTGGCTGCTTCGTCTGAGAGAGAGAGAGAGAGAGAGAGAGAGAGAGAGAGAGAGAGAGAGAGAGAGAGAGAGAGAGAGAGAGAGAGAGAGAGAGAGCAACCATCATATAGATCTAACCTTAGAGTCCTCAAGTGGGCTCCTAAAGCACCACCAGAGCAACGTACGTATTTCTTATGAAATTATGTTAGTAGCAGTGTTTAGTTTTGACGGGTTGTATTGTTTTGATGTACTCGGTATCTTGCAGTTTGTATATACAGGCCTCCTACTGTCGAACAACGAGATGACATGTCATAGATATATGGATATAGTTGATAAAATAATGAGAGTGTGAGAGACACACAGAAACAGTTGTGCAACGATTTTCGTCTTTCATTTTGGTTGGGGCACAGATCCCAGATTACCGAACTCCAGGGACACAGTGTGGGCTGTGCCTGCAGCTCTTCATCATCATCATCATCATTGTCTGTGTGTTCTTCCGAGCGCACAGCACAGACAGCAGCGCCGCAGTGCAGCGAGGGGGAGAGAGAGGGGGAGTGCGGCTGCACCGGGAGATAGGGAGACCGGGACCGCCTACTACCACACCGTACTTGCCTTGAGCTTCTGCACCGTGTGGCTCTCCTCCGCCCTGCACCACACCGTCACGCCTGCCTTGTTGTAGCGGGCCAGCCATCCCTCGTGGTTTTCGCACTGTTCCTTGAAAGAAGTGAAATCCGTGTCGTCCGGGATCTGGACCGGCATCTTGTATACGATGGATCCGGCAACGATGGATCAAAATAATAATAAAAAATAAAAATAAAAGGTAATAATACTAAATAAAGAAGGTTGTTTATCGGCCGTTAAAACGCCGAATTGCCGCAGTTTGTACGGTGCATTTGCCCCCCCTGTTGTTGTTTTTGTTTATCAATTGAGGCCAAGCGCACGAAAACAACGCTCAACTTACTTGGCGGAGGGGAATATGACGGTAAATATTACGCACGGTGAGTTCAAGTGAAACGCACTAACAAGCACGCAGATATTTCCGGTAGTCCAAACGGTCAAATTGAAAGTGCAAAAAAATAAAAAGAACTCAACCACCTAAACCCCACACACTTAATCTCGTCGGACGTGCGTCTCCACCCGAGCTCCGTCAGCAGGTGTGTGTGTGGAGGAGGATGCGGGAGTCTCACCTGGTGTCATTCGTCACAACCGCGAGCGACCGGTGAACAGACGCAGCAGCAGGTGAGGCGACACGTAAACGGATACCCTTCCCCCGGTGGACAGGTGAAGGCGGAGTGAACACACACTCGTGGCATTTAGTCAGACTGACTGATGGATGGACAACGAGTATCGGGTGACAGCAGCTCCGCACGGTTACTCCTCCTTGGGCCGCCACACTCTGTGTCTATCTGTGTCATCACGCCACACATGAACTGATGATGCGAGAATAGGAAGAAGGAACAAAAAAAACAAAAAAAGGTATAACTTATTTACGAGCAGCAGAGGGCGCTGTGCGCACTCTGGACATACGTGTAGAAACGTGCGCCCTGGCGTGTGCGTACAAGCGAGGGAAAGAGAAGTGTCCGTGGTTGTATAGGAACTGTAAACACGCAAACCAAGAGAGGATATGATGATAGATAGATACTTTATTTGTCGCTGTGAGGAAATTGGTTTTGCAGCATTATCACAAGGAAGTTCATGACATATACATACACTTTGCACCTTGCAATACATTGTGGTGTAAAGGAACAAGAGTTAGGACGGGGGCAACTCCTGCCCAGACCAGCTGGACATCCTTTGTGACCAGGAGGGACTGTTGAAAGTGTATGGGGGATAAGACAGTGATATAGCCATTATGGATGAAAACAGACTGGATTGTGGAACAAATTAAAACTTGGATCAATCTATAGTAAATAGAGGGTGGCTATATTGTCGCCCCGGTGGCAACAATTCAAATGAGGAGGCGAAAGGGTGCCTCTGGTCACCCACAATGTGGTTTGCCTTGTTCACCGTTCCGCCTTTGTAGATGCCGATGGTGTGTGTGTCTGTGTGTGTGTTGCATGTGTGCATGCGTGCAACACATGCATGTGTCCTGTGTTGTTGGCGTGATCTCGGACACTTCACATACCTTTCTTACATTACTCGGCAGATCCCACTTCCTTCTCCATGGGGGTGAACTTTGACCACGATGACCTTTGACCCCCTCATCTGCACATCTGCACACCCCGTGGTGGGTAACCTGACCCAGTGAGGCACAAAGCTGCACTTGTTCTGTTCAGGACGCCGGCGCGCCATATGTCACCCAAGAAGTCAGCCATACCTGAGCTAACAACGTCTTCCAGTGTTTTCTCTTGTGTCCTCAAGTCAGTCGAAATTGGCCACCACCAAACAACCAAAACATTTTTCGAAACACAAACATTTAGTTTAGTGTTTTAGTGACCCTTAATAAAATAAAATATACAAGATACAATATTTGTATTGGCCAGTTGCAACAAGTACAATATAATGCTTACTCCCCCATTCCCTCCTGCACAATGCATTTCTAAAACAATACTATAAAAATACTATACACAATAAGATTGAAAAAATATTTAAAAGCATTTAAAGTGCCAGTAGTGCAGCAGAATCATGAATACAGTGCAGTACAGTGCATTATCAGTAATGAGTCCAGCAAGTCCAGCAAAGTATGATGTGTAATGTTAATGACAATGTTATGATAGTGGCAGCACTCCTAGCAGTTCAGTAGGCACACTGCCTGTGGATAAAAACTATCCTTGAAACTGGTAGTACTTGTATGGATGCTGTGGAACCGGCGACCGGACGGTAGGGGGGAGAAGAGATTCTGTCCAGGGTGGTTGCGGTCCTTAGTGATGGATATGGCCATCTGATCCACCTGATCGTCGCTGTGGTAATTTATGATTCTGAACAACATATCCCTTCTCAGATACGTCATTGTGGGTATTGTAGTTGGAACAGAAGACAACTGTGTTGTTGTTGTAAGCCGAGGGAATAGCAGTGTGCCAGCCTGGGCCCTGTTCATCTTCACATTATTTAAACATGTCCTCAACCTTCCCCATTCCAAGCTCTCCAGCAGAGATGCAATATATAAATACAAGGCCTGTGTATTGTTGCTATTAAGTGATTCAGCTGTAGCGGGACACCATCCATCAGCCGTGCTCCCTGGTGAGACCAGGAGAACCATCTAAGACCTTGTTTAGACGCGGCTCTCTAAATGTTGCAATGAAGATTTAACTCATTGGTGGTGACAAACTCTCAAAGTCCTTTAGTGTGTTGCTTTCCATTTGTGTTCACATATGGGTTCACCTTTCAATTGTTATTATTATTTGCAGGGTGCAGAATATGAGGGGTCCACCATTTGATTGACACTTGAGTGTCAACACCCTGAAAGCCTCAGCAGCAAAAAGTTGGGAACATCTTTAAAAATATATTTTTGTCACTTGCAATTGTCTCTAAACATTTATTTGAAAAGCTTGCTACCTCACTAAGCTTATTAACTGTCCAGTATTCATTATAAACACTACCCGGATCCTTTCTTTCTTATCACTTTTTAATTGCGCACTAGCATCTTTCTAAGTAGATTGTTAGTAAGATATTGTTCAATTGTTTGCCAACTTATTGTACTTTTACCTTAAGTTATTGTACTTTTACCTGAGCACTGGCTCAGTTCTTGGAGACTTGTTAGGAAAGAAATGCACTTTTGACTTCTCGTGACGAGTTGTTCTCTTACCTAACTTTGTTGAAACACACTATTGTAAGTCGCTTTGGATAAAAGCGTCTGCTAAATGACTGTAATGTAATGTAATGTTATGTGATGCAGTACAATCTTATCTTGTCTGTTAAGATCTCTCCTTTCCAGGGAGAGTTAGGGAGTCCTACTTGAGCTTACTCTCTTCTCAGAAGGACGCTGTGGAGGAACCAGGAGGTGAGGGATAACGCTGATGCTCCAAGCACCGATCCCGACCTCGCTGAGTCACGCTGGATGGATTAAACATCAGCGTTTAGTCTGCATAGCGTCATCTTCTCTGTGTACCTTTCAGGGTTTCAGACATTACGTACACGCTCAGAGACAAATAGGTCTGGTAGTGGTAGCTGCAAAAACAACAGGTACAGGTCACAGCTGTCGATAATAATATAATATATACAATATAATAATATAATACTATTATATACACTTTTATATCATATATGACATTATACAACATTACATGTATTCATTATTATTTTATATTTACAGTGTGTAATACATTGCTTGTGTAAGTCGAGTAACTTAGTTTGAGTTGTAAGTCTTTCTTAGTTCCCCCGTTTGTTTCCTCTTTTCCTGTAAAGACACATCAATGGTGCAACAGGTTTCCGGTATTGTAAGTCCGAGAGAAAGAGAGAGCTGTCATTATTTTAGTTTACTTTAAATTACAGTTTAGTTCCAACCAACCGGCCAACCGACCAGCCGACCGCTTGTTTGCATACAACACACAGACACACGCGCTCGCAGCTGAACCATCTGTTTGAGGCCTGTAGCAGACCTGCTGACTTCTGCGCAAACAGCCAACGTCAACATGTTGTCGACACGTCCGCCGGTAGCTTGTTGGAATGTGTGACTTTGCGGGGTCCCCTGTTAATGCAGGCAGGACCCTATAAACCCCTTTGACACCCCTTGTGTTTAGGTCAAGGATGTATTCCACTTTCCCAGTAATGACACAGACACACGTTCTATGCCAGATCTCCGCACACGCTCGAGAAAACCTTTTACCATAGCACTACAAATATGATTAAAGTCACAAAGGACACTTGGATACAGCAGGAGAAGGAAGGAAGGGAGTAAATAGCAAAATTGGAAGGGGTTCACACTGTCAAAAAAGTTGAATGTTCATGAGATTGAAATATAACTTGATAAACGAATACTGTTGATAAACCAAAATAGTTATTACCGTGGCAACAAAGCTAGGCGGCTGTCTGCCAGAAAACCTTGATCGCAAGACAGCCGCCATTAGTGTGTGTGTGTGTGTGTCTGTCTGTGTGTGTATGTGTGTGTGTCTGCGCTTATAATTTAACAATGGTCTACTGACTTACTGTTTGGTTCACTGTCTGTCTGTCTCTATCTATCTGTCTTCTCTCTCTCTCTCTCTCTCTCTCGCTCTCTCTCTCTCTCTCTCTCTCTCTCTCTCTCTCTCTCTCTCTCTCTCTCTCTCTCTCTCTCTCTCTCTCTCTCTCTCTCGCTCTCTCTCTCTCTCTCGCTCTCTCGCACACGTATCGGTCTGCATGTCTGTCTTGAGGTATCAATCACCAATACCTCAAGATTTAGTTTGAAGTGATCAAAATTCGAGCTGAAATGTTTAGCTGTGTTTGGCGTAATTGATTGACAGAGATTTTTTGGACATTTTAAGTTGGAGGTGGCATCCATGACAGAGAAATTTGATGACTGCTCTACCTTCAGGGGTGCAACAGAGTATCATCAGCATAATAGCAGATCCCTGTGAGGATATTTACAGTGAAAAGAGAGGACCAAGTGTTAGTCCCTGTGGTACACCGAAATTCCCCCGATGCCACTTGAGTTCACTTCACTCCTCCAACACGGTGAAAGCACAGGTACAGGAAATGCGGAGCATCATCTGCATGACAACAGATCCCGGTCAGGATGATTACGGTAAGAAGAAGAGAGGACCAAGCAAGAATCCCTGTGGTACGCCGGTTTTCACCTGACTGGGTTCACTTCAACTCTCCGTGAACACACCATGCGGGATCTACAAGACAGGCAGGATTCAAACCACCTGTGCACAGTCCCACTAATTCCAAGTTCAGAGACGGCAGATGGTAAGATTGGAAGGATCACTGTGTAAACGGTCACCACTAGCAGCAGAGTGCGAAAAGAGGATTTAGTAGCTGCATATTTTCACCACAGCCTTTACTATTATGATTAGTGTTTTTGTTGAGGTTAAGTTCACGGTGAGGCTAAGGGTAGAGGTTAGGCTAAAGGTTCGAAGCGGGGTCAGCAGCTGTAACTCTTGTTGGTATACAGTCCAAGAACAGCTGTTTTTAGAATGCGAGAAAGGTAAGAAAACTGTCTGTGGAAAACTGGACGCAGGACGGCGCATCGGAAAAGGCCAGAGCGTGACAGAAGGGCTGTGTTTTTAAGATACTAGTTCAGGTGTGGCTCAACACTGGAATGTGAAAATAGTAAACGAGACACTCCAAAGTATGAGGACCTTGTCGACGTGAAGAGAGATTCCTCACATCACCAAGGGGCCGCGCTTTTGTTTAATCTTAGTTTTCACTGCATTGACCTTTAAGATGTGTCAAGATGAAGATGAGATCTGACTTCTGCACAGACCAAACTGAGCTAGAAATGACAATGGTTCATGTCGTATTGCATTCTCTGTCCCCTAAATTGGTTGATTTATTCATTCAACGCCTTTTAAATTACAGAATGTACAAAATTTACAAAAATACAACAAAAGAAAAGTGTAAATTGTGAACTGTCGTGCAGAAAAATAGATACACTGAGTGGTGTAGTGGGTAAATAGGTATGTTCAGTCATTATTCACAATGCACACAATTAATGGAATAATAAAAGATGTGTTTAGTAGAAAAGGAGCACATAACTAGCATTGCCTACGCCACCTTTGCGTCAAGGCTCCTAAACACTTCCCACTTCACTAGGACTTAATATAGGAAATAGGTGACCAGAGGAATACCTCACGGCCAATGGAGCGTGCGTCCAGCGGTGTCCGGGGAGGGAAGGGGTGTCGGTGGGGTAGATTTATTGGTCTCTCACCCCTGTGGAGCCGACACCCATGGGACGACACGCTCCCGGCTAGCACTTCATGGAAACTGTGTAGCGTGCTGACGACAAACTAGTAAGTGAGGATGAGGGGAGGTTGGACACATACGTCAAGATTTGAAACACTTCTGGCTGTGAAACACTGTTTCCAATGTTCTTTTGGCATGTTTTTAATCTGTTGTAAAGTTAATTCAGGAGGGTGAAGGCAGGGAAGGCAGCCGGCCCAGACGGAGTTCCATCCCGCGTCTTCAAGACCTGGGATGACCAGCTGGCTCCTGTGTTCACCGGCATCTACAATGCATCACTGCAACAGTCTGTCGTCCCAGCGTGCTTCAAAGCGACAACCATTGTGCCGTTACACAAAAAGACCATGAAGTGCCTGGAGAAACTCATGTCACATATAAACTTGTCCATCCCTGAGTCCCTAGACCCACACCCTAGACACACTACACACGGCCCTGCAGCACCTAGACAGGAGGAACACCTACGTCAGACTGCTGTTGGGGGTCAGACTGCTGTTGAGGGACCTAGGTCTGGGCGCCCCCATCTGTAACTGGATTATGGACTTCCTGACGGGAAGGCCTCAAGTGGTGAAGAATGGGAACAACATCTCATCCACTCTGGCACCCCAAGGCTGCTGCTTCAGTCCCCGGCTATACTCACTGTACACACATGACTGTACTGCCACGCACAGCAATAATCAGATTATCAAGTTTGCAGACGACACCACAGTCATCGGCTTGATAAGCGAGGGCGATGAGACGGAGTACAGAGATGAGGTGGTCCAGCTGACGCGATGGTGTGAGGACAACAGCCTCGCACTGAATGTCAGCAAGACCAAGGAGCTCATCGTGGACTTCAGGAGCCACCGGGGCACCCACTCCACCATCAGCCTGGACGGGACACCGGTGGAAGTCGTCAGCTGCTTCCGTTTCCTGGGACTACAGATTTCCGATGACCTAGCGTGGACACGCAACACGGAGGTCATGCTGAAGAAGGCACACCAGCGCCTCTATGCTCTGCGATACCTCAGAAAAAGCGGTATATATATATAGGTGTCACTGTGTGGTACAGCAACACCACTGCACGGGACAAGAAAGGCATCCAGAGGGTCGTGAGGACGGCAGAGAAGATCATCGGGTGTGCACTTCCATGCATTGAGGAGGTCTTTAGGACCAGATGTCGGAAGAAGGCCATGTCCATCATAAAGGACTGCAATCACCCTAGGCACCATCTCTTCTCCCCCCTACCGTCTGGTCGACGGTTGCGCAGCATCCGTACAGCAAGGACTACCAGGTTTAAGGATAGTTTTTATCCACAGGCAGTGACCTACTGAACTGCTAGGATTGCTGCCACTTTCACTTTCATAACATAGTCACTACCATTACACTTACATACTTTGCTGGACTCTCTGGACTCATCACAGTTACTGCACTGTACTGCACTGTATTCACCATGCTTCTGCACTACTGGCACTTTAAATGTTTTTGAAACATTTTTGTGAAAAAACTAAAAACTAAAAACCATGTACATATAATTTAAGTCACTTTGCTGATCTTTTTTTGTTTATTTTATTGTATATATATGTTATTTTGACGGTGTTGTTTTTAAGATTTCTGCTGCGGGAGGGAACGGGGAGTAAGAGTATGTACCTTGTATTCCGGTGATCTGTAGGCAATAGCTATGTGTGTATATACCATGTAAAAGACACACACACACACACATTGTATGTCTATTTAGGAACACACATACACCGATGTACTATATACGTATATATATATATACAATATTTATACAAACTCTATGATATGTATTAGAACACTATGTATCATTAAAGTTTCACAAAAATGAATTCACTAATAAAGCTTTAACTGCCATCATACACGCACACACACACGCATGCACACACACGCACGCACACACACACACACACGCACGCACGCACGCACGCACGCACGCACGCACACACACACACTTTTAAATAAAGACCTCATGTCTTAGGCCTGCCAAATATCTTGCAGTTGTCTTTGATTAAATATGAAAGTAAATATGAAGAGATAGAGAGAGAGAGAGAGAGAGAGAGAGAGAGAGAGAGAGAGAGAGAGAGAGAGAGAGAGAGAGAGAGAGAGAGAGAGAGAGAGAGAGAGAGAGAGAGAGAGAGAGAGAGAGAGAGAGAGAGAGAGAGAGAGAGAGAGAGAGACAGACAGAGACAGAGAGACAGAAAGAGAGATTGAAACCCCAGTTACAATTCTGACACTGTTCTGTTACATGATAGTCTTACTCTTTTTTCCCACAGGATATACATTTGAACATTTGTCTTGAAGCACGGTACGTTTCCCATGCCAATAAAGCCCTTGGCTATGAATTGAGTGTGTGTGGGGCTGGTGTCTCGCTCGGCCCTCTTGGGAAGGCCTTGCGGTTAGCTTCTGCGGGGGGCCTTCCACAAACTGTTCCCCTCTGACCTCACTTCCTGCTTCCCAAAAGGGGTTTACTTCACGGTGTACAGCCCTTTTAGTTTTCTTCCTGTTTCCCCAAATTCATGTGTTAATAGCGGAACAGTTGTACAAATAGCGCGGAGGAAGATCATTTGTCAAAATAAGGATGTATATCTTATACATGCATTTTAAAGAACTGCATATTAATGCACATACTTATATGTTGAATAGCGGGAATAGATTTGTCTGTCCATTCGTCCATCCATCCCTCTCTCCCTCCCGCCCTCCCTCCCTCCCTCCCTCCCTCCCTCTCTCCTTCTCTCCATCCTTCCCTCCCTCCCTCCGCCCTGTTCTGTAAACTGCCAGCTGTCTTTCTGGTTCCGTGCCCACTGTGACCACCCAGACGTTGAAGGTCTAAAGAAACCCAAAAATATTAATTACAGTGTGTCTAAAGTTGCTCCCTTAGGCTCCTCAATCCTCTCTTCTCTGGGGAAGAGAGAGAGAGAGAGAGAGAGAGAGAGAGAGAGAGAGAGAGAGAGAGAGAGAGAGAGAGAGAGAGAGAGAGAGAGAGAGAGAGAGAGAGAGAGAGAGAGAGAGAGAGAGAGAGAGAGAGAGAGAGAGGGAGAGAGGAGAGATGGGGAGAGTGGGAGTTGGGGTAATATTTCTCACCAAATGCCGGCTCAGCTTTTCTCTTGTTTTTTATGAGCATGATGGCGTTATGAGTGACTACGACTCACCAGGGATTATGGTTTGGTGCTGACAAACATAATTCATGAATGGGAAGGTGAATAGTTGTCAGTGTTGTGTAGGTTGGTTTTGATGTTAAATGGTGTGGATGGAGTTCCTCGCCATCGAACCAAAAATGAAATGTTTGTCGCATACCACGATAAGCAATATGCATTTTAATTTGCTCCTACATACAAAAAGAGAAAGAGAAGACAGCAAGAGAGAGAGAGAGAGAGAGAGAGAGAGAGAGAGAGAGAGAGAGAGAGAGAGAGAGAGAGAGAGAGAGAGAGAGAGAGAGAGAGAGACAGAGAGAGAAAATAGAGAGTGAGAGAAAAGAGAGAGTGAGAGAAAAGAGAGAGAGAGGAAAGGTACAGTCTACTGTACTTTCAGTGGGGTTACAACTTACAAGCATTCACCCTGTGGCTTCTCTATACAAATACAGTCTGTTAACTGTCGGCCAATGAGAAGTGACCAGTACAAACGACACTTTATTACCGTTGGCTGCTGAGATTTGACCAGTACCACCGCAGGTCGTTGGCTGCCGGCCAATAGGAACGGATCAGACCGCCCACTGTATCCTAGCAGTAAAGAAGACACGCACTTTGCTCAAGAGCAGTAAAGAAGAGTCTGTTCACTTCATCGCTCGAGTGGTGAGACGGTCATGAGAGCCTGTGGGCACAATGCAACCCAAACCTGTTTGGTTTACAGTTACTGAATGAAACGCTCTACATCAGATCTTAAATCTGGTGATTAAGTGAAGATTAGTAACAGAAAATTCCCCCCCCCCTGTGGTGTTTATGGGATAGATGGTTTGGTATCTTTCTCATTTTCAGCATGTGGTTTCTGAGACGGGGGCTGAGAGAGAGAGATGTCTGGGGGGGAAAAGCGTCTGGGACCTCGTAAAGTCTGGTGAAGTCATTCTGCTCCATTAGGAGGCATTTTAAAAAGACTCTGGCTGTCCGCTCCAATGTGGGCGACCTTGGAGTCAGACGGGGGTGTTTGACTCGCTTATAGGGCCACAGAAACGCTCTCGTTTGTGTCTCTCGGCTATGACTTTGTATTTCTCTTGCGTTCCTCACACTGGGGGTGTTTGCTGAGGAATTGTCCCCACACATTATGGTGAGGCGCCATTATGCAGCTACCGTTGCCGTACATTCACATTGTGAACACACACACGTTTGTGGTGTGTGTGTGTGTGTGTGTGTGCGTGTGTGCGTGTGTGTGTGTGTGTTGAAGTTACAGCATTCGCGCCAGACACATCTCGAAAGACATTGACCTTTGACCCCTGTGGGAAGCAGACAAGCGCGATGAGAACCGCCGCTGGCAGCATGAGTCCAAATCCGAACCATTTTATTTCGGTTTCAAGTCAAATCTCTCGAACAACCGGCTGTAAATCTTCCCTGAACTGTGCTTTTTACAATTCCCTGATGGGGGGGGGGATGTGTGTGGCTGAGTGGGCTAACAGATTGAGACAGGGTCTCCACGATGCCTGGGATGAAGAGGACAGCCATAAGGGATTCCAATCATAAAGGTTTTAAGACCTGAGTTTCAGTTCAGGTTGAAGTTGTGTAGAAGTTCAACCCTTTGTTGTTACACTAGGACTCTCTCACTCCCTCTTTCCCTCTTCTTCGTTCACCCATGGAATCTTCACCGAACATTTGGCTGAATTCTCTCTCTCTGGACTCCCAATGCTTGGTTATGGTTATGTAAGCGTGTGCGTGGGAGACACACTGATTGAGTGTGTCTCCCATACACAATCAATGTATTCCTCTTGTTCTCAACCCACTGGGTGCGTGGGTTGAGCGAGTCGTGAGGCCAAGGACAGTTCATCCACAATTCACTAAATAGTTTGGACAATTGTCAATTATCTGCATAAAAGTTAAATAGAGAATGTCACCAAATTGATCCAAACAAATATCCAGTTTAAGCTGGATACAGGCTGTTTATACGGTTGGCCAACAGTAACTGAAAGTGACCAGTACACTATTTTGGCCTGGCTACTGACTACTTTAGTAGGCCCGGCTACTGACTACTTAAGTAGGCCTGGCTACTGACAATGTTAGTAGGCCCGGCTACTGACTATTAGGCCTGGCTACTGACTATTTTAGTAGGCCTGGCTATTGACTACTTAAGAAGGCCTGGCTACTGACTATTTTAGTAGGCCTGGCTACTAACTATTTTAGTAGGCCTGGCTACTGACTACTTAAGAAGGCCTGGCCACTGACTATTTTAGTCAGCCTTGCTAGTGACTATTTTACTAAGCCTGGCTACTGACCAATTTAGTATGCCTGGTTACTGACTACTTTAGTAGTCCTGGCTACTGATCATTTTAGTAGGCCTGGCTACTGACTATTTTAATAGGCCTGGCTACTGACCATTTTAGTAGGCCTGGCTACTGACTATTTTAGAAGGCCTGGCTACTAACTACTTCAGAAGGCCTGTCTACTGACTATTTTAGTAGGCCTTGCTACTGACTACTTTAGTCAACCTACTGTTGGCTATTGAATATTTGACCAGTACAGGCTGTGTGTTGTTGGCTGCTGGAATCTGACCAGTCCTCCACTGTAGGACAGATGTTTTGCTCAAGGGCAAAATTTACTTCGGTAAACGAAACGAAATGTGATTGCGTTTACTTTCCCCAAGTGTTTTCCAGGCACTTCAGGCTTCAAAACGGACAACCTTTCTTACCCCAAAGTTGATTCTTTGTCCTCTTCCGTGTGGTTGGGATCCAGTTTCTAGACAAAGTTTAAGTTTGCTGTGGACCGGTGGCCTGTGAGAACTTGTAAAGTAGGCTGCAGCTACAAAGAAAGACATCTGTTTTTCTTCTTCCATCGGTAACTTCTGATGTCACTTGAACACGACAAGCGCAACCAGAGAGAGAGGGAGAGAAAGAGAGAGAGAGAGAGAGAGAGAGAGAGAGAGAGAGAGAGAGAGAGAGAGAGAGAGAGAGAGAGAGAGAGGTTGTAAACGTCTGCGTAATGTGTTCGTCCTTGGTGAAGATATGTCCCACTCCCTCCCTCCTCTGAATAGGCGGCTGTGTTGAAAGCTGTAAATATCACTTACCGGTCAGGGTGCCAAGCCGCATATTTCTTGGACTGTGGTGTGTTGGTTAAAGTGCACTACTACTAACGCAATACTTGAAATATGACTTCATCCATTTCACAGTGTAAATCTTAATAATACATCTATACCATACCTGATATCTCAGAAAGATTGGCAATAAGGAATTATATGCTTGGTAGAGACACGTTGACGTTGTCGTTCCCATTCTCTAGGCTACGTACAAGGCTATGTAGTTGCTCGTCCACTAATGGTTCACACATGTATAAAAAAAAGTATAAAGTATAAATACTTACTTACCTGTATATATATATATAAATATATATATATATATATATATATACCTACTATGCTCATATCTCACACATACTCTATAAGTAATCTTTTTACTGTGTTTATACCTAGTAGACTGTCTACTAGGCATTTGCACTCAAATTCCTTTCGATGTACTGTACTTGTGCTGTACACTGACAATACATTTGAATCTAATCTAATCTAATCTAATCTAATCTAATCTAATCTAATCTAATCTAATCTAATCTAATCTAATCTAATCTAATCTAATCCAACATGTTATGTCCCTATAGTTAGTGTAACCCACCACCAGGCCCCTCCTCCCGCCATCACGGAGACCCCCGCGCTATAAATCCAGCTGTTTGTTGGTGCGCAGGCGGAGTTGTCTGGATCGTAGAGGGAGGCGGAGAGCGGCTCCGAGATGAAGCGTCTTACTTTGGTAGCTCTGGCCCTCATCTTGACTGCGACGATATGCGTCGATGGCGCCAAATCTCCATACCAAGCGGTGTTAACGCACAGCAGGATAAGAGGCAGACCACATGGGTAAGTTTTCCTAGAAAACTAACAAACAAACAAAAAAGCCGTGCGTAAAAGTTGTGCGTAAAGTGTACCCCCCCCCCAATTCAACGAAGAAACAGTGATGGTGTGTGTGCGTTCTGTGCGTGCTTTCCCCAATGTCTCACCGTGTTTTTCTTCATCGTGTATTTAGACCCAATGTCTGCGCCATGCAGAAGATCCCGTTGACAGATAAGAAGTACTTCACCAACTGCAAGCAGTGGTACCATCGCAGGATCTGCGGCAAGCCGACGTGAGTGAAATGAAACCCAGAAAAAATATGGATTTATCGCTAAATAATTTGTGGCACCATTTTAGGCTTCTATTATTACTCATAGATATTATTATGGATTTCATATAGACATCGTTTGCGTAATAGACCTCTGTTGCATATGTCTCTGTGTTTTAATATATAGGCATATGACGTTACGCGTTATGACGTTCAGTACGTCATGATTGGGTCACAAATCAAAACCGGCCACGAATCTGGTGTAGATATAACCCTCATAACGGTTTGTATTCTGAATGTTGGTTGAATAGTTTCCTCTGCGGTCACAACGGAAGGAATTGGCCCGAGGAATGTCCCCAGCTCCCCGGAGGTGTCACTGGGTTTTACATTTGCCAACTTTCCTCCGCGAGGAAAGGGCATCTAAATGACTCACTAGTGAGTGATTTGGAAGTCAATTGGAAGAACATTCAACATTCAAGGGCAGCGGCGTATTTGTGCTATGAGATTATGCAGACCATGTTATACTGGCAGAGAAAGAGCGTTAGACTTTTTCCTGAACTTTTTCCGACTCAAAGTGCTTATTACAAGTTAGTTGTTTATGTCACCTGGCGATTTATGGTGCAAAGGCCGACGCACACACATGCCGACCGTCGGACACACACATGCCGATGCACACACACATGCCGACGCACACACACACACACACACACACACATTTGAATGAGGCTGCATCTGATTTTGGGGAGGCAGCCGTTGCCCAGCTGTGCCACAGGACACACTGAGACAAATAAGATGTGTGTGTGTGTGTGTGTGTGTGTGTGTGTGTGTGTGTGTGTGTGGTGTGTGTGTGTGTGTGTGTTCTGTGTGTGTGTGGTGTGTGTGTGTGTGTGTGTGTGTGTGTGTTTGCATGTGCGTGCGTATGTTTTTTGCTTTGTCGGGCAAGAGTGTGTTTACGGAACCTGCATCCTAAATAGAAACACCCAGATAAACATTTGAAAACCCAACAGAGAGACAGAGAACAAGATACATAAATAAGATAGATAGTGATGGGAGGAGAGAGAGAGAGAGAGAGAGAGAGAGACCTAGAGAGAGACCTAGAGAGTCTGGTGTGGCGCTAACTGTGATCTTGTGAATGTGATAGCGGTTGTAAACACGCTGATTGTGTTCCACTACATATTTTATTGGCCTCTCGGAGATGCCGCTTAAGGGTCGACCTGCGTGTAAAACCCAGAGACGCTCCATTAACTTTGATCTGAATCTGTGAAGAAAAAATAAGGTCATTTGTTTTTAATATCACACTTGGCAACAACCCGGGACGGAAAAATCCCTCTGAACTCCTGTGGGTTTGCCTGAACCGCGGTGAAGGCTGTTTGAAGGGAAGACGTCGTAAGCTGTTGCAGCTTAGCTAACGTTAGCTAACGGTACAATGAAGCCGTCGCTGACAGCTTGCCAGGGCAGAAAGCGGTGGTTGGTGTATCTTGCTGGTTTAGAACAACCATCTGGGGTGAGGTTGTGTTATGACAAAGGACACTCAGCACTATATGAGGGTATGGATGATTCACCCGCCACCACACTATAAGGGAACTGAACTGATCTGTTCCTCTTTACTCTGGTAAATGGACATTTATATAGTGTTTTTCTAAGTCTCACATTCAACCACCAACGGCGGAGTCAGCCATGCAAGGAGACAGCCAGCACGTCAGTAGCAGTTAGGGTTAAGGTGTCTTGCTCAAGGACACCTCGACAGCATTTGCTAGGAGGAGGCGGCGGGGATCGAACCAGCAACCTTCCGGTTGTGAGGCGACCGCTCTACCTCCTGAGCTATACTGCCGCCCCTCTGCTGCTGTTCCCTACGTCCTGTCATCATCTCCATGTTCCTCTGCTGTCTTTATTTTCTGTTAAATTTATTCTGGTCTCCGCTTGTCTTTCATCATTTCTCTTCTCACCTCTTATTGTCTATTCCCTCCTCACTTACTCTCCTCTCCTCTCCCCTCTTCCCATCTTCTCTCCTCTCCATTCCCCTTTCTTCTCTCTCTGCCTCCCCTCATCTGCTCTCCCCTCCTCTCCTCTCCTCCATCTCCTCTCCTTTCACCCTACTTTCATCTCCTCTCCTCTCCTCTCACCTCTCCCCTCCCCTCCTCACCCCTCCTCTCCCCTCCCCTTCTCACCTCTCCTCACCTCTCTTCCCCTCTCCTCTCCCCTCCTCTCTGTTTTAATTAAATTCTACAGTTTACTTTATGTAACGACTCTCTCTCCTGCGTTCTAATTGTCTGTGTTTTCCCCGTCTTGTCTTTACACTTCAACCCATCCCTCCCTTCCCTCCCTTCTCTCCCTTCTCTCCCCTCTGCGTTCTGCGGTCTGTCCGTGTTTTCCTCTCTAGAGATCTGCCCTGTGAATCTGACTCGTTTTAGAGGCGGGGGGAAACGGGCCGAGCTAGTTAGCTAGCGCAGCGCGGCTCACTGTCACATAGATGTATAATGGAGACCCTGTGTTTTCACATCAATCTGTCACACTCGCATTGAGATGCATGACCTCCGTTTCCCAGCATGCCTTGCTCCACAAAGGCCTGGGGAGGATGGGGGGGGGTGGCAGGTAGGTATGGTATGTATCTGTATGTATCTATGATGTATCTATGTGTGAGTGAGTGTGTGTGTGTGTGTGTGTGTGTGTGTGTGTGTGTGTGTGTGTGTGTGTGTGTGTGTGTGTGTGTGTGTGAGAGAGAGAGAGAGAGAGAGAGAGAGAGAGAGAGAGAGAGAGAGAGAGAGAGAGAGAGAGAGAGAGAGAGAGAGAGAGAGAGAGAGAGAGAGAGAGAGAGAGAGAGAGAGAGAGAGAGAGAGAGTGTGAGAGAGAGAGAGTGTGTGTGAGCAGAGTGCACTGTAAATGATAATGTAAATGTTTGGGCTGGTATGGTGAGATGAACGGTACCAGAGGATCCTTATCTGTTGTGCCACAGACAGGATGGCTGCTGCACCCTGGAGAGAGAGAGAGAGAGAGAGAGAGAGAGAGAGAGAGAGAGAGAGAGAGAGAGAGAGAGAGAGAGAGAGAGAGAGAGAGAGAGGGGGGGGGGGACACAGAGAGAGCAAGATAGAGACAGAGTGTGCCTTGATAGTGTATAGCTGTTTAGATTGGCATTGGCATGAACCCTTAAGCATGTGTGTGTGTGTGTGTGTGTGTGTGTGTGTGTGTGTGTGTGTGTGTGTGTGTGTGTGTGTGTGTGTGTGTGTGTGTGTGTGTGTGTGTGTGTGTGCAGATGTTACTTGTTAAGTAGGCATAGGTCTCTGTGTGTGGACGCCGGAGGAGAGTCTGACGTCTGATTCATATGCACTTTGATCCAGTTCTAGTGTGTTTACATCTGTGTGTGTGTGTGTGTGTGGTGTGTGTGTGTGTGTGTGTGTGTGTGTGTGTGTGCATGCCTGTGCATGTGTGTGCATTTGTGTGCATTTGTGTGTGCGTGTGTGTTTGTGTATGTGTGCATGTGCGTGTGTGTATACACTACATGACAGTACTGCAGTGTTGGTCTCTTATCTCTTGTATATACAGTACTGTGATGGGGGGGGGCGGGGGGTTTAATGGCAGTGACAGGGATTTCTTCATTTTATATCAACAGGAAATGGGGAAGCAAAGAGGAAGTGGACGGGTTTAGCCGAGGGCGTTTTGGGTTTCTGGACAGGACGGTGGCTTGTAAAGGACAGGGCTAGGAAAGCATGCAGCGGCGTGTGTACGCAGACACACACACACACACACACACACACACACACACACACACACACACACACACACACACCACACACACACACACACACACACTCACACACACTGGGTTAACATTTCCACAGAGAAGAGAGCATCATTAAAAAAGAAAATTAAATAAACACTTTTTATCAGAGTCTGTTGAATGACATTTACAGACTAGGACCGGCATTGGGCAGGGGGTGAGGTGCGTGCGGAGGGGGTGAGGTCCGTGGGGGAGGCACAGGCTGAGGTGTAAAGACTTATCGGTGTGTGAGGAAGCTGGACAATCCTGGTCTTTGTGTGTGCATGTGTGTGTGTGTGTGTGTTGGGGGGGTGCCTCACAGTAGAGAGATGTGGAGGTGGGATGGGGAAGGAAACGGGGGAGGAGGGGGGAGGAGTGATGAAAGGTCAAACAGAGAGTTGAAACGTTAGTTACTTTGGAACGGTTGGCACCGACAGAGAGCCCTTTCTCTCGGCTGTCCCCCCGCTTGCTCTCAGACGGAAACACACACACACACACATGCAACCTGAATGCTCATGAGCCCACACAAACATGGTCTCACACACACACATACACGCACGCACACATGCACACACGCAAGCGTGGTCACATACACACACACACACACACACGCAAATGCACACACACACGCAAGCATGGTCTCACAAAAACACACACACACGCAAGCATGATCACACACACATACACGCAGATGGACACACACGCAAGCATGGTCACACACACACACATACGCATGCACATGCACATGCACACACACACACAAGCAGGGTCACACACACACATGCACCCACATGCACACACACACGCAAGCATGGTCACACACACACACCTTTTTTAGCAAGTGCCCCCTCTCCACGTCAACCAATATGACATTTCTTTTTTGATTGATTGATTGATTGTTTTACCGAATGACGCCTTTAAGCTTGCATTTCTCGTAAAGCTGCACCATGGTTCTGGAAGTATCCGCTAGACATTAAGACACTAGATACAAAGAGTTACCCAAGTGGCATTTAGTTTGGGATGTCCCCCGGTTGGTTAGGAATCAGTTTTTCCAGTCCAACTCATCCATCATTTGGGGACCGGAGGATCTGCTTTCAGACCTAGCTCCCTGCTGGGCCTCAAGGTTGTCTGCTGTCTCTCATTGGCGGGCCCGTTCTCCTCCCCGGGGCCCCGCTGTCTACAGTGACTTCCAGCCACTCCAGACCAGTCTGTCAGTGGACCTGAGCCTCTCTGTCTGGGCTTTCTCTCGCCTAACCCCTGGGTGTGTGCGTCCAGCAGAGTGATGGGCCTGTTGACTTTGGTCTGAGAGCCATGGCTTCCACTTGTGTTTGTGTGACGACCTCGTGTCAGGTCCCCCCCCCCCTCCCCATCTGGTTTCTACATCAGCACTGCACCCCCCTCTTTCACTCACACACACACACACACACACACACACACACACACACACACACACAACACACACACACACACACACACACACACACACACACACACACTGCTCTTCATCTCCCTTTCTGTTTCGCTCTGTTTATCTCGCTCCATGTCTTACCACTCTCTCTCCATCTCTCTCTCTCTCTCTCTCTCTCTCTCTCTCTCTCTCTCTCTCTCTCTCTCTCTCTCTCTCTCTCTCTCTCTCTCTCTCTCTCTCCCCATCTTCAAAACATTCCTGCCCCCCCCCACCCTTCTCACAGGAGCTGATTACTTACATCTTTGCAGTGTATGTGTGTGTGTGTGTGTGTGTGTGTGTGTGTGTGTGTGTGTGTGTGTGTGTGTGTGTGTGTGTGTGTGTGTGTGTGTGTGTGTGTGTGTGTGTGTGTGTGTGTGTGTGTGTGTGTGTCTGTGTGTGTGTGTGTTCGCACATGTGTGTGTGTGTGTGTTTGTGAGTGTGGGCCGTTTACAGTATTTTTCCATCCTGTGATAATGCTGTAGCATGTGCATGGCGTGCTCCAGGAAGACCCAGCCTGTGTGTGTGTGTGTGTGTGTGTGTGTGTGTGTGTGTGTGTGTGTGTGTGTGTGTGTGTGTGTGTGTGTGTGTGTGTGTGTGTGTGTGTGTGTGTGTGTGTGTGTGTGTGTGTGTGTGTGTGTGTGTGTGTGTGTGTGTGTGTGTTCGCACATGTGTGTGTGTGTGTGTGTGTGTAAGGGAGAGATATAGCATGATGAGAGCAAGATGTTGATGTGTGGGGTCGTTGGGGTGGTTGTGTTTGTACTCTTTTTCTTTCCCACAACAATGTGCAGCCTTTCATCCTCAGAAAGCTGTTAACTACTCTAATTCATATTTAGCCTCACAATAGTTGATCACGGTTGCATAAGATAAAGAAAGATAAAGCTGGATTGATCTTATACTATATGGTGTATACAGATAAAGTATAGTTATTGTGGAGTGTGTGGGGTTAGTGGCTGGTTTAAGGATCCTTTTGACTCTGTGGCTGGGTGAGGCTGCTTAAACCAGCCACTAACCACACACACACACACACACACACACACACACACACACACACACACACACACACACACACACACACACACACACAATTGTGTGTTTTGCATACATAATATAAAAAAATGTAATAGTTCGTGTTGGTTACTATATGAACTTGTAATGTAGCACCTCACAAAAGTTGTGTATAATCGTGCATATTCAACATTTCAAAGTTTCACAAAAGAAAATCAGAAATACATTCCAGACATTGGAAATATATTATAATATTGGAATGCGACTCCCAAAAAGGTTGTTCCAGATAATTCCACACACATTTTTAAGTGTTCCCATTACATAGGGAACTCTGGTCTTTGTAAACGCCTCTTCTTTATATGTCTCTACAGTATATATACATAATATATACACAGGCCATCTGATTACAGTGAGAAGATGCCTAGGTCTGCGTATTTGTCTCTTTAACTTCACAAAGGACCGGGTATGAACGGGTTGAAACCGGAGCAATCTCTCTCTGAGGCTCCAGCAGCCAGGGGCCACACACAGAAGGTGAGGAAAGCCGGTCTCCCTGGCCCCCAGCTGGTGTTGTTGTGGTCTGGAGCTCCCGGGTCTCTTCACCACAGGTCTCCTCAGGGGACCCCCCCACACACACACAGCCCCTGGGTTGCCATCTGCGGATCCTGACTCTCCTGGAGGAAATTAGTCCTTTTACGAGTCCCCGCGGACCAGCTGAGCTCCGACCACGTTCACTGTGGAATATGTTTTCCATTTGAGGCTGTATGATGGGGATGACATATTGCGCGGGTGGTTCTTTGAAATGGTTATGAGGATGCTGGAGGAAATGCATCTGTGTAATGTATCTTTGTAGACCTTTTGATTATGCCCATAGTTAAACAAGTCTACTTTTGCAGAATTTTAGCAGACGCATTGATATTGCAATATTAAATATTTATTCGATTGCTCCTCAGCCGTGGCCAAGATGTTGAAGAATGTGTGAGTCCACAGCTGTACTTGACACAGACCTGTATTTATTACGGTGTTCTGAAACGGATGGTGTTTGCCCTCTTATTCCCGGCAACATTGCCATCCTCTGTCTATACATGGAATCAAACCCGCAACTGTCTGGTGTACCGGTAATCGTTGCCACCTTTCTGTGACGACAGGGATGGAAGGGATGACAGGAATTCTATCAAACTATATATATATTCAGATGCTCTTATGGTGTTATGGTACGGTTACTATGGTGAGGTGACTATGGTGAAGTTATTAGGGTGAGGTTACTATGGTGATGTTATGGTGACATTACTATGGTGACGTTATTATGGTGAGGTAACTATGGTGAAGTTGTTATGGTGACGTTACTATGGTGATGATATGGATAGGTTACTATGGGGACGTTGTTATGGGTGAGGGTTGCTATGGTGACGTTATGGATAGGTTACTATAGTGATGTTATTATGTTATTATGTGTGTTGACCCGTGTTGACATTCTGTCCACAGGGTGGTCAGCTACGAGTGTTGCCCTGGTTACGAGAAGCTCCCAGGAGAAAAGGGATGTCCTGCTGGTAAGAAAACGTCTATGTTACCTTACATTACAGTACATTAGATAAGACTAGATTTGTTCAGATTAGATTCAATTAGATTAGATCAGGCTATATTAGATGGGATTTGATTACATTACCTTACATTACATTTGATCAAATCAGATCAGATTAGATTCAATTAACTATTAGGTTAGATCAGATCAGACATTATATTAGGTTAGAATATATTAGGTAATAATAGATTAAATGAGGTTACATTAGATTACATTATACTAGATTAGATCACAATAGATTTGAGTAGATTTAATTAAATTAGATCAGATTAGTTTAGATTAGATCAATCAATGTACTGTTTTGATTCCCTTCCCTGGCCCCAGCCCTCCCCCTGGTGGACATCTACAATACCCTGGGCATGACGGGGGCCTCCACCACCCAGATGTACACCGACAGAGCCATGCTGAGGGAGGACATCGACGGGCCGGGCAGCCTCACCTTCTTCGCCCCCAGCAACGAGGCCTGGTCCGCCCTGCCCCACGTCAGTACCCCCCGTCAGTGTGTGTGTGTGTGTGTGTGTGTGTGTGTGTGTGTGTGTGTGTGTGTGTGTGTGTGTGTGTGTGTGTGTGTGTGTGTGTGTGTGTGTGCGTGTGTGCGTGTGTGCGCGTGTGTGTGTTTGTGTGTGCGTGTGTGTGTGTGTCACTAAGGTGGGATGTAAACAAGGGTTACTGCTACAAGGGCCATGTTTTGTTTTTCTCTTAATAAATTGCTTTTCTGACCTGTGGCCACTCAGAGCACTTTCCCAATCTCACATTCAACCATTCATACACACGTTCACACACCGACGGCTGTGTCAACCATGCAAGGAGACCGCCAGAATGACTGGGGGCAGTTAGGGTTAGGGTAGTCTTGGCTCAGTGGCACTTTACAACCAGCAACCTACCGGTTGCAAGACAACCCATGTTTCCCCTTCCTTAGCCACTGCCCCCCCCCTTATGATACGTGTTCACACCTTAAGGTGTGTGTTCACAGCGTTCGCATTGCCGTCATCTGCAGAGATTTCGGCAAAGTTAGAAAAAACACAAATAAAGACAGTGGCACCGAACAATAAGTTTGGCGAAGGTATGCGCTTGCTAGTGCTCGCCAAGCGTATATTTCCCGCCAGACGCTGCCCACCCTAACCCCTGCCGTGTGCTCCTCCTGGTGCGTCTTCCCTTCTTGCAGGAGATCCTGGACGCCCTGGTGAGCAACGTGAACATCGAGCTGCTCAACGCGCTGCACTACCACATGGTGAACCGCAGGCTGACCTCCGATGACCTCAAGCATGGCTCCGCCTTCACCTCCATGTACCAGGACTTTGACGTGCACATCCACCACTACCCCAACGGGGTGAGTAGATCCAGGGGAGGGGGATACCTTCTTTTATTTTGTAAACCAGTGGTAGCCAAAATACTTTTGTTATACTGATTTGAAATAAATCAGGAAAAATATGAGACGAAACCAAATAAATGAATAAAATGGATAGACAGATAGCTAGATAGACAGTTCACTAGACATACATACATACAGACAGACAGACAGAGAGAGAGACAGACAGAGAGACTGACTGACTGGTGGACAGACCGACAGAGAGACAGACAGACAGAAAGACTGACTGACTGGTGGACAGACAGACAGAGAGAGACAGACTGACTGGTGGACACACAGACAGAGAGAACAGAGAGAGACTGACTGACAGACGGACGGATTCGTAGATGAACCAGACAGTAATCTCTGTCCGACCCCCGTCAGATCGTGACGGTGAACTGCGCCCGGCTGATCAAGACCGACCAGCATGCCACCAACGGGATCGTGCACGTGGTGGACCGCGTCATCACAGCCATCTCCAACACCGTGCACAGTTTCATCGACACCGACGACGACCTGGAGACCCTGCGCGTGAGTCTGCACTGTGGATGACGTGGGAGGCGGCTAGCGTATAAGCAAACTGATTGGACGGTGCATTTTGTGACTGAGGGTAACGGGTCCCTTCCTTGTGTACAATCACTGCGGGATGGTTCAAGCAACTACCAACTATATTGGTTGATGCTAAAACTACTAACTACTTACTAAATACTAATTACTAAGATTTTACACAAATCTTTCCACCTATACATAAGGTCACAAAACAAAAAACATTACCCTCTGTAGCACTCTAGACTCAGTGCTGTGTGTGTGTGTGTGTGTGTGTGTGTGTGTGTGTGTGTGTGTGTGTGTGTGTGTGTGTGTGTGTGTGTGTGTGTGTGTGTGTGTGTGTGTGTGTGTGTGGTGTGTGTGTGTGTGTGTGTGTGTGTGTGTGTCTGTGTGTAGACGGCCCTGGCTGCAGCAGGGCTGACCACCATGCTGGAGAGTGAGGGTCAGTACACCGTGTTCGCCCCGACCAACGAGGCCTTCGAGAAGATCCCCCCTGACACCCTGAACCGCATCCTGGGAGACCCCATAGCTCTGAGAGGTGACTATGAGTCCTGGTCTCCTAGCAACACCACAGGAGGGGGGGGGGGAGGAAGCATAGTTCTCTGAACGAAGCCAGTGCACGCACACACACACATACACACACACATATACATACTGTACAATGCACACATACACACACACAGTGTGTGTGTGTGTGTGTTTACTAAACACTAAACAAATAATTACAGACAGCATTAAAGACTGCAATACCTTAAGGGAGTGTAATGTTGACTTAATAAACACACACACACACACACACACACACACACACACACACACACACACACACACAACAATCCGGGAAGTGTGTCCTGAAGAGATGAGTTTTCAGCCTGCGGAAGATGACTCTGCAGTTCTGACATCCGTGGGGAATTTGTTCCACTAAATTGGGGCCAGGATGGAGAACAGCTGTGACCGCATAGATTGGCCGCAAGGGCCCTTAAGCGAGGGGGCAAACAGACGGCCCAAAGAAGCAGAGCAAAGTGGACGGGTTGGGATGTAGGGCTTGACCATTGCCTGGAGGTAGGATGGAGCTGTTCCTTTTACTGCCTTGTAGGCTAGCATCAAAGTCTTGAACTGGATGCGAGCAGCTACAGGTAGCCAGTGTAGAGACCAGAGAAGAGGGTAGATGTGTGATCCCATCTACACACACAGTTTTGCAACAATCTTACTAAACAATAGCAAATAACAAGGAAGCAAACACATATACAGTACACACACACACACACACATACAAGAAAGTGTAATGTTAAGGAAATAACCCCCCTCCACACACACACCACAAGTGATTCAAACAGGAATCACATCACCTAAATATGTATCATAAAGTAAAGTTGGTCAGCGATAAACAATTAAAATCCAGTTCAAACTGTCCCCTTAACCCACTGCCTTGCCCCCCCCGGTAGACCTGCTTAACTACCACATCCTGAAGCACATGCAGTGTGCTGAGTCCGTCGTGACCGGCACTCCCATGGAGACCCTGCAGGGCACCGTCCTGGAGGTGGGCTGTGACGGGGACCACATGACCCTCAACAACAAGGCCATCATCACCAAGACCGACCAGCTGGGAACCAACGGTGTCGTCCACTACATCAACGAGCTGCTCATCCCCGACTCAGGTACCAATCCTGAGTACTGTACTGTATAGGTGTGCTATTTTTTTTACTGAGTACTGTACTGTAAATGCATGCTATTGTTATTTCGCTTTAGTTCTTGTAGCACATGCTTTTATCCACAGTGAATTTACTTTTCCCGACACCCTTCGACTCTTTGGAGGCAGGACCAGTACATTACATTACAGTTACTTAGCAGACGCTTTTGTCCAAAGAGAACTGCTAGTCACCAGAACTCATAAGTGCATTTCCTTCCTAACAAGCCTCCAAGAGCAGAACCAGTGCTCATGTAAAAGTTGGCCCCCTAGATTTGACACAATAAGCACATCAAACAGTAGCTACGATTACAAATAGTAAAGCCAATAGACACAAGCCAATACGCATAAGGTAATAAACAAGCGCTGGCACAGAACAAGAAATAGAGCTAACAAGACACAGGCGCTAAGATGAATGGAATGTATGGAATTGACTAAACGTGGTGGTGGTTAGATGACTTATGGGCCAAGGAACAGTTGATTCGATTTTGGCGCAGATCCGGATCCTAATACGGATCCAGGGGACTTCTTGGTGTGGCGGAGGTATGCGCTCTACTGAGGGCCCTCTAGTTGTTCCTGAAGTAGGAGTAGTAGCAGTTAGTTAGTACCAAGTTAGTAGTTAGTTAGTAGTCATTCAAAGTACAAGCTAGTTGTAGTAGTAGTAGTAGTAAAAGTGGGTGGTGTTTATGAACTGCCTTGTCTTTCTCTTTAGCTAAGACCCTGTTGGAGCTGATGGAGGACTCTAAAGTAACCACGGCAAACAAGATGTTTGTGGAGGCCGGCCTGGGCCCCCGTCTGACTGGAGCAGAGGCCCTCACACTGCTGGCCCCTCTGGACGACGCCTTCAAAGGTCAACCCCCAATCCTCTATCTCTCTCTACACTCCCCTCTTTCTCCCTCTCCCTCCCTCTCCCTCTATCTCTCTCTGCAAAGTACAATGGAAGTATGCAGTATGAATTCCCTTCAATTTAACACTATATGTATATGTACTACACAACACTATACAATAACGATACTGTACCCAATAAAAAATAACAATAAAAAGATACAATAAACAATACAGGGGGGTCTAGGGGTCCATAAATGGCCCTCCCTCCTAACCCCTGATGTCGTGCGGTGCAGGCAGCCTGGCGATGGACGGGGAGATGAAGAAGCTGATGCACAACCATGTGCTGAACAACCAGCTGAGCTCCAGGGCCATGTACCACGGCCAGGAGCTGGACACACTGGGGGGACTCAAACTCAGGGTCTTCGTCTACCGCAACGTACGTTCAAATGTAGCATTACGTTTACGTTGATATTCTCTCTAAAAGAGAATAACAGCGTAACAGCGGTCTTTCTGCCTCTCTGTTTTCATGTCTCTCTACGCCCCTCTCTCTCCCCCCCCCCGCCCGCCCCCTCTCCCTCTTTCTTTTCATCCGCCCTTCTTTCGTTCTCTCCCTTTGTATCGCTTGTCTCTTTGACTTTCCTTCCCTCTCTCTCTCTCTCTCTCTCTCTCTCTCTCTCTCTCTCTCTCTCTCTCTCTCTCTCTCTCTCTCTCTCTCGTGCATCTCGTGCATCTCGAGCGCATGTGATCAAACGATCACACGGTTGGTGTACGGTGTCAACCTAATCCTCACTGGGGAGTGATGTACTTGAGTGGATTTAAGTGATCTTAACCCATCACAGCCGCACCTTGTCATCTGAATTGTCCTTCTCTGAACCAGTTCATTTTCTTTCCCATGCATACTGTATATATGCAACAAATTCCCTTCTGAGTTGTGCGAGGGGAAATGTCTCTCGTCATGTTTCTCTCTGCTGGCTATAGTTAGTGTGTGTTTGCCCTTGACTGTGGATGCTTGTTGGAGAGCGTTTTGACAGGCCTTCTGAGGCTGACACGGTTGAATAGGCTCATTATTTCGTCATTCATGTACTTATTTTCTTTATGCGCCAGCTAGAAAAAATGAATATGCTGAATGAATGACGGCTAACAGGAAGCAGGTATGATTACCGAAGGACCAGAAAGAGCTGACTACCACAGCCGCTTGTCTTTGGCCAGTGAGCCGCTAAGATGCTACATTGCTACGCTACGCTACGCTACATTACCCACGGCAACAAGTCCTTTATTTGTCCCCCAAGAATGGGCCAATTTTAAATTGGTGACATAAGGGTTACATTTTCCTCGGGGCACAACACCAAAGAAATGTGGCCTTAATGTAAACTTCTGAGTTATATTTAACAATTGGGTATGGCCTTCTCAAACCGTATTCACATGCAACTGAACCTTTGGTTCAAAGTGTGTGTCGGTTGTTGTTGTTTTGTACGTAACGTGCTAAAGAAGTTAACCCTATTTTTGTAGGCTCCAGACCAACCTCATTGACATTAACTCTATCAATCTGTGGGGTTCTGTTGGGGGACGCTTTTATTTCGTAGGACCCCTTCCAAGAGGTCTGTTCGAAATCTAACTTCTAATCCACATCCACACGACCATGTGGCCCGCATTTGAGCTCCACCGGGGGAACGGAGCCACAAACACCCCCCCCCCCTCTGGCCACAAGGACACGAGTCACACTGCTTTATTTATTTGACATTAGCCTTAATCCATTCATTTGTCATTTCAGAGGCAATCACTGTGGTTTTTTAGCAATTTGCAGCTTCCTATGTGGAAATTAGCGTTGTTATCTGCTAACGTTTAGCGACTTAGCGGTGATTAGACACAATGTTTCGTGTGCCAAGCCTCTAGGGACGGAGCAGGAAAAAACGTTTCCTTTGAGAACGTCGTTCCAACGGCTTTCGTTTGGTTGATATAAACCAACGCACATTTTTTTACAATTTTCTTTTCAGATAAAAAGTATAGCCATAAAAAATTCTAAATAAATTATTGATTGTTCTTTTGAATCAATAAACAAGTCGGTTTTATACAAAACAAAGATTAAGTATTGCATATTTATGTAAACTTTTTACTTAATATCTCAAGTAAATCATTTGTTTCCCATCTATAAACACTCAATGCATCTGTACAAGGACTACCAGGTTAAAGGACGGACCGTTTTTATCCACAGGCAGTGTGCCTACTGAACTGCTAGGAGTGCTGCCACTATCATAACATTGTCATCGATATTACATTACACTATCTGCTGGACTTTCTGGACTCATTACAGCCACTGACCTGTTCTGCACTGTACTGCACTGTAGTCATGATGCTGCTGCACTACTGGCACTTTAAAAGGCTTTTTAAATGCTTTTTGCACAATTCAACACATGTATATATCATCCATAAGTCCCTTTATTTTATTTGTATTTTATTGTTCTTTTTATTAGGCAGGGAATGGGGAGTAAGCATTTCATTGTACTACTCTTGAATCTTTCAAAGCTACCTTTCGCGTAGCTACCTTTATAGGTATTTTCATTAACTTGCTGACGTCTGGACGCTATCTCGAGTGCACTCTCGACCGAGGAAAGATTTGAAATGTAGGCATAAAACACAGGAAACCAACAGAAGGCGGCCATCCCTAGCTGTAAAGCTGCTGGAGGATCTGTGGTGTATATAGTAGCAGCCCAGAAGAAGAGGAGAGGTTCCACATGGTTCTCACTTGCTGTGCTCTCCCGGGTTAGGCAGAGAGACTTAGGTTACCGCTGAGTAATGAACCCTGCAGACCACAACACACACACTCTGTCCCAATACTGCTAACGTTTTCCAGACTGTGTGTGTGTGTGTGTGTGTGTGTGTGTGTGGTGTGTGTGTGTGTGTGTGTGTGTGTGTGTGTGTGTGTGTGTGGTGTGTGTGTGTGTGTGTGTGTGTGTGTGTGTGTGTGTGTGTGTGTGTGTGTTTTATTACTGACAAGCGGTGACAAAATGGACACCACTGTTCACCACGGGAGCAGCTGAACTGGCGGTGACCCCTTGCGTGACCCCTGACGCTTTGTCTCCCCGAGACGTTTTGGATCCTTTGGATCCTAAATTCTCTTAGAGGAAGAGAAGCAGCACAGTTACACAGTTACAAGAGCAGGGGCGGCTCTACAGCCCAGAACACACCCGTGGGTTTAAGTACTGCAACGGAGCAGACCTT
Source organism: Muraenolepis orangiensis (assembly GCA_027704905.1). NCBI lineage: Eukaryota > Metazoa > Chordata > Actinopteri > Gadiformes > Muraenolepididae > Muraenolepis > Muraenolepis orangiensis. The sequence continues at coordinate 14,716,833 of CM051001.1, forward strand.
ACAAAAGGGAGTGTCTGAGGGAGTGTACCGTTTAGTAGAGGAGTTTGTATCCAAAGCAACGTACAGTGAAATAATGATATGACTAGAGGGCCCTCAGTAGAGCGCATTCCTCCACCACACCAAAAAGTCCCCTGGATCTGAATTCGGCTCCTGGAGACAAACAGCCACAGCTGAACCTCTTCAGTGCTTGATTGGCTCTGGACAAATAAAGCTGAACTACTTTTTTTTTAAAGCTTTTAAAGACCAAGTTTCTATCCGGATTTGGCCCAAAAGTAATCTACCCACCAAGTTTTGTCCAATTCCATACATACCTTTTTGAGTTATCTTGCTAACAAACAATCAAACAGACAAACAAACAAACACAGGGGTGAAAACATAACCTATTCACGTCTTCGATGGCGGAGGTAATAAACGTCATTAAGGAAGCAGGTAGAGGGTTAGGCATCTCTTCCAAAAACACTCCAAAAAAGCTTAGGCTGTGGATATTGGGGGTTGAAGCCCTGAAACATTTGGCTGGGAGTCCAAAACACCGACCTAGCCACGAGTAGACTAGACTAGCTTGTCTCAATAGTTCCTCAGGAGAAGGAGGGAAGGTTCCAGCAGTGAGACAGACGCATGCTTGCCAGTTACGTGGCTAACCTGTTTAGTCATCTCTGTATTTGGGATGTTATTTTGGCAAGGGCATTTAAAAGGACCTTACAAGGAGTTCAGGGACGTTACAATTCAAGATGCGAAGAGTAAAGAGTGATGTATTGTAGATCAAATGTGATCTGTAGATTTGATTTGTCCCTGTGTTGATACTTTTGATTGGCCATGGCTGGCTACAGCCTTTGACTTTTGACGTCCCATGTGAAATGTGAATTATGTAGCGCACTATTGAAGTTATAGAAACAAATCAAACAGTAGTATTCAAGGGAGCACTTGGCCGGAGAGGGAGTCAACAGGTCCACGTTTTAATGGCTCCGATGTCGTTCAAGTTCTCTATTTGGTTCACATCCACAAACGCATAGCTCTAAACCTCGTTGGACGCAAAGTTTACTAACAAAAAACCTAAGCTTCAACTGATCAAGCTTCATCGAGTGCATCCTAACCGAGGCGCGACCTTTTCCCGAGCGCCTTGACCTTGACGTCTGGCGTCTTCCCGTGTCTCTCCGTTTCCAGAACCTGTGCATCGAGAACGCCTGCATCGCGGCCCACGACAGGACGGGCCGCTTCGCTACCATGCTGACCATGGACAAGGTCCTCACGCCACCCACGGGAACCATCATGGATGTCCTGAAGGCAGACGACCGGTTCAGGTACGGTAAAGTTTAAGTGCTGCTATTTCTTTCATGCTTTTGTTTTGCTGGGGGTCTTTTTGGGAGCGTGTTAAAGTTTGAGAGGGGAACAATGACCCAACAGGGGGTTGGAGATTTCCTACCCTGGTCATAAAAGTGCCAAGCTGGTCTTTTTTCCGGTATGACGAACGGGCCCCTCGCACAGTGACTCTTTAGGGTCCTTTTTTTAACGGTCTTTCCAGTTGCCTACTTGTAGAGCTTTAGTACGCTTCTCTTCCTCGATCCGTTAGGTCAAAGCGGGAGGGGCGGCTGCTGTGAATTTCCATTCTTTCCCCTTTTCCTTTGTTGTCTCAGTGCCGGCTGTGTGTCTTTAGCGCCGGCCTCCGGGGCTGCAATCCGCTCTCGTCCTCGTCGTTAAAGTGGCGCGACCGGCGCCGGTGATTCATACGCCAGGAAACAAGGATTTATAGTTGTCACGACAACATGGCGGCTGGGTAGCGGTTGGAGTGTCAGTTGGTGAGAAGAACCAGGACAGTTTTGTAATCCCGCCTTATTGGTTGAGTTGGTCTTCTCTGCTGGCTGTGACACGTCTCCTGTGTTTGGTCGTCTGTTGAAAACAACAACGATTATCCATCGAGATGGCGTGTCGTTGTGAGTCGGTGATATAACGACCGCAAGAGAACAGGGAGTGAAGATAAGGGAAAATATAAACAACACTAAATGTGTTTGTATTCCCTGCATTGTACCATGGTCATTATCTTCAAGAGCTCCGCTAGCAGGTACAAGCAGATATAAACGATAAAAGATAATACCGATAACTTACCGGCCTCTAATTTATGCTATGTGGTTGCAGGTGGTAAACATGCGGTGATCCTTTAATAGTCAAAATACAAGACATAATTACACAGGGCCGACTGTGCTGTACACTTTACTGCTTCTCTGAGAGAGAGAGAGAGAGAGAGAGAGAGAGAGAGAGAGAGAGAGAGAGAAGGATAATAAATAAAAATACAGAGTCAGTCCTTTTAGAGTCATTTACTTTACCATAACAATTACTACTACTAATCACTACCTGTCTCATAAGTTGTTTGTTGTAGCTATTCCTTCTGTGTGGTATCTCTTCTCCGTCGTGTGAATTTCAATGCGATTGGAAAACATACATATCTTTTCTAGGAATCAATAAAGTATATTTCTATATCCATCTAAAACTGGAATCTCTCTCTTCTGCGTGTCTATCTCCAGCCTGCTGACCGGGGCCCTGCAGACCGCCGGTATGACGGAGCAGATGAATCAACAGAATCTGCTGACCATCTTCGCTCCCACCGACGACGCTTTCAATGCTTTGCCCAAACCTGAGCTCAACAGACTGCTGCGTAAGTCTGACCACAGGGACGAGGTCTCTCGTCTTGATGTTTTCTGAAAAGCACCGGCCCTTAAGCTCCATGAGAAATGACATTGTACCAAGAAAGTTCCCTGTAGCAGTTGACACCGCCACAAGCCTTTGAAATGGTTCTTCTTTAGGGCTCCTCCCGAGGACAAGACACAGGGTGATGAGGAGTAAAACTGGTTAATTGGAGTAGAGTTTGAAGTGGTATGACAGCAGAGCAGATGGTACATTTTAGCGCCCCTCCTGAGTGTGTGTGGTTGGTGGCTGGTTTAACCTGTGGGTCCTTGATTACCAAGGACCCACAGGTGTGCAGCCTCACCCAGCAGCCCCAAGACTCTAATCAGTATGACTGGGGCCAGGTCAACCAGACACTAACCACACACACACTCCACAGTTATTAAGGCATCTGTTACGAACAGGCAAATGCCTAATGATTCGTCGCCACAAGCAAACTAACCTCTAACGACTTTGCTGGAGCGTTGATATCACAGGCAGATGTGGACGTGTGGGGAAGCAGATGTACAGCAATGTGAGGAGCTGTGGGGGGGGGGGTTGTGGTTCCAGGCCCTACGGTGGTCTCTCTCTGTCCCGACTGGACCTCTGCTGTGTGGAAGAAAGAGATTGTTAACGGTGGGAAAGGGTGAGAAACCAGTGGCCTGGGCTTCGTCCAGAGAACCACAGGAAGCACTCCGGGGGTGGTGTGACGAGGTGATCCGGGGGCTATGAATGGTTTATGCATTACTTAGTAAAGAAGAGAGAAAAGACAGGGAGGAAAAAGACTAACTGAACAATGTGGTCTTTTGTTGTTATTGTTGCTATAGCAATATGACCTGCAGCCCATATTAATGCCGTTTGATGGATTGCTATCATAAAATCGTGACATTAGGATATTACCATGTGTTAGGTTAGCTTATTGGACAATATCTCTTCCACAGAATTGAGTATGGTGACCCCCTTTACTTGCAACATTACCATGATGTTACTGTGGGGACATTATGGTGACACAATATGAACAATCTCAAGTCTCGTCAAGTGTAAGCACCCTCATCAATCGTTCACATCAATCATTCAGTTGTGGCGTTTAACTATGTGGTTTGAGGACATCATATTGTAGTGTTGGTGTGTTTGATCGAGTGCTGAGTATTTTGCAGCACAAGATCAAGCCCAGGGAGCACGAGGCAATGTGAAATGTGAAGTACGCAGCCCCCTATTGAAGTAATAGAAACAAATTAATCAGTCGTATTCATAAGGACACTTATGAAGAACGATTGTATGACCAAAGCCTAATAAAGGCATCGGAAAGAGAGACTGGAGTCTGTTTAGAGAGCGGTGAGCCTGCGGTTCTGGAGGAGAGAGAGGAATATGTTGTCCGGAGGTGTCAGGAAGAAGGATATGTAAAAGCACTTTGTGTTTCTTGTGATGAGATTCTAACCTCTTTTGTGTATGTTTCTGTCTGCCTGTCTGTCTGCCCACCGGCATGCCTGTCTGTCCATCTGTCTACACCTCCCTGCCTGCCTGTCTGTCTGCCTGCCTCTTTGTCTGTCTGTGTCTGCCTGCCTCCCTGTCTGTCTGTATCCCTGCCTTTCTGTCTGTGTCACCCTGCCTCCCTCCTTCTCTGTCTGTCTGTCTGTGTCTGTCTGTCTGTCTGTCCCCAGGTGACAGCCAGGAGCTGAGCAGTGTGCTGAAGTACCACATAGGGGAGGGCATGCTGGTGAGCGGGGGAGTGACATCACACACCCGAATGCAGACGCTGCTCGGAGGCAAGCTGGAGATGGGCATGGTAGGACCCCCCCCCCCTCCTCATCCTCCCTAAAACCTTGTGGAAATCTAAACTGGTCGTCACATGACTACTGTAGTGTATACTGAAGCCTAACTGTGCATATAAACGCCTGAGCTAGTCTTGTTTCAGCGTCTCTTCCACAAGGTGTGTACTGTATGTGTAGAAGCTTCAGTGTGTGTATACTGAGTCTTAAAGCGTGGTGTTTTCAGCGTAACTACACGGTGTACGCGAACAGAGTGCCGGTGGTGGAGGCGGACCTGATGGCCACCAACGGCGTCGTCCACGCCGTCAACTCCTTCATCAAGCCCCTCCGTGAGTATCCTCCGATGACATCACCGACATCCCTGAGTGTGTCACCACACACACACACACACACATGTCACATGATGAGATCACACCACAAGGATATATATCACGTGACCACATGACATCACATCAAGTGTGATTGATAGTTGATAGCTAGGGTGCGTTCTGCTGTTAAAGGGCAATTTGTATTTTGGCATATACTATAACTTTTTTTATATTGTAATTTATATTACACTACTATTATTTAATTTAAAACATTTTTTACTTTAATTAGATTTTTATTTATTAAGTTTAACTTTTACTGTCATTGTTAGGAATAATTCATACTGCGGGAGTGAATGGAGACGAAGCACTCAAAAATAAAGAATATTTTTCCTCGTTGTTTTTGCAATATATTTAATTTAATTAGTTTGGAAACCGGTAATACAACATTCACCGTTATCAAGCGTACATTTAATCTCCTTTCTTTCTGTGTTGTTTGATTCCCAACACAGCCCCTAAGGTGGACAGAGAACAGTCGGACCGCCCAGCACCAAGAGTCAGGTCGTCTTCGTCCAGGGTGAAGAAGACCACGGTACGTCCCACAACATGGCCGCCATCACTGTAGTTTTTATGGCCAATGTTGCTTTGTATGCTTTCACTTCTATCTCATCGTCGCATATATTTGATTTGTATTTATGGATAGCTGCTCTCCCTCCACCCCCTGTCCTCCTCGTGATAATGTTTCTCTGTTGCTTTTAATGATTTGAATGATTTAAAATTGAAGTAATTGTGTTTATTAGGCATTATAAAGCACTGTAAACAATGTAAACATTGTTTTTAAAGCTATATAAATTCAGAGCTTAGATAGATCTGTACTTTAGTCATCCCCAAAGCTAAATTTAGCTGTAGACATCAAGTTTATTACCTTCACCATCAAATATTATGAGGAGGTTATGTTTTTCGCCCCCTGTTAGCAAGATAACTCCAAAATGTATATACGTTACATTACTTGTGGGCCAAGGAACAGTTGATTTGATTTGGGCGCAGATCCGAATCTGGATCGGGGGACTTTTTGGTGTGGTGGAGGTGTGCGCTCTACTGAGGGCCGTCCAGTTCTTTAGTTATATTATGGAATTGAAGCAATGAGCAACATTACATTTAGAGGCTGTGGCGTATGACATCATTGTGAATGGTTTGGGCGACCAATCAAAAGACTGATCTGGTGGTTTCTGATTCCCTCCCTCCCACAGTTGGTCTCCAGTGGCTCCAGGAACGGTGAGTCAGCATCTGTTTGACACGTCGACAGATCACACATGAGGCCGCCAGAGGTGCCAGGATGTGGCTCCCACGCTTGTACATATATTTAAATAGGAACGATGGCCATGAGCCTTCTTGGACTATGACAACATTCGGACTTCCTCTAACCCGCTTACCTCTTGAAATTTGAGTTTAGTTTTGTTACGAAAATAAATAACAAACTCCCTGCAAACTGTGCTATCACCAGCATTACATTAGTCGCATTAATACTTACAACGCAGGTAGTTCTAGAGAACTACTAGTCACCAATTATCATAAGTGCAAAGTGCATGGCCTTCCTAACAAGCCTCCAAGAGAAGAACCAGTGCTCAGGTAAAAGGAAAATAAGTTGACACAATAGGTACATCAAACAAATAGGGCAATGACAAATAGTGAAGCCAATAGACACAAGCTAATAACCAAAAGCTAATAAGCATGCACTGGCAAACAAGAAATAGAGCAAACAAGACGAGAACAAGGGCTAAGATGAACAACTACATATCTAGATACTCTCTCTCTCTCTCTTTCTCGATACTAGAAACTCATATTGTGTATAAACATCAAATGTTGAGTAGATCTTTGCATATTCTTACTTTAAATCTGTAATTGTTTTTACTGCCCTGTGAAACCCACATTTTCTGTCGGTGATTAATAAAGTATGTTTTATATTTCCTTATGAGGGGCAAAAACAGAACTTTCTTTTTTGGTTTCACTGTCGTTTCACAGAGGACCTCTTCCAGAAGGTGATGAAGAGTCGCTCCAGCAGAACGATGACACGCGGACAATAGAATCTTAACCGGGAGAAACAGCGCCCCCGTTCCGCCAAACAGCAGAACTGCACCCCAACCACCACCATCATCGTTAATAACAACCAAAGACAGGGAAATCAAGACATATACTTCTTCTTCTTCTTCTTCTTCTTCTTCTTCTTCTTCTTCTTCTTCTTCTTCTTCTTCTTCTTCTTCTTCTTCTTCTTCTTCTTCTTCTATAACCCTGCACGTGGTCAGGTTATGGAATGAATGCTTGTTTGTAAAGTGAAAAGGTGCCAAATTACAACAAATAAAATCTTTAATTTTCACAGTAAGCCAAATCAGGGAAAACTAACTATGAACAAACATGTAGCCATCAAGAAACGTTTTGAATATCTTAAAAGTGTGACTTATGAAATTATTTTTTAAAAGTATTGTATAGGCCTACCTGTTGGAAAGGACGAGAGCAGTCGAAGACAGAAAGGAACCCTTGCGGTTATCACTCAATTGTGAATTTCAGTGTTTTTTTTGTATGAATCTACATGCACACACACATGTTTCCAAGTCAGTATAGTGAACCTTGTGCTGTGTGCATGGAGTAATGAAGTGAATTCACCAGTACTCGTGTGCACATGTGGAAAAGAAAAATAATCAAACAATGCAATTCTGAAATCAAATAAAACCCAGCATTTTTTTGTAGTCCCAGAGTTACACCCTGTGTATTCATTCGAGGAACAGAATATAAACAGTTACAGAAGTGAATGTGTTAAACACATCAAGTTCTTCCTTCTTTCGGCTGTGTACGTGTGTACCCGTGGGCAGTCACCCAGAACCCCCCCCCCCCATACACACACACACACACACATACATACACACATACCTGGTGCTAATAAACCGTGACGTGAGCTGGGATATATGTGACATGTTAATGGAATTCATGTGATGTCAACATCACGCACGTCCAAGAGCAATAACACAGGGGTGGATGGTGGATGGGGGGGCGTTCTGCGGAGGTCTCTCTTGAGTGGGTTTTTCCTGTCAAAGTGTCGAGAGACGTCATCTCTTCAGAGACGTTTTCTCTTGAGTGACGTGTTTGGCTTGGAGCGCATACACGGGAAGGCGGCCTGCTGGGCTGGCTGCTTTCAACCGTGTGTGTGTGCGTGCGCGTGTGTGTGTGTGCGCTCTTTGTTATTCACCAACACCTGCAACGACCAGCACACACACACACACACACACACGTTTCGCCCCCCCCGGAGAAGAGAACCCCATGATATGAAACACATGTGGCCCCACCACCGGTAGCACGGTAACACGCTATAAACTCAAACACGTCACTCACCCGGCATGCACTTCTATATATTTATATATAAACGTGTATATTTCCGTGAGCGACCTCTGACCTCGGTGGCAGAGGGTGGCCCTGAATGACCTCGAATGACCCCTGACGGAAAGAAATATGGACCATGACGTCACTGGCTACAGGCACAGATGGAAGATTTTCAATTTGATCTACTATTCCACTCTCTTTTCCACAAGGAGAAGAATAAGCTGGTAACTTAAATTCAGATTCTTATCACTTTGAAGTGATAGATTGATTGATTTAGATTTCATTTTGAGTTCATTTAGTTATATTTTGTTTATACTAGTTTAGTTTAGTTTAGTTTGTTGTTATTTAGTTTTTAGGTATTAGTATATTTTGTGTGCATTTATTCCCCCTGTTTCAACTGTTGCACCTTAATTTCCCTCGGGATAAATAAAGTCATCTTGAATCTTGAATCTTGAATAAGGAGTCAAATAAAAACGATTTGTAGACTTCATAAACATCCACAAAGTAGTGGCATTTTGTATGGCGGAAAGCAGGGTTTGAAGTGCCATCACATGATCATAGTTGCGTCTGCTATATGTTTGACGGACAGCAGTGCGGATCTTTTACATGCAGCTCTATGCTCTATGTTGGACGGACAGCAGTGCGGATCTATTACATGCAGCTCTATGCTCTATGTTGGACGGACAGCAGTGCGGATCAATTACATGCAGCTCTATGCTCTATGTTGGACGGACAGCAGTGCGGATCTATTACATGCAGCTCTATACATGCTCTATGTTGGACGGACAGCAGTGCGAATCTTTTACATGCAGCTCTATTCATTCTCTACGTTGGATGGACAGCAGTGCGGATCTATTACATGCAGCTCTATGCTCTATGTTGGACGGACAGCAGTGCGGATCTATTACATGCAGCTCTATGCTCTATGTTGGACGGACAGCAGTGCGGATCTATTACATGCAGCTCTATGCTCTATGTTGGACGGACAGCAGTGCGGATCTATTACATGCAGCTCTATGCTCTATGTTGGACGCTGCTGGTGTTCCGGGAAACAGGAGCGCTTCTTTAAACCCGCCGTGACCCACGGAACATCTGCCAGCTGCCCGGTCCATTAGGGAGTCAGGCCCACTTTTAGGTTAGTGGTTCTCAGAGGAGATCCAGGCTTTTAAATAATAACAAAAAAGATACACTCAAGAAGAAAAATAATACTGGTCCCTTTGTATGAAGTGAAGCATGGATTATAACCTAAATATTAGTTATATTGGTTAGCCAATATGATTTGCTGGACTGATAGTAGAAACCCATATTTCTTCACTATCTGTCGTAGCCCCTGATTGATGTAGTTATCGTGTCAAATGTAAACGGAGAAAACGTATTATACTTTTACCTGAGCACTGATTCGTCTCTTGAGAGGAAGGAAATCCCAATATGACTTCGGGAGCTTAGTAGTTATCTTGCCTATATGTTGAATGACCTTATTGTAAGTCGCTTTGGACAAAAACGTCTGCTAAATGAGTTTTGTATGTAATGTAATGTGAACACAGTGTGTGTGTATATAGTTGGTTAAAGGTGGCGTGTGGGGCAATTAATCACGGCCCATTTTTTCTTGTTTTAACATTGAATAAAAGCAAACCTATCATGCATGACTAAATGCATGAAAAAAAAAATGCGTGATAGATTAGGGTTGCAATGCATATGCATTTGGACAAT
>CM051001.1:14731643-14780751 GCA_027704905.1 Muraenolepis orangiensis
GAAAAGAGGCGGGTACAGAGATGAGCTCACGTGTTTCTCACGTGCAGGATCGGCTATGAAATCGGCAACATTAAAGCAAGATCGGCATTCTCCGATTGCGCATTTTTCTTCAAAATCGGCCGATAATGATCGGAAGCCGATCGATCGTCCCACCTCTAATATATATCTATATATCGATATCGATATAGATATAGATATAGATATATCTATATCGATATAGGTAGATATATCGATATAGATATATCTATATATCGATATATCTATATATCGATATATCTATATATAGATATATCTATATCGATATAGATAAATCTAGATATATATCTCTATATATAGATATATATCGATATAGATATATCTAGATATATATCTCTATATAGAGATATATATCTATATCGATATAGATTTATCTAGATATAGATATATCTATAGATATATCTATAGATTGCACCAAGATCTGTGGTTGCACCAAGATCTGTTTCTAGATCTGAGACATACCCCCCCCTCCACGATCTTTACCGGAGAGAGCCTTTGTTCTGTCCATTTCATTACACAATGTATAATAATCTATTGTAAATTGAAAATTAAGTAAGAGAGGTGTGTGTGTGTGTGTGTGTGTGTGTGTGTACAAGGTGGGGGACCTGGTCTACGCTCAGCTCATCATAGCGAACAAGGACATGGAGCCGGAGCTGGTGTGCATCGACAGCTCGGGGCGGGCCAACGGCATGGGCGTATTTGGGGCGGGCGGTCTCCTCTTCAAGGTGTCCCTGGGACTAGTGCGCAGGTACGTCACACTCACCCAAGTCAAGACTACTGCAAACGTTACATTGGGTGCTTTGTTTGGGCTACTACAGTAAACATGAACGAAATGTCCGCACAGACTAAATGGTTTGCGACCAGAAACGGAAGCATCACGATGCACCGCTGTCTGCAATTGGTTAGCGGTGTCACATGACGTGGTCGTGTCTATTATGCTTTGGGCCACGGCTCATCCCACCACGACTCCTTAATTTCCCTCGGGATAAATAAAGTTATCTTGAATCTTGACTCGCGGTTTCGTTTTAAGTACAGATGGGCCTTTCAAAGGGGCCCATATCTTACCACCAGGTGTGGTGTTGGTTTGCCAATAAAAGCCAGTTCAAAATCAACCCATTTGTCAAAATCAACCAAGTGGGAGTGTCCACTCGGATCACGTAGGTTGCACTTTGGCCCTTTAAGGGTAAGGCTGGGGCCCTTTTTAAAGGTCCGGACACACCAAGCCGACGGTGGGCTGTAGGGCTGACGATGGGCCTCACGGGACAGCACTAGTTGAACAAGTCGCCGGCAGCTTTTGAGCAGACTCAACTTTCGGCGCTTGTCGTCCACGAAAGAGAGATCACTCTGAATCGGTGCGCGAGAAGAGCAACGCAAAGCAAGCCAACGACAAAGTCGAGAGTAAATTATCAAAAAATAATAATTCAGTAGACATTTGTACAGATTCTAATTTCTTGCAGTATTTACTTTTAGAAATTTAGACTCAATAAATCGCTAAGCTATCGCTACTTATTTATAGTGCTCCTGGGTCTTCCTTTTTCCCTTTTTGAATGCCTAATACAGACTACCGCCACCTGCTGTTGAGCTGTGTGTGTCTATGTGCTCTGTGCTTGGCGCAGAACATATGTGCTAGTCAGTCGTCTGTGCGGTGGGTTTGCGCACAGGGTTTGCGTGCAATTTATTTTATTTTTTTTCAGCCGACGGAAGAAGGCGGAGCTTCGTCTGGTCTTTTTTGCGCTAATTAATGCACGGTTGCCGCCGCCCATCGGCTCGGTGTGTCCCGGCCTTAAGCTAACACTTTGGCCCTCAATGGTCACGCTGTGGCCCTTTTTCAGGGTAACTCAGGCACCACCCATCTCTCTCTCTCCCTTTATGTCTCTACCCCACCCCCCCACTCCAGACTGCTGACCCCCCAGAATGAGATTGTGAAGGGCCTGGAAAAGCTATTCCCGTGTGAGCTGGTGTTGGGGATGAACGGCCGCGTGTGGGTGAGGGCCGCCACGGTCCAGAAGACCCTGATCGTGGCCAACCTTCTGGAGAGCAGCGAGAACATGACCGCTCAGCAGAGACCCATCCTGTTCAAGAGGGTGGCCGACGGTAACCTACAGATCAAAAAAGAGGGAGGGAGAGAGAGAGACATGGAGAGTGAGTGAGAGGGAGGGAGGGAGGAGGACGACAACGACGACGACGGGACAGGTACAGATAGATGGGCGCAGGAGAAGGGGGAGATGAGGAGCGAGAAATGGAGACGAGACGAGAGGGGAAGAAAGAGTCGAAATGGCGCCCCGTCTGCGAAATGTGTGCCCCGGTTGATGGTTTGAATTGTTGTTCTTTTTCTAAATGATTGAACCGTTGATGTGACGGATTTCTACTGTACATATTTATTTTCTATGTCTGTATAATAAATGGGTAAATGATTCACGTGTTTCTTATTTAAAGGAAGAAGGTTGAGTAATGCTGGGTGTATGTGAAATGTACAATAAAACTTAGTTACTTATTGATGAATGTCGTATTCAGACACCCCGTCTGAATACGACATTCATCAATAAGCAACAATACATATTCATTTTTTTATATATATTTATAATTTCAACTATTTGTTCAGTGATGACGGCTAGTACATGTCATGCTTTACGTGCTGAGGTCGTCCACTAGGTGAAAGCATTTCCCCGTGAGACAACGCACATAGTCACATGGAGTCAATCGGAGTGATGACCGTGGTCTCGATTGTAATCTCTGACGAACCGGACCCGGATAGGTTTACACAGGGAGTGTTATGTGTACTTCTATCCGACTTATGTACATAGGTTTCTGTTAGCCTAAAAGGTATTGGCTGTACTGGCTCGGACATGCTATGTTAATCACAGCATGTCACCTTCATCCACATACTCCATTGTATAGGTCAGGACAGTTGACTGTGTATTTAGTAAACATTTCAGGCTCCCCCTTTGGACATACTTGACAAAAATTGATGAGGAATTTTTAAGCATGGTTTCTACCTTCACCAATAGCAATGTTTTTGATAGACTGAAATTAGTAAACGGTCAAAGTCTATTAGCTACATAAATGGTTTTAATATAGTGTGTGTGAGATAAATCATGATAATGTAATCAAAGCTACAATTGTTTTCATCCATTTTATTCTGTGAGAACTTCTGGGAGAACAATCGTCTCGTCTGAAACCAGCTGGAAGAAATCACTGTCTGAGAAACCCTTTTTTTCATCCCGTGTGAACCAGGCTTGTGTTAACAGAGAACCGATTCCGGCCTGGTGAAGGACATACAGTATATTAGAATATATCGCTCCAAACCAAAGAAATTTATCTTTCACAGCAGTGGTGGCTGGTGGTTGCAAAAGTAGGGGAGGAAGGAAGTTGCCTTACTATCAACTTTGACAGTGTATGAGTGGGTCATTTTAGCAGACAAGCCAAACGGAATTGAAACCGATTGTGATCTTAGGGGAAGAAGCATTGTTTTGATGAAAAATAGCTATTTAGCCATTACTCTATTAATGATGAAAATCTGAATAGAAGTTTCATGCAGTGGCTAGTTCTACTGAACAAACCAAACTGAATTTAAATTTAGTGAGATTTGAGGGAGAAGCGTTTTTTGTGTAAAGTATATTTACCTGTATTCAATTAAAAATAAGACATACAATCATATAGCAAAAACCAGTTATGCTGATAGTTAGCTGATACGGTGGGAAGGCAGAGAGATAGCCTACACACCGCTCCTAATCAAGTCACTGGAAAGTCACTCCGATGAAAACATCCGCCCCTCGAACATCAAGGGACGATGAGCCCAATAACGATCCAGCTGCGATTTGAAGGCGTTCAAAGTGCGATCTCAGCTTGTGGTTACTTCTTCTCGCTTTCACGATACGCAGGGAATGACCTCTGGTGACCCCCCCCCCCCCTCTTGCAACTGGCAACATCCTATCACTGTCCACATCAAATGTGTCATGTTTATAGTTGTACACTTGAATCATGTCCCCTCTTTTCCTCCTAAAAACTAAGGTAGGGAGTTTCAAGGTTTCCAGTCTCTCTTCGTAACTATGTCTGTTCAGACCTATTACCAGTCTAGTTGCTCTACGCTGCACAGATTCAAGTTTTTCTAGATCTTCAACATGAATAGGGCACCAGACGGATGAGGCATACTCAAGCCGCGGTCGTATGAGTCCTGTAAATTAGATTGAAAGTTATTGAGTGCTTGCCAAGGTGTAGTATATGGCACTTCTCCGGGTGGAACAATAATTGCCAGTCCTGTGACCACTGGTAGATGTCTATATTTCTCTGAAGGTCCACTGCCTCCTCTAGTGTGTTAACTCTGTTGTACATTTTAGTATCATCAGCGTAGATTTCGATTTTGCAATCCACCACATCAGGGAGATAATTTATAAAAATGACAAATAGAGGGCCTAATACACCCCCACTGGTAACATCAGCCCATGACAATAGGTGACCAGTCACGCAGACCCGTTGGTGCCGTCCTGTCAGAAAGCCTTTAATCCATTTTCCTATGTAGCCAGTAATACCGTAGCTTTGTAGTTGTACCTTGAGCCTTTGATGAGGAACAGAATGCTAATGAGAAGACGCCCCACACACACACACACACACACACACACACACACACACACACACACACACACACACACACACCACACACACACACACACACACACACACACACACACAGAGAGAGAGAGAGAGAGAGAGAGAGAGAGAGAGACGCCCCAATGGAAAGGACGACAACCACTCACACACGTTTTTTTAGGCAGCAATAAGTAATCGATAGATTATTTTTTATTATTATTTTCTAAGTTTTTTTTAAGTGACTTGAAGTCGACTGGTCGATTCACTCAGTTCTCAGGATATTTCTCATTTTAGTATTTTTTAACTAACAAAACAAGCAGAATGCCGACGGAGCTCATGAACTTCAGCGGCGTCCACAGGATCTGCAAGCTGGTGGTGCTGCTGTGTTTCCTCCACATCTCCGTCACTCTCATCTTCTACGTCACCACGTTCGTCCTCCGACCCACCTTCCTGCAGAAACACCAGTACTGGAATTTGACGGCTCGGCCGTATGCGTCCGCCACCAATGTCACTTCAGCGGCGGCTGGACGGGACGACGACGGGGGGTCTAAAGGACCGCTGCTAGCCGTCTCAGGCGGCGGCGGTCCGCAGCCCACTGCTGCTGCTGCTGCTGGTGATGATGAACGTGTCACTCTGGGGAAGTGTCCCCAAACCTCGCCACTTCTAGGTAAACACCACCCCCCCCACCCCGACCCTGACTGGGATGTAAGGGTACATGATGCCCCCCCCTCAAGGAGTTGGGTGGGTGGTGGGGTGTCTGTGTGTATGCAAAGGTCATCTGCTTTTCTGTTTGGTTGGTTTGTTGCAGTCACATGACGACGTGTGTGTTTTGGGGGGTGGGTTGTAATGTTTTCGGGACACAGTCTGTGCTTTTTACATGTTTTTACAGTGTTTTACATGTTTTAGTGTTGTGTCAGCATCCACCACCAACACCGAGGACGTGATCCTCCTGTCCCCACTTGTTGATCAAGCGAGTCACTTTCATTAGCATAGCCCTGTATCACACAGCACTATGGCGTGGTGGATTTCATTAGAATATGTATTTGTCAGCAATGGTTAATTAGAAATATGTACAGCGCTCGGTGAAGCTGTAAAGTCTACTTGTTGCCAGACACAGCTCGGCAGCATTTGGTATTTATACTTAGCTTTAAAGACAAAATAAATGGTAATATTGTATAAAATAAAATATTAAATCAATTATATTAATTAATTGCTATGTCCCATGACAGCTATCGGCAAATGCGTATGTTTTTCATGGTCAATGCATGGTATTTTTTTCTTCTTTCTGGCTAAATAGAAACAAATGTTAGTATCTAAGTAACTTGGCATCTTAGTATTGTGCATGTGCTGCTCGGGACCAAGGAATCTGCTGCCTCTGTCTTTAATTATAAGACGCTATTTAAAGTTGGAGTGCAGAGGAAACTTGTCTTCTACACACACAAACACACTATGTTCTCACATTATGCAGGCTGGGAACAAATGCTGAGGTGTGTGTGTGTGTGTGTGTGTGTGTGTGTGTGTGTGTGTGTGTGTGTGTGTGTGTGTGTGTGTGTGTGTGTGTGTGTGTGTGTGTGTGTGTGTCTCTCTCTCTCTAGTGGGCCCACTGCGGATAGAGTTCAACACGCCGGTCTCGCTGGAGCACGTCACGAAGGAAAACCCGGACGTGCGGCCCGGCGGGCGCTACACACCCAAGGACTGCATTGCCCTGCAGAAGGTGGCCATCATCATACCCTTCCGGAACCGCGGGGAACACCTCAAGTTCTGGCTGTTCTACCTCCACCCCATCCTGCAGCGCCAGCAGCTGGACTATGGCATCTACGTCATCAACCAGGTGCGAACGTCGCAAATAATGTACGCAGCCGCATAGTAATGTCCCTGGAGAAGGTGTCTGGGGATACGATACGGGGGGGGGGGGGGGGGGGTTAGGCTACGTAAGTTAAACCCTTGGAAATAGTAACACACTGGTAGATATAATACTAAGCGTATTGCGTATTGTTAAATATTGGTTTATTCTATAATGGTCATTCATATTGAAGGGCTGCATTTATGCCCATAAGGTTTTGTTTTATGCCCATAAGGAAATGGCTGCAAAGCACTAACTGCCGATCAATCAGATCTGAAGATTTTTTTTTAGGGGGAAAAATGTGCTCCTACATCCGCATTTTTCTATTCTCTACATTAGATTAGATTTTTTGGATTATAAAAAGACAGCATCAGATAAAAACCGGTAAAGGTTGTTTTGATTTAGATTCTGATTTATATTGTTGTTATTCTTTTTTTTTTGTGATTTAGATTCTCTAAGCCTCCATTTCCTCGAGCAGAGAATTCAAAGTCTAGGAGCTCTGGGGTGCGTTTCCCGAAGCCTTCTTAACGCTACGTCGTTCGTATGTTCCACCTTAAGCTGTACCTTAACGTCTCGCCGTGTTTCCCGAAACGTTCTTAGCTAAGTACACCTTCCGTAAGTCAGGGTGCGAACTGGAGGGGAGCAGGGGGAGCTATAGCTCCCCTAGTGGTGACGTGAGCTCCCCTGGGAACATGGTTTGTGAAATTTGGGGGGAGCTCTCTAAAATACTTATGAGAGAAGGGCTATGTGCATCGTTGTGTTGTGTGTGTGGCGTCGCGTCTCTCCAGGCAGTGAGAGGGTTGTGTTGTGCTATAGCTGTATTATTAATATTAATATTGTTCATGGTTGGTGCCGCTGGCTGCTCTTATCGCGTGTGTTCGGCTCTGTGTGGGCTACAGCCATAATAGGCTATAGCCCATGTGAAACAATGTAGCCTGTTTTTGAGTCATTTTAAGTTGATTTAATTAAACAGTCAAACGTTACATTGGTGGTCCGTGGATTATTTATTATCAAGTTGATTGAAGTTTGCGTAGCCCATACATGCTCGGGAAATCTGTTGACATGACCATGATCCATCGGGACGTTTCATGTAAATGTAGACCTGTGGCACCACCCCGTGTGCAACAGATGTTCTCTGTGCTGTTGCTATTAATGCACGGATCAGCATTTTACCCCCCCCCCCCCCCCCCCCCCCCGCAAAAAAACAAAAAAATCCCGGCTCCCCCGGAGACCGTGGTATAGTTCGCACACTGCCGTAAGTGACACTTTCGTAAGGCAGGTCTGGACCTCTCTTAACTCTACTTTAGCGATGTTGTCAGCTCACTCCGCTAGTGGCCACCACTGTTCCGACCCGCAAGCCTCTGAAATCAGCTGTTGGCCTAGTTTAATTTCAATCTGTGAATCAATATGTAGTTCATAACGGTAATAATATACAACAAAAATACCACATTAATGGGAATGTTTTCATGCCGAAATTGTACATTACGGTGGATACATTTTGCACTTTATTGAACATGAAATCGCCTCTTAAACTCCTAACACTCGAAAACAGTGCTTCACGATTCAGCGCCACCTCATCCAGCATGACCTCCATCTCCACATTGGTGACGCTGGCGGACCGCTTTTTACGCTGTTTTTGCCCTGACATCTCATGTTACATATCTAATGTTACATATCTAATGTTACATATCTCATGTTACATATCTCATGTTACATATCTAATGTTCATTTCTTGTTGGTGCGCTTTTATTGAAATTGTCAGCCAATCAGAGAGAATTGTGAACTACACCAGTTATGTGATGGGGCTGCTGGTTAATCAACCCTAATTGCAAAGTTATTTAAGGAACCATGACAATGATATAAAAAATATTTAAATCAACCTTTTCTTGCCAAATAAGGTTTACTGGTAGGTGGCGTAATTAGCTGAGGTGGTGTAGCGGGAAGAGGCTTGATATCACAATCTGAGGTGGTGTAGCGGGAAGAGGCTTGATATCACAATCTGAGGTGGTGTAGCGGGAAGAGGCTTGATATCACAATCTGAGGTGGTGTAGCGGTAAGAGGCTTGATATCACAATCTGAGGTGGCGGGCTCCTGCCACCTTTAGGCAATCATTCGATTTACGGTTTGATAATTGAGTTTGTAAGTTTTAAATTCTATGAATATGTTCTCAGTCATGATAAATGCAATATTTTTTAATAATTCCCATCTTGGTATAGTGAAGTGATTCAACGTATTTTTTGTGCAGAGGTGTTCCCGGTAAAAGGCAGGCTGTGACCTGTCTCATACCTGCTGTTGGTTGTGGGCAATGCGTCGGGCTCACCGTGCTCAGGGCTCATAGCCAAGAAAGGGGTGTGTGTGTGTGTGTGTGTGTGTGTGTGTGTGTGTGTGTGTGTGTGTGTGTGTGTGTGTGTGTGTGTGTGTGTGTGTGTGTGTGTGTGTGTGTGTGTGTGTGTGTGTGTGTGTGTGTGTGTGTGTGTGTGTGTGTGTGTGTGTGTGTGTGTGTGTGTGTGTGTGGACAATGACATATTGCATGGGATTTAGAAGGTGGTAATGAAACGAAAACCTAACAGTGAGGGCGTGCCTTGGTTCTATAGTGTGTGTGTGTTCACATACTACTACCACCAACATGCATTACTCAAAGCATCCACTTTTACTCTCATCCGCTTTTTGGGAGGAGAAACTATAAAACAGGACACTATTAAATACAGGAAACATGACATCATCGTGGTAAAAGCTGTTCAGCGCTCTTCTCTCTGTGTGTGTGTGTGTGTGTGTGTGTGTGTGTGTGTGTGTGTGTGTGTGTGTGTGTGTGTGTGTGTGTGTGTGTGTGTGTGTGTGTGTGTGTGTGTGTGTGTGTGTGTGTGTGTGTGTGTGTGTGTGTGTGTGTGTGTGTGTGTGTGTGTGTGTGTGTGTGTTCTAACCGGTTTGTTATGCATTTGAAGATGAAACTCACTCTTCTCTTTTTCTCATTCCTTCCTCTTTCTGCCCTTCCCTCCCTCGCTTTATCATCACTATTCTTTATTTATATTTTTTTACATTTATTTATTTCTCAACCCACCTCCCTTGCTCACACCGCCACCCCCCTTTTTGTATGTCAGGCGTTCTTGGCCAATGGCTGCGCTCACAGAAGGAGTTGGCGCCTCTTCCTTGCTTGCTATCGACCAATAGCGGAACCTGTTGAGTCCTACTGGTAATATGGGCTTCTTTCTCTCTTCTCTTTGTGTTTGGCCTCTCGGGGCTTAGAGGTACTAGTTTGTGACATTTGACTAATCCTCATTGAAATTCAAATGGTTGCCCTGTCCGTCTTGATGCCTTGCCATGATTGTGTTCATCAGGGGATTGTTTGATTTGTTGTATGCAGTTTGACTAATGGTAGAAATTATAAAAATGTATGTAAAAATGTATTATATAAAAAATATACGTATTGGCTTAATTTTGTCTACCTGACACGATATTTGTATTCTAAAACTTTCCAATCTAAATACTTCAAACCTGTTTCATAGTTATTAACAGAAACACATTTAAATTTGAATCATGTTAATACCACTTATGTACTTTTAAACAGAGGGTCATTTTAAAACACAACCTTGAACGAGCTAGGTCTCAAAAGATACTTCAACGTTCAACTCAACAAACATTACTATTGTCAATTGATTAAATTAACACAATATGTAATTATGTAATATGTAATACACGTATAGTCATACATTAAATAATCTTTGAAGGGAAATGTAATGCAATTAAAACATTTGAACAATCTTGGATTAAAGGTCACAACTTTCTTTATTGGTTATCTTTAACATTAACACTTTTTTTTTCTAACCAACCATAAACGGTTAACCACCAGTTTATTTTGTGAACATAGCAATGGTTTTATGGCTTCTTAAAAACAGGGCGGAACGGAGTCCTTCAACCGGGCCAAGCTCCTCAACGTGGGCTACACGGAGGCGCTGAAGGACCACGACTACGGCTGCTTCGTGTTCAGCGACGTGGACCTCATCCCCATGGATGACCGCAACACCTACGCCTGCTTCGACCAGCCACGCCACCTCTCCGTCTCCATAGACAAGTTTGGCTTCAGGTAAGGGCCCGTACTGGGTGTTTTTCTTCGACCAATCGTATTGCTGGACGCAGAAATATCTCAGAGCCTTATACACAACTAGTGAACTCAAAAAAAGGGTCTGTCTAAATGTTCCAAATCAACACGGTGTAGACTGGCCACTTTCAGTGGTTTGTTCCAAGCCCGGGCTCTGTGCCATCTCCCCGCGGAAGTTCTGCTTTAAAACTGTAGGACCGCTGGATCAGACATTCTGCTGTAACATAGTAGGACTGCTGGATCCAAAGTTTTGCTATAACATAGGACTGCTAGATCCAAGATTATCTATGGGGTAGAATGGCACAGAGTTGAGGCTGTTGTCTCAATTGTTGGTTTGCTTGCCTTGTCCTGAGTGAAACTCAGGACAAGGCAAGCAAGTTTTATGAGTTTTATGGAAACTACTCTGACCATAGGAGGAATGTTTGCTTATCAACCACTTCAAGGTATGTTGGGAGTGCGTGGAAGTGCGTATATATTAAATAAAAGTATTTAATATAAAAAAAATAGATTGTCTGATGGAACCCCCTTTCAAACGTGTGTGTGTGTGTGTGTGTGTGTGTGTGTGTGTGTGTGTGTGTGTGTGTGTGTGTGTGTGTGTGTGTGTGTGTGTGTGTGTGTGTGTGTGTGTGTGTGTGTGTGTGTGTGTGTGTGTGTGTGTGTGTGTGTGTGTGTGTGTGTGTGTGTGTGTGTCCCCTTGTGGCTGGTGTTGGGTTGGAATGTTTTTTCGTCAGTTCATATTGTTTCAAATCTGTTAAGATTTCCCACCTCTCTCGCCCGGTTGCCGTAGGTTACCGTACTACCAGATCTTTGGGGGCGCGTCGTCCATGAGCAAGGAGCAGTTCCTGAAGATCAACGGCTTTTCCAACAACTACTGGGGCTGGGGGGGCGAAGACGATGACATCTACAACAGGTAATACTGCTGTACTGCTGCTGGAGTCGGTTCAGGTACTGGGAGGATGCATGCGTCCAGCAGCGTCGCGGCAATCAAGACATGCAAAGTAAAATATAAATAACTAAAGTAGAGCCCATACCTCCGTCACACCAAAATGTCCCCTTTGCCCCCTGTCTCCTGATGCCAAAGAATCCTTCAAACTGATTCCTGGATCCGGATCTGCGGGCGTCAGGATTCATATCCTGATATTACCCTAAATGTTCTTAAAACATAATTGGCATTCCACCTAAACCCTCACCAAGTTGTATGCAAATATGTTAGTAACTTACCTATGAGATGATTTTTTTTTTTTTGCTACCCTACCTCCCAATGCTAAAGAATTCCTCCCGAATCAGGATTTGGATCCGGATCTGAGCCAAACTGTAAGCAACTGTAATTGATTGCCCATAATTAATCTTACCCCCATTTTACCCTCTTTGTGTGTGTCCAGTGTCCAAGTAGTAGTTAAGTAAAATTTATTGGAAAGTTAATTGTATTTGTATAGCCCTTGATCACACTTACAGTCCCAAAGGGCTTTACAGGCCACATGTTTATGACACCCCCCCCACCCCCCTCCCCCAAATCCTGATCGAGAGAGAAACCTTGATAAGGAACACCGTGGGGGATCCCTCCTTCCAGGGAGGGTTAGGATTGCAATGGGTGCCATAAGTGACATGCATAGTATTTACAAGCAAACATTTTAATACAATTATGCTTCTTTTTTTTTAAATTGTTCATGGTGATCATGGTGGCTGATGAGCAAGCTGGTAGCCTTCAGGTGTACACACTTAAACTGAGACAGCATTGTGATAAGATGGGGCAGGATGGACAAGGAACATGTAGGAAACCTCTAGTCTAGTACCCATCGGCAGCAGGGGGGAGGGGCTAGTGCTGGCTTTGATTTGGTTCAGATTTGAGTCTTTCTTGATTACATTATTAAGTGGCAGACTGTTACACAGATGGTGCGCTCGGTAAAAGGACACAATGTTTCGCAATGTGAAGCAGCAGCAGCTGCCCATGGTAAGGAGATGATCTTTTTGCACACTGGTCACAGCCGTTTCAGTGGAATAGAGGGTCCTAAACCCAGACTGAAAGGGTTCAAATATGATGTTTACCATCAGGTGACTCAAGTGGTTTGGTTGACTACAATTATTTTCATGTCCAATCTTTTGGGAAGAGCTCTTTAAGAACATTGGAGCGGTATTGGGTGCACTTTGGCGCACCGTTGTAACAAAAAAGAGAGCTGAGCCAGAAGGCAAAGCTCTCGATCTACCGATCAGTCTTCGTTCCTATCCTCACCTATGGCCATGAGCAATGGGTAA
The DNA here is from genome assembly GCA_027704905.1 of Muraenolepis orangiensis. Lineage (NCBI taxonomy): Eukaryota > Metazoa > Chordata > Actinopteri > Gadiformes > Muraenolepididae > Muraenolepis > Muraenolepis orangiensis. The sequence goes on from CM051001.1 coordinate 14,744,459, forward strand.
TGACCGAAAGGACGAGATCGCGAATACAAGCGGCCGAAATGAGTTTCCTCAGGAGGGTGGCTGGTATCTCCCTGAGGGATAGGGTGAGAAGCTCAGTCACTCGTGAGAGGCTCGGAGTAGAGCCGCTGCTCCTTCGCATAGAAAGGAGCCAGTTGAGGTGGTTCGGGCATCTAGTAAGGATGCTTCCTGGTCGCCTCCCTCGGGAGGCGACCAGGAAGAGACCTGGGGCAGAGACCACGGGGGAAGAGACCAACTGGGAAGAGACCACGGGGCAGACCGAGGTACAGGTGGGGTGATTACATCTCCACACTGGCCTGGGAATGCCTCGGGATCCCCCAGTCAGAGCTAGTCGATGTTGCCAGGGAGAGGGAAGTTTGGAGTCCCCTGCTGAAGCTGCTACCTCCGCGACCCGACTACAGATAAGCGGGAGAAGATGGATGGATGGAACATTTGTAGGGACAGGGTCCAGCATAGGTTAAGGTGGGTTAAGAAGGCTGTGTAAGTATAGCAAGTTCATCCAAGGAGATTATGCTGAAGTGCATGAAGGCACTTTCCTTTTTTTTCAATGGATTTTGTCTTTGAATAACCCAAAACTCCCCACAAGTCGTGTTCCCAGAGAGGAGCCCACTTTCCAAGGTTGTTTTTGCCATAAGCTTTTTAGTGTCGAAGAGAAATGTAGGGTTGTTTGTGTTTGCATTTGTGACACTGGAGAAGTAGCCAAGTGGTATGTTAACCACTTGGCTACTTCTCCAGTGTCACAAATTTTGTTTGTGATGTTTTTTTCAGCCATGTTTGATGTTATTTATTTGATGTTCTCTTATTTATTTGATGTTCTCTTATCTATATTTATCTGGAGGAAAGGGTGTTTACATAGGGTCAGTTATTATCTCACAGTATGTCTCTTACTTATTAGCACGGAGCCATGTTGCTTGCCTGACTATTCTACTGTGAATAGTGTTTTGAATCTTAGGCCTTTGTCAAACCAAGCGCATCGCATTACTACAGCCAATCGTCTCTTCTGTTTCAAGTTGTCTAATGCAGCCTGTCACAACCAAAGGTCTGATGACCAAACAAACTATACCTGGACCGGGCTGTTGTGAAGCCAGCCCGTCCAGTGAGCGCTTCTAAGCACAGGTCCCGGCAGGAATTAGACAAGGCGTTCGTTACAAAAGTAAATTATATTTATTAACCATGGGGAATCAAACCCACAACAACACAACATAGCATCGCATCCACACACAGTGGCAAACAGGCAACCTCCACACTCCACTCTGGTCAGTGGCAATGACACAATGAGGCGCCCGGATGGGTGTCACATGGCAGGCTTTATCCACCCATCCTATCGAGGCTGATTGCCGACAGCTGGGAAGGAGAAACAAAAAAGGGGCTAATACAACGGTGACACACATCAAATACAAATGACAAATATAACATATACTAACCTGATGTTTACAAACATGACAACAATGTTAATGACCCACCCATGGACGTCACACCTCCCCCCATAGAAGCGAACCTATTGGGTGAGCAAAACATTGTTACCTATGAACCAACATCCGATTAGTACCCCCAGACCTACCCTCTGGACAAGGCATCGGCCACAACATTGTCCACGCCCTTTTTGTGGCGTATGACAATATTGTAGCCCTGCACCAGTAGGGCCCAACGCATCAATCGCTGATTGCTGTTGTACATCTGGGCTAAAAACACCAACGGATTGTGGTCCGTGTAAACCAACACCGGAATGGAGCTGGACCCCACGTACACCTCAAAATGTTGGAGGGCGAGGAGCATCGCCAGCGTCTCCTTCTCGATGGTGGAATAGTTAAGCTGATGATGCTTGAACTTCACCGAGAAGTAGCAAACCGGGTGATGCACGTCGCCCTCTCCCTCCTGTAACAGCACAGCTCCAGCCCCAGCAGCACTCGCGTCGACCTCCAGCTGAAAAGGACGAGCAAAGTCAGGGGCTGCTAGAACAGGGGCACTGCACAAAAGGGATTTTGCAGTCTCAAAGGCGCACTGACATTCCGTGGTCCACACAAACGGCACAATAGGACTACATAACGAGGAGAGAGGAGCTACCGCCACCGAAAAGTTCCGACAAAAACAACGGTAGTATCCAGCCATTCCCAGGAAGCGACAAAGCTCGCGCCTAGTGGAAGGGGCTGGATACGCAAGAACCGCTGTGACCTTCGCGTCAACCGGGCGGACCTGTCCATGTCCCACCTGTTTGGCCAAGTAGGTCACAGTGGCTTTACCAAAATCACATTTAGCGAGGTTAAGAGTCAACGACGCCTCCGCTAAACGTGCAAATACCACCCGTAAGCTAGCAATGTGCTCCGCCCATGTGTCGGAGTACACCACTACATCATCTAAATACACATTGCACTTAAGCACATCCCCCAACACCAGATCTTCATCCTCATCACACAGATCTTCATCCACATCACACAGATCTTCAGCCACATCACACAGATCATCCTCCTCATCACACAGATCTTCCTCCTCATCACACGCTAGTGTGCTTAGCATGACACGCTGGTGTGTTTAGCATGACACGTTAGTGTGTTTAGCATGACACGCTAGTGTGTTTAGCATGACACGCTAGTGTGCTTAGCATGACACGCTAGTGTGCTTAGCATGACACGCTGGTGTGTTTAGCATGACACGTTAGTGTGTTTAGCATGACACGCTAGTGTGCTTAGCATGACACGCTGGTGTGTTTAGCATGACACGCTGGTGTGTTTAGCATGACACGCTAGTGTGTTTAGCATGACACGCTAGTGTGTTTAGCATGACACGCTAGTGTGTTTAGAACCCACAGAGCCATCACTCTCAGGTTCTGACACACCAACCTCCTCAATCTCAATCTTGGCAGTGCCAGCTCTTTTTGAAATAGCCCCACCCTTTGGGCCAAGACCACCTGCGGGAGACCCACCAGAACCATCGCCGAGTGTGATGTCCTCCATCTCAACCTCCTGGGTCATGGGCAAGCTGAATACCTCCTGGTCCAATAACCCAGACAGCACAGCTGCCTTCAATTCAGCTTTGCTTACCGAACTCTGTACAGAAATACCAAAATGTTTGGCAATTATGCATAATTCTGCCTTTTTGCAGTAGGGTCTGCCAAAAAGACGTCCAAATTAAACGCTGCCATAGCCATCTCCTCTACCACAGAAAAATGACTACGCAACAGAGTCCTCACACGTTACCATAAAAAACGGAGGGTACTCGCCTACAAAATAATCCGTGCGCGACCACAACACATTCAAATAGCCACGTTCCTTTTTATACAAACTAACCAATCTGATTTAAATTACCACATCTACTACTAACAAAAAACAACAAATGTCGGTTCCTAACCAACTAACTAGGACCACCTGGTTTTCACTCTAACTATCCCAACTAACTACTCCCCTAGCGGGATGAGGGCTACACATATCTTCAGTCGCTTACCGATATCATTGCGCACTCCACCGGGGTACACAACGCGACGCCCCCCTCCCCCTAACCAACCAGGCGAATCCACCCGTTACCTATGTGGCATATGTTAGATATTGATTACTTTCAGTTCTCCGGTCTAGTGCACGCACACTAGCCTCGCTCTCAGCATACCTTGTCTGGCGTGAACGTGCAGCGTCAGCTCCTATGACGTAACCACGTAACAGTGTGGGACGTCAGTACACAACATCCCCTCCTTACTAGGAAATAAACTCCAATGTACCATGTACAGAAATATCAATGAATTCAATTATGTTTCTTTCATATACAGAATACACTTCAATTCTTTTTTCCCAATATGTCTCCCTGTTATCAAAAATAAACAAAGGTTCACCATGAACAAAAATCCACCTTGAAAATAGTAAATGCATGTAAACATCATTGAACATGACTGGTAATGCATAAACATATCTGGCACACATTCTCTTTTTTTTGTGTGTGTGTGTGTGTGTGCCGGACAGGCTCCTCTTACTTAATGACAAAATCTGTCAATCTCTGAGGCATTTTGGTCTGCCTGTGGGGTCTCTCATACCTAACCGTAGGCGGTGTGGCCTTGGGTGTGGACACCCTAGTGTGAGTCTCTGTGTCGGACTCTGTGTCAGGTGGGTTTTCTTTCTCCTCGCCCTCCGTCCATGTTATTTGCGTCTTGCTGGATGATTGGGGAGCAGGATCCTCTGTGTAGTATCTCTTGACGAATGTAGTGTTCCTAGAATAGGTCGCTCCACTTGGTGATTGGACTACCACATTGTTACCGTGTTTACTGATCACCTTGTGTGGTGTCTTGTCAAAGGTTGTTGTAAACTTGTCTTTTTTGTCTTGTTTTAGTAAGACTTGGTCACCCACTGACACATCAGAGTATTTTGCTCTGTTTTTGTTGTCTGTGTACAGTTTTGACTTTCCTTTTCTTTCGGCGTCAGTGTCTCTGACCTCCAGGTCTCTTTGTGGTGTTGTGATGTCTGGAAGCTTTCCTCTGATCTTTCTCTTGAACAGGAGCTCTGCAGGACTTTTCCCTGTTGTGGAGTGATCAACAGACCGGTAGATGGTCACATACTTGCGTAGCTCCTTCTTCCAGTCCAGACCCTCAGACTGTGCGATGCGAATCCTCTTCATCAGTGAAGAGTTTTGTCTCTCCACCTCCCCATTGGCTTGTGCCCACTTTGGTGTGGTTTTCACATGCTCAATTCCGTTCTCCTGGCAGAACGCTTGAAACTGTGCAGACATATACTGTGGCCCACAGTCTGACCGTATGGAAATAGGCAGTCCATGTCTGCTGAAGATATTCTCCAGGCTGTTAATGACCTTTTCAGCAGTGGTCGACTGCAGGATATCGTACTCGTAATAACGGCTGTAGTAGTCAATTACAACTAATATCGAGTGTCCTGTTGGTAATGGGCCTAGTAGGTCAGTGGCTAAGTCCTGCCATGGCCCATCTGGAAGTGCTGTAGGTCTCAAAGGTTCAGGCACATCAGGCCTAGACACTATTTGGCAGCCGTGACATGACCTCACATACTTCTCTGCTGCCTTATCTATACCTGGCCACCACACTTTACTCCTGAGGTGCTGCTTAGTGCCTGTTACGTGGGGTCATGCATGTATGCCGGGGAAAAGCCAGTGAGGTCGTGGTGCGACAGGAACCGAGGCTGACAACCAAATCAAATGTTTAGCAATTGATTTATTGTATGGTTGAAATCACCGGCACGGACAATTATAAGGCCACAAGCCAAATAAACACAACAAGTACCGTATTGACCCGAATATAAGACGGGTTTTTTTTCCTAGAAAAAAATCAAAAAAAGAGGGGTCGTCTTATAATCGGGGTTTAGACTTTTCGATGTACCGTAATTGCACATGTAACTGCGCAACAACAGATCGCGCCAAACGAGTGTTCCGAGACACCGCGCGACACTTAAAGTAACTCAAAGTCTTAAAGTAACAGTACATAAAAATAGTTACCTGGAGAGTTAGAAATGGAGAGACAGCGACCAACTTGAAAAAAGTGGCTCAAAAGTAGGGCAAGTTAATAAACAGAAGAGACGAAGTTACGATGCCAATTTTAAGATAATGGTGATAAACGAAGCAGAGACATCAAACACCTGTCATTGCGACGCAGGACAAGCCCAGCGCCTGCCCTCAGACTTCAGAGAGAAGCTACTGTCTTATCAGCGATATGTGATCAAGTTAAGGAAGAAGCACTCATACCCCCTTGATCAGATGGGCAATGTGGATCAAACGCCTGTGTATTTTGACATGCCATCTGTCACTGTGCATAAGAAAGGCGACAAATCAGTGATCTACTGATCTACTGGAAACGAGAAGAGCCGAGTAACGGTCATGTTAACGCGCCTCGCAGATGGGACACAACTTCCCTCGTACGTGGGGGATTATGGTAGGTGCCCAGGCAAAGGGCTGGATGGAGACGGAGCTTGTGGTGGACTGGCTCAAGGTGGTGTGGGGCAGACGGCGTGGGGGACTCAGAAAGCAGAGGAACATGTTGATTCTGGATGCTTTCCGTGGACACTTGACTGAGCCAGTCAAAACCTAGTCACCTAGTGATCATACCGGGCGGAATGACAAGCCAGCTGCAGGTGTTGGATGTGGTCGTTAACAAACCATTCAAGGTTAATCTGCGCAAGAGATCCACAGAGTGGCTCCTGGCTGCTAATCACGCACTGACACCGTCTGGAAAAATCCAAAAGCCTGCAGTACGTTTGCTCTGTGAATGGATCTTGCAAGCATGGGCTGACGTTTCCCCAGAAAGCATTAATGGGTTTAAGAAATGCTGCGTATGCCATGGATGGCAGCGAGGATGACGTGATGTGGGAGGAGACGGGGAAGCAGACACCGTGAGTGACGATAGCGGGAGTGAGAGGAACAACCAGCGACGTAGAAGACGAGCTGAATGAGAAGACTTGATGTGACCAATAGACTGATGTTCTGTTTCATTGCTCTACCGTTTTATTGCACTACTGTTTCATTGCAATCTATCTAGCCTGTTTTGTTTTTGTTTGTCAAGTTAGGCAAATTTTAACACAATGTGTGATGTGTGTTATCATTATTTTCCAAAAAAAAGATTTTCTTTATAAAAAAAAGATTTGGTCTTCAAAAAAAAAAATATATATTTTTTTCCAAAAATGAGTCTTGAAAAAGAGGGGTCGTCTTATAATCGGGGTCGTCTTATATTCGGGTCAATACGGTACTTTGAGTGTCGTGCGGTGTCTCGGAACACTCGTTTGGCGCGATCTGTTGTTGCGCAATTACGGTACATCGAAAAGTCTAAACCCCGATTATAAGACGACCCCTCTTTTTCAAAAAATTTGTAGGAAAAAAACCCTGTCTTATATTCGGGTCAATACGGTAACTCAAAGTCTTAAAGTAACAGTACATAAAAACAGTTACCTGGGGAGATAGAAATGGAGAGACACAGCGACCAACTTGAAAAAAGTGGCTCAAAAGTAGGGCAAGTTAATAAACAGGAGAGACGAAGTTACGATGCCAATTTTAAGATAATGGTGATAAACGAAGCAGAGACATCAAACACCTGTCATTGCGAGGCAGGACAAGCCCAGCGCCTGCCCTCAGACTTCAGAGAGAAGCTACTGTCTTATCAGCGATATGTGATCAAGTTAAGGAAGAAGCACTCATACCCCCTTGATCAGATGGGCAATGCTGATCAAACGCCTGTGTATTTTGACATGCCATCTGTCACTGTGCATAAGAAAGGCGACAAATCAGTGATTGTGAAGTCAACTGGAAACGAGAAGAGCCGAGTAACTGTCATGTTAACGTCGCCTCGCAGATGGGACAAAACGTGGTTTTGAAACGCAAGTGTTACCGGCCTCAGACCTAGGGGAGTGTGGGTCGGTCCAAGTGATACACAGGCATGGTGCACTGTGGATCTGTGAAACATGAAGAACGAGACACGTTACATTCTCATGCCTTGCTCAGCCGGCAGCGGTTTATTACTGAACATGCAGCATCTCAACATCACAATCATATTTCAAGTTCTCAACATCAAAAATATTGTTTAACAGTCCAACAGACAGTGTACTTCACAATAAATCAAATAATACAAAAATACAATGTATTCTTCATAAAACCAAAATAAAGTGCAAAACAATAACCCTTCTGTATTCTTTACTCAAAATACCATTCGCTCAAATACAGAAAATAACATGAACACGTTTTCAGTCACACAAGCACGTGCACGCGCACCACGTGTGCTTTCTGTGCTGAAACACAGTGGAACAAACTACCTGGCAGCAGCCATTATTCAACTCGACAAAACAATAAAACTACTCGTCCAAACTTACTTCAGGTACACTCAAAACGTTACAAAACATGTCACTGACAGTTCACATTAGTTTTAACACCCTTGGGAATGTTTTAGATAGTTATATGCTTACCTGTGACACATGAAGAACAAGACACGTTACATTCTCATGCCTTGCTCAGCCGGCAGCGGTTTATTACTGAGCTGCGCATGGTAGGGCCAAGACTAGTGTTTCCTCTATGGTTCACAGGAGCGCAGGAGCGCCATCTACTGACTTGGAAGTCTAATAAGAAGACCTTCGCGTCAACCGGGCGGACCTGTCCATGTCCCACCTGTTTGGCCAAGTAGGTCACAGTGGCTTTACCAAAATCACATTTAGCGAGGTTAAGAGTCAACGACGCCTCCGCTAAACGTGCAAATACCACCCGTAAGCTAGCAATGTGCTCCGCCCATGTGTCGGAGTACACCACTACATCATCTAAATACACATTGCACTTAAGCACATCCCCCAACACCAGATCTTCATCCTCATCACACAGATCTTCATCCACATCACACAGATCTTCAGCCACATCACACAGATCTTCATCCACATCACACAGATCTTCCTCCTCATCACACGCTAGTGTGCTTAGCATGACACGCTGGTGTGTTTAGCATGACACGTTAGTGTGTTTAGCATGACACGCTAGTGTGTTTAGCATGACACGCTAGTGTGCTTAGCATGACACGCTAGTGTGCTTAGCATGACACGCTGGTGTGTTTAGCATGACACGTTAGTGTGTTTAGCATGACACGCTAGTGTGCTTAGCATGACACGCTGGTGTGTTTAGCATGACACGCTAGTGTGTTTAGCATGACACGCTAGTGTGTTTAGCATGACACGCTAGTGTGTTTAGAACCCACAGAGCCATCACTCTCAGGTTCTGACACACCAACCTCCTCAATCTCAATCTTGGCAGTGCCAGCTCTTTTTGAAATAGCCCCACCCTTTGGGCCAAGACCACCTGCGGGAGACCCACCAGAACCATCGCCGAGTGTGATGTCCTCCATCTCAACCTCCTGGGTCATGGGCAAGCTGAATACCTCCTGGTCCAATAACCCAGACAGCACAGCTGCCTTCAATTCAGCTTTGCTTACCGAACTCTGTACAGAAATACCAAAATGTTTGGCAATTATGCATAATTCTGCCTTTTTGCAGTAGGGTCTGCCAAAAAGACGTCCAAATTAAACGCTGCCATAGCCATCTCCTCTACCACAGAAAAATGACTACGCAACAGAGTCCTCACACGTTACCATAAAAAACGGAGGGTACTCGCCTACAAAATAATCCGTGCGCGACCACAACACATTCAAATAGCCACGTTCCTTTTTATACAAACTAACCAATCTGATTTAAATTACCACATCTACTACTAACAAAAAACAACAAATGTCGGTTCCTAACCAACTAACTAGGACCACCTGGTTTTCACTCTAACTATCCCAACTAACTACTCCCCTAGCGGGATGAGGGCTACACATATCTTCAGTCGCTTACCGATATCATTGCGCACTCCACCGGGGTACACGACGCGACGCCCCCCTCCCCCTAACCAACCAGGCGAATCCACCCGTTACCTATGTGGCATATGTTAGATATTGATTACTTTCAGTTCTCCGGTCTAGTGCACGCACACTAGCCTCGCTCTCAGCATACCTTGTCTGGCGTGAACGTGCAGCGTCAGCTCCTATGACGTAACCACGTAACAGTGTGGGACGTCAGTACACAACATCCCCTCCTTACTAGGAAATAAACTCCAATGTACCATGTACAGAAATATCAATGAATTCAATTATGTTTCTTTCATATACAGAATACACTTCAATTCTTTTTTCCCAATATGTCTCCCTGTTATCAAAAATAAACAAAGGTTCACCATGAACAAAAATCCACCTTGAAAATAGTAAATGCATGTAAACATCATTGAACATGACTGGTAATGCATAAACATATCTGGCACACATTCTCTTTTTTTTGTGTGTGTGTGTGTGTGTGCCGGACAGGCTCCTCTTACTTAATGACAAAATCTGTCAATCTCTGAGGCATTTTGGTCTGCCTGTGGGGTCTCTCATACCTAACCGTAGGCGGTGTGGCCTTGGGTGTGGACACCCTAGTGTGAGTCTCTGTGTCGGACTCTGTGTCAGGTGGGTTTTCTTTCTCCTCGCCCTCCGTCCATGTTATTTGCGTCTTGCTGGATGATTGGGGAGCAGGATCCTCTGTGTAGTATCTCTTGACGAATGTAGTGTTCCTAGAATAGGTCGCTCCACTTGGTGATTGGACTACCACATTGTTACCGTGTTTACTGATCACCTTGTGTGGTGTCTTGTCAAAGGTTGTTGTAAACTTGTCTTTTTTGTCTTGTTTTAGTAAGACTTGGTCACCCACTGACACATCAGAGTATTTTGCTCTGTTTTTGTTGTCTGTGTACAGTTTTGACTTTCCTTTTCTTTCGGCGTCAGTGTCTCTGACCTCCAGGTCTCTTTGTGGTGTTGTGATGTCTGGAAGCTTTCCTCTGATCTTTCTCTTGAACAGGAGCTCTGCAGGACTTTTCCCTGTTGTGGAGTGATCAACAGACCGGTAGATGGTCACATACTTGCGTAGCTCCTTCTTCCAGTCCAGACCCTCAGACTGTGCGATGCGAATCCTCTTCATCAGTGAAGAGTTTTGTCTCTCCACCTCCCCATTGGCTTGTGCCCACTTTGGTGTGGTTTTCACATGCTCAATTCCGTTCTCCTGGCAGAACGCTTGAAACTGTGCAGACATATACTGTGGCCCACAGTCTGACCGTATGGAAATAGGCAGTCCATGTCTGCTGAAGATATTCTCCAGGCTGTTAATGACCTTTTCAGCAGTGGTCGACTGCAGGATATCGTACTCGTAATAACGGCTGTAGTAGTCAATTACAACTAATATCGAGTGTCCTGTTGGTAATGGGCCTAGTAGGTCAGTGGCTAAGTCCTGCCATGGCCCATCTGGAAGTGCTGTAGGTCTCAAAGGTTCAGGCACATCAGGCCTAGACACTATTTGGCAGCCGTGACATGACCTCACATACTTCTCTGCTGCCTTATCTATACCTGGCCACCACACTTTACTCCTGAGGTGCTGCTTAGTGCCTGTTACGTGGGGTCATGCATGTATGCCGGGGAAAAGCCAGTGAGGTCGTGGTGCGACAGGAACCGAGGCTGACAACCAAATCAAATGTTTAGCAATTGATTTATTGTATGGTTGAAATCACCGGCACGGACAATTATAAGGCCACAAGCCAAATAAACACAACAAGTACCGTATTGACCCGAATATAAGACGGGTTTTTTTTCCTAGAAAAAAATCAAAAAAAGAGGGGTCGTCTTATAATCGGGGTTTAGACTTTTCGATGTACCGTAATTGCACATGTAACTGCGCAACAACAGATCGCGCCAAACGAGTGTTCCGAGACACCGCGCGACACTTAAAGTAACTCAAAGTCTTAAAGTAACAGTACATAAAAATAGTTACCTGGAGAGTTAGAAATGGAGAGACAGCGACCAACTTGAAAAAAGTGGCTCAAAAGTAGGGCAAGTTAATAAACAGAAGAGACGAAGTTACGATGCCAATTTTAAGATAATGGTGATAAACGAAGCAGAGACATCAAACACCTGTCATTGCGACGCAGGACAAGCCCAGCGCCTGCCCTCAGACTTCAGAGAGAAGCTACTGTCTTATCAGCGATATGTGATCAAGTTAAGGAAGAAGCACTCATACCCCCTTGATCAGATGGGCAATGTGGATCAAACGCCTGTGTATTTTGACATGCCATCTGTCACTGTGCATAAGAAAGGCGACAAATCAGTGATCTACTGATCTACTGGAAACGAGAAGAGCCGAGTAACGGTCATGTTAACGCGCCTCGCAGATGGGACACAACTTCCCTCGTACGTGGGGGATTATGGTAGGTGCCCAGGCAAAGGGCTGGATGGAGACGGAGCTTGTGGTGGACTGGCTCAAGGTGGTGTGGGGCAGACGGCGTGGGGGACTCAGAAAGCAGAGGAACATGTTGATTCTGGATGCTTTCCGTGGACACTTGACTGAGCCAGTCAAAACCTAGTCACCTAGTGATCATACCGGGCGGAATGACAAGCCAGCTGCAGGTGTTGGATGTGGTCGTTAACAAACCATTCAAGGTTAATCTGCGCAAGAGATCCACAGAGTGGCTCCTGGCTGCTAATCACGCACTGACACCGTCTGGAAAAATCCAAAAGCCTGCAGTACGTTTGCTCTGTGAATGGATCTTGCAAGCATGGGCTGACGTTTCCCCAGAAAGCATTAATGGGTTTAAGAAATGCTGCGTATGCCATGGATGGCAGCGAGGATGACGTGATGTGGGAGGAGACGGGGAAGCAGACACCGTGAGTGACGATAGCGGGAGTGAGAGGAACAACCAGCGACGTAGAAGACGAGCTGAATGAGAAGACTTGATGTGACCAATAGACTGATGTTCTGTTTCATTGCTCTACCGTTTTATTGCACTACTGTTTCATTGCAATCTATCTAGCCTGTTTTGTTTTTGTTTGTCAAGTTAGGCAAATTTTAACACAATGTGTGATGTGTGTTATCATTATTTTCCAAAAAAAAGATTTTCTTTATAAAAAAAAGATTTGGTCTTCAAAAAAAATAAATATATTTTTTTTCCAAAAATGAGTCTTGAAAAAGAGGGGTCGTCTTATAATCGGGGTCGTCTTATATTCGGGTCAATACGGTACTTTGAGTGTCGTGCGGTGTCTCGGAACACTCGTTTGGCGCGATCTGTTGTTGCGCAATTACGGTACATCGAAAAGTCTAAACCCCGATTATAAGACGACCCCTCTTTTTCAAAAAATTTGTAGGAAAAAAACCCTGTCTTATATTCGGGTCAATACGGTAACTCAAAGTCTTAAAGTAACAGTACATAAAAACAGTTACCTGGGGAGATAGAAATGGAGAGACACAGCGACCAACTTGAAAAAAGTGGCTCAAAAGTAGGGCAAGTTAATAAACAGGAGAGACGAAGTTACGATGCCAATTTTAAGATAATGGTGATAAACGAAGCAGAGACATCAAACACCTGTCATTGCGAGGCAGGACAAGCCCAGCGCCTGCCCTCAGACTTCAGAGAAGCTACTGTCTTATCAGCGATATGTGATCAAGTTAAGGAAGAAGCACTCATACCCCCTTGATCAGATGGGCAATGCTGATCAAACGCCTGTGTATTTTGACATGCCATCTGTCACTGTGCATAAGAAAGGCGACAAATCAGTGATTGTGAAGTCAACTGGAAACGAGAAGAGCCGAGTAACTGTCATGTTAACGTCGCCTCGCAGATGGGACAAAACGTGGTTTTGAAACGCAAGTGTTACCGGCCTCAGACCTAGGGGAGTGTGGGTCGGTCCAAGTGATACACAGGCATGGTGCACTGTGGATCTGTGAAACATGAAGAACGAGACACGTTACATTCTCATGCCTTGCTCAGCCGGCAGCGGTTTATTACTGAACATGCAGCATCTCAACATCACAATCATATTTCAAGTTCTCAACATCAAAAATATTGTTTAACAGTCCAACAGACAGTGTACTTCACAATAAATCAAATAATACAAAAATACAATGTATTCTTCATAAAACCAAAATAAAGTGCAAAACAATAACCCTTCTGTATTCTTTACTCCAAATACCATTCGCTCAAATACAGAAAATAACATGAACACGTTTTCAGTCACACAAGCACGTGCACGCGCACCACGTGTGCTTTCTGTGCTGAAACACAGTGGAACAAACTACCTGGCAGCAGCCATTATTCAACTCGACAAAACAATACAACTACTCGTCCAAACTTACTTCAGGTACACTCAAAACGTTACAAAACATGTCACTGACAGTTCACATTAGTTTTAACACCCTTGGGAATGTTTTAGATAGTTATATGCTTACCTGTGACACATGAAGAACAAGACACGTTACATTCTCATGCCTTGCTCAGCCGGCAGCGGTTTATTACTGAGCTGCGCATGGTAGGGCCAAGACTAGTGTTTCCTCTATGGTTCACAGGAGCGCAGGAGCGCCATCTACTGACTTGGAAGTCTAATAAGAAGACCTTCGCGTCAACCGGGCGGACCTGTCCATGTCCCACCTGTTTGGCCAAGTAGGTCACAGTGGCTTTACCAAAATCACATTTAGCGAGGTTAAGAGTCAACGACGCCTCCGCTAAACGTGCAAATACCACCCGTAAGCTAGCAATGTGCTCCGCCCATGTGTCGGAGTACACCACTACATCATCTAAATACACATTGCACTTAAGCACATCCCCCAACACCAGATCTTCATCCTCATCACACAGATCTTCATCCACATCACACAGATCTTCAGCCACATCACACAGATCTTCATCCACATCACACAGATCTTCCTCCTCATCACACGCTAGTGTGCTTAGCATGACACGCTGGTGTGTTTAGCATGACACGTTAGTGTGTTTAGCATGACACGCTAGTGTGTTTAGCATGACACGCTAGTGTGCTTAGCATGACACGCTAGTGTGCTTAGCATGACACGCTGGTGTGTTTAGCATGACACGTTAGTGTGTTTAGCATGACACGCTAGTGTGCTTAGCATGACACGCTGGTGTGTTTAGCATGACACGCTAGTGTGTTTAGCATGACACGCTAGTGTGTTTAGCATGACACGCTAGTGTGTTTAGAACCCACAGAGCCATCACTCTCAGGTTCTGACACACCAACCTCCTCAATCTCAATCTTGGCAGTGCCAGCTCTTTTTGAAATAGCCCCACCCTTTGGGCCAAGACCACCTGCGGGAGACCCACCAGAACCATCGCCGAGTGTGATGTCCTCCATCTCAACCTCCTGGGTCATGGGCAAGCTGAATACCTCCTGGTCCAATAACCCAGACAGCACAGCTGCCTTCAATTCAGCTTTGCTTACCGAACTCTGTACAGAAATACCAAAATGTTTGGCAATTATGCATAATTCTGCCTTTTTGCAGTAGGGTCTGCCAAAAAGACGTCCAAATTAAACGCTGCCATAGCCATCTCCTCTACCACAGAAAAATGACTACGCAACAGAGTCCTCACACGTTACCATAAAAAACGGAGGGTACTCGCCTACAAAATAATCCGTGCGCGACCACAACACATTCAAATAGCCACGTTCCTTTTTATACAAACTAACCAATCTGATTTAAATTACCACATCTACTACTAACAAAAAACAACAAATGTCGGTTCCTAACCAACTAACTAGGACCACCTGGTTTTCACTCTAACTATCCCAACTAACTACTCCCCTAGCGGGATGAGGGCTACACATATCTTCAGTCGCTTACCGATATCATTGCGCACTCCACCGGGGTACACGACGCGACGCCCCCCTCCCCCTAACCAACCAGGCGAATCCACCCGTTACCTATGTGGCATATGTTAGATATTGATTACTTTCAGTTCTCCGGTCTAGTGCACGCACACTAGCCTCGCTCTCAGCATACCTTGTCTGGCGTGAACGTGCAGCGTCAGCTCCTATGACGTAACCACGTAACAGTGTGGGACGTCAGTACACAACATCCCCTCCTTACTAGGAAATAAACTCCAATGTACCATGTACAGAAATATCAATGAATTCAATTATGTTTCTTTCATATACAGAATACACTTCAATTCTTTTTTCCCAATATGTCTCCCTGTTATCAAAAATAAACAAAGGTTCACCATGAACAAAAATCCACCTTGAAAATAGTAAATGCATGTAAACATCATTGAACATGACTGGTAATGCATAAACATATCTGGCACACATTCTCTTTTTTTTTGTGTGTGTGTGTGTGTGTGCCGGACAGGCTCCTCTTACTTAATGACAAAATCTGTCAATCTCTGAGGCATTTTGGTCTGCCTGTGGGGTCTCTCATACCTAACCGTAGGCGGTGTGGCCTTGGGTGTGGACACCCTAGTGTGAGTCTCTGTGTCGGACTCTGTGTCAGGTGGGTTTTCTTTCTCCTCGCCCTCCGTCCATGTTATTTGCGTCTTGCTGGATGATTGGGGAGCAGGATCCTCTGTGTAGTATCTCTTGACGAATGTAGTGTTCCTAGAATAGGTCGCTCCACTTGGTGATTGGACTACCACATTGTTACCGTGTTTACTGATCACCTTGTGTGGTGTCTTGTCAAAGGTTGTTGTAAACTTGTCTTTTTTGTCTTGTTTTAGTAAGACTTGGTCACCCACTGACACATCAGAGTATTTTGCTCTGTTTTTGTTGTCTGTGTACAGTTTTGACTTTCCTTTTCTTTCGGCGTCAGTGTCTCTGACCTCCAGGTCTCTTTGTGGTGTTGTGATGTCTGGAAGCTTTCCTCTGATCTTTCTCTTGAACAGGAGCTCTGCAGGACTTTTCCCTGTTGTGGAGTGATCAACAGACCGGTAGATGGTCACATACTTGCGTAGCTCCTTCTTCCAGTCCAGACCCTCAGACTGTGCGATGCGAATCCTCTTCATCAGTGAAGAGTTTTGTCTCTCCACCTCCCCATTGGCTTGTGCCCACTTTGGTGTGGTTTTCACATGCTCAATTCCGTTCTCCTGGCAGAACGCTTGAAACTGTGCAGACATATACTGTGGCCCACAGTCTGACCGTATGGAAATAGGCAGTCCATGTCTGCTGAAGATATTCTCCAGGCTGTTAATGACCTTTTCAGCAGTGGTCGACTGCAGGATATCGTACTCGTAATAACGGCTGTAGTAGTCAATTACAACTAATATCGAGTGTCCTGTTGGTAATGGGCCTAGTAGGTCAGTGGCTAAGTCCTGCCATGGCCCATCTGGAAGTGCTGTAGGTCTCAAAGGTTCAGGCACATCAGGCCTAGACACTATTTGGCAGCCGTGACATGACCTCACATACTTCTCTGCTGCCTTATCTATACCTGGCCACCACACTTTACTCCTGAGGTGCTGCTTAGTGCCTGTTACGTGGGGTCATGCATGTATGCCGGGGAAAAGCCAGTGAGGTCGTGGTGCGACAGGAACCGAGGCTGACAACCAAATCAAATGTTTAGCAATTGATTTATTGTATGGTTGAAATCACCGGCACGGACAATTATAAGGCCACAAGCCAAATAAACACAACAAGTACCGTATTGACCCGAATATAAGACGGGTTTTTTTTCCTAGAAAAAAATCAAAAAAAGAGGGGTCGTCTTATAATCGGGGTTTAGACTTTTCGATGTACCGTAATTGCACATGTAACTGCGCAACAACAGATCGCGCCAAACGAGTGTTCCGAGACACCGCGCGACACTTAAAGTAACTCAAAGTCTTAAAGTAACAGTACATAAAAATAGTTACCTGGAGAGTTAGAAATGGAGAGACAGCGACCAACTTGAAAAAAGTGGCTCAAAAGTAGGGCAAGTTAATAAACAGAAGAGACGAAGTTACGATGCCAATTTTAAGATAATGGTGATAAACGAAGCAGAGACATCAAACACCTGTCATTGCGACGCAGGACAAGCCCAGCGCCTGCCCTCAGACTTCAGAGAGAAGCTACTGTCTTATCAGCGATATGTGATCAAGTTAAGGAAGAAGCACTCATACCCCCTTGATCAGATGGGCAATGTGGATCAAACGCCTGTGTATTTTGACATGCCATCTGTCACTGTGCATAAGAAAGGCGACAAATCAGTGATCTACTGATCTACTGGAAACGAGAAGAGCCGAGTAACGGTCATGTTAACGCGCCTCGCAGATGGGACACAACTTCCCTCGTACGTGGGGGATTATGGTAGGTGCCCAGGCAAAGGGCTGGATGGAGACGGAGCTTGTGGTGGACTGGCTCAAGGTGGTGTGGGGCAGACGGCGTGGGGGACTCAGAAAGCAGAGGAACATGTTGATTCTGGATGCTTTCCGTGGACACTTGACTGAGCCAGTCAAAACCTAGTCACCTAGTGATCATACCGGGCGGAATGACAAGCCAGCTGCAGGTGTTGGATGTGGTCGTTAACAAACCATTCAAGGTTAATCTGCGCAAGAGATCCACAGAGTGGCTCCTGGCTGCTAATCACGCACTGACACCGTCTGGAAAAATCCAAAAGCCTGCAGTACGTTTGCTCTGTGAATGGATCTTGCAAGCATGGGCTGACGTTTCCCCAGAAAGCATTAATGGGTTTAAGAAATGCTGCGTATGCCATGGATGGCAGCGAGGATGACGTGATGTGGGAGGAGACGGGGAAGCAGACACCGTGAGTGACGATAGCGGGAGTGAGAGGAACAACCAGCGACGTAGAAGACGAGCTGAATGAGAAGACTTGATGTGACCAATAGACTGATGTTCTGTTTCATTGCTCTACCGTTTTATTGCACTACTGTTTCATTGCAATCTATCTAGCCTGTTTTTTTTTTGTTTGTCAAGTTAGGCAAATTTTAACACAATGTGTGATGTGTGTTATCATTATTTTCCAAAAAAAAGATTTTCTTTATAAAAAAAAGATTTGGTCTTCAAAAAAAATAAATATATATTTTTTCCAAAAATGAGTCTTGAAAAAGAGGGGTCGTCTTATAATCGGGGTCGTCTTATATTCGGGTCAATACGGTAACTAGGCCTGGGGAGGACGCCAAAACAAACGAGTACCAAAACAAACAAAGAAAACAAACCCCCTCAAGCTAAGTCTGATGCTACCGCTACCTAACCTACTAAGCATCAATTTATCCCACTAAACTAACTAAACTAACTGTCCCTGACCTGGTCCCAATAAATACATGAGGTGGTACCCGCCTGGGGAAACTTACCTAGTGTATCTATACAAGGAATACCTGCGTGATGTAAAATGTAGGCCCATGGGCATCTTACCTGCGAACTACCTCGCCCTCCCCAGGGAATTACAAGGAGGAACAAGACCGACCGGCAAAACATTTACATTACATTTACATTTAGGGCATTTGGCAGACGCTTTTATCCAAAGCGACTTACAAGGTGTACATTAGTTGAAGCAAACAACCAACTACCAACAGGCAGGACTACAAACAATGGACTCTAACCAAAATGAGATAGCATTCACGGAAGCAACGCTAACACACAAGCACACACCAAAATGCCACCCCACCCTCTTGGAACAAACGCAGGCAGTTTAAATAGGCAGCTAATTAGGGGGGTTCCAGATGCAGCCACTTGAGGTTAACGATGACCACCAACACCTGGGTAAAAAGCATTAGGAGAGGGAGACAGAAAGGAACACAAAACACAACACAAACAGTAACAAGAAACAGATCATACGATGTACGTAACAGTGCCTACAACCCCCAAGTGTCCCTCATGAGCCAACTCCAGGGCCCTGTCTCTGAGTGTATGTGGCAGTACAATGCGTGTCCCCCTTAACACCAACTGTCCAATTACACACAGTTCATATGCAATGCGTGCATACACTTGGCATTTGTCAAAACATCCACTCTGTATTGCACTTCTCAGGTCACTGAGTTCCTCATCTGTTGCAGAGGCTTCCGCTACCTCTCTGGTGGTCAGTGCTTGTGGCGTAGCGTGTGTGGCAACAAAACGCACGTATTCCTCTGCTCCGTGCTTGTGGTTTCCGTCTGTCGTGCCTTCTCCCAGTAGTCGCGACAGGGGATCTGCAATGTTGTCCTTTCCGGGTATGTGGATTACTCTGAACTCATACGGTTGGAGCCGCAGCACCCACCGTTCAATACGGGCACATGGCTTAGAGGTCGGACTGTAGATGGCCTCCAGAGCCTTGTGGTCCGTTACTAGGTCAAACTTTTTGCCATATATGTATGGGTGCAGCCTCTCGCACGCCCAAACTAAGGCGAGAGCCTCTCGTTCAGTTTGTGAATATCTCGTTTCACAATCAGTCAGGCTCCTGCTCACATAACATATGGGCACCATTTCCTGCTGCTGTTGCTGTACTAGGACTGCTCCTATTCCTACTGGTCCTGCATCTGCTATGACTTTAGTAGGAGCATCTTTGTCAAAATATGCCAGAGTGCCGGCCTCAGCTAGCTTTTCCTTCAGCACTCTAAATGCCTGTTTTTGCTCTGGCCCGAATATGAAAGCTGTGTCTTTCTTGGTCAGCCTCCGCAGTGGCTCTGATATGCTAGCAAACTGTGGTATAAAACGGCTACTATACCCCGCTAGGCCCAGAAAACTACGGGTCTCAGAGGCGTTCTCAGGCTCTCGTGCCTCTGCTACTGCTCTCACTCTTTCAGTGGTGGGGCCTATGCCCTTCTGTGAGAGTAACATGCCCATGAAAATCAACTTGTCCATGTTAAACTGACACTTCTCTTTGTTTAGAGTCAGCCCACAGTCCTCCAATCTCTTCAGAACTGCATGGAGTCGTTTTTCATGAGTCTCCTGATCTGGGGCATGAACAATTATGTCATCTGAGATATTCTCTACCCCCTCAATGCCCGCTGTAGCTGTGGCAATCTCATGTTGATACTGTTCACTAGCTGATGACACTCCAAATATGAGTCTCTTGTACCTGTATGTACCTGTGTGTACTGCAAACGTAGTGATACCTCTGGACTCTGGTGTGAGCTCTAATTGGTGGTATCCCCATTTCAAATCCAGTTTACTGAAAATGACAGACCCGTTCATTCCCTGTAAGAGCTCATCCACTGTGGGTATTGGATATCTCCCTCTGATGATAGCTGCATTAGCTCTTCTCATGTCAAGACTAGAGGTGGGACGATCGATCGGCTTCCGATCATTATCGGCCGATTTTGAAGAAAAATGCGCAATCGGAGAATGCCGATCTTTCTTTAATGTTGCCGATTTCATAGCCGATCCTGCACGTGAGAAACACGTGAGCTCATCTCTTTACCAGCGAGTAAAACACGTGACGGTTGTCAATTTTCGCGGACCGGTTGTCAAAGTGTGTGTCAACACACACCCCTAACAAAACGGCAGGGCTCGATTTCAGTATAAATGCGCATGTACGCGCAGCGCCCGTAACACAAACCCCGGCTCGTTCGCGACCGACACGTCACTAGCGCGTAGTCTCTTTAGTAGCGCGTGTAACTGAAAGTCTCTCGTTATGCCGCCGATATATATTTAATCTATATATATATAGATTATACCGCTATATAATCTATATATATCGATTATACTATATATATCATCTCTATATATAGATTATACCGCCCGCCGTTCACCTATACTCAAATTATTTGAGTCAAATATGATGATAAACACACAGCTGTTTCGCCGCCCGGCAGTAACACCTCCACGGCCCGGTACCGGTCCGCGGCCCGGCGGTTGGGAACCCCTTCTATAATAGACAGCTATAGCAGCAATACACTGTAGACCGCTATAGCTGCAAAAAAAATAAAAAATCGGTGATCGGTGGGGCAGATATTTCTCATTGTGATCGGTGATCGGTGGCAAAAAACGTGATCGTCCCATCCCTAGTCAAGACACATCCTGATGTCCTCATTTGCTTTTGGTGCAACTACAACAGGGTTCACCCACGGTGTGGGTCCCTCAACCTTCTCAATAATGTCCATGTCCAGCAGCTGATTCACTTTCTTCTCTACTGCTTCCCTTAGGTGAAATGGCACCCTCCTCAGGGGTTGTGCCACTGGTGTTATACTCTCATCAATATGCAAACTTATTTGCTTTGTGTTCAGTTTACCAACACCTTTAAACAGTTTGGGGTATTGCCTCTGTATTTCAGATTTAACATCTGTCACTGCTGCTATGTTTGTACCCACCCTCAGTACACCTAGCTCAATAGCAGTCTTCCTCCCAAGCAGTGGCTCCCCCTGTCCCTGTATTACAGTGAACTCTGCTTCAGTGTCACATTTTCCCACTTTAACATGACATTTGAACACCCATTACTGGAAGAGGCACCTTGGAAGAGTATGTATACAGCAGTTTGTTAACTGCCTTGGTAGAAACACATTTAATCTTTTTACTCTTAAGCATTTCCCATGTGTTCTCATCTACAATGTTACTTGATGCACCTGAATCGATTAGCAAAAGCAGATCTACTCCCCCAACATCAAATGTGACCCTCTCAGTATTTGAATCATCCTCAACCACAAATGCATAGTTTCTGTTCCCAGTGTCCTGGTCATCAGTTTCAACACATCTCACAGTCTGTCTTTCTTTACCTTTTGATTTACAGACTTTCGCGTAATGGTCTTTTCCATTACACTTTCTGCATGTCTGTCCTTTTGCTGGGCATGCAGAATCATTGGCCAGATGATCTCCGTGTCCACATCTGTAGCACACTTTGTTGGATTTCTCATTTCCTTCTCCACGAGGCGATGGTTTCCACTTCTGGAATTTTCCCTCCTTCTTGAAGACACGGTTCACCGTCTCTCTCCCCTCAGCGCCGTCTCCGTCACTCATCTTCATTGCCGCCATTTGCGTCTCCACTCTTTCACACTGCGCCGCTATTTCCAAAACGCGCAGCAGCATCAGTTGTGGTTCCTCCAGCAGCTTCCTCCGTACATAGTCTGACGTGCACCTGCTCAGCACCGCATCTCTTATTTGATTGCTAATGTCCGCAGCAAACGCACAGTCTCTAGCAGCCTGACGAAGCCTCGTCACAAACTGCTGTACAGTTTCACCCAGTTTCTGTGACACTTGGTAGAAAGCTTGGTGCGCAAACGCAGTGTTTACCTGCGGCACAAAGTAGTCATTTAGCCAGGGTGCGAACTGGAGGGGAGCAGGGGGAGATATAGCTCCCCTAGTGGTGACATGAGCTCCCCTGGGAACATGGTTTGTGAAATTTGGGGGGAGCTCTCTAAAATATAGCTGTATTATTAATATTAATATTGTTCATGGTTGGTGCCGCTGGCTGCTCTTATCGCGTGTGTTCGGCTCTGTGTAGGCTACAGCCATAATAGGCTATAGCCCATGTGAAACAATGTAGCCTGTTTTTGAGTCATTTTAAGTTGATTTAATTAAACAGTCAAACGTTACATTGGTGGTCCATGGATTATTTATGATCAAGTTGATTGAAGTTTGCGTAGCCCATACATGCTCGGGAAATCTGTTGACATGAACATGATCCATCGGGACGTTTCATGTAAATGTAGACCTGCGGCACCACCCCGTGTGCAACAGATGTTCTCTTTATAATAGGCCTATGTCTGTGCTGTTGGTATTAATGCACGGATCAGCATTTACCCCCCCACCCCCCCCCCCCCCCCCCGCAAAAAAAATAATAATCCCGGCTCCCCCGGAGACCGTGGTATAGTTCGCACACTGCATTTAGCGCCCTAACAGCTTCAGCATAGTCCGTCGGTCCTCCCCCGTCGGGCAGTGTAGAGAATACATCTTGTACGTCCGTACCTGCATGATGTAAGAGCATAGCTCTTCTTCTCGGTCTCACCGAGGCGTCCACACCGACAGACAGAATCAAACCTTTCCCGTCAGCGTAAAGCTCAAACGCCGTTAGCCATCTGGTCCACCTTGGTCCCAGTGTAGCTGGCTCATTGTAGCATTCAAACTTCGGCAAATTGTCCATGTTCGTCTCAACAACGTGATAACTCTATACAGATTTAACTTCTTAGTATATCCTCGTCGCCATTGTTAGATATTGATTACTCCATTCAAGAATCAACTCCGTATTTAAACAATGAACTTTATTTCAGTTCTCCGGTCTAGTGCACGCACACTAGCCTCGCTCTCAGCATACCTTGTCTGGCTTGAACGTGCAGCGTCAGCTCCTATGACGTAACCACGTAACAGTGTGGGTCATTAACAATGTTAATGACCCACCCATGGACGTCACACAACCATTCTCAACCTGTGGTACGCGTACCACCGGTGGTACTTACGCTCCCTGCTGGTGGTACTCGGAGGGATCCCTGGAATCTCAGTGTTTTAAAAAAATAAAATAGAACCAACGTTAAAATCAACTCCTCCGCAAGTCTTGTGTAAGGCTGATAAGGAGGATGAAGGTCCCTCGTTTCATGTTCTCAGGGGTAGCGCGTATGTCTGCAGTTTGTACTTTGACAAGGAGAGCATATACGTCTCGAAAAGTGGGCGGAATAGGCTAAAAATGTCGGGTATGTGTGTGATTAAAAGCACTGGTCCTGACCCCCACACACACTCCATCTCTCATCCGAATAGAGCCACATATTGTCGGGTATGTGTGTGATTTAAAGCAGTGGTCCCAAGTAGGGCTGGGCGATACGGACCAAAACTCGGTATTTTTTGGCTGCATCGCGATATACGATATATAGATAGATATATACATATCTCCATCTATATATCTATAGATTGTGGTGGAACGTTATGGGAACATAATTCACTGTTTGTGTTTAGTGTGTGTTGCACCACGGACCGGTTAGGGTGCGTACCGTGTTGTTGTTGTTGTTGTGGTGTGCTAGTTGAAGTAGCAAGTAGCAGATGTGTTTCCCCTGCTGTTAAACTTAAATGGAAAATAAAGTGTGGAGTTCCATATTAAACACGCCGCCTCCGACTCCCATTCATCGGCTCTACACTGGTGACCCCGACGTTTTCGAGATAGATTCCAAAGACATAGTGAACATGGCTGATCGCGATGTTTATATTAAACTGCCGGAGTTTTGGGAACATGCCGCTACAGCGTGGTTCGCACACGTGGAGGCACACTTTGCCTGCCGCCAGGTCCGTGACGAGGACCTGAAGTATTTTCACGTGGTGGCAGCGCTGGGGAGCTCCACGTCGTCCAGGTTGGTCGGTTTTGTCGCGGATCCCCCACGCCACGGCAAATATGAGGCGATTAAAGCCCTTCTCCTTAAGACATTTAGCTTATCTGCTAAGGAGAGGGCACACCAGATTCTGGATATTCAGAGTTTGGGGGACAGCAAGCCGTCCCAGCTCATGGAGAAGATGCTGAATCTGCTGGGGGGGGAGGATCCCCGGATTTTGTTCGTGGAGACGTTCCTGCGCCACTTGCCGCCCCGGGTTCAGACGGCGCTGGCCAACACGACCATTACTGAACCCCGCGCCCTGGCTGAGGAGGCTGACCGTTTTTTCCTGGCGACCCAGCAGCCCGGTGCAGATGTGCTAGCTGCAACGCTCAGTGCTCCCTCGCCGGTTAGGAGGGCTTGGGAGGAGCAGACCGCGGCGGTTCCAGGCCGGCGTGGGGACGCGGGGGAATGTTTTTACCACGCGCGGTTCGGGGCCAAGGCGAAGAAGTGCATCGCTCCCTGCAGCTACAAGCCTCCGGGAAACGAGAGGGCCGGCGCTCGGTAGTGGCCCTGAGCGTTGGCGGCACGAGCAGGCTGCTCTTCGTTAGCGACAGTGTCTCGGGAAGCCGGTTTCTCTGTGACACGGGCGCTCAGCGGAGCGTGTTTCCTGCGTCGAGGGAGGACGTTGCTCGAGGGGGGCATGGACCGCAGTTGACAACAGCTAATGGCAGCCCCATCCGCACTTATGGCGTGAGGCCGATGTGTTTATGTGTTGGGGGGCAGCGGTTCAACTGGGATTTTGTCATAGCAGACATTTCTTTTCCCCTCCTCGGGGCAGATTTTTTATGTGCTCACGGGCTCCTGGTGGACGTGGGAAACAAACGCTTGGTTGATGCCTTGACGTTTTCCTCCCTTGTGTGTACGCTTGGCAAAGCGGCGTACAACGGGCTGTCAGGTTCGCTGTCTGGTATGGACAAGTACCTCAGGTTGTTGGCCGAGTTCCCGGACCTGACGGAGCCCACTTTCTCTGCGCCCACCACCAAGCATGGGGTGGAGCACCACGTCACCACTGAGGGACCCCCGGTCTACGCCAGGGCCCGGCGGTGGAACCCTTCTAAACTCGCAGTAGCGAAGGCAGAGTTCTCAACTATGGAACGCCTGGGTATCATCCGCCGGTCTGACAGTCCTTGGGCGTCTCCTCTGCACATCGTCCCCAAGCCTAATGGCGGTTGGCGCCCGTGTGGGGACTACCGCCGCCTCAACGACGCTACGACACCGGACCGCTACCCGGTGCCGCACATTCAGGACTTTTCGGTGCACCTGGCGGGTAGGCGGGTGTTTTCTAAGGTGGACCTAGTGCGTGGATACCACCAGGTGCCCATGCATCCCCTGGACATTCCCAAAACGGCGGTGATAACGCCTTTTGGGTTGTTTGAGTTCCTGCGGATGCCTTTTGGGCTCAAGAACGCCGCGCAAACATTCCAGCGCCTGATGGATTCGGTGCTGCGGGACTTACCGTTTGTGTTTGTCTACCTTGACGACATACTCATCGCCAGCACTTCTGAGGAGGAACACCTGTCTCACCTCCGGGCCCTTTTTACGAGGCTCAGCCAGCACGGGTTGATAATCAACCCTGCAAAGTGTCTGTTCGGGGTGTTTGGCATTGACTTCCTTGGGCACCGCGTCACCAAAGGCGGAGCATCACGCCTGCCGGCGAAGGTTGAGGCTGTCGCGGCGTTTCCCCGCCCGCACACGGCCCGGTCACTCCGTGGGTTCCTAGGGATGGTGACCTTCTACCACCGTTTCATCGCCCGGGCCGCCCACATTATGCGGCCGCTGTATGAGGCATTGAAAGGTAAGGCCCCCATCCAGGAGATCGAATGGACGACGGAGGCTGAGGTTGCCTTTATGGAGGTCAAGACCGCGCTGGCTCAGGCGGCCTTGCTGGCGCATCC
Organism: Muraenolepis orangiensis; assembly: GCA_027704905.1. Taxonomy (NCBI): domain Eukaryota; kingdom Metazoa; phylum Chordata; class Actinopteri; order Gadiformes; family Muraenolepididae; genus Muraenolepis; species Muraenolepis orangiensis. Next base: position 14,770,867 of record CM051001.1, read on the forward strand.
GTCGCCCACGGCCCCCATCTCCATTACCACCGATGCATCGGACTACGCAGTCGGTGCGGTGCATGAGCAGTGGGTGGACGGCGCCTGGCAACCACTTGCCTTTTTCAGCCGCCAGCTAACGCCCAGGGAACGCAGGTACAGCGCTTTTGACCGGGAGCTCCTTGGACTCTGGCTGGCCGTGCGGCACTTCCGATTTTTGCTGGAAGGCCGTGAATTTACGGCGTTCGTTGACCACAAGCCGCTCACGTTCGCCATGTCCAAGGTGGCGGAGCCTTGGTCTGCTCGCCAGCAACGACAGCTTTCCTACATCTCGGAGTTCACCACGGACATCCAGCACGTGGCTGGTAAGTCAAACCTGGTCGCAGATTGCCTCTCCAGGGTCGTCATCGGAGTTGGGCCTCGACTATACCCGCATGGCAATGGACCAGGTCACGGACCCCAGCGTCCAGGCCCTGAAGGGGGCTGATGTGGGGCTGCGCCTGGAGGATGTGGTTTTCGGCGACACAGGCGTTGCTCTCCTGTGTGACATCTCCACGGGCCAGCCGCGCCCAGTCGTTCCCACCAGCTGGAGGCGTTCCGTGTTCGAGGCGGTGCACAACCTGTCGCACCCCGGCGGGAAGCCTTCGGTGCGGATGGTGGCCGCGAAATTCGTCTGGCGGGGGCTCAAAAAGGACGTGAGGGCTTGGGCCGGCACGTGTGTGGCTTGCCAGCGTGCTAAGGTGCACCGCCACACGAAGGCCCCCCTGGAGAAATTCCTGGTGCCTGAGAGGAGGTTTGACCACGTCAACATCGATCTGGTTGGTCCATTACCCTCCTCCCAGGGTTTTTCCTACCTCCTAACTATGGTGGACAGGACAACCCGTTGGCCGGAGGCGGTCCCACTCGCGTCAACAGCGGCGGCTGACATAGCCCGGGCCTTCATTGCGACATGGGTGTGTCGTTTCGGCACCCCTTCGGACATTTCCTCAGACCGCGGTTCCCAGTTCACATCCGAGCTCTGGAACGCTGTGGCCGGGGGTTTGGGGGTTAAGCTCTACCGGACAACCGCTTATCACCCTCAGGCCAACGGTCTCTGCGAGCGTTTCCATCGCTCCATGAAGGCGGCCCTCAGAGCCGGGCTGACGGACGGTAATTGGGTCGACAAGCTGCCTTGGGTTATGCTGGGCCTGAGGACCGCGCCTAAGGAGGATCTGCGGTGTTCCACGGCTGAGATGGTCTACAGTCAGCCGCTGAGGGTTCCAGGGGATTTCCTTCCCAACGCATCGGCCCCCTGGTCGGCGACGGCCCAGCGAGTTTTCCTGCAGGACGCCGCTAAGGCCTTTGCTCCGATCCCCACTGCTCAGCACGGCACTCAGGTGTCCGGTTCCGGGGCTCGTCAGCGGGCGGTTCATCCGGCACGACGCTCACAGAGGCCCCCTGCAGCCTCCTTACGACGGGCCTTTCCGGGTTTTGGAACACGGGGGCAAGCACTTGGTGGTCGACCTGGGTGGCAAAGCCGAGCACGTCTCGGTGGACCGGGTGAAGGCTGCTCACCTGGACTTGGACCAGCCGGTGGTGCTGGCACGGCCTCCGCGACGGGGTCGCCCCCCGGCCTTGACCCCTGTCACCAAATTGGGGCCTGCGGTTCCGGTCCCACCTCTTCCAGCGGCCGCCCCTGTAGAGGTCGCCTCCCCGGCTCCCGTTCTCCGGAGTCGTGGTGGTCGGCCTGTCGTTCCTCCCCACCGCACGGACTTTGTGTATGAGTGAATTCTGGGGGGGCTTGTGTGGTGGAACGTTATGGGAACATAATTCACTGTTTGTGTTTAGTGTGTGTTGCACCACGGACCGGTTAGGGTGCGTACCGTGTTGTTGTTGTTGTTGTGGTGTGCTAGTTGAAGTAGCAAGTAGCAGATGTGTTTCCCCTGCTGTTAAACTTAAATGGAAAATAAAGTGTGGAGTTCCATATTAAACACGCCGCCTCCGACTCCCATTCATCGGCTCTACAAGATAGAGATATATACATATCTCTATCTATAGGTCTTTTATACAAATTCGGTTTTAACTCAATGCCACAAGTATGTCACAAGCACTTTTATTTTAAGACAACTCATATTCACAAGAATAACAGGCATTCCCTTTTAGAAAATATACAGCTGCACACTACATATTAACACGTAAATGAAAAGGAAATAATCAAAATCCATCAAATAAATCGCCTATATTATATATATATAGGCATACCTCTGCTTCTACACAAAATCACCTTCGTTATTCAAGATTCAAGATAACTTTATTTATCCAGAGGGAAATTAAGGTGCAACAGTTGAGACAGGGGGAATAAATGCACACAAAGTATACTAATACCTAAAAACGAAATAACAAAATAAACTAGTATAAACCAAATATAACTAAATGAAATCTAAATGTATGTGTTATATGGCGATATATCCAGATAGAGCCACAAGACACAATGTCGGGGAATTGTATGATTCGGATTTAGACTTCTTCACTGTAGAGTGTTCATTCACTAGTTGAACCACATCGTCTGGACCGACTTTTGGAAGAATGCATTAACCGGAACTTGGGATACACTGCTTCAGCGATTTTTAACGGGTACTTCCGGCGTTCTAATTTAACGTGATATAGGCCTAACAGGCCACACAAGATCTTGCATATTCCAGGTTGTGGTTGAAGGTGTCGTAGGTTGGCCCCTAAGGACAGCACTGCAGGGTCAGGAAGGGGTCCTACAAACACAAGTAACAGGAACCATTCATCAGTCAATTAAATCAGTAAAGCACCATCTGCAGGTTTTAATATTATGCCCATGTTCTAAAAAAAACAACAACTACACAATAAGTGATGAAATTAATAAAAATGATAAACATACCTGCATAGGCTCGATACAGCGTAGATTTGACACTGCTGCGTCCAGGAGCCTTAGGCTTCCGGACCACAAGTTCATCCGTGGGTTCCGGACATATCCCCTGGAATGACACAAAAAGAAAATAGATGCTGTTGCAAGTGTCAGAGAATATCGGGATAATTCAACACGCAAGTCATATTGTACATCCCTCTTCAGGGAACTGCTGCTTTGAGAAATAGAGGGAAACTCCATGCAAATGTATACACTTTAAGTGATGCGTTGGTCTTGCGAGTCTTAAATGCTAGAATCTTAAACATATTTGAGTAGTCTATACAGTATGTATAGCTATATCTGAGGGATCCAGACAAAACATACCTGTGTCCTTGGTCGGTGCCATGACTGAATCTCACTGGTGCAGGCCAGTGGTGTTTGCACAATTTTCACCCCCATGGTGCTGTAGTGAGCCGTCTGGAATAGGAGTGCGACCACGTGATGACACAACACCTTTCCAGCAGCACACGAACAGGAGCATCCATTTAACTGCACGGGTGTAACTGCACGCAGCACAATCTAGAAATGGAGAACATGTACAAAAAATGAGAACAAAAAATGAGAGAATCTGCAATACATGGAACAAATGGAACAAAAAACAGAAAAAAAAAAATATATATACACACACAACACCGAATAATGGATACCGTTCTCGCAAGTCTCATGTGAGGCTGATTAGGAGGATGAAGGTCCCTCGTTTCATGTTCTCAGGGGTAACGCGTATGTCTGCAGTTTGCACTTTGACAAGGAGAGCATATACGTCTCGAAAAGTGGGCGGAATAGGCTATAGTCGGTAGTGTGTGATTAAAAGCACTGGTCCTGACCCCCACACACACTCCATCTCTCATCTGAACAGAGCCAGATAATGTCGGGTATGTGTGTGATTAAAAGCACTGGTCCTGACCCCCAAACACACTCCATCTCTCATCCGAATAGAGCCACATAATGTCGGGTAAGTGTGTGATTAAAAGCACTGGTCCCAAGTAGGGCTGGGCGATACGGACCAAAACCCGGTATTTTTAGGCTGCATCGCGATATACGATATATATCGGTATTTTATACAAATTCGATTTTAACTCAATGCCACAAGTATGTCTATCTCTCTAGCTTTGTTGGCATGTCAAATTGTGTTTACGTAGCCGAAGCACTTTAGAAAAATGAAACCAAATAAATGTAACATTTAAAATTATACTAGATTAAGAAACTAAATAGCTAAATGAGCTGTGTGTGTGTGTCTCTCTGTCTGTTTGTCACTGGGTTTAAAGCCGTACGCTGGTGTGATCGAGTCAAAATGTGACATAGTCCGAAACAATGAAGGACATCACTTCCGCATCCTCTGGTCTGCTTGAATTACCCGTTCACAAACTGACGCTGTGTGTTGGAATGTCACACATTTAAATTGATTGATGATTGATGCTGTGGTTATAAAGCTGGTTTTAAAACCGCCTCTGCTATTGCTGCCATCACCATCCAAATAACCCAAAAGGTGTGTGTGTGTGTGTGTGCAGGTTGTCCTCCAGGGGTATGTCCATATCTCGCCCCAGTGGCGTGGTGGGGAACTGCAGGATGATCCGACATGACCGGGACAAGAAGAACCAGCCCAACCCTCAGAGGTGAGACACTTCACTTCCTTTCCTCCAGTTTCCACACCCTGTTTTTCACTGCTGTTTAAAATGTTGTACTTATGATGCTGCTGCACTAATCGCCCTTTAAAATGCTTTTTGCACAATTCATCAGATGTACCGTATTTTCCGTGCATATTATTATAAGTCGCACCTTTTTTGGCTGTCTGGCTGGTCCGGACTTCTTCTCCGAAGCGACTTATATATGGGTTTTTTCTGACTGCGTTCAAACTACGGCCAAGAGATCAAATCCTCTCACGCGATTTAACCAATCAAAACACTGCAGTCAGTGAGCGAGCAGACACACACACACACACACACACACACACACACACACACACACACACACACACACAGAGACGGAGAGAGAAACAGTCTGAGTAATTTCACATGGAGATCTCTTAAAACAGAAAGGTAGGCAGACCAAGTACGTCTCATTTGTTCCGTGGCGATTATTAAAAGCGGCATTGTGAAGCGGCACTACGAGATAAAGCACACACATGTTGAGCAATCATACCCACCCAAAATAAAATAAACGATCTAGGAGACCAATATGATCGATCTGTATTTACCGGTGGCTTTCGGCAGTGCTGCCGGCATTTCTGCTTCACACACATTGCATTTTCTTTGCAGACTGCACCGAGAAAATGTATTTTGCGTATTTTCCTCCATCTGATTGGCTCTTCTGATCGGTCGTTTTTGAGAGCTCCGATCGATCGGTTTAGAGTTAATATCAGCCGAAAATGATCGACGGTCGATCGGAGTATCCCTACTACCAACGGTGCAGTAACGTCTCCAGTTACGCAGGTTCAGTTACGTCTTCTGGCTGGTAAATGCGACTTGAAGCAAATTATGCGTTTTTTTTTCTCTTAACGGCATTCTAAACGAAGATCTAAACGATCTTTAGATAAAAGTGACTAAAAATACGGTATATATATCCATCAGTCACTATATTGTTATTTCTATTATGTACAGCAGTGATTCCCAACCGCCGGGCCGCGGACCGGTACCGGGCCGTGGAGGTGTTACTGCAGGGCCGCGAAACAGCTGTGTGTTTAATATCATATTTGACTCAAATAATTTGAGTATAGGTGAACGGCGGGCGGTATAATCTATATATAGAGATGATATATTGTAGAGCCGATGAATGGGAGTCGGAGGCGGCGTGCTTAATATGGAATTCCACACTTTATTTTCCATTTAAGTTTAACAGCAGGGGAAACACATCTGCTACTTGCTACTCCAGCTAGCACACCACCACAACAACAACAACAACACGGTACACACCCTAACCGGTCCGTGGTGCAACACACACTAAACACAAACAGTGAAATATGTTCCCATAACGTTCCACCACACAAGCCCCCCCAGAATTCACCCATACACAAAGTCCGTGCGGTGGGGAGGAACGACAGGCCGACCACCACGACTCCGGAGAACGGGAGCCGGGGAGGCAACCCCTACAGGGGCGGCCGCTGGGAGAGGTGGGACCGGAACCGCAGGCCCCAATTTGGTGACAGGGGTCAAGGCCGGGGGGCGACCCCGTCGCGGAGGCCGTGCCAGCACCACCGGCTGGTCCAAGTCCAGGTGAGCAGCCTTCACCCGGTCCACCGAGACGTGCTCGGCTTTGCCACCCAGGTCGACCACCAAGTGCTTGCCCCCGTGTTCCAAAACCCGGAAAGGCCCGTCGTAAGGAGGCTGCAGGGGGCCTCTGTGAGCGTCGTTCCGGATGAACACGTGCCCCGCTGAGCGAAGCCCCACGGGAACCCGGGACACCTGAGTGCCGTGCTGAGCAGTGGGGATCGGAGCAAAAACCTTAGCGGTGTCCTGCAGGAAAACTCGCTGGGCCGTCGCCGACCAGGGGGCCGATGCGTTGGGAAGGAAATCCCCTGGAACCCTCAGCGGCTGACCGTAAACCATCTCAGCCGTGGCACACTGCAGATCCTCCTTAGGCGCGGTCCTCAGGCCCATCATAACCCAAGGCAGCTTGTCGACCCAATTACCGTCCGTCAGCCCGGCTCTGAGGGCCGCCTTCATGGAGCGATGGAAACGCTCACAGAGACCGTTGGCCTGAGGGTGATAAGCGGTTGTCCGGTGGAGCTTAACCCCCAAACCCCCGGCCACAGCGTTCCAGAGCTCGGATGTGAACTGCGAACCGCGGTCCGAGGAAATGTAATGGAAATGGAAAGGGGTGCCGAAACGACACACCCATGTCGCAATGAAGGCCCGTGCTATGTCAGCCGCCGCTGTCGACGCGAGTGGGACCGCCTCCGGCCAACGTGTTGTCCTGTCCACCATGGTTAGGAGGTAGGAAAAACCCTGGGAGGAGGGTAATGGACCAACCAGATCGATGTTGACGTGGTCAAACCTCCTCTCAGGCACCAGGAATTTCTCCAGGGGGGCCTTCGTGTGGCGGTGCACCTTAGCACGCTGGTAAGCCACACACGTGCCGGCCCAAGCCCTCACGTCCTTTTTGAGCCCCCGCCAGACGAATTTTGCGGCCACCATCCGCACCGAAGGCTTCCCGCCGGGGTGCGACAGGTTATGCACCGCCTCGAACACGGAACGCCTCCAGCTGGTGGGAACGACTGGGCGCGGCTGGCCCGTGGAGACGTCACACAGGAGAGCAACGCCTGCGTCGCCGAAAACCACATCCTCCAGGCGCAGCCCCACATCAGCCCCCTTCAGGGCCTGGACGCTGGGGTCCGTGACCTGGTCCATTGCCATGCGGGTATAGTCGAGGCCCAACTGGACGGCTCCGATGACGACCCTGGAGAGGCAATCTGCGACCAGGTTTGACTTACCAGCCACGTGCTGGATGTCCGTGGTGAACTCCGAGATGTAGGAAAGCTGTCGTTGCTGGCGAGCAGACCAAGGCTCCGCCACCTTGGACATGGCGAACGTGAGCGGCTTGTGGTCAACGAACGCCGTAAATTCACGGCCTTCCAGCAAAAATCGGAAGTGCCGCACGACCAGCCAGAGTCCAAGGAGCTCCCGGTCAAAAGCGCTGTACCTGCGTTCCCTGGGCGTTAGCTGGCGGCTGAAAAAGGCAAGCGGTTGCCAGGCGCCGTCCACCCACTGCTCATGCACCGCACCGACGACGTAGTCCGATGCATCGGTGGTAATGGAGATGGGGGCCGTGGGCGACGGATGCGCCAGCAAGGCCGCCTGAGCCAGCGCGGTCTTGACCTCCTTAAAGGCAACCTCAGCCTCCGTCGTCCAGTCGATCTCCTGGATGGGGGCCTTACCTTTCAACGCCTCATACAGCGGCCGCATAATGTGGGCGGCCCGGGCGATGAAACGGTGGTAGAAGGTCACCATCCCTAGGAACCCACGGAGTGACCGGGCCGTGTGCGGGCGAGGAAACGCTGCGACAGCCTCAACCTTCGCCGGCAGGGGTGATGCTCCGCCTTTGGTGACGCGGTGCCCAAGGAAGTCAATGCCAAACACCCCGAACAGACACTTTGCAGGGTTGATTATCAACCCGTGTTGGCTGAGCCTCGTAAAAAGTGCCCGGAGGTGAGACAGGTGTTCCTCCTCAGAACTGCTGGCGACGAGTATGTCGTCAAGGTAGACAAACACAAACGGCAAGTCCCGCAGCACCGAATCCATCAGGCGCTGGAATGTTTGCGCGGCGTTCTTGAGCCCAAAAGGCATCCGCAGGAACTCAAACAACCCAAATGGCGTTATCACCGCCGTTTTGGGAATGTCCAGGGGATGCATGGGCACCTGGTGGTATCCACGCACTAGGTCCACCTTAGAAAACACCCGTCTACCCGACAGGTGCACCGAAAAGTCGACAGGTGCACCGCTACCCGGTGTGCGGCACCGGGTAGCGGTCCGGTGTCGAAGCGTCGTTGAGGCAGCGGTAGTCCCCACACGGGCGCCAACCGCCATTAGGCTTGGGGACGATGTGCAGAGGAGACGCCCAAGGACTGTCAGACCGGCGGATGATACCCAGGCGTTCCATGGTTGAGAACTCTGCCTTCGCTACTGCGAGTTTAGAAAGGTTCAACCGCCGGGCCCTGGCGTAGACCGGGGGTCCCTCAGTGGTGACGTGGTGCTCCACCCCATGCTTGGTGGTGGGCGCAGAGAAAGTGGGCTCCGTCAGGTCCGGGAACTCGGCCAACAACCTGAGGTACTTGTCCGCACCCGACAGCGAACCTGACAGCCCGTTGTACACCGCTTTGCCAAGCGTACACAAGGGAGGAAAACGTCAAGGCATCAACCAAGCGTTTGTTTCCAACGTCCACCAGGAGCCCGTGAGCACATAAAAAATCTGCCCCGAGGAGGGGAAAAGAAATGTCTGCTATGACGAAATCCCAGTTGAACCGCTGCCCCCCAACGCATAAACACATCGGCCTCACGCCATAAGTGCGGATGGGGCTGCCATTAGCTGTTGTCAACTGCGGTCCATGCCCCCCTCGAGCAACGTCCTCCCTCGACGCAGGAAACACGCTCCGCTGAGCGCCCGTGTCACAGAGAAACCGGCTTCCCGAGACACTGTCGCTAACGAAGAGCAGCCTGCTCGTGCCGCCAACGCTCAGGGCCACTACCGAGCGCCGGCCCTCTCGTTTCCCGGAGGCTTGTAGCTGCAGGGAGCGATGCGCTTCTTCGCCTTGGCCCCGAACCGCGCGTGGTAAAAACATTCTCCCGCGTCCCCACGCCGACCTGGAACCGCCGCGGTCTGCTCCCCCCAAGCCCTCCTAACCGGCGAGGGAGCACCGAGCGTTGCAGCTAGCACATCTGCACCGGGCTGCTGGGTCGCCAGGAAAAAACGGTCAGCCTCCTCAGCCAGGGCGCGGGGTTCAGTAATGGTCGTGTTGGCCAGCGCCGTCTGAACCCGGGGCGGCAAGTGGCGCAGGAACGTCTCCACGAAAAAAATCCGGGGATCCTCCCCCCCCAGCAGATTCAGCATTTTCTCCATGAGCTGGGACGGCTTGCTGTCCCCCAAACTCTGAATATCCAGAATCTGGCGTGCCCTTTCCTTAGCAGATAAGCTAAATGTCTTAAGGAGAAGGGCTTTAATCGCCTCATATTTGCCGTGGCGTGGGGGATCCGCGACAAAACCGACTAACCTGGACGACGTGGAGCTCCCCAGCGCTGCCACCACGTGAAAATACTTCAGGTCCTCGTCACGGACCTCGTCAAGTGTGCCTCCACGTGTGCGAACCACGCTGTAGCGGCATGTTCCCAAAACTCCGGCAGTTTAACATAAACATTGCGATCAGCCATGTTCGCTATGTCTTCGGAGTCTATCTCGAAAACGTCGGGGTCACCAGTGTAGAGCCGATGAATGGGAGTCGGAGGCGGCGTGCTTAATATGGAATTCCACACTTTATTTTCCATTTAAGTTTAACAGCAGGGGAA
>CM051001.1:14781751-14825083 GCA_027704905.1 Muraenolepis orangiensis
CTCCCACACCTTAACCACAAACACCAAATTCAAGGAAAACATGAACTGAAACTTAGGAGCACAAAAAGTCACATGGAAATCAAGAGTTTGAGAGAGGAGTGCCTGCAATTTTCAAAGCTGATATTTAGCTGATTTGGACAATGTGGATGAGGCTGTACAGACCAGATGAAATGAAAGGTAAAGGAAAAAGTTAGCTTTCTCTGGAGTGATCCTTTCCTTGATGTTGTCTGACATCTTTAATATCAGTCAGTGGCAAAATCAAACACTTACGAGTTTCCTGGAAAGGGCAACGTCAGACCTCACCAGTCGTGCTGGTGGAAATCAAACAGACAACCACTGTACTCTCAAGGCGTGCTTCCTTCCAGAGGAACTGTGCACACAGCTAGGCGAGGATTAATAATAATGCCGGCTTTTATATAGCGCTTCCAAAGCACTTTACAAGTCATGCCTCACATCACCCATTCATACACCGACGGCGGAGTCAGCCATGCAAGGAGACAAGCAACACGTCAGGAGCAGTTAGCGTTAGGGTGTCTTGCGCAAGGACACCTCGACAGTTTTTGCTAGGGACGCCGGGGGATCGAACCAGCGACCTTTCGGTTGTGAGGCGACCGCTCTACCTCCTGAGCTATACTGCCGCCAATTAACATTTAGCCTTTACTGGTCATTGGTGCTGGCTGTGCCTTGTCCTTGTCGGCAAGGTCAATCAATCCAATGTGTAGCAGACCACGCTGCCACAAGCCATTAAAAAGGGTTACTTAAGGGCTCCTCCCGAAGACCAGGAAACAGGGGGATGAGGAATCTGATTCGTCCACTCCTCTAATAGCCGCCTCACAGATACGCTTTTGATTTGTTTGTTTCGTCTCCAGGTTCAACCGCCTGGCGCACACCAGGGAGAACATGGGCAAGGACGGCATCAACTCGCTCACCTACACGGTGACCTCCACAGAGCGCCTGCCACTGTACACCTACATCACGGTAGAGGTGGGGAAACCCTGACCACACCTCGTGACCGCCGTCGCCGGCCGGGGAAACCCACACCGTGCCTTCGACGTTCTTTCAACAAGGCGCCGTGCCAGTTGACCTGGTTTCACATCAAACTCTTTAACGCTGCGATGGAAGCCAGACGCCGAATCTCTTAGTGTTTTTGGTGCCTTACTTTGTCTTTTTTAAAGTTTTTAGTTTTTCTTCCTTCTCCCCGACTGAAGGACGGGGACCTTGGGGGTGTGTTTTGGTGTTACTCCGGCATGGGGACCGGCTGGTTTATGGGATGCCTAGCGAATCTTTTGTGACACACACACACAAGGACTTCAGTCACGTACACAGCACACACATACTGTACTACTGCTCTGTCCTATTGTGAGTGGTAGGTGTGTGTGTGTGTGTGTGTGTGTGAAGAGGATGAAAATGTGTTTTTAGAAATAATCTGTGTTTTTATCACCTCCTTTGTCAGACCAGAAGATTGAGGTTTACTGAAAGCAGTAAAAAACATCAAATGGATTATGGAAGCGTTTTCTCTGGCAGTCCGCAGAGTGGCGTCCTCATTATCCATTATGATGATTATTTTGATGACAAAGTTTTCCAATTACGTCTTTTTATTTTCCTTTCTAACTGCTGGAAGTTGAGTGGAGGAAAATTGCTGTCTTTCAGACCAAAAAGTAAAGTTAGTTGAATCTTGTGTAGTTAGGATGTCAAGCCACAAAGATACCAAAGTTAATGGTCATCATACTGATGGCAGGTCCAAAGTGCCCTTAAATACATAATATAATACTAAATGTGCCCTTAAATACATAATATAATACTAATATATATATATATACTATATATATATATATATATATATATATATATATCACACACACACATTTGGACCAGGCTATGCCTTCTATTAATCAGTAAAAAAAAAAATTTAATTGTATTTTGTATAGAAAAGCATTCCATTGAGCTGACATTGTCAGATGGAATTGTATCTTCAGCAATAATTAATTTAGTTTATTTGGGGGGGGGAGCAGATGCAAGGCCACCTCAAGGAGCATAAATTGGAGTGAACACACACACACACACACACAGACACACACACACACACAGAGTCTTGGAGATGCCGTCTCCTGTAGGCCGGTCTTTATCTTGTGAATACACCAAACAGATGCTGCCCCCTTCTGCTGGTAGAGTCCATAAAGCCTTTAAGTCCTTCCTTTAAACTTTGGAGCGTGTGTGTGTGTGTGTGTGTGTGTGTGTGTGTGTGTGTGTGTGTGTGTGTGTGTGCGTGCGTGATTGTGGCTCAATCCTGGTGGTGGTCTCTTATCTGTTTGTGAGTCGAGTTGATGATCAGTGACCCGACTGTACTCTGCTGGGGGCCTGTGGGCCAGACCACTTTCTCTTTTGAGTCCACCCAGTCAGGAGTTTGTTCATTCATACAGTCATATGCGAAGATAAGTGTATTTTAAAAGAACGCCGACTTTTGGATGACTTTAGGGTGTGGTGGAGGTTTTATTAGCAATAATAGATAGGCCGCAAGTGTTTACATTTTTAGATTGAAAGAATTCACCCCTGTGTGTGTGTGTGTGTGTGTGTGTGTGTGTGTGTGTGTGTGTGTGTGTGTGTGTGTGTGTGTGTGTGTGTGTGTGTGTGTGTGTGTGTGTGTGTGTGTGTGTGTGTGTGTGTGTGTGTGTGTGTGTCCCGGTGGGGATGCAGTGCAATTCTGGGTGGTTATGCTTTAATGAGGAGATCTGCTGTTCATTTAGCAGTGACTAAATGTGCTCCCCTGGGTCTTGTTACACATAAGTATGCTGTGGTCAGGAGAAAGGTTCTCTGCTGTCTGCTTAGGTTTTCCCCTGGAGAGTGCACACGTGTGAATAATGCCTTTTCCTTTTACCTTACTTTTACCTCATCGAAGTGCTGAGAGAGGTTGCAGTGGACCATGTGCCCGAAGTGTGGATGGAGGCACACAGTGGCTGCTTTATCTACCGTATCCGTGCCTCCGTCTGTCGTTCTTGAAGTATATTTGGTCATTCACCGGCCGTGCCTCTGGTCTCTCTCCAAGGTCAGGGGCTGTTCGGTGGTACTTTATGGTCGCTGGTTTCATCTTTCTGAGAGTGGCGGTGGCGGGCCATTGTCAAGACAATCATGTAGAAATCATCACTGTCTTGCCCAAACTGTCGTGTGTGTGTGTGTGTGTGTGTGTGTGTGTGTGTGTGTGTGTGTGTGTGTGTGTGTGTGTGTGTGTGTGTGTGTGTGTGTGTGTAACAGCCTTGCTTGGCTGGCAAACGGAATCTGTCCGCCTTTTTATTATTATGAGATGTTTTTATCACAATCGTCACGCATGTCCATCTCTCCCCTGTGATTTTATTATTTTATTTCGCTTTTATTTAGTTGTTGTTGTTTTTGTGCCAAAGTTACGTTGTGGAATAAAGAGTAAATATGTTGCCGTTTATTGCTGTCTGGTCTTTTTTTTCTGGATAGCTTCGTTCTGCATTAAGAGGAAACAAATGCACTCTGCCCATGGCGGTATAGAGTGTATTAGAAGCTAATGGAGCATTGTGTCAAATAGGTGCAGTGTGTGTGTGCGTGGTGCCCCGCGGGCTTATGCCTCTTGGCATAGTGTTTCTATTTTTTCTTTCTAGGGCTTCTCAAACTCCGGACCGGACCCCGTGTCACATAAGATGTCAATTATATTTAGTTTATAATAGTTTGTAATTATTTAGTTTATTTTCTTGTGTCTGACGCGTTGTGAGAATGACGTGAATATATATTAACTTGTGTGCGCGAGCGTGACAGACCGCAAGTTAATTAACTTTCGTTTTTACTTCCGTGAAAGTGAAAGTCTAACGCTCCCAAGGTCTAACGCCCCCCCCCCAACCAGCAGCGCAGCTTCATTGTTATGAGTCAGGGACCTGGACACGTTATTGTTATGAGTCAGGGACCTGGACACGTTATTGTTACGAGTCAGGGACCTGGACACGTTATTGTTATGAGTCAGGGACCTGGACACGTTATTGTTATGAGTCAGGGACCTGGACACGTTGTTGTTATGAGTCAGGGACCTGGACACGTTGTTGTTATGAGTCGGGGACCTGGAAACGGTATTGTTATGAGTCAGGGACCTGGACACGTTATTGTTATGAGTCGGGGACCTGGACACGTTATTGTTATGAGTCAGGGACCTGGACACGTTATTGTTATGAGTCGGGGACCTGGACACGTTATTGTTATGAGTCAGGGACCTGGACACGTTATTGTTATGAGTCGGGGACCTGGACACGTTATTGTTATGAGTCAGGGACCTGGACACGTTATTGTTATGAGTCGGGGACCTGGACACGTTATTGTTATGAGTCGGGGACCTGGACACGTCATTGTTATGAGTCGGGGACCTGGACACGTTATTGTTATGAGTCGGGGACCTGGACACGTTATTGTTATGAGTCGGGGACCTGGACACGTTATTGTTATGAGTCAGGGACCTGGACACGTTATTGTTATGAGTCAGGGACCTGGACACGTTATTGTTATGAGTCGGGGACCTGGACACGTTATTGTTATGAGTCGGGACCTGGACACGTTATTGTTATGAGTCGGGGACCTGGACACGTTATTGTTATGAGTCGGGGACCTGGACACGTTATTGTTATGAGTCGGGGACCTGGACACGTTATTGTTATGAGTCGGGGACCTGGACACGTTATTGTTATGAGTCGGGGACCTGGACACGTTATTGTTATGAGTCGGGACCTGGACACGTTATTGTTATGAGTCGGGGACCTGGACACGTTATTGTTATGAGTCGGGGACCTGGACACGTTATTGTTATGAGTCGGGGACCTGGACACGTTATTGTTATGAGTCGGGGACCTGGACACGTTATTGTTATGAGTCGGGGACCTGGACACGTTATTGTTATGAGTCGGGGACCTGGACACGTTATTGTTATGAGTCGGGGACCTGGACACGTTATTGTTATGAGTCAGGGACCTGGACACGTTATTGTTATGAGTCAGGGACCTGGACACGTTATTGTTATGAGTCAGGGACCTGGACACGTTATTGTTATGAGTCGAGGGACCTGGACACGTTATTGTTATGAGTCGGGGACCTGGACACGTTATTGTTATGAGTCGGGGACCTGGACACGTTATTGTTATGAGTCAGGGACCTGGACACGTTATTGTTATGAGTCAGGGACCTGGACACGTTTTGTTATGAGTCAGGGACCTGGACACGTTATTGTTATGAGTCGGGGACCTGGACACGTTATTGTTATGAGTCAGGGACCTGGACACGTTATTGTTATGAGTCGGGGACCTGGACACGTTATTGTTATGAGTCGGGGACCTGGACACGTTATTGTTATGAGTCGGGGACCTGGACACGTTATTGTTATGAGTCGGGGACCTGGACACGTCATTGTTATGAGTCGGGGACCTGGACACGTCATTGTTATGAGTCGGGGACCTGGACACGTTATTGTTATGAGTCGGGGACCTGGACACGTTATTGTTATGAGTCGGGGACCTGGACACGTTATTGTTATGAGTCGGGGACCTGGACACGTTATTGTTATGAGTCGGGGACCTGGACACGTTATTGTTATGAGTCGGGGACCTGGACACGTTATTGTTATGAGTCGGGGACCTGGACACGTTATTGTTATGAGTCGGGGACCTGGACATGTTATTGTTATGAGTCAGGGACCTGGACACGTTATTGTTATGAGTCAGGGACCTGGACACGTTATTGTTATGAGTGAGGGACCTGGACACGTTATTGTTATGAGTGAGGGACCTGGACACGTTATTGTTATGAGTCAGGGACCTGGACATGTTATTGTTATGAGTCAGGGACCTGGACACCTTATTGTTATGAGACAGGGACCTGGACACGTTATTGTTATGAGTGAGGGACCTGGACACGTTATTGTTATGAGTCGGGGACCTGGACACGTTATTGTTATGAGTCGGACCTGGACACGTTATTGTTATGAGTCAGGGACCTGGACACGTTATTGTTATGAGTCAGGGACCTGGACACGTATTGTTATGAGTCAGGGACCTGGACACGTTATTGTTATGAGTCAGGGACCTGGACACGTTGTTGTTATGAGTCGGGGACCTGGAAACGGTATTGTTATGAGTCAGGGACCTGGACACGTTATTGTTATGAGTCGGGGACCTGGACACGTTATTGTTATGAGTCGGGGACCTGGACACGTTATTGTTATGAGTCGGGGACCTGGACACGTTATTGTTATGAGTCGGGGACCTGGACACGTTATTGTTATGAGTCGGGGACCTGGACACGTTATTGTTATGAGTCGGGGACCTGGACACGTCATTGTTATGAGTCGGGGACCTGGACACGTTATTGTTATGAGTCGGGGACCTGGACACGTCATTGTTATGAGTCGGGGACCTGGACACGTTATTGTTATGAGTCGGGGACCTGGACACGTCATTGTTATGAGTCGGGGACCTGGACACGTTATTGTTATGAGTCGGGGACCTGGACACGTTATTGTTATGAGTCGGGGACCTGGACACGTTATTGTTATGAGTCGGGGACCTGGACACGTTATTGTTATGAGTCGGGGACCTGGACACGTTATTGTTATGAGTCGGGGACCTGGACACGTTATTGTTATGAGTCAGGGACCTGGACACGTTATTGTTATGAGTCAGGGACCTGGACACGTTATTGTTATGAGTCAGGGACCTGGACACGTTATTGTTATGAGTGAGGGACCTGGACACGTTATTGTTATGAGTGAGGGACCTGGACACGTTATTGTTATGAGTCAGGGACCTGGACACGTTATTGTTATGAGTCGGGGACCTGGACACGTTATTGTTATGAGTCAGGGACCTGGACACGTTATTGTTATGAGTCAGGGACCTGGACATGTTATTGTTATGAGTCAGGGACCTGGACACCTTATTGTTATGAGACAGGGACCTGGACACGTTATTGTTATGAGTGAGGGACCTGGACACGTTATTGTTATGAGTCGGGACCTGGACACGTTATTGTTATGAGTCGGACCTGGACACGTTATTGTTATGAGTCAGGGACCTGGACACGTTATTGTTATGAGTCAGGGACCTGGACACGGTATTGTTATGAGTCAGGGACCTGGACACGTTATTGTTATGAGTCAGGGACCTGGACACGTTATTGCGAATGCTGGCAGGATGTCCTTCTCAAAGTCCCAAAAGCAAAGGAAAGTTGATCAAAATAACCGAGAATTCAAAGAAGAATGGACAGAGAAATGCCACGATGAATCACAGCAGTATCTCCAGGACAAGAGGTGAGGACAGCAAAACGTATTCAGTTAAAATCTTCTGTCAAGCCACAAACAGAATGTTTGTCAGATCTATGACAATGCCTGAGAGAGGAAATGAAGCCTCACTCTAAGCACAACAATTTCTGAATTTTCCCTTTTCTGATTCAGAAGTAGTGAATGAGTGCATGACGGAAGTAACTGAGGCTTTGTTGGAGGGTAAGGAGAAACAGGAGATGTCTGAGAAAATTAAGCAGATACCCTTATCAAGATTGTGAACTAGCCTCCTCAGCACTTCAGTGCCTTTTGCGTGCATTTCTGACAAAAGTAAGTTTATGACTCTTGGTTGCATTGTATGATGGCTAGTCATCTGTATTAAACAGACTGAGGTTTACTCTTATGTTGCTGTGTGTGTGTGAGTAGTTAACATTTGGCTAAATTATTTTGAGTTCATAGTAAAGAAAAGTGTGTGTCATTCTCTCTCACTCACTCACTCACACCAGGTCAGTGCAGTTTATGATGACATTCTGAAAATATAAAGTGTGTGGCCTTTTTGATGGATGTGACCTCTCATCTAAATGAGCTCAACTCTAAGGCCAAGTGTGTGACCTGATGTCCGCAATACCTTCCTTCCAAAGAAAGTTGGAGAGCCTCAGGAGTGACCTAACGGAGTCACCACATTTTTTCAAAACCGTTTTGATGATTGGATCTCCATTTCTGGTGAAGAATGTTCAAGAATTCTCAAGAGAGGCACAGAGCATCTTCCCGTGGGCAAATGTGACTGTGACCCTGTGACATTCTGGACAAAGGTCAAGTCAAGTCAAGTTTTATTGTCACTTTATTGTCACTTATAAAAATAATTAATATTAATGAATTCATTAATAATTAATAATAATGGGATTCCCACGTATGTGATTATTCCTTGACCCATAATTAATCTAACCACCAAGTTGTGTCCATTTCCGTACATAACTTGACTTATCTTGCTAAAAGAAAGTGTAAGTTGTTGTAATTGTTGTATGTATAATGTATGTATAATATGTAGGGATTTGAATGCCTAATATGATAGGCCTATGTCAGCTAAAAACAACAGGAAAGGGACATAGACCATTTCATGTTCCCATTGTTATCTTTAGTTTATTGCAGTCATATTTTTGCCATAATCTTAATAGCAACCAGGTCTGAGAGGATAACCAAGAGAGGTATAACAGCTTTATAGGCTACATTCCATTATTATTTCCGCATGTCTGTGGTTCCCTCTGTGGTGGGCAGCAACCAGTCGGGTAACTCTTTGACTCTGACGCAGGGTTTGGATTGCAGCCTTTTGTCTCGGAACAATCTTCAGCAGATACAGTGGGGAGAACAAGTATTTGATACACTGCCGATTTTGCAGGTTGTCCCACTTACAAAGCATGTAGAGGTCTGTAATTTTTATCATAGGTACACTTCAACTGTGAGAGACGGAATCTAAAACAAAAACCCAGAAAATCACATTGTATGATTTTTTCAATTCATTTGCATTTTATTGCATGAAATAAGTATTTGATCACCTACCAACCAGTAGAAATTCCGGCTCTCACAGACCTGTTAGTTTTTCTTTAAGAAGCCCTCCTATTCTCCACTCATTACCTGTATTAACTGCACCTGTTTGAACTCGTTACCTGTATAAAAGACACCTCTCCACACACTCAATCAATCAGACTCTAACCTCTCCACAATGGGCAAGACCAAAGAGCTGTCTAAGGACATCAGGGACAAAATTGTAGACCTGCACAAGGCTGGGATGGGCAACAGGACAATAGGCAAGCAGCTTGGTGAGAAGGCAACAACTGTTGGCGCAATTATTAGAAAATGGAAGAAGTTCAAGATGACGGTCAATCTCCCTCGGTCTGGGCCTCCATGCAAGATCTCCCCTCGTGGGGCATCAATGATCATGAGAAAGGTGAGGGATCAGCCCAGAACTACACGGCAGGACCTGGTCAATGACCTGAAGAGAGCTGGGACCACAGTCTCAAAGAAAACCTGAGGTTTGCCAATGACCATCTGGATGATCCAGAGGAGGAATGGGAGAAGGTCATGTGGTCTGATGAGACCAAAATAGAGCTTTTTGGCATAAACTCCACTCGCCGTGTTTGGAGGAAGAAGGATGAGTACAACCCCAAGAACACCATCCCAACCGTGAAGCATGGAGGTGGAAACATCATTCTTTGGGGATGCTTTTCTGCAAAGGGGACAGGACGAATGCACCGTATTGAGGGGAGGATGGATGGGGCCATGTATCGTGAGATCTTGGCCAACAACCTCCTTCCCTCAATAAGAGCATTGAAGATGGGTCGTGGCTGGGTCTTCCAGCATGACAACGACCCAAAACACACAGCCAGGGCAACTAAGGAGTGGCTCCGTAAGAAGCATCTCAAGGTCCTGGAGTGGCCTAGCCAGTCTCCAGACCTGAACCCAATAGAAAATCTTTGGAGGGAGCTGAAAGTCTGTGTTGCCCAGCGACAGCCCCGAAACCTGAAGAAGATCTGTATGGAGGAGTGGGCCAAAATCCCTGCTGCAGTGTGTGCAAACCTGGTCAAGAACTACAGGAAACGTCTGATCTCTGTAATTGCAAACAAAGGTTTCTTTACCAAATATTAAGTTCTGTTTTTCTGATGTATCAAATACTTATTTCATGCAATAAAATGCAAATTAATTACTTAAAAATCATACAATGTGATTTTCTGGATTTTTGTTTTAGATTCCATCTCTCAGTTGAAAAATGACAGACCTCTACATGCTTTGTAAGTGGGAAAACCTGCAAAATCGCCAGTGTATCAAATACTTGTTCTCCCCACTGTATATATAAATCAATGTAATAAAATATACATTGTTATATGCTATACGTACCTGTTCAGCAGCCTGATGGCCTGACTGTGGAAGCTATGTCGGAGTCTATTTGTACGGCACTTGATACTGCGATATCGCCTGCCTGACAGTAAAAGTGAATACAGTTTGTGGCTGGGGTGGGCATTGTCTTTTATGATGCGTTTGGCCTTGGCCACGCACCGCTGGTTGTATATATTCAGGAGGGAGGGGAGCTCACTTCCAACGATATACTGGGCCGTCCGCACCACCCTTTGAAGCGCTCTGCGCTTGAGCAGGCGGTGATACACCCTGTAAGAACACTCTCGATGGTGCCGGTATAGAATGTTCTCAGGATGCGGGGGCCCATGCTGACGCCTGAGGAAATACCGGCGTTGTTGGGCCCTTTTCACCACGTGTGTGGTGTGCGTGGACCATGTGAGGTCCTCGGAGATGTGTACGCCGAGGAACTTGAAGCTGCTAACCCGCTCTACTGCAACACCGTCGATGGAGATAGGGCTGTTCTCTGCTTCCTGTAGTCCACGATCAGCTCCTTGGTCTTCTTGACGTTGAGGGCGAGGCTGTTCTCCTGGCACCACTGCTCCAGCGATCCAACCCCTGTTGGCTGTCTCGTCGTCGCCGGCGATCAGGCCCATCACTGTTGTGTCGTCAGCAAACTTGATGACGTTGGAGCTGTGCATAGTGTTACGCACCCCAGTGGAGGGGTGCAACACAAGGCAACAGACATAATAGGTGAGGGTGCAGCGGCACAAAATCAGGAAACAGTTTGCAAAAATAATAATATTTATTTCTAAACAGCAACACAGAGAGCAAGGAGGACTACCAGTGGCACCAAATAAAACACAAAAAGGAAAAGAAAACCCACCCCCCTTTACAGGCGCCAAGCGCCCAAAAGTACAGCGGGTGGTGCTCACTCTAAGCTGGTGTCTCTAACAGCAGGTCACCTACGTGATGCAAAGTGTAGACCCCAGGGTATCTTCCTGTCCTCAATTGTCCCTGTGTGCAAATACAAAATGGTATCATACAGAAAAAGGAATCACCATAGGCTGGGTGAACAAGGATATACAAATACACAAAGGTTAGGATTTAAACAGAACTGTGCAACAGGCAGGAACACAACAGATACAGCTCTCACCCAAAAACGTCCCCTAAGAGCAACGGCTCTATACCGAACGACGAGCGCTCGAACTGAACACAGACTGGGACATATGAAGGGAGTGTGGAGGTTGATTGCAGAGTGGGATCAGGTGGTGCTGGGGGACTGGAACCAGGGGAACATCTTGGGGAAAAGATACATGTAGCCACAGGAGGGAGACAAAAGACAAGACAACCACAACCTGCCTACATACATAACACACATAACATAAAAAAAAGCCATGCAGTCGGGGGTGTAGAGGGAGTAGAGGAGAGGGCTCAGCACGCATCCCTGGGGGGCTCCCGTGTTGAGGGTCAGTGGCTCTGAGGTGGTGTTGCCCATCCTCACCACCTGGCGGCGGTGCGACAGGAGGTCCAGTATCCAGCTGCATGTGGATGGGGGCACGCCTAGACCTCTAAGCTTGGTGTCGAGCTTGGCAGGAACTATCGTGTTGAACACTGAGCTGTAGTCCACAAACAGCATTCGCACATAAGTTCTTTCCCTCCAGGTGGGAAAGGGCAGTGTGGAGGGCCATGGCAATTGCATCGTCCGTGGATCTGTTTTGACGATATGCTAATTGCCATGGGTCCAGTGTGGCAGGTAACAGCAAATAAGTTAGACCCCCCCCCCCCAGGTTTGTTTTACTAGGCCCCATCAGCCATAATTTGCATATCTCTCAACAAAGTTAATTAGCATAACTATCTCGAACCCTCTGTCTTTTTTTTCTCTAAAGCCTCTAAAATATTTAAATCTAAACTTAAAACCTACCTTTTTACATTGTCGTTTGGTGCCTAGGAGTGGACTAGAGGTTCTCCACATGTTCCTTGTCCACCCTACCCCATCTAACCATACCGCAGTCTGCTTCTGTTTTCCAGTGTGCTGCTGTGATCCCCACCTGAAGGATACCGGCCAGCACCACACACAAATTATATTCTCATTTTATTATTTGTATATTGTGTATATTATATGTATATGTATATTATTTTATTTTAATTGTTTGTACTTTGTACATTACTATAAGTCACTTATGGCACCCATTGCACTCCTGAACCATCCCTTCCACTCTGTGTTCCTTCTCAAGATTTCTTCCTACGTAATTAAGGGAGTTTTTTCTTTTGGGGGGTGTTGTAAACATGTGGCATGTGAAGCCCTTTGAGACTATAACTGTGATTAAGGGCTATACAAATAAAATTGACTTGACTTGACTTGACACACACACACACACATTTTCGTCAATTTCCCCTGCATGTTTCTTATTTAGGTGCATCATTTGAATGTTTAAAAACACATTTACTAAATAGAGATTGGCAAAAGTATGTATATTGTACACGCTCACACCATCACGCACATTCAAAGCCCAAGGAAAAGGCAAGACAACTGTTGCAATAGCTGCCATCTACCACACGGAGGTGCTATTGAGCCATGTAAGTCAATCGACGAGACGTCTGTCCATATCTCAGACTGTCCAAAACGGCGCACGCACACACACACACACGCACGCACGCACGCACGCACGCACGCACACACACACACACACACACACACACACACACACACACACACACACACACACACACACACACACACACACACACACACACACACACACACACACACACACACACACACACACCCCAAAAAGTGATCCCAAAGTAATACAAAAAAAAACCTCACATTAGGCTACATCACAGTGAGACTTGAAAAAAGTTTAATTTAGTTCATTTCGTTTGGCATTTGAGTAGAGAGACGATTGGTTGCAGGGGACTGACAAAAGGTCTATCGAATTATGCAAATGTATGTTCAACACTTACTTTGACATGCTGTCAAATGGGCACCAAACAACATTGGCGTCGCGTACGCGCGCGCGTGTGTGTGTATGTGCGTGCGTGCGTGCGTGCAACACAATCCCCGATTCTGACGCCCCTCCCTTCCTCTCGCACACCCGGAAGAAAGCCCCTCGTCAGCGGCCACCGAGCAGACCGACCATCAGCCCCGGAGTGAAGCCTCTGGGAGTTCAGCATCCGGTTCACCCCCTTTTTAACGGGACATTATTTTGTTGTACACTAGTTCGTTTAGTTTATCACTCGGTGGACCCGACCGGCGTGTGGCTCTCGACGGCTACCGCGGAGGACCCATGTCGCCGCCTGGGTCTGCGTTGCGCTGTCTTTTCAAAGGCCTTCTGGAAATCACAATGGAGAACATCCAAGCCTTGGTCCTCATCTATTATTTGTGTCCATTCTTCCAGGCTCTCTATCAGTTGGGTCATAGTTGAATGTCCGCTTAGGAACAACGTTAATCATGTCCTTAGTAAGTATGTATATATATATATATATATATAAAATAGCGGGATAATGGGAATCCAGATCCCCGCAGATCTGGATCTCAATCCAATCCAGGAATTCCTTGAAAGTGTTGACGGATTGTTGACTATACATATTTATAGTCAACAATCCGTCAACACTTTCAAGGAATTCCTGGATCTGGATTCCCACTATCCCGCATGTAAATGATCTTGCAATCAGACCAGGCAAGCAGACGAGGACAGACAAGCAGACAGGGGGACAGACAAGCAGACAGAGGGACAGACAAGCAGACAGAGGGACAGACAAGCAGACAGGGGGACAGACAAGCAGACAGAGGGACAGACAAGCAGACAGAGGGACAGACAGGCAGACAGAGGGACAGACAAGCAGACAGAGGGACAGACAAGCAGACAGGGGTGAAAACATAACGCTGGTCCGTCTTCGTTGGCTGAGGTCAAACTGGGAAATGCGTTTTGTCTATGGTGACGAGGTGCTTGGCTTGGTAACCGGCTTGGCGATTGACAGCCATACAGTTATTCATGCTGCAACGTGTATGAATTAAGTCTCCCTAAGGCCAATTCATAAACGTATAGCAAACGTTGAGCTTTAATCGGTACTAAATATAAGCTATTATCTCATGCAGCTTTTAAGTTGTCATTATATTATTATTATAATTATTATTGACAGTCGACCAGTAGGAACGCTTAGAAGGACGAGAGAGAGAGAGAGAGAGAGAGAGAGAGAGAGAGAGAGAGAGAGAGAGAGAGAGAGAGAGAGAGAGAGAGAGAGAGAGAGAGAGAGAGAGAGAGAGAGACTGAAACTATTTGTTGGAACAAAGGCAAGGGGAGGAGAGTAAAGGGAGATAGGGGACCTTCCTTCCTGGAACTGTGTGTGTGTGTGTGTGTGTGTGTGTGTGTGTGTGTGTGTGTGTGTGTGTGTGTGTTTTGGAAAGAGACAGAGCGTGGGAGAGAGCGAGGCAGCCACGTAGGTAAGTGTTCACGTGGTCACCCCTTGTGGGGCCGGTGTAAAAAAACCCAGAAGGCTTGAGACGCATGAAGTGGTGAGCAATGGAGGAAGAGGGAAGAGAGCAGCGCATACTTGGCCACTCATGATAAACATCTCGACTGCTTGGAAACAGCCGCTAGGCTTCATTTCATTCGTCACAATTCTCCATTCTGGGTCAGGTCAATCATGTGTGGTTTACGTTCCCCCCCGGAGACATGGACAGGCGGCCAAACAGCCAAACAGACTACATACAGTGGGGGGAACAAGTATTTGATACACTGGCGATTTTGCAGGTTTTCCCACTTACAAAGCATGTAGAGGTCTGTCATTTTTCAACTGTGAGAGACGGAATCTAAAACAAAAATTGTATGATTTTTAAGTAATTAATTTGCATTTTATTGCATGAAATAAGTATTTGATACATCAGAAAAACAGAACTTAATATTTGGTAAAGAAACCTTTGTTTGCAATTACAGAGATCAGACGTTTCCTGTAGTTCTTGACCAGGTTTGCACACACTGCAGCAGGGATTTTGGCCCACTCCTCCATACAGATCTTCTCCAGATCCTTCAGGTTCCGGGGCTGTCGCTGGGCAACACAGACTTTCAGCTCCCTCCAAAGATTTTCTATTGGGTTCAGGTCTGGAGACTGGCTAGGCCACTCCAGGACCTTGAGATGCTTCTTACGGAGCCACTCCTTAGTTGCCCTGGCTGTGTGTTTTGGGTCGTTGTCATGCTGGAAGACCCAGCCACGACCCATCTTCAATGCTCTTATTGAGGGAAGGAGGTTGTTGGCCAAGATCTCACGATACATGGCCCCATCCATCCTCCCCTCAATACGGTGCATTCGTCCTGTCCCCTTTGCAGAAAAGCATCCCCAAAGAATGATGTTTCCACCTCCATGCTTCACGGTTGGGATGGTGTTCTTGGGGTTGTACTCATCCTTCTTCCTCCAAACACGGCGAGTGGAGTTTATGCCAAAAAGCTCTATTTTGGTCTCATCAGACCACATGACCTTCTCCCATTCCTCCTCTGGATCATCCAGATGGTCATTGGCAAACCTCAGGTTTTCTTTGAGACTGTGGTCCCAGCTCTCTTCAGGTCATTGACCAGGTCCTGCCGTGTAGTTCTGGGCTGATCCCTCACCTTTCTCATGATCATTGATGCCCCACGAGGGGAGATCTTGCATGGAGGCCCAGACCGAGGGAGATTGACCGTCATCTTGAACTTCTTCCATTTTCTAATAATTGCGCCAACAGTTGTTGCCTTCTCACCAAGCTGCTTGCCTATTGTCCTGTTGCCCATCCCAGCCTTGTGCAGGTCTACAATTTTGTCCCTGATGTCCTTAGACAGCTCTTTGGTCTTGCCCATTGTGGAGAGGTTAGAGTCTGATTGATTGAGTGTGTGGAGAGGTGTCTTTTATACAGGTAACGAGTTCAAACAGGTGCAGTTAATACAGGTAATGAGTGGAGAATAGGAGGGCTTCTTAAAGAAAAACTAACAGGTCTGTGAGAGCCGGAATTTCTACTGGTTGGTAGGTGATCAAATACTTATTTCATGCAATAAAATGCAAATTAATTACACACAGCAACATAAGAGTAAACCTCAGTCTGTTTAATAGGGATGACTAGCCATCATACAATGCAACCAAGAGTCATAAACTTACTTTTGTCAGAAATGCACGCAAAAGGCACTGAAGTGCTGAGGAGGCTAGTTCACGATCTTGATAAGGGTATCTGCTTAATTTTCTCAGACATCTCCTGTTTCTCCTTACCCTCCAACAAAGCCTCAGTTACTTCCGTCATGCACTCATTCACTACTTCTGAATCAGAAAAGGGATTTTTGTGCTTAGAGTGAGGCTTCATTTCCTCTCTCAGGCATTGTCATAGATCTGACAAACATTCTGTTTGTGGCTTGACAGGAAGATTTTAACTGAATACGTTTTGCTGTCCTCACCTCTTTGTCCTGGAGATACTGCTGTGATTCATCGTGGCATTTCTCTGTCCATTCTTCTTTGAATTCTCGGTTATTTTGATCAACTTTCCTTTGCTTTGGGGACTTTGAGAAGGACATCCTGCCAGCATTCGCAATAACGTGTCCAGGTCCCTGACTCATAACAATAACGTGTCCAGGTCCCCGACTCATAACAATAACGTGTCCAGGTCCCTGACTCATAACAATAACGTGTCCAGGTCCCTGACTCATAACAATAACGTGTCCAGGTCCCTGACTCATAACAATAACGTGTCCAGGTCCCTGACTCATAACAATAACGTGTCCAGGTCCCTGACTCATAACAATAACGTGTCCAGGTCCCCGACTCATAACAATAACGTGTCCAGGTCCCCGACTCATAACAATAACGTGTCCAGGTCCCCGACTCATAACAATAACGTGTCCAGGTCCCCGACTCATAACAATAATGTGTCCAGGTCCCCGACTCATAACAATAACGTGTCCAGGTCCCTGACTCATAACAATAACGTGTCCAGGTCCCTGACTCATAACAATAACGTGTCCAGGTCCCCGACTCATAACAATAACGTGTCCAGGTCCCCGACTCATAACAATAACGTGTCCAGGTCCCTGACTCATAACAATAACGTGTCCAGGTCCCTGACTCATAACAATAACGTGTCCAGGTCCCTGACTCATAACAATAACGTGTCCAGGTCCGACTCATAACAATGACGCTGCGCTGCTGGTTGGGGGGGGGGGCGTTAGACCTTGGGAGCGTTAGACTTTCACTTTCACGGAAGTAAAAACGAAAGTTAATTAACTTGCGGTCTGTCACGCTCGCGCACACAAGTTAATATATATTCACGTCATTCTCACAACGCGTCAGACACAAGAAAATAAACTAAATAATTACAAACTATTATAAACTAAATATAATTGACATCTTATGTGACACGGGGTCCGGTCCGGAGTTTGAGAAGCCCTAGAAAGAAAAAATAGAAACACTATGCCAAGAGGCATAAGCCCGCGGGGCACCACGCACACACACACTGCACCTATTTGACACAATGCTCCATTAGCTTCTAATACACTCTATACCGCCATGGGCAGAGTGCATTTGTTTCCTCTTAATGCAGAACGAAGCTATCCAGAAAAAAAAGACCAGACAGCAATAAACGGCAACATATTTACTCTTTATTCCACAACGTAACTTTGGCACAAAAACAACAACAACTAAATAAAAGCGAAATAAAATAATAAAATCACAGGGGAGAGATGGACATGCGTGACGATTGTGATAAAAACATCTCATAATAATAAAAAGGCGGACAGATTCCGTTTGCCAGCCAAGCAAGGCTGTTGTACACACACACACACACACACACACACACACACACACACACACACACACACACACACACACACACACACACACACACACACACACACACACACACACACACACACACACACACACACACACACACACACACACACACACACACACACACACACACACACACACACACACACAGTTTGGGCAAGACAGTGATGATTTCTACATGATTGTCTTGACAATGGCCCGCCACCGCCACTCTCAGAAAGATGAAACCAGCGACCATAAAGTACCACCGAACAGCCCCTGACCTTGGAGAGAGACCAGAGGCACGGCCGGTGAATGACCAAATATACTTCAAGAACGACAGACGGAGGCACGGATACGGTAGATAAAGCAGCCACTGTGTGCCTCCATCCACACTTCGGGCACATGGTCCACTGCAACCTCTCTCAGCACTTCGATGAGGTAAAAGTAAGGTAAAAGGAAAAGGCATTATTCACACGTGTGCACTCTCCAGGGGAAAACCTAAGCAGACACAGAGAGAACCTTTCTCCTGACCACAGCATACTTATGTGTAACAAGACCCAGGGGAGCACATTTAGTCACATTAAAACATAACCACCCAGAATTGCACTGCATCCCCACCGGGACACACACACACACACACACACACACACACACACACACACACACACACACACACACACACACACACACACACCACACACACACACACACACACACACCACACACACACACACACACACACACACACACACACACACACACACACACACACGGGTGAATTCTTTCAATCTAAAAATGTAAACACTTGCGGCCTATCTATTATTGCTAATAAAACCTCCACCACACCCTAAAGTCATCCAAAAGTCGGCGTTCTTTTAAAATACACTTATCTTCGCATATGACTGTATGAATGAACAAACTCCTGACTGGGTGGACTCAAAAGAGAAAGTGGTCTGGCCCACAGGCCCCCAGCAGAGTACAGTCGGGTCACTGATCATCAACTCGACTCACAAACAGATAAGAGACCACCACCAGGATTGAGCCACAATCACGCACCACCACACACACACACACACACACACACACACACACACCACACACCACACACACACACACACACACACACACACACACACACACACACCACACACACACACACACACACACACACACACACACACACACACACACACACACACGCTCCAAAGTTTAAAGGAAGGACTTAAAGGCTTTATGGACTCTACCAGCAGAAGGGGGCAGCATCTGTTTGGTGTATTCACAAGATAAAGACCGGCCTACAGGAGAAGGCATCTCCAAGACTCTGTGTGTGTGTGTGTGTGTCTGTGTGTGTGTGTGTTCACTCCAATTTATGCTCCTTGAGGTGGCCTTGCATCTGCTCCCCCCCCCCAAATAAACTAAATTAATTATTGCTGAAGATACAATTCCATCTGACAATGTCAGCTCAATGGAATGCTTTTCTATACAAAATACAATTAAATTTTTTTTTTTTACTGATTAATAGAAGGCATAGCCTGGTCCAAATGTGTGTGTGTGTGTTATATATATATATATATATATATATATATATATATATTATATATATTTAGTATTATATTATGTTTAAGGGCACATTTAGTATTATATTATGTATTTAAGGGCACTTTGGACCTGCCATCAGTATGATGACCATTAACTTTGGTATCTTTGTGGCTTGACATCCTAACTACACAAGATTCAACTAACTTTACTTTTTGGTCTGAAAGACAGCAATTTTCCTCCACTCAACTTCCAGCAGTTAGAAAGGAAAATAAAAAGACGTAATTGGAAAACTTTGTCATCAAAATAATCATCATAATGGATAATGAGGACGCCACTCTGCGGACTGCCAGAGAAAACGCTTCCATAATCCATTTGATGTTTTTTACTGCTTTCAGTAAACCTCAATCTTCTGGTCTGACAAAGGAGGTGATAAAAACACAGATTATTTCTAAAAACACATTTTCATCCTCTTCACACACACACACACACACCTACCACTCACAATAGGACAGAGCAGTAGTACAGTATGTGTGTGCTGTGTACGTGACTGAAGTCCTTGTGTGTGTGCGTGTGTGTGTGTCACAAAAGATTCG
Organism: Muraenolepis orangiensis; assembly: GCA_027704905.1. Taxonomy (NCBI): domain Eukaryota; kingdom Metazoa; phylum Chordata; class Actinopteri; order Gadiformes; family Muraenolepididae; genus Muraenolepis; species Muraenolepis orangiensis. Next base: position 14,801,789 of record CM051001.1, read on the forward strand.
CTAGGCATCCCATAAACCAGCCGGTCCCCATGCCGGAGTAACACCAAAACACACCCCCAAGGTCCCCGTCCTTCAGTCGGGGAGAAGGAAGAAAAACTAAAAACTTTAAAAAAGACAAAGTAAGGCACCAAAAACACTAAGAGATTCGGCGTCTGGCTTCCATCGCAGCGTTAAAGAGTTTGATGTGAAACCAGGTCAACTGGCACGGCGCCTTGTTGAAAGAACGTCGAAGGCACGGTGTGGGTTTCCCCGGCCGGCGACGGCGGTCACGAGGTGTGGTCAGGGTTTCCCCACCTCTACCGTGATGTAGGTGTACAGTGGCAGGCGCTCTGTGGAGGTCACCGTGTAGGTGAGCGAGTTGATGCCGTCCTTGCCCATGTTCTCCCTGGTGTGCGCCAGGCGGTTGAACCTGGAGACGAAACAAACAAATCAAAAGCGTATCTGTGAGGCGGCTATTAGAGGAGTGGACGAATCAGATTCCTCATCCCCCTGTTTCCTGGTCTTCGGGAGGAGCCCTTAAGTAACCCTTTTTAATGGCTTGTGGCAGCGTGGTCTGCTACACATTGGATTGATTGACCTTGCCGACAAGGACAAGGCACAGCCAGCACCAATGACCAGTAAAGGCTAAATGTTAATTGGCGGCAGTATAGCTCAGGAGGTAGAGCGGTCGCCTCACAACCGAAAGGTCGCTGGTTCGATCCCCCGGCGTCCCTAGCAAAAACTGTCGAGGTGTCCTTGCGCAAGACACCCTAACGCTAACTGCTCCTGACGTGTTGCTTGTCTCCTTGCATGGCTGACTCCGCCGTCGGTGTATGAATGGGTGATGTGAGGCATGACTTGTAAAGTGCTTTGGAAGCGCTATATAAAAGCCGGCATTATTATTAATCCTCGCTAGCTGTGTGCACAGTTCCTCTGGAAGGAAGCACGCCTTGAGAGTACAGTGGTTGTCTGTTTGATTTCCACCAGCACGACTGGTGAGGTCTGACGTTGCCCTTTCCAGGAAACTCGTAAGTGTTTGATTTTGCCACTGACTGATATTAAAGATGTCAGACAACATCAAGGAAAGGATCACTCCAGAGAAAGCTAACTTTTTCCTTTACCTTTCATTTCATCTGGTCTGTACAGCCTCATCCACATTGTCCAAATCAGCTAAATATCAGCTTTGAAAATTGCAGGCACTCCTCTCTCAAACTCTTGATTTCCATGTGACTTTTTGTGCTCCTAAGTTTCAGTTCATGTTTTCCTTGAATTTGGTGTTTGTGGTTAAGGTGTGGGAGTGGTCCCTGCTGATTGGCAGGTGGCAGCAAGGTTTCAACATTTTTCAAGATTCAAGACATTGAATAGCCATTTGCAACAAGTACAATGGAATGCTTACTGGAATTCCCTCCCGCATTTAGAGTTTCCTACAACAATACTGTACCAAACAATACAATACTATGCTAAACAATACTATACTGTAAACAACACTATATACTGCCTATGATATGCTATATACTTTAACAACACTATATACTGTACTGTGTACAATACTTTATACAAAACAACACTATAACAATACTGTACATCAGGGGTTCCAAACCTTTTTTGTGACACGGACCGGCAGATACATGAAAAAAATCTCGCGGACCGGTTGTCAATTTTCGCGGACCGGTTGTCATGTGCTCCGCGCAAGTACGTGGAGCACCCGTAAAAAAAACCCCGGCTCGTTCGCGGGTGCGAGCCGGCTCCCGTCGTTCACTTATTAAAAGAGCCGACTCTTTGAGCCGGCTCGTTCGCGACCGACACATCACTAGCGCGTGCAACTGAAAGTCTCTCGTTATGCCGCCGATATATATTTAATCTATATATTGTGGTGAGTTACATAATTCACCTGGGAACTATGGTTGGGGGGGCGTGCTCCCGCACGGACTGTTTTGAGCACCGGACTTGTTCTTGTTCCGGTTAGCGTTCTAGTTGCTCCTGTGTGTTTTTATATGGCTAATAAAACCACAAGTTACTCTTTTGATACACCGCCTCCGACTCCCATCTTTCGGCACTACATTGGTGACCCCGACATAAGTCTCGTCGAAGTATCCGAGACAGAACAGAACATGGCAATTAGCCCCTTTTTCGTGAAATTGCCGGAATTTTGGGAAAATGCAGCCGCGGCGTGGTTCGCACAGACGGACGCTCAACTCGCCCTCCGCGGGATAGACGATGACGAGACACGCTATCTACACGTTGTCACGGCACTGGGTAGCTCCACGGCGTCTCGGTCGGTAAGCTTCATTACCAATCCCCCCTTCCTGGGTAAATATGAGGCTTTCAAGAGCTATCTGCTTAGGACTTTCGAGTTGTCTCGACGGGAACGAGCCCGACGTCTTTTGGCGATGCGTGGCCTAGGAGACAACAAGCCCTCCGTACACATGGACATCATGCTAAAGCTGCTAGGTGCGGAGGAGCCTAATTTTTTGTTCATGGAGATGTTTCTGCAACATATGCCGCCACACGTCCAGACAGCGCTCGCTAACACCCACATAACGGAGCCCCGCGAGTTGGCTGAAGAGGCTGACCGTTACTTCCTGGCTACCCAGTGTTTCGCCCCAGAAGTGCTGGCCCCGACACGTAGCTACACCCCGCCTGGCAGGGATGTGCTAGCCGGCGGGAGCACCGGGACCGCTAACGGCCGTGCTAACACTGGCATGTGTTATTTCCACGCTCGTTTCGGACCAAAAGCCAAAAAGTGCGTTCCCCCCTGTAACTACAAGCCGACGGGAAACGACAGGGCCTGCGCTCAGTAGTGGCCGCGAGCGTGGGCATAACAAACCGGCTCCTGTTCATCAGGGACTCTTGCTCCGGGCGCAAATTCCTTTGCGACACCGGGGCTCAGAGGAGCGTCCTGCCAGCTTCTGTGGGCGACACCGCAAGAGGAGACCACGGCCCGCGTTTGATGTCCGCTAATGACACCCCTATCCGCACCTATGGCACGAGGACAGTAGACCTGTGTTTCGGGGGACAGCGGTTCACATGGGACTTTGTCACGGCCGACATCTCTTTCCCCCTCCTCGGCGCGGATTTCCTGTGCGCCCACGGGCTGCTGGTGGACGTTAAGAACAGCCGCCTGGTGGACGCTATGACGTTTTCCTCGCTCGCATGCGTCCGCGGCGAGGCAGCATACGGCGGGCTCTCCAGCTCACTCTCGGAAGGTAACAGCTACCAGCGACTTCTCGGTGAGTTTCCCAGCTTGACGCAGCCCACTTTCTCCGCCGCCACTACTAAACACGGGGTCGAGCACCACATCGACACTAACGGCCCTCCGGTCTACGCTAGGGCCCGACGGCTCAACCCTGACAGGCTGGCGGTCGCTAAGGCTGAGTTTGCCAATATGGAACGTCTGGGCATCATCCGCCGCTCAGACAGCCCGTGGGCATCACCGCTCCACATCGTCCCCAAGCCAGACGGCGGGTGGCGGCCGTGTGGAGACTACCGCCGCCTTAACGACGCTACTACTCCGGACCGCTACCCGGTCCCTCACATCCAGGACTTCTCTGCACACCTGGCGGGCAAGCTGGTGTTCTCCAAGGTGGACCTGGTGCGTGGCTACCACCAGGTTCCGGTACACCCCTCAGACGTCCCCAAAACGGCGGTAGTCACGCCGTTCGGACTTTTTGAGTTCTTGCGCATGCCGTTTGGTCTTAAAAACGCAGCGCAGTCCTTTCAGCGGTTAATGGATGCGACACTAAGGGACATGCCATTCCTTTTTGTCTACTTAGATGACATACTCGTCGCCAGCTCCTCTGAGGAGGAGCACCAGGCACATCTGCGGATCCTTTTCGAAAGGCTTACCCAACACGGCCTTATTGTCAACCCGGCAAAGTGTCTGTTCGGGGTGTCCTCCATCCACTTCCTCGGTCATCTCGTCACCAAAGAGGGGGCCGCCCCCCTCCCGGCGAAAGTGGAAGCTGTATCCGCTTTTCCCCGACCAAACACAGCTCGGGCGCTCCGGGAGTTCCTCGGGATGGTAACCTTTTACCACCGGTTCATCCGCCGGGCCGCCCACACCATGCGCCCGCTGTACGAGGCTCTCAAGGACAAGTCCCCCGGCCAGACCATCGACTGGACGGCCGAAAGGGAGTCCGCTTTCGATGCCACCAAGGCCGCCCTGAGCCAAGCCGCCATGTTGGCTCACCCGTCGCACAAGGCCCCTATCGCTATTACCACCGATGCGTCCGACTATGCCGTCGGAGCGGTACACGAGCAATGGGTCGACGGCGCCTGGCAACCGCTCGCCTTTTTCAGCCGGCAGTTGACCCCCAGGGAGCGCAAGTACAGCACGTTCGACAGAGAACTACTTGGCCTCTGGTTGGCGATTCGCCACTTCCGGTTCCTGCTGGAGGGTCGCGACTTTGCAGCGTTTGTGGACCACAAACCGCTCACATTCTGCATGTCCAAGGTGGCAGAGCCGTGGTCCGCCCGCCAACAGCGACAGCTGTCGTATATATCGGAGTATACGACAGACATCCGACACATCGCTGGGAAAGCCAACGTGGTCGCGGACTGCCTCTCCAGAGCGGTCATCGGAGCCGTGCAGCTGGGCCTCGACTACGCCAGCATGAGCACGGACCAAGCCTTGGACCACGGGATCCAGACCCTCAGAGCTTCAGACACAGGGTTGCGCCTGGAGGAGGTCGCGGTCGGCGACTCAGGCGCAATGTTGTGGTGTGATGTCTCCACGGGCCAACCCCGTCCGCTAGTCCCTGTGAACTGGCGCCGACCCGTTTTTGAGGCGATACACAACCTTTCCCACCCCGGCAGGAAGCCTTCCGTGAGGCTAGTGTCGCAAAAATTTGTGTGGCAGGGACTCAAGAAGGACGTGAAGACCTGGGTTGACACATGCGTGGCCTGTCAACGGGCTAAGGTGCACCGACACACTAGAGCCCCTTTCGAGCCTTTTACGGTTCCCGAGAGGAGGTTCGACCACGTTAATGTGGACCTCGTGGGTCCACTTCCCACATCTCATGGGTTCACCTACCTCTTCACTATGGTGGACAGGACGACCCGCTGGCCCGAGGCCGTTCCCCTCACCTCAACGGCAGCTTCCGACGTGGCCCGCGCATTCATCGGCACGTGGGTCGCGCGTTTCGGTACACCGTCCGACCTCTCCTCTGACCGCGGTTCCCAGTTTACGTCGGAGCTATGGAGTGCGGTTGCTGAAGTTCTGGGGGTCAAGCTACATCGCACCACCGCCTATCACCCCCAGGCTAACGGTTTGTGTGAGCGGTTCCACCGATCCATGAAGGCAAGCCTACGCGCTAGCTTGACGGATGGCAACTGGGTGGATAAGCTTCCGTGGGTGATGCTTGGCCTCAGGTGCGCCCCTAAAGAAGACCTGCAGTCCTCGTCGGCGGAGCTGGTGTACGGCCAGACTCTACGGGTCCCCGGGGATTTTATTCCGGAGGCCAACATGCCCTGGTCTGCGGCCAGGCAGCGCTCCTCCCTACTGGAGACCGCCGGCGCATTCGTTCCCGTCCCCACGTCGCTGCACGGCACTCCTGCGTTCCAGGTGTCCCCCGGTCTGCGCTCGGCAGGTTTTGTTTTCATCCGTCACGACGCCCACCGCGGTCCCCTACGTCCCCCTTACGACGGCCCGTTCAGGGTCATAAGACACGGGGATAAGACCTTGGTGGTGGACGTTGGCGGCAAAGCGGAGACTATCTCCGTGGACAGGATTAAGCCGGCTCATGTGGACGTTTCCAGGCCATTGGAGTTGGCCCAACCCCCACGTCGGGGCCGTCCTCCCCGTCCCCGCCCCCTTAACCCTGTTGGAGTCCCCGCCTCGTTGGCACCCTTACCCTCCAATTTTGTCGAGGGCGCGGACGCACTGGCTGCCCCGCCCTCCTCGACACCCGTCGTCCTTACTCGCCGGGGTCGGGTAGTGGTCCCTCCCCGGCGCGGGGATTTTGACTATGGGTGAATTCTGGGGGGGCTTGTGTGGTGAGTTACATAATTCACCTGGGAACTATGGTTGGGGGGGCGTGCTCCCGCACGGACTGTTTTGAGCACCGGACTTGTTCTTGTTCCGGTTAGCGTTCTAGTTGCTCCTGTGTGTTTTTATATGGCTAATAAAACCACAAGTTACTCTTTTGATACACCGCCTCCGACTCCCATCTTTCGGCACTACAATATATAGATTATACCGCCCATATATACCACTATATAATCTATATATAGATTATACCATATATATAATCTCTATATATAGATTATACCGCCCGCCGTTCACCTATACTCAAATTATTTGAGTCAAATATGATATTAAACACACAGCTGTTTCGCGGCCCTGCAGTAACACCTCCACGGCCCGGTACCGGTCCGCGGCCCGGCGGTTGGGAATCCCTGCTGTACATAATAGAAATAACAATAAAGTGACTGAGTGACGTATTTTTTGTCACTTTTATCTAAAGATCGTTTATCTAATGTCGTTAAGAGAAAAAAACCCCGCATAATTAGCTTCAAGTCGCATTTACCAGCCAGAAGACGTAACTGAACCTGCGTAACTGGAGACGTTACTGCACCGTTGGTAGTAGGGATACTCCGATCGACCGTCGATCATTTTCGGCTGATATTAACTCTAAACCGATCGATCGGAGCTCTCAAAAACGACCGATCAGAAGAGCCAATCAGATGGAGGAAAATACGCAAAATACATTTTCTCGGTGCAGTCTGCAAAGAAAATGCAATGTGTGTGAAGCAGAAATGCCGGCAGCACTGCCGAAAGCCACCGGTAAATACAGATCGATCATATTGGTCTCCTAGATCGTTTATTTTATTTTGGGTGGGTATGATTGCTCAACATATGTGTGCTTTATCTCGTAGTGCCGCTTCACAATGCCGCTTGAACAAATGAGACGTACTTGGTCTGCCTACCTTTCTGTTTTAAGAGCTCTCCATGTGAAATTACTCAGACTGTTTCTCTCTCCGTCTCTGTGTGTGTGTGTGTGTGTGTGTGTGTGTGTGTGTGTGCGTGTGTCTGCTCGCTCACTGACTGCAGTGTTTTGATTGGTTAAGTCGCGTGAGAGGATTTGATCTCTTGGCCGTAGTTTGAACGCAGTCAGAAAAACCCCATATATAAGTCGCTTCGGAGAAGAAGTCCGGACCAGCCAGACAGCCAAAAAAGGTGCGACTTATAATAATATGCACGGAAAATACGGTACATCTGATGAATTGTGCAAAAAGCATTTTAAAGGGCGATTAGTGCAGCAGCATCATAAGTACAACATTTTAAACAGCAGTGAAAAACAGGGTGTGGAAACTGGAGGAAAGGAAGTGAAGTGTCTCACCTCTGAGGGTTGGGCTCGTTCTTCTTGTCCCGGTCATGTCGGATCATCCTGCAGTTCCCCACCACGCCACTGGGGCGAGATATGGACATACCCCTGGAGGACAACCCACACACACACACACACACACACACACACACACACACACACACACACACACACACACACACACACACACACACACACACACACACACACACACACACACACACACACACACACACACACACACACACACACACACACACACACACACACACACACACACACACACACACACACACACACACACACACACACACACACACACACGGTTATTTGGATGGTGATGGCAGCAATAGCAGAGGCGGTTTTAAAACCAGCTTTATAACCATAGCATCAATCATCAATCAATTTAAATGTGTGACATTCCAACACACAGCGTCAGTTTGTGAACGGGTAATTCAAGCAGACCAGAGGATGCGGAAGTGATGTCCTTCATTGTTTCGGACTATGTCACATTTTGACTCGATCACACCAGCGTACGGCTTTAAACCCAGTGACAAACAAGAGAGAGAGACACACACACACAGCTCATTTAGCTATATTTTTTTTTATAAAGAAAATAATTTTATTTGAAAATAATGATAACACACATCACACACTGTGTTCAAATTTGCCTAACTTGGCAAACAAAAACAAAACAGGCTAGATAGATTGCAATGAAACAGTAGTGCAATAAAACGTTAGTGCAATAAAATAGTAGAGCAATGAAACAGAACATCAGTCTATTGGTCACATCAAGTCTTCTCATTCAACTCGTCTTCTACATCGCTGGGTTGTTCCTCTCACTCCCGCTATCGTCACTCACGGTGTCTGCTCCCCGTCTCCTCCCACACCACGTCATCCATCCATGGCATTTGATACGCAGCATTTCTTAACCCATTAATGATGCTTTCTGGGGAAACGTCAGCCCATGCTTGCAAGATCCATTCACAGAGCAAACTTACTGCAGGCTTTTGGATTTTTCCAGACGGTGTCAGTGCGTGATGACCAGCCAGGAGCCACTCTGTATCTCTTGCGCAGATTAACCTTGAATGGTTTGTTAACGACCAAATCGTGAGGATTGAATCCTCTTTATTGGTCACATACATGAAGACATACAGTGAAACGTGTTCTCTGCATTTAACCCATCCTAGTATTAGGAGCAGTGGGCAGCTATTCATACAGCGCCCGGGGAGCAGTTAGGGTTAGGGTCTTCCTCAAGGACACCTCGACAGTTTTTGCTAGGAGGAGCCGGGGATCGAACCAGCAACCTTCCGGTTGTGAGGCGACCGCTCTACCTCCTGAGCTAGACTGGACCACATCCAACACCTGCAGCTGGCTTGTCATTCCGCCCGGTATGATCACTAGGTCACCATTCAACTCTTTCACTTGATTTTTGACTGGCTCAGTCAAGTGTCCACGGAAAGCATCCAGAATCAATATATTCCTCTTCTTTCTGAGTCCCCCACGTCGTCTGCCCCACACCACCTTGAGCCAGTCCACCACAAGCTCCGTCTCCATCCAGCCCTTTGCCTGGGCACTACGATAATGCCAGCTGGCTGCCTCTTTAGGTACAGTCACTGCCTCTTTAGGTACAGTCTTGTGTTGGGAGGGTTCAGAAAAAATGCCTCTATTTAAAGTTTCGCAGTAAAACATACACCCCCCATTCTTTAAGATGATCAGAACTACTCTAATAGATTATCAGAACTACCCACATCTTATTAGACTTCCAAGTCAGTAGATGGCGCTCCTGCGCTCCTGTGAACCATAGAGGAAACACTAGTCTTGGCCCTACCATGCGCAGCTCAGTAATAAACCGCTGCCGGCTGAGCAAGGCATGAGAATGTAACGTGTCTTGTTCTTCATGTGTCACAGGTAAGCATATAACTATCTAAAACATTCCCAAGGGTGTTAAAACTAATGTGAACTGTCAGTGACATGTTTTGTAACGTTTTGAGTGTACCTGAAGTAAGTTTGGACGAGTAGTTTTATTGTTTTGTCGAGTTGAATAATGGCTGCTGCCAGGTAGTTTGTTCCACTGTGTTTCACCACAGAAAGCACACGTGGTGCGCGTGCACGTGCTTGTGTGACTGAAAACGTGTTCTGTTATTTTCTGTATTTGAGCGAATGGTATTTTGAGTAAAGAATACAGAAGGGTTATTGTTTTGCACTTTATTTTGGTTTTATGAAGAATACATTGTATTTTTGTATTATTTGATTTATTGTGAAGTACACTGTCTGTTGGACTGTTAAACAATATTTTTGATGTTGAGAACTTGAAATATGATTGTGATGTTGAGATGCTGCATGTTCAGTAATAAACCGCTGCCGGCTGAGCAAGGCATGAGAATGTAACGTGTCTTGTTCTTCATGTTTCACAGATCCACAGTGCACCATGCCTGTGTATCACTTGGACCGACCCAGACTCCCCTAGGTCTGAGGCCGGTAACACTTGCGTTTTAAAACCACGTACGGGGGACGTTTTGTCCCATCTGCGAGGCGACGTTAACATGACAGTTACTCGGCTCTTCTCGTTTCCAGTTGACTTCACAATCACTGATTTGTCGCCTTTCTTATGCACAGTGACATATGTTGGCATGTCAAAATACACAGGCGTTTGATCAGCATTGCCCATCTGATCAAGGGGGTATGAGTGCTTCTTCCTTAACTTGATCACATATCGCTGATAAGACAGTAGCTTCTCTCTGAAGTCTGAGGGCAGGCGCTGGGCTTGTCCTGCCTCGCAATGACAGGTGTTTGATGTCTCTGCTTCGTTTATCACCATTATCTTAAAATTGGCATCGTAACTTATTCTATTTATTCTATTCTATTTATTCTATTTATTCTATTTATTCTAATAAATATCTATTTTTTATTCTATTTTTTATTCTATTTTTATCTATTTTTATTTGATCTTATTCTATAACTGCTGTCTGTCGTCGGGTATTGCACACAAGAATTTCACATCACTGCTTTATACTAAACTGTAAACTGTGAAGTGACAATAAACTTGACTTGACTTGACTTGACTAACTTCGTCTCTCCTGTTTATTAACTTGCCCTACTTTTGAGCCACTTTTTTCAAGTTGGTCGCTGTGTCTCTCCATTTCTATCTCCCCAGGTAACTGTTTTTATGTACTGTTACTTTAAGACTGAGTTACTTTGAGTGTCGTGCGGTGTCTCGGAACACTCGTTTGGCGCGATCTGTTGTTGCGCAATTACGGTACATCGAAAAGTCTAAACCCCGATGATAAGACGACCCCTCTTTTTCAAAAAAATTTGTAGGAAAAAACCCCTGTCTTATATTCGGGTCAATACGGTATATCGTATATCGCGATGCAGCCTAAAAATACCGGGTTTTGGTCCGTATCGCCCAGCCCTACTTGGGACCAGTGCTTTTAATCACACACATACATGACATTATGTGGCTCTATTCGGATGAGAGATGGAGTGTGTGTGGGGGTCAGGACCAGTGCTTTTAATCACACACCTACCCGACATTATTAGCCTATTCCGCCCACCTTTCGAGACGTATATGCTCTCCTTGTCAAAGTGCAAACTGCAGACATACGCGCTACCCCTGAGAACATGAAACGAGGGACCTTCATCCTCTGTAGAGTATTAGGTCATTTACGTCCTTATACCTACTGTGAGCGTATATTGTTCTGTTATATGTATTACGGTAGGATTCTAATTGGAAATGACGTCACCACATCAACGTGTACATCCTGGCGCTGCCGCGCAGTCGCAGTCTGTCTATGATCACCTCATGGCATGTTCGTGTAAGCCAACGCAAATAAATATGCCGGATAGGCTAAAGATATGAATGTGTCCTGCCTACTTTGTATCCTACGCAAGGAACAGCTGAGTATCCACTCTACTGCTCTACATCCTCCTTATCAGCCTCACATGAGACTTGCGGAGGAGTTTGTCTTTGGGGAAATTGTGTAAACTGAGGTAGGGCTGTCTTTGTTTAGACATTGAGCAACCTACAATAACAGAGAGGAGAGGAGGCGTTGGCTAATCATGCACGCACAACAGGTAGTAGTGTCCGTCAGAAACAACGTCAGAAGCAAACATTTATTATTTTTCTTAATCTAAAAACAACATGTATGTAGAATTGATTTTAAACCCAAATTTAAATTATCTCAAGCTTATTTTCATTTGTAGTAGTATTTTGATAGTATTACTGTACAACATGTTTTACAATTGATTTTAACGTTGGTTTTATTTTATTTTTTTAAAACACTGAGATTCCAGGGATCCCTCCGAGTACCACCAGCAGGGAGCGTAAGTACCACCGGTGGTACGCGTACCACAGGTTGAGAATGGCTGCATTAGACAACTTGAAACAGAAGAGACGATTGGCTGTAGTAATGCGATGCGCTTGGTTTGACATAAAGGCCTAAGATTCAAAACACTATTCACAGTAGAATAGTCAGGCAAGCAACATGGCTCCGTGCTAATAAACAACCAGTCTGTTCCCTGGGCCTACAACAAACATATTTTTTGCAGGGGCTGTATCCATAGCCACATTTGAATATCCAGATAGGCTCCATTATAGAGGGAGCAGCAAACTTTGGGTCAGCAAGCTGGAATTTGGCCTGAGCAGGCCAGAGATACCAGGGGGGGGGGGGGAAGAGAGAGAGAGAGAGAGAGAGAGAGAGAGAGAGAGAGAGAGAGAGAGAGAGAGAGAGAGAGAGCCTATGTAAACACCCTTTCCTCCAGATAAATATAGATAAGAGAACATCAAATAAATAAGAGAACATCAAATAAATAAGAGAACATCAAACATGATGGCTGAAAAAAACATTTTAACCAGTTAACATTTACCACTTGGCTACTTCTCCAGTGTCACAAATGCAAACACAAACAACCCTACATTTCTCTTCGACACTAAAATGTTTATGGCAAAAACAACCTTGGAAAGTGGGCTCCTCTCTGGGAACACGACTTGTGGGGAGTTTTGGGTTATTCAAAGACAAAATCCATTGAAAAAAAAAGGAAAGTGCCTTCATGCACTTCAGCATAATCTCCTTGGATGAACTTGCTATACTTACACAGCCTTCTTAACCCACCTTAACCTATGCTGGACCCTGTCCCTACCAATGTTCTTAAAGAGCTCTTCCCAAAAGATTGGACATGAAAATAATTGTAGTCAACCAAACCACTTGAGTCACCTGATGGTAAACATCATATTTGAACCCTTTCAGTCTGGGTTTTTGCACACTGTGACCAGTGTGCAAAAAGATCATCTCCTTACCATGGGCAGCTGCTGCTGCTGCTGCTGCTGCTTCACATTGCGAAACATTGTGTCCTTTTACCGAGCGCACCATCTGTGTAACAGTCTGCCACTTAATAATGTAATCAAGAAAGACTCAAATCTGAACCAAATCAAAGCCAGCACTAGCCCCTCCCCCCTGCTGCCGATGGGTACTAGACTAGAGGTTTCCTACATGTTCCTTGTCCATCCTGCCCCATCTTATCACAATGCTGTCTCAGTTTAAGTGTGTACACCTGAAGGCTACCAGCTTGCTCATCAGCCACCATGATCACCATGAACAATTTAAAAAAAAAGAAGCATAATTGTATTAAAATGTTTGCTTGTAAATACTATGCATGTCACTTATGGCACCCATTGCAATCCTAACCCTCCCTGGAAGGAGGGATCCCCCACGGTGTTCCTTATCAAGGTTTCTCTCTCGATCAGGATTTGGGGGAGGGGGGTGGGGGGGGGTGTCATAAACATGTGGCCTGTAAAGCCCTTTGGGACTGTAAGTGTGATCAAGGGCTATACAAATACAATTAACTTTCCAATAAATTTTACTTACTACTACTTGGACACTGGACACACACAAAGAGGGTAAAATGGGGGTAAGATTAATTATGGGCAATCAATTACAGTTGCTTACAGTTTGGCTCAGATCCGGATCCAAATCCTGATTCGGGAGGAATTCTTTAGCATTGGGAGGTAGGGTAGCAAAAAAAAAAAATCATCTCATAGGTAAGTTACTAACATATTTGCATACAACTTGGTGAGGGTTTAGGTGGAATGCCAATTATGTTTTAAGAACATTTAGGGTAATATCAGGATATGAATCCTGACGCCCGCAGATCCGGATCCAGGAATCAGTTTGAAGGATTCTTTGGCATCAGGAGACAGGGGGCAAAGGGGACATTTTGGTGTGACGGAGGTATGGGCTCTACTTTAGTTATTTATATTTTACTTTGCATGTCTTGATTGCCGCGACGCTGCTGGACGCATGCATCCTCCCAGTACCTGAACCGACTCCAGCAGCAGTACAGCAGTATTACCTGTTGTAGATGTCATCGTCTTCGCCCCCCCAGCCCCAGTAGTTGTTGGAAAAGCCGTTGATCTTCAGGAACTGCTCCTTGCTCATGGACGACGCGCCCCCAAAGATCTGGTAGTACGGTAACCTACGGCAACCGGGCGAGAGAGGTGGGAAATCTTAACAGATTTGAAACAATATGAACTGACGAAAAAACATTCCAACCCAACACCAGCCACAAGGGGACACACACACACACACACACACACACACACACACACACACACACACACACACACACACACACACACACACACACACACACACACACACACACACACACACACACACACACACACACACACACACACACACACACACACACACACACACACACACACACACACGTTTGAAAGGGGGTTCCATCAGACAATCTATTTTTTTTATATTAAATACTTTTATTTAATATATAAATATTGCACTCTTATTAGGCAGTTGTGTTCAGCCTAAATTATCGAATTGAAGATTGTGTTAAACATGTCAGTCGGCTCACACCATCAACTCAGGAGCATTGCTAAATGAAGGTTTGTCAAGTCAAGTTTATTGTCACTTCACAGTTTACACAAGTATAACGCAGTGGGTGAAAATCTTATGTGCAATACCCGACGACAAACAGCAGTTATAAAAATAAGATAAAAATAGAATAAAACAGAATAGAATAAAATTAAAAATGCAATTTATAAAATGCAATATATGGGCACAGAAAAAGAGCAATATGTATATATAAATCAATGTAATAAAATATACATTGTTATATGCTATATATATATATATATATATATATATATATATATATATATGCCCTTGTTCAGCAGCCTGATGGCCTGACTGTGGAAGCTGTCTCTGAGTCTATTTGTATGGCACTTGATACTGTGGTATCGCCTCCCTGACGGTAAAAGTGAATACAGTTGGCTGGGGTGGGCAATGTCTTTTATGATGGGTTTGGCCTTGGCCACGCACCGCTGGTTGTATATATCCAGGAGGGAGGGGAGCTCACCTCCAACGATATACTGGGCCGTCCGCACCACCCTTTGAAGCACTCTGCGCTCGAGTGCGGTGCAGTTCCCGTACCAGGCGGTGATACACCCTGTAAGAACACAATGGTGCCGTTATAGAATGTTCACAGGATGCGGGGGGCCCATGCTGAATTTCCTCAGACGCCTGAGGAAATACAGGCGTTGTTGGGCCCTTTTCACCACGTGTGTGGTGTGCGTGGACCATGTGAGGTCCTCGGAGATGTGTACGCCGAGGAACTTGAAGCTGCTGACCCTCTCTACTGCAACACCGTTGATGGAGATAGGGCTGTGCTCTCCCCTCTGCTTCCTGAAGTCCACGATCAGCTCCTTGATCTTCTTGACATTGAGGGCGAGGCTGTCTCCTGGCACCACTGCTCCAGCGATCCGATCTCCTCCCTGTAGGCTGTCTCGTCGTCGCCGGCGATCAGGCCCATCACTGTCGTGTCGTCAGCAAACTTGATGATGACGTTGGAGCTGTGCATAGCCATGCAGTCGTGGGTGTAGAGGGAGTAGAGGAGAGGGCTCAGCACGCATCCCTGGGGGGCTCCCGTGTTGAGGGTCAGTGGCTCTGAGGTGGTGCTGCCCATCCTGGCGGCGGTCCGACAGGAGGTCCAGTATCCAGCTGCACGTGGATGGGGGCACGCCTAGACCTCTAAGCTTGGTGTTGAGCTTGGCAGGAATCTCGTGGATCTAGAGCATAGAGCATTGTCTGCCTGGTGCAGGTGTATTCAGGAGTTGTTACGCTCTATGAGCAAGCAGAGGAACGCAGGAGATGTGTTCTCTGTGCCATTGGAATCTGATCAATGGAATCTGGCAGGGAAATGGATTGGCATTATGCCAATGATCTTAAACAGTTAAACAGGTATGATGTGATTGCCAGGAAAGCAAATTAACTCAAACTTGACAGGCGGATGAAACTGCCTTTGTTATTAACACTCCCACGCACCCCCCGACAGGAGGTCCAGTATCCAGCTGCACGGGGATGGGGGCACGCCTAGACCTCTAAGCTTGGTGTCAAGCTTGGCAGGATTCTCGTGGATCTAGAGCATAGAGCATTGTCTGCCTGGTGCAGGTGTATTCAGGAGTTGTTACGCTCTGTGAGCAAGCAGAGGAACGCAGGTGACGTGCTCTCTGTGCCATTGGAATCTGATCATTGGAATCTGGCAGGGAAATGGATTGGCATTATGACAATGATCTTAAACAGTTAAACAGGTATGATGTGATTGCCAGGAAATGGCAATTAACAAATTAACTCAAACTTGACAGGCGGATGAAACTTTGTTATTAACACTCCCACGCACCCCTACATACCTTGAAGTGGTTGATAAGCAAACATTCCTCCTATGGTCAGAGTAGTTTCCATAAAACTCATAAAACTTGCTTGCCTTGTCCTGAGTTTCACTCAGGACAAGGCAAGCAAACCAACAATTGAGACAACAGCCTCAACTCTGTGCCATTCTACCCCATAGATAATCTTGGATCTAGCAGTCCTATGTTATAGCAAAACTTTGGATCCAGCAGTCCTACTATGTTACAGCAGAATGTCTGATCCAGCGGTCCTACAGTTTTAAAGCAGAACTTCCGCGGGGAGATGGCACAGAGCCCGGGCTTGGAACAAACCACTGAAAGTGGCCAGTCTACACCGTGTTGATTTGGAACATTTAGACAGACCCTTTTTTTGAGTTCACTAGTTGTGTATAAGGCTCTGAGATATTTCTGCGTCCAGCAATACGATTGGTCGAAGAAAAACACCCAGTACGGGCCCTTACCTGAAGCCAAACTTGTCTATGGAGACGGAGAGGTGGCGTGGCTGGTCGAAGCAGGCGTAGGTGTTGCGGTCATCCATGGGGATGAGGTCCACGTCGCTGAACACGAAGCAGCCGTAGTCGTGGTCCTTCAGCGCCTCCGTGTAGCCCACGTTGAGGAGCTTGGCCCGGTTGAAGGACTCCGTTCCGCCCTGTTTTTAAGAAGCCATAAAACCATTGCTATGTTCACAAAATAAACTGGTGGTTAACCGTTTATGGTTGGTTAGAAAAAAAAAGTGTTAATGTTAAAGATAACCAATAAAGAAAGTTGTGACCTTTAATCCAAGATTGTTCAAATGTTTTAATTGCATTACATTTCCCTTCAAAGATTATTTAATGTATGACTATACGTGTATTACATATTACATAATTACATATTGTGTTAATTTAATCAATTGACAATAGTAATGTTTGTTGAGTTGAACGTTGAAGTATCTTTTGAGACCTAGCTCGTTCAAGGTTGTGTTTTAAAATGACCCTCTGTTTAAAAGTACATAAGTGGTATTAACATGATTCAAATTTAAATGTGTTTCTGTTAATAACTATGAAACAGGTTTGAAGTATTTAGATTGGAAAGTTTTAGAATACAAATATCGTGTCAGGTAGACAAAATTAAGCCAATACGTATATTTTTTATATAATACATTTTTACATACATTTTTATAATTTCTACCATTAGTCAAACTGCATACAACAAATCAAACAATCCCCTGATGAACACAATCATGGCAAGGCATCAAGACGGACAGGGCAACCATTTGAATTTCAATGAGGATTAGTCAAATGTCACAAACTAGTACCTCTAAGCCCCGAGAGGCCAAACACAAAGAGAAGAGAGAAAGAAGCCCATATTACCAGTAGGACTCAACAGGTTCCGCTATTGGTCGATAGCAAGCAAGGAAGAGGCGCCAACTCCTTCTGTGAGCGCAGCCATTGGCCAAGAACGCCTGACATACAAAAAGGGGGGTGGCGGTGTGAGCAAGGGAGGTGGGTTGAGAAATAAATAAATGTAAAAAAATATAAATAAAGAATAGTGATGATAAAGCGAGGGAGGGAAGGGCAGAAAGAGGAAGGAATGAGAAAAAGAGAAGAGTGAGTTTCATCTTCAAATGCATAACAAACCGGTTAGAACACACACACACACACACACACACACACACACACACACACACACACACACACACACACACACACACACACACACACACACACACACACACACACACACACACACACACACACACACACACACACACACACACACACACACACACACACACACACACACACACACACAGAGAGAGAGAGAAGAGCGCTGAACAGCTTTTACCACGATGATGTCATGTTTCCTGTATTTAATAGTGTCCTGTTTTATAGTTTCTCCTCCCAAAAAGCGGATGAGAGTAAAAGTGGATGCTTTGAGTAATGCATGTTGGTGGTAGTAGTATGTGAACACACACACACTATAGAACCAAGGCACGCCCTCACTGTTAGGTTTTCGTTTCATTACCACCTTCTAAATCCCATGCAATATGTCATTGTCCACACACACACACACACACACACACACACACACACACACACACACACACACACACACACACACACACACACACACACACACACACACACACACACACACACACACACACACACACACACACACACACACACACACACACACACACACACACACACACACACACACACACACACACACACACACACACACCCCTTTCTTGGCTATGAGCCCTGAGCACGGTGAGCCCGACGCATTGCCCACAACCAACAGCAGGTATGAGACAGGTCACAGCCTGCCTTTTACCGGGAACACCTCTGCACAAAAAATACGTTGAATCACTTCACTATACCAAGATGGGAATTATTAAAAAATATTGCATTTATCATGACTGAGAACATATTCATAGAATTTAAAACTTACAAACTCAATTATCAAACCGTAAATCGAATGATTGCCTAAAGGTGGCAGGAGCCCGCCACCTCAGATTGTGATATCAAGCCTCTTACCGCTACACCACCTCAGATTGTGATATCAAGCCTCTTCCCGCTACACCACCTCAGATTGTGATATCAAGCCTCTTCCCGCTACACCACCTCAGATTGTGATATCAAGCCTCTTCCCGCTACACCACCTCAGCTAATTACGCCACCTACCAGTAAACCTTATTTGGCAAGAAAAGGTTGATTTAAATATTTTTTATATCATTGTCATGGTTCCTTAAATAACTTTGCAATTAGGGTTGATTAACCAGCAGCCCCATCACATAACTGGTGTAGTTCACAATTCTCTCTGATTGGCTGACAATTTCAATAAAAGCGCACCAACAAGAAATGAACATTAGATATGTAACATGAGATATGTAACATTAGATATGTAACATGAGATATGTCAGGGCAAAAACAGCGTAAAAAGCGGTCCGCCAGCGTCACCAATGTGGAGATGGAGGTCATGCTGGATGAGGTGGCGCTGAATCGTGAAGCACTGTTTTCGAGTTTTAGGAGTTTAAGAGGCGATTTCATGTTCAATAAAGTGCAAAATGTATCCACCGTAATGTACAATTTCGGCATGAAAACATTCCCATTAATGTGGTATTTTTGTTGTATATTATTACCGTTATGAACTACATATTGATTCACAGATTGAAATTAAACTAGGCCAACAGCTGATTTCAGAGGCTTGCGGGTCGGAACAGTGGTGGCCACTAGCGGAGTGAGCTGACAACATCGCTAAAGTAGAGTTAAGAGAGGTCCAGACCTGCCCTACGAAAGTGTCACTTACGGCAGTGTGCGAACTATACCACGGTCTCCGGGGGAGCCGGGATTTTTTTGTTTTTTTGCGGGGGGGGGGGGGGGTAAAATGCTGATCCGTGCATTAATAGCAACAGCACAGAGAACATCTGTTGCACACGGGGTGGTGCCACAGGTCTACATTTACATGAAACGTCCCGATGGATCATGGTCATGTCAACAGATTTCCCGAGCATGTATGGGCTACGCAAACTTCAATCAACTTGATAATAAATAATCCACGGACCACCAATGTAACGTTTGACTGTTTAATTAAATCAACTTAAAATGACTCAAAAACAGGCTACATAGCCATCACAGAAGGGGGTGTAGCAGTGGTCGAGGATCCGCTCACCCCGTGTGTTGCTCGTTATATGTTGGTAGAACTTCGGGAGAACCTTCTTCAGGTTCGCCTTGTTGAAGTCCCCCGCCACGATGAGAGCAGCCTCGGGGTGCGCTGACTCCTGTTCGCTGATAGCCCCATACAGTTCCTTCAGCGCTGTGTCCGTGTTGGCTTGTGGGGGAATGTAAACAGCGGTTACCGCTGTAAACTCCCCAGGTAGCCAGTATGGACGACACATAAGCATCAGGTACTCCAGGTCCAGGGAACAGAAAGACTTGAGGGGATGTACATGACTTGGTTGCACCAAGATCTGTTTATCATGAGACATACCCCCCCTCCACGATCTTTACCTTTGTTCTGTCCGCCCAGTGGACGGAAAATCCCGTTTAATTTAGTTCATTTCGTTTGGCATTTGAGTAGAGAGACGATTGGTTGCAGGGGACTGACAAAAGGTCTATCGAATTATGCAAATGTGTGTTCAACACTTACTTTGACATGCTGTCAAATGGGCACCAAACAACATTGGCGTCGCGTACGCGCGCGCGTGTGTGTGTATGTGCGTGCGTGCGTGCGTGCAACACAATCCCCGATTCTGACGCCCCTCCCTTCCTCTCGCACACCCGGAAGAAAGCCCCTCGTCAGCGGCCACCGAGCAGACCGACCATCAGCCCCGGAGTGAAGCCTCTGGGAGTTCAGCATCCGGTTCACCCCTTTTTAACGGGACATTATTTTGTTGTACACTAGTTCGTTTAGTTTATCACTCGGTGGACCCGACCGGCGTGTGGCTCTTTGACGGCTACCGCGGAGGACCCATGTCGCCGCCTGGGTCTGCGTTGCGCTGTCTTTTCAAAGGCCTTCTGGAAATCACAATGGAGAACATCCAAGCCTTGGTCCTCATCTATTATTTGTGTCCATTCTTCCAGGCTCTCTATCAGTTGGGTCATAGTTGAATGTCCGCTTAGGAACAACGTTAATCATGTCCTTAGTAAGTATATATATATATATATATATATATATATATATATATATATATATATATATATATATATAAAATAGCGGGATAATGGGAATCCAGATCCCCGCAGATCTGGATCTCAATCCAATCCAGGAATTCCTTGAAAGTGTTGACGGATTGTTGACTATACATATTTATAGTCAACAATCCGTCAACACTTTCAAGGAATTCCTGGATCTGGATTCCCACTATCCCGCATGTAAATGATCTTGCAATCAGACCAGGCAAGCAGACAGAGGGACAGACAAGCAGACAGAGGGACAGACAAGCAGACAGGGGGACAGACAAGCAGACAGAGGGACAGACAAGCAGACAGAGGGACAGACAAGCAGACAGGGGGACAGACAAGCAGACAGAGGGACAGACAAGCAGACAGAGGGACAGACAGGCAGACAGAGGGACAGACAAGCAGACAGAGGGACAGACAAGCAGACAGGGGTGAAAACATAACGCTGGTCCGTCTTCGTTGGCTGAGGTCAAACTGGGAAATGCGTTTTGTCTATGGTGACGAGGTGCTTGGCTTGGTAACCGGCTTGGCGATTGACAGCCATACAGTTATTCACGCTGCAACGTGTATGAATTAAGTCTCCCTAAGGCCAATTCATAAACGTATAGCAAACGTTGAGCTTTAATCGGTACTAAATATAAGCTATTATCTCATGCAGCTTTTAAGTTGTCATTATATTATTATTATAATTATTATTGACAGTCGACCAGTAGGAACGCTTAGAAGGACGAGAGAGAGAGAGAGAGAGAGAGAGAGAGAGAGAGAGAGAGAGAGAGAGAGAGAGAGAGAGAGAGAGAGAGAGAGAGAGAGAGAGAGAGAGAGAGAGAGAGAGAGAGAGAGAGAGAGAGAGAGAGAGAGAGAGAGACTGAAACTATTTGTTGGAACAAAGGCAAGGGGAGGAGAGTAAAGGGAGATAGGGGACCTTCCTTCCTGGAACTGTGTGTGTGTGTGTGTGTGTGTGTGTGTGTGTGTGTGTGTGTGTGTGTGTGTGTGTGTGTGTGGTGTGTGTGTGTGTGTGTGTGTGTGTGTGTGTGTGTGTGTGTGTGTGTGTGTGTGTGTTTTGGAAAGAGACAGAGCGTGGGAGAGAGCGAGGCAGCCACGTAGGTAAGTGTTCACGTGGTCACCCCTTGTGGGGCCGGTGTAAAAAAACCCAGAAGGCTTGAGACGCATCAAGTGGTGAGCAATGGAGGAAGAGGGAAGAGAGCAGCGCATACTTGGCCACTCATGATAAACATCTCGACTGCTTGGAAACAGCCGCTAGGCTTCATTTCATTCGTCACAATTCTCCATTCTGGGTCAGGTCAATCATGTGTGGTTTACGTTCCCCCCGGAGACATGGACAGGCGGCCAAACAGCCAAACAGACTACATACAGTGGGGGGAACAAGTATTTGATACACTGGCGATTTTGCAGGTTTTCCCACTTACAAAGCATGTAGAGGTCTGTCATTTTTCAACTGTGAGAGACGGAATCTAAAACAAAAATTGTATGATTTTTAAGTAATTAATTTGCATTTTATTGCATGAAATAAGTATTTGATACATCAGAAAAACAGAACTTAATATTTGGTAAAGAAACCTTTGTTTGCAATTACAGAGATCAGACGTTTCCTGTAGTTCTTGACCAGGTTTGCACACACTGCAGCAGGGATTTTGGCCCACTCCTCCATACAGATCTTCTCCAGATCCTTCAGGTTCCGGGGCTGTCGCTGGGCAACACAGACTTTCAGCTCCCTCCAAAGATTTTCTATTGGGTTCAGGTCTGGAGACTGGCTAGGCCACTCCAGGACCTTGAGATGCTTCTTACGGAGCCACTCCTTAGTTGCCCTGGCTGTGTGTTTTGGGTCGTTGTCATGCTGGAAGACCCAGCCACGACCCATCTTCAATGCTCTTATTGAGGGAAGGAGGTTGTTGGCCAAGATCTCACGATACATGGCCCCATCCATCCTCCCCTCAATACGGTGCATTCGTCCTGTCCCCTTTGCAGAAAAGCATCCCCAAAGAATGATGTTTCCACCTCCATGCTTCACGGTTGGGATGGTGTTCTTGGGGTTGTACTCATCCTTCTTCCTCCAAACACGGCGAGTGGAGTTTATGCCAAAAAGCTCTATTTTGGTCTCATCAGACCACATGACCTTCTCCCATTCCTCCTCTGGATCATCCAGATGGTCATTGGCAAACCTCAGGTTTTCTTTGAGACTGTGGTCCCAGCTCTCTTCAGGTCATTGACCAGGTCCTGCCGTGTAGTTCTGGGCTGATCCCTCACCTTTCTCATGATCATTGATGCCCCACGAGGGGAGATCTTGCATGGAGGCCCAGACCGAGGGAGATTGACCGTCATCTTGAACTTCTTCCATTTTCTAATAATTGCGCCAACAGTTGTTGCCTTCTCACCAAGCTGCTTGCCTATTGTCCTGTTGCCCATCCCAGCCTTGTGCAGGTCTACAATTTTGTCCCTGATGTCCTTAGACAGCTCTTTGGTCTTGCCCATTGTGGAGAGGTTAGAGTCTGATTGATTGAGTGTGTGGAGAGGTGTCTTTTATACAGGTAACGAGTTCAAACAGGTGCAGTTAATACAGGTAATGAGTGGAGAATAGGAGGGCTTCTTAAAG
>CM051001.1:14826083-14872788 GCA_027704905.1 Muraenolepis orangiensis
CACTATATACTAGGGTGACCAGACGTCCCCGTTTTCCGGGGACAGTCCCCGTTTTTATTGGCCTGTCCCCGGTTGAAACTGTCCCCGGAAATGTCCCCGTTTTTTAATATACGTTAAAAACACATAGCAAGGTGAAATAAAACGTTTCATGTAAGGAAACACTGGGTAAACAGTATACGGCTCAATCGTGTTTATGCAATCGTGTTTATGCAATTATGCAAGCTCCTCCCATTTCTCTTTGGCTGTGACAGAGAGATGCTCATTGTGGTTTGGTAAGTAAACATTTTTACAAAAAAACGTTTTTTGCTTGTCAAAGTACATTTTCTAGATGTCAGCTATATCGGCTGTCATGTCAAACAAAATGTATCCAGGTTTAAAAACATATATTATTGTATATGTTGATGTGTTGGCAGCGTATTAAACCATGTGAATCATTAAGATAAAGATGACTGAATTTTTAAGCTAGGCTATTTTTTCTAAAATGGTGGCTATGGGGAAAAGTGAACCATGGGCCTTGGGGTAAGTTGAATCAGTGGTTCAATGGAGTAGCAGAATGAAATTTATAAATTGACAAAAACAATGTGACTGTTAACCCAAGTGTATCTAATAATGTACTATCTCTTTTTAAATATCAGAGAGGAAGAACAGAATGAGAAGGGAAAAACCGGAATAAAGATAAAGAAGCAAAGACATTGTACAATAGTGAGGAAGAGAAGGAAAGGAAGAAAGAAGAAAAGGGAGAAAGTTTGGAGGGGAAGAAAAAGTTAACAGAGTACGAAGAGTATACAAGGATAGTGACAAAGAGCAGAAAAAAATGTGCAATGGCTCTTTCCAAGAAACGAAAATGTCACTTAAATGACAATATTACATTTACATTTACATTTAGGGCATTTGGCAGACGCTTTTATCCAAAGCGACTTACAAGGTGTACATTAGTTGAAGCAGACAATAGCATAACACTGGGGTACGCAAACATATAAATACAGCAGTTCACAAGTATTCATATTGACAAGATGAATAACACAATTTCGTACTGCTAGGTCACCTGCTTAAGTAGCTGTGATAAGAGCGTGTTAACAACATTAAGGACATACACTTGCTAACATATACAACATGCTAAGAGCTATTAATGTCAGGACTTAAGCAAGTTTAGGGGTTTCACAAAGGAGAGTCCAGGTGGACTCTGAACAGGTGGGTCTTGAGTCTCTTGCGGAAGCTGGCGAGGGACTCTGCCGTCCTGACATGAGACGGGAGTTCATTCCACCACTGTGGGGCCAGAGCCGTGAAGAGCTGGGTTTTGGACGAGCGATGTTTGGTTGACCTTAGTGAAGGTCGAACAAGTCGCCTGGCAGAAGTTGAGCGGAGCGCTCTGGCTGGGATGTAGGGTTTGACCAACGCCTGGAGGTAGGCCGGGGCAGTTCCATTGACTGCCCTAAAGGTCAGCACCAGAATCTTGAATTTGATGCGAGCATTTACCGGAAGCCAGTGGAGTTCGCGGAAGAGAGGGGTCACGTGGGAGAATTTCGGTAGGTTGAATACCAGGCGTGCTGCTGCGTTCTGGATGCGTTGGAGGGGCTTGGTTGCAGAGGCGGGGAGTCCCGCCAGGAGAGAGTTGCAGTAGTCGAGGCGGGTGATGACGAGCGCTTGGACCAGGATCTGGGCCGCTTCACGTGTGAGGAAGGGCCGGATCCTGCGGATGTTGTAGAGGGCAATTCTGCAAGATCGGGCCACCGCGGTGACGTTGGCATTGCAGGACAGCTGGTCATCTACCACCACACCAAGGTCTCTTGTTGTGGTTGAGGGGGAGACTTGGGTGTTCTCGATGGTGACCAGTAGGTCCATCTGAGGGCAGTCTTTCCCCGGTATGAAGAGGAGCTCAGTCTTGTCAAGGTTGAGCTTCAGGTGGTTGGCGGCTGTCCATCTGCTGATGTCGGCCAGGCATTTCGAGATGCGTGTTGCTATTTGGGTTTCTGAGGGGGGAAAGGAGAGAAACAGTTGAGTGTCATCCGCATAGCAGTGATAGGAGAAGCCATGAGATGCGATTACAGAGCCTAGCGATTTAGTGTAAAGAGAAAACAGAAGGGGTCCCAATACTGAGCCTTGAGGAACTCCGGTGTCCAGGGTGCAGGGTTTGGACAGGGAACCGTTCCATGTGACCTGATAAGTCCGATCTGCAAGGTAGGAGGTGAACCAGGATAACGCAGTTCCAGCGATTCCAAGCTCGGCGAGAGTGGAGAGGAGGATCTGGTGGTTCACTGTGTCGAACGCCGCAGACAGGTCGAGAAGGATCAGTACCGATGAGAGGGACGAGCTTCTGGCATCACGAAGAGACTCTGTCACTGCGAGCAGTGCCGTCTCCGTGGAGTGCGCAGCCTTGAAGCCTGACTGGTGAGGGTCGAGGAGGTTGTTCTGTGAGAGATAGGAAGAAAGTTGTGAGGAGACAGCCCGTTCAAGGGTTTTGGACAGGAATGATAGGAGAGATACCGGTCTGTAGTTTTGGACATCAGTGATGTCTAGGGATGGTTTCTTGAGGAGCGGCTTGATTCTGGCAGTCTTGAAGGCTGCCGGAAACAGGCCTGCCTCAAGGGAGATGTTGATTTGGGATGTAAGGAAGGGAAGGATATCGCCCGAGATGTCCTGGAGAAGAGAGGAAGGGATTGGGTCGAGGGGGCAGGTGGTAGGGTGGTTAGATGTCACCAGTTTGTTAACTTCATCGGGGGAGAGGGGGTTGAAGCAGGTAAGGTTAGTGGGGGTGGGAGAGGAGGGAGGGAGGAAAGCGGTGGGGGTGAAGGAGGAGGTAATGTCGTTCACCTTCTTCGTAAAGAAGGTGACAAAGTCATCAGCTGAGAGGGAGGAGGGAGGGGGAGGGGAGGGGGGGTTGAGGAGGGAAGAGAACATGGAGAAAAGTTTCCTTGGGTTAGAGGCAGAAGAGTTTATTTTTGTACGGTAGAAGGCAGATTTAGCAGCCGATACCGTGGAGGTGAAACCAGCGAGGAGACGGAGGTAGTGAGCGAGGTCATCAGAGGAGTCCGATTTCCTCCATTTTCTCTCGGCCGCCCGTAGCTCTGCTCTACAAGCCCGCAGAGGTTCGGACAGCCAAGGAGGTGGAGGAGAGGCTCGTGCTGGTCTGGAGGTGAGAGGACAGAGAGAGTCGAAGGAGGAGGAGAGAGAGGAAGTCAGAGTGGAGGAGGCTTCCTCCACCGACAAGAGAGAGAATTGTTGGGGGGATGGTAGTGAGGATAGGACAGATGCGGAGAAAGAAGAGGGAGAGAGAGTTTTCAGGTTACTACGGAAGGTAACAATGTGGGGAGTAGTGGGTAGGGAGGTGGGGGATTTGAGAGGGAGAGAGAAAGCAACAAAATGGTGATCAGAGACAGGGAGGGGTGTGACCGAGATCACCGAGGTGGTACAGGATCTTGTGAAGACAAGATCCAGTTGGTTCCCAGCTCTGTGGGTAGGGGGAGAAGGAGTGAGTGTTAGACCGAATATGGCAAAAAAGTTAATGAATTCAGGAGATTGTAACTTATCCGACTGGATGTTGAAGTCACCCAGAACCACGAGTGGGGTGCCGTCCTCAGGAAAGCAGCTGAGGAGGGCGTCCATCTCGTCAAAGAAGTCACCAAGAGGGCCCGGTGGTCGGTAAATTACGGCAATGTTGAGCCTAGTTGGGATTGTAACAGAAACAGCATGAAATTCGAGTGCCGATCTGGTCAGATGACCCAGAGGGAGTACCTGATATGACCAGTTTGGAGAGACTAGGAGTCCCGTTCCTCCACCACGCCCAGAGGGTCGGGGGGTGTGGGTGAAGGAGTAGGTCGCGGAGAGAGCAGCTGCGGTAGCCGTGTTCTCAGGGGTGATCCAGGTCTCGGTGAGAGCCAGGAAGTGGAGAGACTGGAGTGCGGCGTAGGCCAGAATGGTTTCTGTCTTCTTGACCGACGATTGGCAATTCCAGAGTCCCCCTTTCACCACAAGATCTGTGAAGGTAGAAATAGTAGGATAGAGGAGATTGGAAGGGTTGCGGCGTCGAGAGGGAGAGGCTCGATGCCATCTATTGCGGGAGGATGTCCAGACTACAATGGAATGACGACACATAGCAAGGGTAGGGGGACTAGATTTGGCTAAGTAGGACTAACTCCCTAGACAGACTCCGGTAGAACGACTCCTTGGTCTTTGTTCTGGGTCTTAGTTCCTGGGGCCTGACGCTAAATGCTGACGCTAACAAACTACTTCTATGTTAATAGCCTATGCGATAGGGAGAGAGACTCATGCAGGGTTAGGCTCCTCCCTGTCGTTAACTCTATTGACTATGGCTGTATGGGCCAGACTGGGTGATTATCTTAGCACAACAATAGGCCTGTACACCTCACTTACTATGTACAGGTAGCTAGCTTTGAGAAAAGGGTTCTACAATTTTATCAACACAAATAACAACAAGAACAACAATAAATTGTATGTCTACTTACCCACAGCAGAATACTATGTAGCCTGCTTCAACAACAAAAACAACAACAACAAAAATGAGGAAAGAATTTTCATTCATACGCCCAGGTGGTCAAGATGATACAATGGTTTACTGTACCATTTGTAATTCAACATTTTCAGTTGCCAGTGGAGGAAGAACAGCTCTATCCATCAGATCTATGGATTGCACAGCACAACTGACAAGGAAGCTTTATGAATCAAAATTTACATGTGCTAGGACAAAATGCGATGCCATAGTGAGTAACGTGTTAGCACCATGGGCAACTACCTTGGTAACACAGGACCTAGACCAGGTGGAATTTGTGTCTCTGTCCATTGATGCATCCAATCATGGACATGTAAAGCTGCTGCCAATATTAGTAAGATATTGTAAGATACATGATAGCACATCAGTGGAAACAAAACTACTCGATTTTGTTGAACTCAAAGGAGAAACAGCAGAGGAAATTGCAGCTGAGGTCCTTGGTGTTATCCAAAAATTCAACCTGGAAAACAAAGTTGTGGCATTCTCTGCTGACAACACAAATACAAATTTTGGAGGACTGAATAGACTGGGGAGGGTCAATGTCCATACCAAAGTTAAAAATGCTCTGCAGCGGGAGGTCATTGGCTTAGGTTGCCCTGCACACATTATTCATAACACGGCCAGAACAGCTTTGGATATGATTCCCCTTGATGTTGAGTACCTTCTTACAAAGATATTTGGTTATTTTCACATTTTCACCGTCAGAGTAGAAAGACTAAAGGGCTTTTGTGAGTTTGTTGGCCAGGAGTACCATAACATCTTAAGACACTGCAATGTTCGCTGGTTGTCTATGCTCCCAGCTCTAGAGAGAGTGCTGAAAATGTATTTGCCCTTGAAATCATTTTTCCTCTCTGAAGAAAAGTGCCCAGCTGTCCTGCAAAAAATATTCCAAGATCCTCTGACTGAACTTTGGCTGGCCTTTGTCCATGGAAACCTGTCCATATTCAGTGACACAATCAAAATGCTTGAAGGCCAAGACCGCTGTGCTGTGGAGTCAGCTGCAATATTGAAAAGCTTTGAGGCAAAGTTGACTGCAAGAAGTGACGATAACTTCATTCCAGTTTTGGTCCGAGGGCTTCTGAGAGAACTGGAGGAAAATGGAGCAATGAAAAAAGCGAGCTTTCTCAAAACATCCCAATCATTCTTCACTACAGCTGTCAACTACTTGCAAGCATGGGGAAAGCACACAGATGATCTCAAGGATTTGCATTGTCTCCTTCTGAAAAGGCAACCTCAGCGTGAAGAGATTCAGAAGGCAGCGGCCACACTGCAAGAAAAATGCCCCAATGTCAAGATCAATGAGGATGAATTGTTTGATGAGGTCACTGGCCTGCATGAGTTCCTGAAGGGAGGAACACTTGAAGAGTGGAAAGAATCTGAGACACCGCTTAATCACAGATGGAGCAAGGTGGTTACCCACTTCCAAGACAACGAAATCCCATTCAATAACCTGGCAAGGTTAGCGTCGGTGGTTATGTGCCTACCTGGGAGTAATGCACCAGTTGAAAGAGTGTTCTCCCAAATGAATGATGTATGGACAGCAGCAAGAAATAGGTTCACTATTCCTACCATCAAGGCCATGCTTGTTGTGAAAACAAACTTCAACTTCCCCTGCCAGGAGTTCATGGAGAAGCTGGCCAAAGACAAAGCAATCTTAAAGAAAATTCACTCTTCTGAAAAGTACAGAGATTAGGTTAGTAGAAGTTTTTATGTACTTAGAAATCTCATCTTATTTATTATATTGTTAAGTATTTTACATGTATTATCTCAGTATTTTCCTTTTCTCATGTTCTCTTTTGATCTTATTCCATCCAGAATACCAGGACAGATACAGATGGGACAGTTCTGGCTTTGTTTTATCTGTTTGTCCCAGTGTGTCTGTCATATTGTGTTTGACAGTTGTGTCTCTCTGTTGAAGTGTCTTTGATAGTGTGTCATTCTGCTAGTGTTACTTGTCTGTTGTCTCTATATATCTTGTACATATGTTAATTATCAAATAAACTTGAGGCTATAACCTATGTAGTTTGAAAATGTTTTGTTATTAACTATGGAAAACTCAATAAGTGAGTTAATACTTTACTCCGCACTTACCATGGTATTGAAATCAGATTTTCGGAAAGATTTCATTAATTAGTTAGTGCATTTATGGTAATTAGTTAGTACACAGTTGTATCAGTATGTCTACACATCAGTTTATTACAGCACAACAGTTAACATTTTCGAATTACATTGAACCAGAATTGTCCCCCTTTTTTCTTTAAAAGTGAAGAAAATTGGATATGTTAATGATATATTGACCGCAAAACTCAAAATGTCCCCGGTTTTAATTTAGAAAATCTGGTCACCTTACAGTAATACCGTAGCTTTGTAGTTGTACCTTGAGCCTTTGATGAGGAACAGAATGCTAATGAGAAGACGCCCCACACACACACACACACACAGAGAGAGAGAGAGAGAGAGAGAGAGAGAGAGAGAGAGAGAGAGAGAGAGAGAGAGAGAGAGAGAGAGAGAGAGAGAGAGAGAGAGAGAGAGACGCCCCAATGGAAAGGACGACAACCACTCCGGTTGTCGTCCTTTCCAGTCCGGTCGTCGTTTTTTTAGGCAGCAATAAGTAATCGATAGATTATTTTTTATTATTATTTTCTAAGTTTTTTTTAAGTGACTTGAAGTCGACTGGTCGATTCACTCAGTTCTCAGGATATTTCTCATTTTAGTATTTTTTAACTAACAAAACAAGCAGAATGCCGAGGGAGCTCATGAACTTCAGCGGCGTCCACAGGATCTGCAAGCTGGTGGTGCTGCTGTGTTTCCTCCACATCTCCGTCACTCTCATCTTCTACGTCATCACGTTCGTCCTCCGACCCACCATCCTGCAGAAACACCAGTACTCGGCCACCGGCCGACGGAATTCGACGGCTCGGCCGTATGCGTCCGCCACCAATGTCACTTCGGCGGCGACGGCGGCTGGACGGGACGACGACGGGGGGTCTAAAGGACCGCTGCTAGCCGTCTCAGGCGGCGGCGGTCCGCAGCCCACTGCTGCTGCTGCTGCTGGTGATGATGAACGTGTCACTCTGGGGAAGTGTCCCCAAACCTCGCCACTTCTAGGTAAACACCACCCCCCCCCACCCCGACCCTGACTGGGATGTAAGGGTACATGATGCCCCCCCCCCCTCAAGGAGTTGGGTGGGTGGTGGGGTGTCTGTGTGTATGCAAAGGTCATCTGCTTTTCTGTTTGGTTGGTTTGTTGCAGTCACATGACGACGTGTGTGTTTTGGGGGGTGGGTTGTAATGTTTTCGGGACACAGTCTGTGCTTTTTACATGTTTTTACAGTGTTTTACATGTTTTAGTGTTGTGTCAGCATCCACCACCAACACCGAGGACGTGATCCTCCTGTCCCCACTTGTTGATCAAGCGAGTCACTTTCATTAGCATAGCCCTGTATCACACAGCACTATGGCGTGGTGGATTTCATTAGAATATGTATTTGTCAGCAATGGTTAATTAGAAATATGTACAGCGCTCGGTGAAGCTGTAAAGTCTACTTGTTGCCAGACACAGCTCGGCAGCATTTGGTATTTATACTTAGCTTTAAAGACAAAATAAATGGTAATATTGTATAAAATAAAATATTAAATCAATTATATTAATTAATTGCTATGTCCCATGACAGCTATCGGCAAATGCGTATGTTTTTCATGGTCAATGCATGGTATTTTTTTCTTCTTTCTGGCTAAATAGAAACAAATGTTAGTATCTAAGTAACTTGGCATCTTAGTATTGTGCATGTGCTGCTCGGGACCAAGGAATCTGCTGCCTCTGTCTTTAATTATAAGACGCTATTTAAAGTTGGAGTGCAGAGGAAACTTGTCTTCTACACACACAAACACACTATGTTCTCACATTATGCAGGCTGGGAACAAATGCTGAGGTGTGTGTGTGTGTGTGTGTGTGTGTGTGTGTGTGTGTGTGTGTGTGTGTGTGTGTGTGTGTGTGTGTGTGTGTCTCTCTCTCTCTAGTGGGCCCACTGCGGATAGAGTTCAACACGCCGGTCTCGCTGGAGCACGTCACGAAGGAAAACCCGGACGTGCGGCCCGGCGGGCGCTACACACCCAAGGACTGCATTGCCCTGCAGAAGGTGGCCATCATCATACCCTTCCGGAACCGCGGGGAGCACCTCAAGTTCTGGCTGTTCTACCTCCACCCCATCCTGCAGCGCCAGCAGCTGGACTATGGCATCTACGTCATCAACCAGGTGCGAACGTCGCAAATAATGTACGCAGCCGCATAGTAATGTCCCTGGAGAAGGTGTCTGGGGATACGATACGGGGGGGGGGGGGGGGGGGGGGTTAGGCTACGTAAGTTAAACCCTTGGAAATAGTAACACACTGGTAGATATAATACTAAGCGTATTGCGTATTGTTAAATATTGGTTTATTCTATAATGGTCATTCATATTGAAGGGCTGCATTTATGCCCATAAGGTTTTGTTTTATGCCCATAAGGAAATGGCTGCAAAGCACTAACTGCCGATCAATCAGATCTGAAGATTTTTTTTTAGGGGGAAAAATGTGCTCCTACATCCGCATTTTTCTATTCTCTACATTAGATTAGATTTTTTGGATTATAAAAAGACAACATCAGATAAAAACCGGTAAAGGTTGTTTTGATTTAGATTCTGATTTATATTGTTGTTATTCTTTTTTTTTTGTGATTTAGATTCTCTAAGCCTCCATTTCCTCGAGCAGAGAATTCAAAGTCTAGGAGCTCTGGGGTGCGTTTCCCGAAACCTTCTTAACGCTACGTCGTTCGTATGTTCCACCTTAAGCTGTACCTTAACGTCTCGCCGTGTTTCCCGAAACGTTCTTAGCTAAGTACACCTTCCGTAAGTCAGGGTGCGAACTGGAGGGGAGCAGGGGGAGCTATAGCTCCCCTAGTGGTGACGTGAGCTCCCCTGGGAACATGGTTTGTGAAATTTGGGGGGAGCTCTCTAAAATACTTATGAGAGAAGGGCTATGTGCATCGTTGTGTTGTGTGTGTGGCGTCGCGTCTCTCCAGGCAGTGAGAGGGTTGTGTTGTGCTATAGCTGTATTATTAATATTAATATTGTTCATGGTTGGTGCCGCTGGCTGCTCTTATCGCGTGTGTTCGGCTCTGTGTAGGCTACAGCCATAATAGGCTATAGCCCATGTGAAACAATGTAGCCTGTTTTTGAGTCATTTTAAGTTGATTTAATTAAACAGTCAAACGTTACATTGGTGGTCCGTGGATTATTTATTATCAAGTTGATTGAAGTTTGCGTAGCCCATACATGCTCGGGAAATCTGTTGACATGACCATGATCCATCGGGACGTTTCATGTAAATGTAGACCTGTGGCACCACCCCGTGTGCAACAGATGTTCTCTGTGCTGTTGCTATTAATGCACGGATCAGCATTTTACCCCCCCCCCCCCCCGCAAAAAAACAAAAAAATCCCGGCTCCCCCGGAGACCGTGGTATAGTTCGCACACTGCCGTAAGTGACACTTTCGTAAGGCAGGTCTGGACCTCTCTTAACTCTACTTTAGCGATGTTGTCAGCTCACTCCGCTAGTGGCCACCACTGTTCCGACCCGCAAGCCTCTGAAATCAGCTGTTGGCCTAGTTTAATTTCAATCTGTGAATCAATATGTAGTTCATAACGGTAATAATATACAACAAAAATACCACATTAATGGGAATGTTTTCATGCCGAAATTGTACATTACGGTGGATACATTTTGCACTTTATTGAACATGAAATCGCCTCTTAAACTCCTAACACTCGAAAACAGTGCTTCACGATTCAGCGCCACCTCATCCAGCATGACCTCCATCTCCACATTGGTGACGCTGGCGGACCGCTTTTTACGCTGTTTTTGCCCTGACATATCTCATGTTACATATCTAATGTTACATATCTAATGTTACATATCTCATGTTACATATCTCATGTTACATATCTCATGTTACATATCTAATGTTCATTTCTTGTTGGTGCGCTTTTATTGAAATTGTCAGCCAATCAGAGAGAATTGTGAACTACACCAGTTATGTGATGGGGCTGCTGGTTAATCAATGATAATGCTGGCTTTTTATATAGCGCTTTTATCCAAAGCGCTTTACAAGTCATGTCCTCACATTACCCATTCATACACCGACGGCGGAGTCAGCCATGCAAGGAGACAGTCAGCACGTTGGGAGCAGTTAGGGTTAGGGTGTCTTGCTCAAGGACACCTCGACAGTTTTTTGCTAATCAACCCTAATTGCAAAGTTATTTAAGGAACCATGACAATGATATAAAAAATATTTAAATCAACCTTTTCTTGCCAAATAAGGTTTACTGGTAGGTGGCGTAATTAGCTGAGGTGGTGTAGCGGGAAGAGGCTTGATATCACAATCTGAGGTGGTGTAGCGGGAAGAGGCTTGATATCATAATCTGAGGTGGTGTAGCGGGAAGAGGCTTGATATCACAATCTGAGGTGGTGTAGCGGTAAGAGGCTTGATATCACAATCTGAGGTGGCGGGCTCCTGCCACCTTTAGGCAATCATTCGATTTACGGTTTGATAATTGAGTTTGTAAGTTTTAAATTCTATGAATATGTTCTCAGTCATGATAAATGCAATATTTTTTAATAATTCCCATCTTGGTATAGTGAAGTGATTCAACGTATTTTTTGTGCAGAGGTGTTCCCGGTAAAAGGCAGGCTGTGACCTGTCTCATACCTGCTGTTGGTTGTGGGCAATGCGTCGGGCTCACCGTGCTCAGGGCTCATAGCCAAGAAAGGGGGGTGGGTGTGTGTGTGTGTGTGTGTGTGTGTGTGTGTGTGTGTGTGTGTGTGTGTGTGTGTGTGTGTGTGTGTGTGTGTGTGTGTGTGTGTGTGTGTGTGTGTGTGTGTGTGTGTGTGTGTGGACAATGACATATTGCATGGGATTTAGAAGGTGGTAATGAAACGAAAACCTAACAGTGAGGGCGTGCCTTGGTTCTATAGTGTGTGTGTGTTCACATACTACTACCACCAACATGCATTACTCAAAGCATCCACTTTTACTCTCATCCGCTTTTTGGGAGGAGAAACTATAAAACAGGACACTATTAAATACAGGAAACATGACATCATCGTGGTAAAAGCTGTTCAGCGCTCTTCTCTCTCTGTGTGTGTGTGTGTGTGTGTGTGTGTGTGTGTGTGTGTGTGTGTGTGTGTTCTAACCGGTTTGTTATGCATTTGAAGATGAAACTCACTCTTCTCTTTTTCTCATTCCTTCCTCTTTCTGCCCTTCCCTCCCTCGCTTTATCATCACTATTCTTTATTTATATTTTTTTACATTTATTTATTTCTCAACCCACCTCCCTTGCTCACACCGCCACCCCCCTTTTTGTATGTCAGGCGTTCTTGGCCAATGGCTGCGCTCACAGAAGGAGTTGGCGCCTCTTCCTTGCTTGCTATCGACCAATAGCGGAACCTGTTGAGTCCTACTGGTAATATGGGCTTCTTTCTCTCTTCTCTTTGTGTTTGGCCTCTCGGGGCTTAGAGGTACTAGTTTGTGACATTTGACTAATCCTCATTGAAATTCAAATGGTTGCCCTGTCCGTCTTGATGCCTTGCCATGATTGTGTTCATCAGGGGATTGTTTGATTTGTTGTATGCAGTTTGACTAATGGTAGAAATTATAAAAATGTATGTAAAAATGTATTATATAAAAAATATACGTATTGGCTTAATTTTGTCTACCTGACACGATATTTGTATTCTAAAACTTTCCAATCTAAATACTTCAAACCTGTTTCATAGTTATTAACAGAAACACATTTAAATTTGAATAATGTTAATACCACTTATGTACTTTTAAACAGAGGGTCATTTTAAAACACAACCTTGAACGAGCTAGGTCTCAAAAGATACTTCAACGTTCAACTCAACAAACATTACTATTGTCAATTGATTAAATTAACACAATATGTAATTATGTAATATGTAATACACGTATAGTCATACATTAAATAATCTTTGAAGGGAAATGTAATGCAATTAAAACATTTGAACAATCTTGGATTAAAGGTCACAACTTTCTTTATTGGTTATCTTTAACATTAACACTTTTTTTTTCTAACCAACCATAAACGGTTAACCACCAGTTTATTTTGTGAACATAGCAATGGTTTTATGGCTTCTTAAAAACAGGGCGGAACGGAGTCCTTCAACCGGGCCAAGCTCCTCAACGTGGGCTACACGGAGGCGCTGAAGGACCACGACTACGGCTGCTTCGTGTTCAGCGACGTGGACCTCATCCCCATGGATGACCGCAACACCTACGCCTGCTTCGACCAGCCACGCCACCTCTCCGTCTCCATAGACAAGTTTGGCTTCAGGTAAGGGCCCGTACTGGGTGTTTTTCTTCGACCAATCGTATTGCTGGACGCAGAAATATCTCAGAGCCTTATACACAACTAGTGAACTCAAAAAAAGGGTCTGTCTAAATGTTCCAAATCAACACGGTGTAGACTGGCCACTTTCAGTGGTTTGTTCCAAGCCCGGGCTCTGTGCCATCTCCCCGCGGAAGTTCTGCTTTAAAACTGTAGGACCGCTGGATCAGACATTCTGCTGTAACATAGTAGGACTGCTGGATCCAAAGTTTTGCTATAACATAGGACTGCTAGATCCAAGATTATCTATGGGGTAGAATGGCACAGAGTTGAGGCTGTTGTCTCAATTGTTGGTTTGCTTGCCTTGTCCTGAGTGAAACTCAGGACAAGGCAAGCAAGTTTTATGAGTTTTATGGAAACTACTCTGACCATAGGAGGAATGTTTGCTTATCAACCACTTCAAGGTATGTAGGGGTGCGTGGGAGTGTTAATAACAAAGTTTCATCCGCCTGTCAAGTTTGAGTTAATTTGTTAATTGCCATTTCCTGGCAATCACATCATACCTGTTTAACTGTTGGGAATGCGTCGGAGTGTTAATAACAAAGGCAGTTTCATCCGCCTGTCAAGTTTGAGTTAATTTGCTTTCCTGGCAATCACATCATACCTGTTTAACTGTTTAAGATCATTGGCATAATGCCAATCCATTTCCCTGCCAGATTCCAATGATCAAATTCCAATGGCACAGAGAACACATCTCCTGCGTTCCTCTGCTTGCTCACAGAGCGTAACAACTCCTGAATACACCTGCACCAGGCAGACAATGCTCTATGCTCTAGATCACATGTGTCAAACTCAAGGCCCGCGGGCCACATCCGGCCCGTGAATGAATTCTCTTTGGCCCGCATGTCAAAATCGATTTACTATTAGAGCTGGCCCGCTGGTATATCATACGCGCCACCATAATACTACAAATCCCATAATGCACTGCCCGTGCGTCGGCACGTCAATCACAGGCCCGCGTCAATCACAAGCGCCCCCACTCGTTCATCAGCACACTTTCATCCCTCTCCCAACAAAATGGCTAAACGAAAGGTGGACTTTGAAAACAGGGGTTTTCAAGACAGGTGGGAGGCACAGTACATGTTCGCTGATGTAAAGGGCAAAGCTGTGTGTCTTCTGTGCGGAGACAGTGTGGCTGTAATGAAAGAATACAACATAAAAATACACTATGAAACGAAGCACCACGACAAATACAGCGGTCAAAAGAGTGGATTGGTGGGGAGGATCCGAGAAAAGATGCAGGATGAAAACGTCACAAGTGAGCTGACAGCTTATCACTGCATCATACACCAGGAATTGTTGTGTGGCAAAGCCTTGAAAATGGAACATGTAATGAGCATCATAACACGAGCGGTTAACTTTATCAGAGCCAGAGGTTTAAATCACCGCCAGTTCAAGTCTTTTCTGGCGGAGTTAAATTCGGACTATGGTGACTTGCCCTATCACACAGAGGTGCGATGGCTAAGCCAGGGAAAGGTGCTGGAAAGATTTTTCGAGTTGCGTGAGGAGATCTGTGAGTTCATGGAAAGCAAAGGGAAAGACACATCAGAGCTCCGAAATAAAAAGTTTCTGTGTGAAGTAGCGTTTCTGTGTGACATCACGAGCCACCTGAATGCGCTAAACCTGCAGCTTCAGGGGCGGGGCCGTGTCATCACTGACATGTACGCTACAGTGAGGGCTTTTAAAACCAAGCTGCGCCTGTGGGAGACGCAGATTCTTCAGGAAAACTTGAGCCATTTCCCGCACTGCCAAACAATGAAAGAGCAGGTCGCTGCCGCTGTTTTCCCAACTAGACAGTTTACTGAAAAACTCGGCAGGTTTGAACTGCTCAGTAATCCATTTGCAGCTGACGTGGAAAGCGCACCATCAAACCTGCAAATGGAGCTGATCGAGCTCCAATGTAGTGACACACTGAAGGCAAAATATGAGTCTGTGGGCGCTGCAGAGTTTCCACGTTTCATCCCCGACACAATGCCCCATCTACGCTCCCAGGCTGCTCAAACGCTCTCTATGTTTGGCAGCACATACTTGTGTGAACAGCTGTTCTCTTTGATGAAGATAAACAAAACTTCACACAGGACTCGTCTTACTGATGAACACCTTCACTCAATCCTGAGGATTTCCTCAGCTCAGAGCCTGACCCCAGACATTGATGAACTTGTAACCAAGATAAGACACCAAGTATCTGGCTCAGACAAGTGAGCATCACAGAGCAGCAAACGGTGCTTTGACACAGTTTCAGTTTTTAATACAGTTTAATATTTGCATTTTGTTCTCTTGCTACTACAGGACATTTGATTTTTCTTTGAAGTAAATTACTTCTGGCTGTTGTTTGCCTGTAGAAAATGTTCTTTTTTTATTTATTTATAATTTTTCTTTCATTTATTTCATAATTAATGTTGTTTTATAGGCAATAATCTATAGGCCTTGTTAGTTCCAGGTTCAATATGTGCAATAAGGTTGTTTCAATAAGTTTTCAATAAACGTTGAACCCGTCCGGCCCTTGACTTGTAGCAATTTCTTAATTTCGGCCCACTGTGTATTTGAGTTTGACACCCCTGCTCTAGATCCACGAGATTCCTGCCAAGCTCAACACCAAGCTTAGAGGTCTAGGCGTGCCCCCATCCACGTGCAGCTGGATACTGGACCTCCTGTCGGGGGGTGCGTGGGAGTGTTAATAACAAAGGCAGTTTCATCCGCCTGTCAAGTTTGAGTTAATTTGCTTTCCTGGCAATCACATCATACCTGTTTAACTGTTTAAGATCATTGTCATAATGCCAATCCATTTCCCTGCCAGATTCCAATGATCAGATTCCAATGGCACAGAGAACACATCTCCTGCGTTCCTCTGCTTGCTCATAGAGCGTAACAACTCCTGAATACACCTGCACCAGGCAGACAATGCTCTATGCTCTAGATCCACGAGATTCCTGCCAAGCTCAACACCAAGCTTAGAGGTCTAGGCGTGCCCCCATCCACGTGCAGCTGGATACTGGACCTCCTGTCGGACCGCCGCCAGGATGGGCAGCACCACCTCAGAGCCACTGACCCTCAACACGGGAGCCCCCCAGGGATGCGTGCTGAGCCCTCTCCTCTACTCCCTCTACACCCACGACTGCATGGCTATGCACAGCTCCAACATCATCATCAAGTTTGCTGACGACACGACAGTGATGGGCCTGATCGCCGGCGACGACGAGACAGCCTACAGGGAGGAGGTCGGATCGCTGGAGCAGTGGTGCCAGGAGAACAGCCTCGCCCTCAACGTCAAGAAGATCAAGGAGCTGATCGTGGACTTCAGGAAGCAGAGGGGAGAGCACAGCCCTATCTCCATCAACGGTGTTGCAGTAGAGAGGGTCAGCAGCTTCAAGTTCCTCGGTGTACACATCTCCGAGGACCTCACATGGTCCACGCACACCACACACGTGGTGAAAAGGGCCCAACAACGCCTGTATTTCCTCAGGCGTCTGAGGAAATTCAGCATGGGCCCCCGCATCCTGTGAACATTCTATAACGGCACCATCGTGTTCTTACAGGGTGTATCACCGCCTGGTACGGGAACTGCACCGCACTCGAGCGCAGAGTGCTTCAAAGGGTGGTGCGGACGGCCCAGTATATCGTTGGAGGTGAGCTCCCCTCCCTCCTGGATATATACAACCAGCGGTGCGTGGCCAAGGCCAAACCCATCATAAAAGACATTGCCCACCCCAGCCAACTGTATTCACTTTTACCGTCAGGGAGGCGATACCACAGTATCAAGTGCCATACAAATAGACTCAGAGACATCAGGCCATCAGGCTGCTGAACAAGGGCATATATATATATATATATATATATATATATATATATATATATATATAGCATATAACAATGTATATTTTATTACATTGATTTATATATACATATTGCTCTTTTTCTGTGCCCATATATTGCATTTTATAAATTGCATTTTTAATTTTATTCTATTCTGTTTTATTCTATTTTTATCTTATTTTTATAACTGCTGTTTGTCGTCGGGTATTGCACATAAGATTTTCACCCACTGCGTTATACTTGTGTTTATTGTGAAGTGACAAACTTGACTTGACAAACCTTCATTTAGCAATGCTCCTGAGTTGATGGTGTGAGCCGACTGACATGTTTAACACAATCTTCAATTCGATAATTTAGGCTGAACACAACTGCCTAATAAGAGTGCAATATTTATATATTAAATAAAAGTATTTAATATAAAAAAAATAGATTGTCTGATGGAACCCCCTTTCAAACGTGTGTGTGTGTGTGTGTGTGTGTGTGTGTGTGTGTGTGTGTGTGTGTGTGTGTGTGTGTGTGTGTGTGTGTGTGTGTGTGTGTGTCCCCTTGTGGCTGGTGTTGGGTTGGAATGTTTTTTCATCAGTTCATATTGTTTTAAATCTGTTAAGATTTCCCACCTCTCTCGCCCGGTTGCCGTAGGTTACCGTACTACCAGATCTTTGGGGGCGCGTCGTCCATGAGCAAGGAGCAGTTCCTGAAGATCAACGGCTTTTCCAACAACTACTGGGGCTGGGGGGGCGAAGACGATGACATCTACAACAGGTAATACTGCTGTACTGCTGCTGGAGTCGGTACTGGGGGGATGCATGCGTCCAGCAGCGTCGCGGCAATCAAGACATGCAAAGTCAAATATAAATAACTAAAGTAGAGCCCATACCTCCGTCACACCAAAATGTCCCCTTTGCCCCCTGTCTCCTGATGCCAGAGAATCCTTCAAACTGATTCCTGGATCCGGATCTGTGGGCGTCAGGATTCATATCCTGATATTACCCTAAATGTTCTTAAAACATAATTGGCATTCCACCTAAACCCTCACCAAGTTGTATGCAAATATGTTAGTAACTTACCTATGAGATGATTTTATTTTTTTTGCTACCCTACCTCCCAATGCTAAAGAATTCCTCCCGAATCAGGATTTGGATCCGGATCTGAGCCAAACTGTAAGCAACTGTAATTGATTGCCCATAATTAATCTTACCCCCATTTTACCCTCTTTGTGTGTGTCCAGTGTCCAAGTAGTAGTTAAGTAAAATTTATTGGAAAGTTAATTGTATTTGTATAGCCCTTGATCACACTTACAGTCCCAAAGGGCTTTACAGGCCACATGTTTATGACACCCCCCCCCCCCAAATCCTGATCGAGAGATAAACCTTGATAAGGAACACCGTGGGGGATCCCTCCTTCCAGGGAGGGTGCCATAAGTGACATGCATAGTATTTACAAGCAAACATTTTAATACAATTATGCTTCTTCTTTTTTTAAATTGTTCATGGTGATCATGGTGGCTGATGAGCAAGCTGGTAGCCTTCAGGTGTACACACTTAAACTGAGACAGCATTGTGATAAGATGGGGCAGGATGGACAAGGAACATGTAGGAAACCTCTAGTCTAGTACCCATCGGCAGCAGGGGGGAGGGGCTAGTGCTGGCTTTGATTTGGTTCAGATTTGAGTCTTTCTTGATTACATTATTAAGTGGCAGACTGTTACACAGATGGTGCGCTCGGTAAAAGGACACAATGTTTCGCAATGTGAAGCAGCAGCAGCTGCCCATGGTAAGGAGATGATCTTTTTGCACACTGGTCACAGCCGTTTCAGTGGAATAGAGGGTCCTAAACCCAGACTGAAAGGGTTCAAATATGATGTTTACCATCAGGTGACTCAAGTGGTTTGGTTGACTACAATTAGTTTCATGTCCAATCTTTTGGGAAGAGCTCTTTAAGAACATTGGAGCGGTATTGGGTGCACTTTGGCGCACCGTTGTAACAAAAAAGAGAGCTGAGCCAGAAGGCAAAGCTCTCGATCTACCGATCAGTCTTCGTTCCTATCCTCACCTATGGCCATGAGCAATGGGTAATGACCGAAAGGACGAGATCGCGAATACAAGCGGCCGAAATGAGTTTCCTCAGGAGGGTGGCTGGTATCTCCCTGAGGGATAGGGTGAGAAGCTCAGTCACTCGTGAGAGGCTCGGAGTAGAGCCGCTGCTCCTTCGCATAGAAAGGAGACAGTTGAGGTGGTTCGGGCATCTAGTAAGGATGCTTCCTGGTCGCCTCCCTCGGGAGGCGACCAGGAAGAGACCTGGGGCAGAGACCACGGGGGAAGAGACCAACTGGGAAGAGACCACGGGGCAGACCGAGGTACAGGTGGGGTGATTACATCTCCACACTGGCCTGGGAATGCCTCGGGATCCCCCAGTCAGAGCTAGTCGATGTTGCCAGGGAGAGGGAAGTTTGGAGTCCCCTGCTACCTCCGCGACCCGACTACAGATAAGCGGGAGAAGATGGATGGATGGAACATTTGTAGGGACAGGGTCCAGCATAGGTTAAGGTGGGTTAAGAAGGCTGTGTAAGTATAGCAAGTTCATCCAAGGAGATTATGCTGAAGTGCATGAAGGCACTTTCCTTTTTT
The DNA here is from genome assembly GCA_027704905.1 of Muraenolepis orangiensis. NCBI lineage: Eukaryota > Metazoa > Chordata > Actinopteri > Gadiformes > Muraenolepididae > Muraenolepis > Muraenolepis orangiensis. The sequence continues at coordinate 14,845,475 of CM051001.1, forward strand.
TTCAATGGATTTTGTCTTTGAATAACCCAAAACTCCCCACAAGTCGTGTTCCCAGAGAGGAGCCCACTTTCCAAGGTTGTTTTTGCCATAAGCTTTTTAGTGTCGAAGAGAAATGTAGGGTTGTTTGTGTTTGCATTTGTGACACTGGAGAAGTAGCCAAGTGGTATGTTAACCACTTGGCTACTTCTCCAGTGTCACAAATTTTGTTTGTGATGTTTTTTTCAGCCATGTTTGATGTTATTTATTTGATGTTCTCTTATTTATTTGATGTTCTCTTATCTATATTTATCTGGAGGAAAGGGTGTTTACATAGGGTCAGTTATTATCTCACAGTATGTCTTACTTATTAGCACGGAGCCATGTTGCTTGCCTGACTATTCTACTGTGAATAGTGTTTTGAATCTTAGGCCTTTGTCAAACCAAGCGCATCGCATTACTACAGCCAATCGTCTCTTCTGTTTCAAGTTGTCTAATGCAGCCTGTCACAACCAAAGGTCTGATGACCAAACAAACTATACCTGGACCGGGCTGTTGTGAAGCCAGCCCGTCCAGTGAGCGCTTCTAAGCACAGGTCCCGGCAGGAATTAGACAAGGCGTTCGTTACAAAAGTAAATTATATTTATTAACCATGGGGAATCAAACCCACAACAACACAACATAGCATCGCATCCACACACAGTGGCAAACAGGCAACCTCCACACTCCACTCTGGTCAGTGGCAATGACACAATGAGGCGCCCGGATGGGTGTCACATGGCAGGCTTTATCCACCCATCCTATCGAGGCTGATTGCCGACAGCTGGGAAGGAGAAACAAAAAAGGGGCTAATACAACGGTGACACACATCAAATACAAATGACAAATATAACATATACTAACCTGATGTTTACAAACATGACAACAATGTTAATGACCCACCCATGGACGTCACACCTCCCCCCATAGAAGCGAACCTATTGGGTGAGCAAAACATTGTTACCTATGAACCAACATCCGATTAGTACCCCCAGACCTACCCTCTGGACAAGGCATCGGCCACAACATTGTCCACGCCCTTTTTGTGGCGTATGACAATATTGTAGCCCTGCACCAGTAGGGCCCAACGCATCAATCGCTGATTGCTGTTGTACATCTGGGCTAAAAACACCAACGGATTGTGGTCCGTGTAAACCAACACCGGAATGGAGCTGGACCCCACGTACACCTCAAAATGTTGGAGGGCGAGGAGCATCGCCAGCGTCTCCTTCTCGATGGTGGAATAGTTAAGCTGATGATGCTTGAACTTCACCGAGAAGTAGCAAACCGGGTGATGCACGTCGCCCTCTCCCTCCTGTAACAGCACAGCTCCAGCCCCAGCAGCACTCGCGTCGACCTCCAGCTGAAAAGGACGAGCAAAGTCAGGGGCTGCTAGAACAGGGGCACTGCACAAAAGGGATTTTGCAGTCTCAAAGGCGCACTGACATTCCGTGGTCCACACAAACGGCACAATAGGACTACATAACGAGGAGAGAGGAGCTACCGCCACCGAAAAGTTCCGACAAAAACAACGGTAGTATCCAGCCATTCCCAGGAAGCGACAAAGCTCGCGCCTAGTGGAAGGGGCTGGATACGCAAGAACCGCTGTGACCTTCGCGTCAACCGGGCGGACCTGTCCATGTCCCACCTGTTTGCCCAAGTAGGTCACAGTGGCTTTACCAAAATCACATTTAGCGAGGTTAAGAGTCAATGACGCCTCCGCTAAACGTGCAAATACCACCCGTAAGCTAGCAATGTGCTCCGCCCATGTGTCGGAGTACACCACTACATCATCTAAATACACATTGCACTTAAGCACATCCCCCAACACCAGATCTTCATCCACATCACACAGATCTTCAGCCACATCACACAGATCTTCCTCCTCATCACACAGATCTTCATCCACATCACACAGATCTTCCTCCTCATCACACAGATCTTCCTCCTCATCACACGCTAGTGTGCTTAGCATGACACGCTGGTGTGTTTAGCATGACACGTTAGTGTGTTTAGCATGACACGCTAGTGTGCTTAGCATGACACGCTGGTGTGTTTAGCATGACACGCTAGTGTGCTTAGCATGACACGCTGGTGTGTTTAGCATGACACGTTAGTGTGTTTAGCATGACACGCTAGTGTGCTTAGCATGACACGCTAGTGTGCTTAGCATGACACGCTGGTGTGTTTAGCATGACACGCTAGTGTGTTTAGCATGACACGCTAGTGTGTTTAGCATGACACGCTAGTGTGTTTAGAACCCACAGAGCCATCACTCTCAGGTTCTGACACACCAACCTCCTCAATCTCAATCTTGGCAGTGCCAGCTCTTTTTGAAATAGCCCCACCCTTTGGGCCAAGACCACCTGCGGGAGACCCACCAGAACCATCGCCGAGTGTGATGTCCTCCATCTCAACCTCCTGGGTCATGGGCTTACCGAACTCTGTACAGAAATACCAAAATGTTTGGCAATTATGCATAATTCTGCCTTTTTGCAGTAGGGTCTGCCAAAAAGACGTCCAAATTAAACGCTGCCATAGCCATCTCCTCTACCACAGAAAAATGACTACGCAACAGAGTCCTCACACGTTACCATAAAAAACGGAGGGTACTCGCCTACAAAATAATCCGTGCGCGACCACAACACATTCAAATAGCCACGTTCCTTTTTATACAAACTAACCAATCTGATTTAAATTACCACATCTACTACTAACAAAAAACAACAAATGTCGGTTCCTAACCAACTAACTAGGACCACCTGGTTTTCACTCTAACTATCCCAACTAACTACTCCCCTAGCGGGATGAGGGCTACACATATCTTCAGTCGCTTACCGATATCATTGCGCACTCCACCGGGGTACACGACGCGACGCCCCCCTCCCCCTAACCAACCAGGCGAATCCACCCGTTACCTATGTGGCATATGTTAGATATTGATTACTTTCAGTTCTCCGGTCTAGTGCACGCACACTAGCCTCGCTCTCAGCATACCTTGTCTGGCGTGAACGTGCAGCGTCAGCTCCTATGACGTAACCACGTAACAGTGTGGGACGTCAGTACACAACATCCCCTCCTTACTAGGAAATAATCTCCAATGTACCGTGTACAGAAATATCAATGAATTCAATTATGTTTCTTTCATATACAGAATACACTTCAATTCTTTTTTTCCCAATATGTCTCCCTGTTATCAAAAATAAACAAAGGTTCACCATGAACAAAAATCCACCTTGAAAATAGTAAATGCATGTAAACATCATTGAACATGACTGGTAATGCATAAACATATCTGGCACACATTCTCTTTTTTTTTGTGTGTGTGTGTGCCGGACAGGCTCCTCTTACTTAATGACAAAATCTGTCAATCTCTGAGGCATTTTGGTCTGCCTGTGGGGTCTCTCATACCTAACCGTAGGCGGTGTGGCCTTGGGTGTGGACACCCTAGTGTGAGTCTCTGTGTCGGACTCTGTGTCAGGTGGGTTTTCTTTCTCCTCGCCCTCCGTCCATGTTATTTGCGTCTTGCTGGATGATTGGGGAGCAGGATCCTCTGTGTAGTATCTCTTGACGAATGTAGTGTTCCTAGAATAGGTCGCTCCACTTGGTGATTGGACTACCACATTGTTACCGTGTTTACTGATCACCTTGTGTGGTGTCTTGTCAAAGGTTGTTGTAAACTTGTCTTTTTTGTCTTGTTTTAGTAAGACTTGGTCACCCACTGACACATCAGAGTATTTTGCTCTGTTTTTGTTGTCTGTGTACAGTTTTGACTTTCCTTTTCTTTCGGCGTCAGTGTCTCTGACCTCCAGGTCTCTTTGTGGTGTTGTGATGTCTGGAAGCTTTCCTCTGATCTTTCTCTTGAACAGGAGCTCTGCAGGACTTTTCCCTGTTGTGGAGTGATCAACAGACCGGTAGATGGTCACATACTTGCGTAGCTCCTTCTTCCAGTCCAGACCCTCAGACTGTGCGATGCGAATCCTCTTCATCAGTGAAGAGTTTTGTCTCTCCACCTCCCCATTGGCTTGTGCCCACTTTGGTGTGGTTTTCACATGCTCAATTCCGTTCTCCTGGCAGAACGCTTGAAACTGTGCAGACATATACTGTGGCCCACAGTCTGACCGTATGGAAATAGGCAGTCCATGTCTGCTGAAGATATTCTCCAGGCTGTTAATGACCTTTTCAGCAGTGGTCGACTGCAGGATATCGTACTCGTAATAACGGCTGTAGTAGTCAATTACAACTAATATCGAGTGTCCTGTTGGTAATGGGCCTAGTAGGTCAGTGGCTAAGTCCTGCCATGGCCCATCTGGAAGTGCTGTAGGTCTCAAAGGTTCAGGCACATCAGGCCTAGACACTATTTGGCAGCCGTGACATGACCTCACATACTTCTCTGCTGCCTTATCTATACCTGGCCACCACACTTTACTCCTGAGGTGCTGCTTAGTGCCTGTTACGTGGGGTCATGCATGTATGCCGGGGAAAAGCCAGTGAGGTCGTGGTGCGACAGGAACCGAGGCTGACAACCAAATCAAATGTTTAGCAATTGATTTATTGTATGGTTGAAATCACCGGCACGGACAATTATAAGGCCACAAGCCAAATAAACACAACAAGTAACTAGGCCTGGGGAGGACGCCAAAACAAACGAGTACCAAAACAAACAAAGAAAACAAACCCCCTCAAGCTAAGTCTGATGCTACCGCTACCTAACCTACTAAGCATCAATTTATCCCACTAAACTAACTAAACTAACTGTCCCTGACCTGGTCCCAATAAATACATGAAGTGGTACCCGCCTGGGGAAACTTACCTAGTGTATCTATACAAGGAATACCTGCGTGATGTAAAATGTAGGCCCATGGGCATCTTACCTGCGAACTACCTCGCCCTCCCCAGGGAATTACAAGGAGGAACAAGACCGACCGGCAAAACAACCAACTACCAACAGGCAGGACTACAAACAATGGACTCTAACCAAAATGAGATAGCATTCACGGAAGCAACGCTAACACACAAGCACACACCAAAATGCCACCCCACCCTCTTGGAACAAACGCAGGCAGTTTAAATAGGCAGCTAATTAGGGGGTTCCAGATGCAGCCACTTGAGGTTAACGATGACCACCAACACCTGGGTAAAAAGCATTAGGAGAGGGAGACAGAAAGGAACACAAAACACAACACAAACAGTAACAAGAAACAGATCATACGATGTACGTAACAGTGCCTACAACCCCCAAGTGTCCCTCATGAGCCAATCTTAGGCCTTTGTCAAACCAAGCGCATCGCATTACTACAGCCAATCGTCTCTTCTGTTTCAAGTTGTCTAATGCAGCCTGTCACAACCAAAGGTCTGATGACCAAACAAACTATACCTGGACCGGGCTGTTGTGAAGCCAGCCCGTCCAGTGAGCGCTTCTAAGCACAGGTCCCGGCAGGAATTAGACAAGGCGTTCGTTACAAAAGTAAATTATATTTATTAACCATGGGGAATCAAACCCACAACAACACAACATAGCATCGCATCCACACACAGTGGCAAACAGGCAACCTCCACACTCCACTCTGGTCAGTGGCAATGACACAATGAGGCGCCCGGATGGGTGTCACATGGCAGGCTTTATCCACCCATCCTATCGAGGCTGATTGCCGACAGCTGGGAAGGAGAAACAAAAAAGGGGCTAATACAACGGTGACACACATCAAATACAAATGACAAATATAACATATACTAACCTGATGTTTACAAACATGACAACAATGTTAATGACCCACCCATGGACGTCACACCTCCCCCCATAGAAGCGAACCTATTGGGTGAGCAAAACATTGTTACCTATGAACCAACATCCGATTAGTACCCCCAGACCTACCCTCTGGACAAGGCATCGGCCACAACATTGTCCACGCCCTTTTTGTGGCGTATGACAATATTGTAGCCCTGCACCAGTAGGGCCCAACGCATCAATCGCTGATTGCTGTTGTACATCTGGGCTAAAAACACCAACGGATTGTGGTCCGTGTAAACCAACACCGGAATGGAGCTGGACCCCACGTACACCTCAAAATGTTGGAGGGCGAGGAGCATCGCCAGCGTCTCCTTCTCGATGGTGGAATAGTTAAGCTGATGATGCTTGAACTTCACCGAGAAGTAGCAAACCGGGTGATGCACGTCGCCCTCTCCCTCCTGTAACAGCACAGCTCCAGCCCCAGCAGCACTCGCGTCGACCTCCAGCTGAAAAGGACGAGCAAAGTCAGGGGCTGCTAGAACAGGGGCACTGCACAAAAGGGATTTTGCAGTCTCAAAGGCGCACTGACATTCCGTGGTCCACACAAACGGCACAATAGGACTACATAACGAGGAGAGAGGAGCTACCGCCACCGAAAAGTTCCGACAAAAACAACGGTAGTATCCAGCCATTCCCAGGAAGCGACAAAGCTCGCGCCTAGTGGAAGGGGCTGGATACGCAAGAACCGCTGTGACCTTCGCGTCAACCGGGCGGACCTGTCCATGTCCCACCTGTTTGGCCAAGTAGGTCACAGTGGCTTTACCAAAATCACATTTAGCGAGGTTAAGAGTCAACGACGCCTCCGCTAAACGTGCAAATACCACCCGTAAGCTAGCAATGTGCTCCGCCCATGTGTCGGAGTACACCACTACATCATCTAAATACACATTGCACTTAAGCACATCCCCCAACACCAGATCTTCATCCTCATCACACAGATCTTCATCCACATCACACAGATCTTCAGCCACATCACACAGATCTTCATCCACATCACACAGATCTTCCTCCTCATCACACGCTAGTGTGCTTAGCATGACACGCTGGTGTGTTTAGCATGACACGTTAGTGTGTTTAGCATGACACGCTAGTGTGTTTAGCATGACACGCTAGTGTGCTTAGCATGACACGCTAGTGTGCTTAGCATGACACGCTGGTGTGTTTAGCATGACACGTTAGTGTGTTTAGCATGACACGCTAGTGTGCTTAGCATGACACGCTGGTGTGTTTAGCATGACACGCTGGTGTGTTTAGCATGACACGCTAGTGTGTTTAGCATGACACGCTAGTGTGTTTAGCATGACACGCTAGTGTGTTTAGAACCCACAGAGCCATCACTCTCAGGTTCTGACACACCAACCTCCTCAATCTCAATCTTGGCAGTGCCAGCTCTTTTTGAAATAGCCCCACCCTTTGGGCCAAGACCACCTGCGGGAGACCCACCAGAACCATCGCCGAGTGTGATGTCCTCCATCTCAACCTCCTGGGTCATGGGCAAGCTGAATACCTCCTGGTCCAATAACCCAGACAGCACAGCTGCCTTCAATTCAGCTTTGCTTACCGAACTCTGTACAGAAATACCAAAATGTTTGGCAATTATGCATAATTCTGCCTTTTTGCAGTAGGGTCTGCCAAAAAGACGTCCAAATTAAACGCTGCCATAGCCATCTCCTCTACCACAGAAAAATGACTACGCAACAGAGTCCTCACACGTTACCATAAAAAACGGAGGGTACTCGCCTACAAAATAATCCGTGCGCGACCACAACACATTCAAATAGCCACGTTCCTTTTTATACAAACTAACCAATCTGATTTAAATTACCACATCTACTACTAACAAAAAACAACAAATGTCGGTTCCTAACCAACTAACTAGGACCACCTGGTTTTCACTCTAACTATCCCAACTAACTACTCCCCTAGCGGGATGAGGGCTACACATATCTTCAGTCGCTTACCGATATCATTGCGCACTCCACCGGGGTACACGACGCGACGCCCCCCTCCCCCTAACCAACCAGGCGAATCCACCCGTTACCTATGTGGCATATGTTAGATATTGATTACTTTCAGTTCTCCGGTCTAGTGCACGCACACTAGCCTCGCTCTCAGCATACCTTGTCTGGCGTGAACGTGCAGCGTCAGCTCCTATGACGTAACCACGTAACAGTGTGGGACGTCAGTACACAACATCCCCTCCTTACTAGGAAATAAACTCCAATGTACCATGTACAGAAATATCAATGAATTCAATTATGTTTCTTTCATATACAGAATACACTTCAATTCTTTTTTTCCCAATATGTCTCCCTGTTATCAAAAATAAACAAAGGTTCACCATGAACAAAAATCCACCTTGAAAATAGTAAATGCATGTAAACATCATTGAACATGACTGGTAATGCATAAACATATCTGGCACACATTCTCTTTTTTTTGTGTGTGTGTGTGTGTGTGCCGGACAGGCTCCTCTTACTTAATGACAAAATCTGTCAATCTCTGAGGCATTTTGGTCTGCCTGTGGGGTCTCTCATACCTAACCGTAGGCGGTGTGGCCTTGGGTGTGGACACCCTAGTGTGAGTCTCTGTGTCGGACTCTGTGTCAGGTGGGTTTTCTTTCTCCTCGCCCTCCGTCCATGTTATTTGCGTCTTGCTGGATGATTGGGGAGCAGGATCCTCTGTGTAGTATCTCTTGACGAATGTAGTGTTCCTAGAATAGGTCGCTCCACTTGGTGATTGGACTACCACATTGTTACCGTGTTTACTGATCACCTTGTGTGGTGTCTTGTCAAAGGTTGTTGTAAACTTGTCTTTTTTGTCTTGTTTTAGTAAGACTTGGTCACCCACTGACACAGAGTATTTTGCTCTGTTTTTGTTGTCTGTGTACAGTTTTGACTTTCCTTTTCTTTCGGCGTCAGTGTCTCTGACCTCCAGGTCTCTTTGTGGTGTTGTGATGTCTGGAAGCTTTCCTCTGATCTTTCTCTTGAACAGGAGCTCTGCAGGACTTTTCCCTGTTGTGGAGTGATCAACAGACCGGTAGATGGTCACATACTTGCGTAGCTCCTTCTTCCAGTCCAGACCCTCAGACTGTGCGATGCGAATCCTCTTCATCAGTGAAGAGTTTTGTCTCTCCACCTCCCCATTGGCTTGTGCCCACTTTGGTGTGGTTTTCACATGCTCAATTCCGTTCTCCTGGCAGAACGCTTGAAACTGTGCAGACATATACTGTGGCCCACAGTCTGACCGTATGGAAATAGGCAGTCCATGTCTGCTGAAGATATTCTCCAGGCTGTTAATGACCTTTTCAGCAGTGGTCGACTGCAGGATATCGTACTCGTAATAACGGCTGTAGTAGTCAATTACAACTAATATCGAGTGTCCTGTTGGTAATGGGCCTAGTAGGTCAGTGGCTAAGTCCTGCCATGGCCCATCTGGAAGTGCTGTAGGTCTCAAAGGTTCAGGCACATCAGGCCTAGACACTATTTGGCAGCCGTGACATGACCTCACATACTTCTCTGCTGCCTTATCTATACCTGGCCACCACACTTTACTCCTGAGGTGCTGCTTAGTGCCTGTTACGTGGGGTCATGCATGTATGCCGGGGAAAAGCCAGTGAGGTCGTGGTGCGACAGGAACCGAGGCTGACAACCAAATCAAATGTTTAGCAATTGATTTATTGTATGGTTGAAATCACCGGCACGGACAATTATAAGGCCACAAGCCAAATAAACACAACAAGTAACTAGGCCTGGGGAGGACGCCAAAACAAACGAGTACCAAAACAAACAAAGAAAACAAACCCCCTCAAGCTAAGTCTGATGCTACCGCTACCTAACCTACTAAGCATCAATTTATCCCACTAAACTAACTAAACTAACTGTCCCTGACCTGGTCCCAATAAATACATGAAGTGGTACCCGCCTGGGGAAACTTACCTAGTGTATCTATACAAGGAATACCTGCGTGATGTAAAATGTAGGCCCATGGGCATCTTACCTGCGAACTACCTCGCCCTCCCCAGGGAATTACAAGGAGGAACAAGACCGACCGGCAAAACAACCAACTACCAACAGGCAGGACTACAAACAATGGACTCTAACCAAAATGAGATAGCATTCACGGAAGCAACGCTAACACACAAGCACACACCAAAATGCCACCCCACCCTCTTGGAACAAACGCAGGCAGTTTAAATAGGCAGCTAATTAGGGGGGTTCCAGATGCAGCCACTTGAGGTTAACGATGACCACCAACACCTGGGTAAAAAGCATTAGGAGAGGGAGACAGAAAGGAACACAAAACACAACACAAACAGTAACAAGAAACAGATCATACGATGTACGTAACAGTGCCTACAACCCCCAAGTGTCCCTCATGAGCCAACTCCAGGGCCCTGTCTCTGAGTGTATGTGGCAGTACAATGCGTGTCCCCCTTAACACCAACTGTCCAATTACACACAGTTCATATGCAATGCGTGCATACACTTGGCATTTGTCAAAACATCCACTCTGTATTGCACTTCTCAGGTCACTGAGTTCCTCATCTGTTGCAGAGGCTTCCGCTACCTCTCTGGTGGTCAGTGCTTGTGGCGTAGCGTGTGTGGCAACAAAACGCACGTATTCCTCTGCTCCGTGCTTGTGGTTTCCGTCTGTCGTGCCTTCTCCCAGTAGTCGCGACAGGGGATCTGCAATGTTGTCCTTTCCGGGTATGTGGATTACTCTGAACTCATACGGTTGGAGCCGCAGCACCCACCGTTCAATACGGGCACATGGCTTAGAGGTCAGACTGTAGATGGCCTCCAGAGCCTTGTGGTCCGTTACTAGGTCAAACTTTTTGCCATATATGTATGGGTGCAGCCTCTCGCACGCCCAAACTAAGGCGAGAGCCTCTCGTTCAGTTTGTGAATATCTCGTTTCACAATCAGTCAGGCTCCTGCTCACATAACATATGGGCACCATTTCCTGCTGCTGTTGCTGTACTAGGACTGCTCCTATTCCTACTTGTCCTGCATCTGCTATGACTTTAGTAGGAGCATCTTTGTCAAAATATGCCAGAGTGCCGGCCTCAGCTAGCTTTTCCTTCAGCACTCTAAATGCCTGTTTTTGCTCTGGCCCGAATATGAAAGCTGTGTCTTTCTTGGTCAGCCTCCGCAGTGGCTCTGATATGCTAGCAAACTGTGGTATAAAACGGCTACTATACCCCGCTAGGCCCAGAAAACTACGGGTCTCAGAGGCGTTCTCAGGCTCTCGTGCCTCTGCTACTGCTCTCACTCTTTCAGTGGTGGGGCCTATGCCCTTCTGTGAGAGTAACATGCCCATGAAAATCAACTTGTCCATGTTAAACTGACACTTCTCTTTGTTTAGAGTCAGCCCACAGTCCTCCAATCTCTTCAGAACTGCATGGAGTCGTTTTTCATGAGTCTCCTGATCTGGGGCATGAACAATTATGTCATCTGAGATATTCTCTACCCCCTCAATGCCCGCTGTAGCTGTGGCAATCTCATGTTGATACTGTTCACTAGCTGATGACACTCCAAATATGAGTCTCTTGTACCTGTATGTACCTGTGTGTACTGCAAACGTAGTGATACCTCTGGACTCTGGTGTGAGCTCTAATTGGTGGTATCCCCATTTCAAATCCAGTTTACTGAAAATGACAGACCCGTTCATTCCCTGTAAGAGCTCATCCACTGTGGGTATTGGATATCTCCCTCTGATGATAGCTGCATTAGCTCTTCTCATGTCAAGACTAGAGGTGGGACGATCGATCGGCTTCCGATCATTATCGGCCGATTTTGAAGAAAAATGCGCAATCGGAGAATGCCGATCTTTCTTTAATGTTGCCGATTTCATAGCCGATCCTGCACGTGAGAAACACGTGAGCTCATCTCTTTACCAGCGAGTAAAACACGTGACGGTTGTCAATTTTCGCGGACCGGTTGTCAAAGTGTGTGTCAACACACACCCCTAACAAAACGGCAGTGCTCGATTTCAGTATAAATGCGCATGTACGCGCAGCGCCCGTAACACAAACCCCGGCTTGTTCGCGACCGACACGTCACTAGCGCGTAGTCTCTTTAGTAGCGCGTGTAACTGAAAGTCTCTCGTTATGCCGCCGATATATATTTAATCTATATATATAGATTATACCGCTATATAATCTATATATATCGATTATGTCTTGTCAAGACACATCCTGATGTCCTCATTTGCTTTTGGTGCAACTACAACAGGGTTCACCCACGGTGTGGGTCCCTCAACCTTCTCAATAATGTCCATGTCCAGCAGCTGATTCACTTTCTTCTCTACTGCTTCCCTTAGGTGAAATGGCACCCTCCTCAGGGGTTGTGCCACTGGTGTTATACTCTCATCAATATGCAAACTTATTTGCTTTGTGTTCAGTTTACCAACACCTTTAAACAGTTTGGGGTATTGCCTCTGTATTTCAGATTTAACATCTGTCACTGCTGCTATGTTTGTACCCACCCTCAGTACACCTAGCTCAATAGCAGTCTTCCTCCCAAGCAGTGGCTCCCCCTGTCCCTGTATTACAGTGAACTCTGCTTCAGTGTCACATTTTCCCAGTTTAACATGACATTTGAACACACCCATTACTGGAAGAGGCACCTTGGAAGAGTATGTATACAGCAGTTTGTTAACTGCCTTGGTAGAAACACATTTAATCTTTTTACTCTTAAGCATTTCCCATGTGTTCTCATCTACAATGTTACTTGATGCACCTGAATCGATTAGCAAAAGCAGATCTACTCCCCCAACATCAAATGTGACCCTCTCAGTATTTGAATCATCCTCAACCACAAATGCATAGTTTCTGTTCCCAGTGTCCTGGTCATCAGTTTCAACACATCTCACAGTCTGTCTTTCTTTACCTTTTGATTTACAGACTTTCGCGTAATGGTCTTTTCCATTACACTTTCTGCATGTCTGTCCTTTTGCTGGGCATGCAGAATCATTGGCCAGATGATCTCCGTGTCCACATCTGTAGCACACTTTGTTGGATTTCTCATTTCCTTCTCCACGAGGCGATGGTTTCCACTTCTGGAATTTTCCCTCCTTCTTGAAGCGCGCCGTCTCCGTCACTCATCTTCATTGCCGCCATTTGCGTCTCCACTCTTTCACACTGCGCCGCTATTTCCAAAACGCGCGGCAGCATCAGTTGTGGTTCCTCCAGCAGCTTCCTCCGTACATAGTCTGACGTGCACCTGCTCAGCACCGCATCTCTTATTTGATTGCTAATGTCCGCAGCAAACGCACAGTCTCTAGCAGCCTGACGAAGCCTCGTCACAAACTGCTGTACAGTTTCACCCAGTTTCTGTGACACTTGGTAGAAAGCTTGGCGCGCAAACGCAGTGTTTACCTGCGGCACAAAGTAGTCATTTAGCCAGGGTGCGAACTGGAGGGGAGCAGGGGGAGATATAGCTCCCCTAGTGGTGACATGAGCTCCCCTGGGAACATGGTTTGTGAAATTTGGGGGGAGCTCTCTAAAATATAGCTGTATTAATATTAATATTGTTCATGGTTGGTGCCGCTGGCTGCTCTTATCGCGTGTGTTCGGCTCTGTGTAGGCTACAGCCATAATAGGCTATAGCCCATGTGAAACAATGTAGCCTGTTTTTGAGTCATTTTAAGTTGATTTAATTAAACAGTCAAACGTTACATTGGTGGTCCGTGGATTATTTATGATCAAGTTGATTGAAGTTTGCGTAGCCCATACATGCTCGGGAAATCTGTTGACATGAACATGATCCATCGGGACGTTTCATGTAAATGTAGACCTGCGGCACCACCCCGTGTGCAACAGATGTTCTCTTTATAATAGGCCTATGTCTGTGCTGTTGGTATTAATGCACGGATCAGCATTTACCCCCCCACCCCCCCCCCCGCAAAAAAAGAAATAATCCCGGCTCCCCCGGAGACCGTGGTATAGTTCGCACACTGCATTTAGCGCCCTAACAGCTTCAGCATAGTCCGTCGGTCCTCCCCCGTCGGGCAGTGTAGAGAATACATCTTGTACGTCCGTACCTGCATGATGTAAGAGCATAGCTCTTCTTCTCGGTCTCACCGAGGCGTCCACACCGACAGACAGAATCAAACCTTTCCCGTCAGCGTAAAGCTCAAACGCCGTTAGCCATCTGGTCCACCTTGGTCCCAGTGTAGCTGGCTCATTGTAGCATTCAAACTTCGGCAAATTGTCCATGTTCGTCTCAACAACGTGATAACTCTATACAGATTTAACTTCTTAGTATATCCTCGTCGCCATTGTTAGATATTGATTACTCCATTCAAGAATCAACTCCGTATTTAAACAATGAACTTTATTTCAGTTCTCCGGTCTAGTGCACGCACACTAGCCTCGCTCTCAGCATACCTTGTCTGGCTTGAACGTGCAGCGTCAGCTCCTATGACGTAACCACGTAACAGTGTGGGACGTCAGTACACAACAGCATAAAATCTAAATTGGTTAGGTTCACAACACAGGAACGAATTACAACCTAAACAATGCGCAGCACGGAAACACAATACAATTTACCAATGAAAAACGCAAACCTACCTGACACGCTCCAATCGACAAGCCCACATGTCAGATACAACACATGGAACTCTACAATTGGGCAAAGGAACGAGCCCCCATGTCACCTGACACGTTCCAATCCCGGACGAGCCCCCATGTCACAACCAAAGGTCTGATGACCAAACAAACTATACCTGGACCGGGCTGTTGTGAAGCCAGCCCGTCCAGTGAGCGCTTCTAAGCACAGGTCCCGGCAGGAATTAGACAAGGCGTTCGTTACAAAAGTAAATTATATTTATTAACCATGGGGAATCAAACCCACAACATAGCATCGCATCCACACACAGTGGCAAACAGGCAACCTCCACACTCCACTCTGGTCGGTGGCAATGACACAATGAGGCGCCCGGATGGGTGTCACATGGCAGGCTTTATCCACCCGTCCTATCGAGGCTGATTGCCGACAGCCGCCGCTCATCAGGCAATCAGCGCTCTCTAGAGGAGAGACGGGCGGCACCTGGGAAGGAGAAACAAAAAAGGGGCCAATACAACGGTGACACACATCAAATACAAATAACGAATATAACATATACTAACCTGATGTTTACAAACATGACAACAATGTTAATGACCCACCCATGGACGTCACACAACCATTCTCAACCTGTGGTACGCGTACCACCGGTGGTACTTACGCTCCCTGCTGGTGGTACTCGGAGGGATCCCTGGAATCTCAGTGTTTAAAAAAAATAAAATAGAACCAACGTTAAAATCAACTCCTCCGCAAGTCTTGTGTAAGGCTGATAAGGAGGATGAAGGTCCCTCGTTTCATGTTCTCAGGGGTAGCGCGTATGTCTGCAGTTTGTACTTTGACAAGGAGAGCATATACGTCTCGAAAAGTGGGCGGAATAGGCTAAAAATGTCGGGTATGTGTGTGATTAAAAGCACTGGTCCTGACCCCCACACACACTCCATCTCTCATCCGAATAGAGCCACATATTGTCGGGTATGTGTGTGATTTAAAGCACTGGTCCCAAGTAGGGCTGGGCGATACGGACCAAAACTCGGTATTTTTTGGCTGCATCGCGATATACGATATATAGATAGATATATACATATCTCCATCTATATATCTATAGATTGTGGTGGAACGTTATGGGAACATAATTCACTGTTTGTGTTTAGTGTGTGTTGCACCACGGACCGGTTAGGGTGCGTACCGTGTTGTTGTTGTTGTTGTGGTGTGCTAGTTGAAGTAGCAAGTAGCAGATGTGTTTCCCCTGCTGTTAAACTTAAATGGAAAATAAAGTGTGGAGTTCCATATTAAACACGCCGCCTCCGACTCCCATTCATCGGCTCTACACTGGTGACCCCGACGTTTTCGAGATAGATTCCAAAGACATAGTGAACATGGCTGATCGCGATGTTTATATTAAACTGCCGGAGTTTTGGGAACATGCCGCTACAGCGTGGTTCGCACACGTGGAGGCACACTTTGCCTGCCGCCAGGTCCGTGACGAGGACCTGAAGTATTTTCACGTGGTGGCAGCGCTGGGGAGCTCCACGTCGTCCAGGTTGGTCGGTTTTGTCGCGGATCCTCCACGCCACGGCAAATATGAGGCGATTAAAGCCCTTCTCCTTAAGACATTTAGCTTATCTGCTAAGGAGAGGGCACGCCAGATTCTGGATATTCAGAGTTTGGGGGACAGCAAGCCGTCCCAGCTCATGGAGAAGATGCTGAATCTGCTGGGGGGGGAGGATCCCCGGATTTTGTTCGTGGAGACGTTCCTGCGCCACTTGCCGCCCCGGGTTCAGACGGCGCTGGCCAACACGACCATTACTGAACCCCACGCCCTGGCTGAGGAGGCTGACCGTTTTTTCCTGGCGACCCAGCAGCCCGGTGCAGATGTGCTAGCTGCAACGCTCAGTGCTCCCTCGCCGGTTAGGAGGGCTTGGGAGGATCAGACCGCGGCGGTTCCAGGCCGGCGTGGGGACGCGGGGGAATGTTTTTACCACGCGCGGTTCGGGGCCAAGGCGAAGAAGTGCATCGCTCCCTGCAGCTACAAGCCTCCGGGAAACGAGAGGGCCTCGGTAGTGGCCCTGAGCATTGGCGGCACGAGCGGGCTGCTCTTCGTTAGCGACAGTGTCTCGGGAAGCCGGTTTCTCTGTGACACGGGCGCTCAGCGGAGCGTGTTTCCTGCGTCGAGGGAGGACGTTGCTCGAGGGGGGCATGGACCGCAGTTGACGACAGCTAATGGCAGCCCCATCCGCACTTATGGCGTGAGGCCGATGTGTTTATGTGTTGGGGGGCAGCGGTTCAACTGGGATTTTGTCATAGCAGACATTTCTTTTCCCCTCCTCGGGGCAGATTTTTTATGTGCTCACGGGCTCCTGGTGGACGTGGGAAACAAACGCTTGGTTGATGCCTTGACGTTTTCCTCCCTTGTGTGTACGCTTGGCAAAGCGGCGTACAACGGGCTGTCAGGTTCGCTGTCTGGTATGGACAAGTACCTCAGGTTGTTGGCCGAGTTCCCGGACCTGACGGAGCCCACTTTCTCTGCGCCCACCACCAAGCATGGGGTGGAGCACCACGTCACCACTGAGGGACCCCCGGTCTACGCCAGGGCCCGGCGGTTGAACCCTTCTAAACTCGCAGTAGCGAAGGCAGAGTTCTCAACTATGGAACGCCTGGGTATCATCCGCCGGTCTGACAGTCCTTGGGCGTCTCCTCTGCACATCGTCCCCAAGCCTAATGGCGGTTGGCGCCCGTGTGGGGACTACCGCCGCCTCAACGACGCTACGACACCGGACCGCTACCCGGTGCCGCACATTCAGGACTTTTCGGTGCACCTGGCGGGTAGGCGGGTGTTTTCTAAGGTGGACCTAGTGCGTGGATACCACCAGGTGCCCATGCATCCCCTGGACATTCCCAAAACGGCGGTGATAACGCCTTTTGGGTTGTTTGAGTTCCTGCGGATGCCTTTTGGGCTCAAGAACGCCACGCAAACATTCCAGCGCCTGATGGATTCGGTGCTGCGGGACTTACCGTTTGTGTTTGTCTACCTTGACGACATACTCGTCGCCAGCACTTCTGAGGAGGAACACCTGTCTCACCTCCGGGCCCTTTTTACGAGGCTCAGCCAGCACGGGTTGATAATCAACCCTGCAAAGTGTCTGTTCGGGGTGTTTGGCATTGACTTCCTTGGGCACCGCGTCACCAAAGGCGGAGCATCACGCCTGCCGGCGAAGGTTGAGGCTGTCGCGGCGTTTCCCCGCCCGCACACGGCCCGGTCACTCCGTGGGTTCCTAGGGATGGTGACCTTCTACCACCGTTTCATCGCCCGGGCCGCCCACATTATGCGGCCGCTGTATGAGGCATTGAAAGGTAAGGCCCCCATCCAGGAGATCGAATGGACGACGGAGGCTGAGGTTGCCTTTATGGAGGTCAAGACCGCGCTGGCTCAGGCGGCCTTGCTGGCGCATCCGTCGCCCACGGCCCCCATCTCCATTACCACCGATGCATCGGACTACGCAGTCGGTGCGGTGCATGAGCAGTGGGTGGACGGCGCCTGGCAACCACTTGCCTTTTTCAGCCGCCAGCTAACGCCCAGGGAACGCAGGTACAGCGCTTTTGACCGGGAGCTCCTTGGACTCTGGCTGGCCGTGCGGCACTTCCGATTTTTGCTGGAAGGCCGTGAATTTACGGCGTTCGTTGACCACAAGCCGCTCACGTTCGCCATGTCCAAGGTGGCGGAGCCTTGGTCTGCTCGCCAGCAACGACAGCTTTCCTACATCTCGGAGTTCACCACGGACATCCAGCACGTGGCTGGTAAGTCAAACCTGGTCGCAGATTGCCTCTCCAGGGTCGTCATCGAGCGTCAGTTGGGCCTCGACTATACCCGCATGGCAATGGACCAGGTCACGGACCCCAGCGTCCAGGCCCTGAAGGGGGCTGATGTGGGGCTGCGCCTGGAGGATGTGGTTTTCGGCGACACAGGCGTTGCTCTCCTGTGTGACGTCTCCACGGGCCAGCCGCGCCCAGTCGAAGCCTTCGGTGCGGATGGTGGCCGCGAAATTCGTCTGGCGGGGGCTCAAAAAGGACGTGAGGGCTTGGGCCGGCACGTGTGTGGCTTGCCAGCGTGCTAAGGTGCACCGCCACACGAAGGCCCCCCTGGAGAAATTCCTGGTGCCTGAGAGGAGGTTTGACCACGTCAACATCGATCTGGTTGGTCCATTACCCTCCTCCCAGGGTTTTTCCTACCTCCTAACTATGGTGGACAGGACAACCCGTTGGCCGGAGGCGGTCCCACTCGCGTCAACAGCGGCGGCTGACATAGCCCGGGCCTTCATTGCGACATGGGTGTGTCGTTTCGGCACCCCTTCGGACATTTCCTCAGACCGCGGTTCCCAGTTCACATCCGAGCTCTGGAACGCTGTGGCCGGGGGTTTGGGGGTTAAGCTCTACCGGACAACCGCTTATCACCCTCAGGCCAACGGTCTCTGCGAGCGTTTCCATCGCTCCATGAAGGCGGCCCTCAGAGCCGGGCTGACGGACGGTAATTGGGTCGACAAGCTGCCTTGGGTTATGCTGGGCCTGAGGACCGCGCCTAAGGAGGATCTGCGGTGTTCCACGGCTGAGATGGTCTACGGTCAGCCGCTGAGGGTTCCAGGGGATTTCCTTCCCAACGCATCGGCCCCCTGGTCGGCGACGGCCCAGCGAGTTTTCCTGCAGGACGCCGCTAAGGCCTTTGCTCCGATCCCCACTGCTCAGCACGGCACTCAGGTGTCCCGGGTTCCCGTGGGGCTTCGCTCAGCGGAGCACGTGTTCATCCGGCACGACGCTCACAGAGGCCCCCTGCAGCCTCCTTACGACGGGCCTTTCCGGGTTTTGGAACACGGGGGCAAGCACTTGGTGGTCGACCTGGGTGGCAAAGCCGAGCACGTCTCGGTGGACCGGGTGAAGGCTGCTCACCTGGACTTGGACCAGCCGGTGGTGCTGGCACGGCCTCCGCGACGGGGTCGCCCCCCGGCCTTGACCCCTGTCACCAAATTGGGGCCTGCGGTTCCGGTCCCACCTCTTCCAGCGGCCGCCCCTGTAGAGGTCGCCTCCCCGGCTCCCGTTCTCCGGAGTCGTGGTGGTCGGCCTGTCGTTCCTCCCCACCGCACGGACTTTGTGTATGAGTGAATTCTGGGGGGGCTTGTGTGGTGGAACGTTATGGGAACATAATTCACTGTTTGTGTTTAGTGTGTGTTGCACCACGGACCGGTTAGGGTGCGTACCGTGTTGTTGTTGTTGTTGTGGTGTGCTAGTTGAAGTAGCAAGTAGCAGATGTGTTTCCCCTGCTGTTAAACTTAAATGGAAAATAAAGTGTGGAGTTCCATATTAAACACGCCGCCTCCGACTCCCATTCATCGGCTCTACAAGATAGAGATATATACATATCTCTATCTATAGGTCTTTTATACAAATTCGGTTTTAACTCAATGCCACAAGTATGTCACAAGCACTTTTATTTTAAGACAACTCATATTCACAAGAATAACAGGCATTCCCTTTTAGAAAATATACAGCTGCACACTACATATTAACACGTAAATGAAAAGGAAATAATCAAAATCCATCAAATAAATCGCCTATATTATATATATATAGGCATACCTCTGCTTCTACACAAAATCACCTTCGTTATTCAAGATTCAAGATAACTTTATTTATCCAGAGGGAAATTAAGGTGCAACAGTTGAGACAGGGGGAATAAATGCACACAAAGTATACTAATACCTAAAAACGAAATAACAAAATAAACTAGTATAAACCAAATATAACTAAATGAAATCTAAATGTATGTGTTATATGGCGATATATCCAGATAGAGCCACAAGACACAATGTCGGGGAATTGTATGATTCGGATTTAGACTTCTTCACTGTAGAGTGTTCATTCACTAGTTGAACCACATCGTCTGGACCGACTTTTGGAAGAATGCATTAACCGGAACTTGGGATACACTGCTTCAGCGATTTTTAACGGGTACTTCCGGCGTTCTAATTTAACGTGATATAGGCCTAACAGGCCACACAAGATCTTGCATATTCCAGGTTGTGGTTGAAGGTGTCGTAGGTTGGCCCCTAAGGACAGCACTGCAGGGTCAGGAAGGGGTCCTACAAACACAAGTAACAGGAACCATTCATCAGTCAATTAAATCAGTAAAGCACCATCTGCAGGTTTTAATATTATGCCCATGTTCTAAAAAAAACAACAACTACACAATAAGTGATGAAATTAATAAAAATGATAAACATACCTGCATAGGCTCGATACAGCGTAGATTTGACACTGCTGCGTCCAGGAGCCTTAGGCTTCCGGACCACAAGTTCATCCGTGGGTTCCGGACATATCCCCTGGAATGACACAAAAAGAAAATAGATGCTGTTGCAAGTGTCAGAGAATATCGGGATAATTCAACACGCAAGTCATATTGTACATCCCTCTTCAGGGAACTGCTGCTTTGAGAAATAGAGGGAAACTCCATGCAAATGTATACACTTTAAGTGATGCGTTGGTCTTGCGAGTCTTAAATGCTAGAATCTTAAACATATTTGAGTAGTCTATACAGTATGTATAGCTATATCTGAGGGATCCAGACAAAACATACCTGTGTCCTTGGTCGGTGCCATGACTGAATCTCACTGGTGCAGGCCAGTGGTGTTTGCACAATTTTCACCCCCATGGTGCTGTAGTGAGCCGTCTGGAATAGGAGTGCGACCACGTGATGACACAACACCTTTCCAGCAGCACACGAACAGGAGCATCCATTTAACTGCACGGGTGTAACTGCACGCAGCACAATCTAGAAATGGAGAACATGTACAAAAAATGAGAACAAAAAATGAGAGAATCTGCAATACATGGAACAAATGGAACAAAAAACAGAAAAAAAAAATATATATATACACACACAACACCGAATAATGGATACCGTTCTCGCAAGTCTCATGTGAGGCTGATTAGGAGGATGAAGGTCCCTCGTTTCATGTTCTCAGGGGTAACGCGTATGTCTGCAGTTTGCACTTTGACAAGGAGAGCATATACGTCTCGAAAAGTGGGCGGAATAGGCTAATAATGTCGGGTATGTGTGTGATTAAAAGCACTGGTCCTGACCCCCACACACACTCCATCTCTCATCCGAACAGAGCCAGATAATGTCGGGTATGTGTGTGATTAAAAGCACTGGTCCCAAGTAGGGCTGGGCGATACGGACCAAAACCCGGTATTTTTAGGCTGCATCGCGATATACGATATATATCGGTATTTTATACAAATTCGATTTTAACTCAATGCCACAAGTATGTCTATCTCTCTAGCTTTGTTGGCATGTCAAATTGTGTTTACGTAGCCGAAGCACTTTAGAAAAATGAAACCAAATAAATGTAACATTTAAAATTATACTAGATTAAGAAACTAAATAGCTAAATGAGCTGTGTGTGTGTGTCTCTCTGTCTGTTTGTCACTGGGTTTAAAGCCGTACGCTGGTGTGATCGAGTCAAAATGTGACATAGTCCGAAACAATGAAGGACATCACTTCCGCATCCTCTGGTCTGCTTGAATTACCCGTTCACAAACTGACGCTGTGTGTTGGAATGTCACACATTTAAATTGATTGATGATTGATGCTGTGGTTATAAAGCTGGTTTTAAAACCGCCTCTGCTATTGCTGCCATCACCATCCAAATAACCCAAAAGGTGTGTGTGTGTGTGTGTGCAGGTTGTCCTCCAGGGGTATGTCCATATCTCGCCCCAGTGGCGTGGTGGGGAACTGCAGGATGATCCGACATGACCGGGACAAGAAGAACCAGCCCAACCCTCAGAGGTGAGACACTTCACTTCCTTTCCTCCAGTTTCCACACCCTGTTTTTCACTGCTGTTTAAAATGTTGTACTTATGATGCTGCTGCACTAATCGCCCTTTAAAATGCTTTTTGCACAATTCATCAGATGTACCGTATTTTCCGTGCATATTATTATAAGTCGCACCTTTTTTGGCTGTCTGGCTGGTCCGGACTTCTTCTCCGAAGCGACTTATATATGGGTTTTTTCTGACTGCGTTCAAACTACGGCCAAGAGATCAAATCCTCTCACGCGATTTAACCAATCAAAACACTGCAGTCAGTGAGCGAGCAGACACACACACACACACACACACACACACACACACACACACACACACACACACAGAGACGGAGAGAGAAACAGTCTGAGTAATTTCACATGGAGATCTCTTAAAACAGAAAGGTAGGCAGACCAAGTACGTCTCATTTGTTCCGTGGCGATTATTAAAAGCGGCATTGTGAAGCGGCACTACGAGATAAAGCACACACATGTTGAGCAATCATACCCACCCAAAATAAAATAAACGATCTAGGAGACCAATATGATCGATCTGTATTTACCGGTGGCTTTCGGCAGTGCTGCCGGCATTTCTGCTTCACACACATTGCATTTTCTTTGCAGACTGCACCGAGAAAATGTATTTTGCGTATTTTCCTCCATCTGATTGGCTCTTCTGATCGGTCGTTTTTGAGAGCTCCGATCGATCGGTTTAGAGTTAATATCAGCCGAAAATGATCGACGGTCGATCGGAGTATCCCTACTACCAACGGTGCAGTAACGTCTCCAGTTACGCAGGTTCAGTTACGTCTTCTGGCTGGTAAATGCGACTTGAAGCAAATTATGCGTTTTTTTTTCTCTTAACGGCATTCTAAACGAAGATCTAAACGATCTTTAGATAAAAGTGACTAAAAATACGGTATATATATCCATCAGTCACTATATTGTTATTTCTATTATGTACAGCAGTGATTCCCAACCGCCGGGCCGCGGACCGGTACCGGGCCGTGGAGGTGTTACTGCAGGGCCGCGAAACAGCTGTGTGTTTAATATCATATTTGACTCAAATAATTTGAGTATAGGTGAACGGCGGGCGGTATAATCTATATATAGAGATGATATATTGTAGAGCCGATGAATGGGAGTCGGAGGCGGCGTGCTTAATATGGAATTCCACACTTTATTTTCCATTTAAGTTTAACAGCAGGGGAAACACATCTGCTACTTGCTACTCCAGCTAGCACACCACCACAACAACAACAACAACACGGTACACACCCTAACCGGTCCGTGGTGCAACACACACTAAACACAAACAGTGAATTATGTTCCCATAACGTTCCACCACACAAGCCCCCCCAGAATTCACCCATACACAAAGTCCGTGCGGTGGGGAGGAACGACAGGCCGACCACCACGACTCCGGAGAACGGGAGCCGGGGAGGCAACCCCTACAGGGGCGGCCGCTGGGAGAGGTGGGACCGGAACCGCAGGCCCCAATTTGGTGACAGGGGTCAAGGCCGGGGGCGACCCGTCGCGGAGGCCGTGCCAGCACCACCGGCTGCTCGGCTTTGGCCACGTGCTCGGCTTTGCCACCCAGGTCGACCACCAAGTGCTTGCCCCCGTGTTCCAAAACCCGGAAAGGCCCGTCGTAAGGAGGCTGCAGGGGGCCTCTGTGAGCGTCGTTCCGGATGAACACGTGCCCCGCTGAGCGAAGCCCCACGGGAACCCGGGACACCTGAGTGCCGTGCTGAGCAGTGGGGATCGGAGCAAAAACCTTAGCGGTGTCCTGCAGGAAAACTCGCTGGGCCGTCGCCGACCAGGGGGCCGATGCGTTGGGAAGGAAATCCCCTGGAACCCTCAGCGGCTGACCGTAAACCATCTCAGCCGTGGCACACTGCAGATCCTCCTTAGGCGCGGTCCTCAGGCCCATCATAACCCAAGGCAGCTTGTCGACCCAATTACCGTCCGTCAGCCCGGCTCTGAGGGCCGCCTTCATGGAGCGATGGAAACGCTCACAGAGACCGTTGGCCTGAGGGTGATAAGCGGTTGTCCGGTGGAGCTTAACCCCCAAACCCCCGGCCACAGCGTTCCAGAGCTCGGATGTGAACTGCGAACCGCGGTCCGAGGAAATGTAATGGAAATGGAAAGGGGTGCCGAAACGACACACCCATGTCGCAATGAAGGCCCGTGCTATGTCAGCCGCCGCTGTCGACGCGAGTGGGACCGCCTCCGGCCAACGTGTTGTCCTGTCCACCATGGTTAGGAGGTAGGAAAAACCCTGGGAGGAGGGTAATGGACCAACCAGATCGATGTTGACGTGGTCAAACCTCCTCTCAGGCACCAGGAATTTCTCCAGGGGGGCCTTCGTGTGGCGGTGCACCTTAGCACGCTGGTAAGCCACACACGTGCCGGCCCAAGCCCTCACGTCCTTTTTGAGCCCCCGCCAGACGAATTTGCGGCCACCATCCGCACCGAAGGCTTCCCGCCGGGGTGCGACAGGTTATGCACCGCCTCGAACACGGAACGCCTCCAGCTGGTGGGAACGACTGGGCGCGGCTGGCCCGTGGAGACGTCACACAGGAGAGCAACGCCTGCGTCGCCGAAAACCACATCCTCCAGGCGCAGCCCCACATCAGCCCCCTTCAGGGCCTGGACGCTGGGGTCCGTGACCTGGTCCATTGCCATGCGGGTATAGTCGAGGCCCAACTGGACGGCTCCGATGACGACCCTGGAGAGGCAATCTGCGACCAGGTTTGACTTACCAGCCACGTGCTGGATGTCCGTGGTGAACTCCGAGATGTAGGAAAGCTGTCGTTGCTGGCGAGCAGACCAAGGCTCCGCCACCTTGGACATGGCGAACGTGAGCGGCTTGTGGTCAACGAACGCCGTAAATTCACGGCCTTCCAGCAAAAATCGGAAGTGCCGCACGACCAGCCAGAGTCCAAGGAGCTCCCGGTCAAAAGCGCTGTACCTGCGTTCCCTGGGCGTTAGCTGGCGGCTGAAAAAGGCAAGCGGTTGCCAGGCGCCGTCCACCCACTGCTCATGCACCGCACCGACGACGTAGTCCGATGCATCGGTGGTAATGGAGATGGGGGCCGTGGGCGACGGATGCGCCAGCAAGGCCGCCTGAGCCAGCGCGGTCTTGACCTCCTTAAAGGCAACCTCAGCCTCCGTCGTCCAGTCGATCTCCTGGATGGGGGCCTTACCTTTCAACGCCTCATACAGCGGCCGCATAATGTGGGCGGCCCGGGCGATGAAACGGTGGTAGAAGGTCACCATCCCTAGGAACCCACGGAGTGACCGGGCCGTGTGCGGGCGAGGAAACGCTGCGACAGCCTCAACCTTCGCCGGCAGGGGTGATGCTCCGCCTTTGGTGACGCGGTGCCCAAGGAAGTCAATGCCAAACACCCCGAACAGACACTTTGCAGGGTTGATTATCAACCCGTGTTGGCTGAGCCTCGTAAAAAGTGCCCGGAGGTGAGACAGGTGTTCCTCCTCAGAACTGCTGGCGACGAGTATGTCGTCAAGGTAGACAAACACAAACGGCAAGTCCCGCAGCACCGAATCCATCAGGCGCTGGAATGTTTGCGCGGCGTTCTTGAGCCCAAAAGGCATCCGCAGGAACTCAAACAACCCAAATGGCGTTATCACCGCCGTTTTGGGAATGTCCAGGGGATGCATGGGCACCTGGTGGTATCCACGCACTAGGTCCACCTTAGAAAACACCCGTCTACCCGACAGGTGCACCGAAAAGTCGACAGGTGCACCGCTACCCGGTGTGCGGCACCGGGTAGCGGTCCGGTGTCGAAGCGTCGTTGAGGCAGCGGTAGTCCCCACACGGGCGCCAACCGCCATTAGGCTTGGGGACGATGTGCAGAGGAGACGCCCAAGGACTGTCAGACCGGCGGATGATACCCAGGCGTTCCATGGTTGAGAACTCTGCCTTCGCTACTGCGAGTTTAGAAAGGTTCAACCGCCGGGCCCTGGCGTAGACCGGGGGTCCCTCAGTGGTGACGTGGTGCTCCACCCCATGCTTGGTGGTGGGCGCAGAGAAAGTGGGCTCCGTCAGGTCCGGGAACTCGGCCAACAACCTGAGGTACTTGTCCGCACCCGACAGCGAACCTGACAGCCCGTTGTACACCGCTTTGCCAAGCGTACACACAAGGGAGGAAAACGTCAAGGCATCAACCAAGCGTTTGTTTCCAACGTCCACCAGGAGCCCGTGAGCACATAAAAAATCTGCCCCGAGGAGGGGAAAAGAAATGTCTGCTATGACGAAATCCCAGTTGAACCGCTGCCCCCCAACGCATAAACACATCGGCCTCACGCCATAAGTGCGGATGGGGCTGCCATTAGCTGTTGTCAACTGCGGTCCATGCCCCCCTCGAGCAACGTCCTCCCTCGACGCAGGAAACACGCTCTGCTGAGCGCCCGTGTCACAGAGAAACCGGCTTCCCGAGACACTGTCGCTAACGAAGAGCAGCCTGCTCGTGCCGCCAACGCTCAGGGCCACTACCGAGCGCCGGCCCTCTTGTTTCCCGGAGGCTTGTAGCTGCAGGGAGCGATGCGCTTCTTCGCCTTGGCCCCGAACCGCGCGTGGTAAAAACATTCTCCCGCGTCCCCACGCCGGCCTGGAACCGCCGCGGTCTGCTCCCCCCAAGCCCTCCTAACCGGCGAGGGAGCACCGAGCGTTGCAGCTAGCACATCTGCACCGGGCTGCTGGGTCGCCAGGAAAAAACGGTCAGCCTCCTCAGCCAGGGCGCGGGGTTCAGTAATGGTCGTGTTGGCCAGCGCCGTCTGAACCCGGGGCGGCAAGTGGCGCAGGAACGTCTCCACGAAAAAAATCCGGGGATCCTCCCCCCCCAGCAGATTCAGCATTTTCTCCATGAGCTGGGACGGCTTGCTGTCCCCCAAACTCTGAATATCCAGAATCTGGCGTGCCCTTTCCTTAGCAGATAAGCTAAATGTCTTAAGGAGAAGGGCTTTAATCGCCTCATATTTGCCGTGGCGTGGGGGATCCGCGACAAAACCGACTAACCTGGACGACGTGGAGCTCCCCAGCGCTGCCACCACGTGAAAATA
>CM051001.1:14873788-14993788 GCA_027704905.1 Muraenolepis orangiensis
TGTAACTGCCTCTGTGTTCAGTTTGAGTTTTGGTTCCTACCAGTTTTTGGTTCCTACCTAAATGCTGTAGAGTAAGAGCGGAACTAATGGTTGAAGCGCACAGTGTTCCGGGGACGTTTTATGAAATCTCGATATAAGAGAAAGTTCCGTCACAGTTAGTCAGTTCGGTCGATCAGTTCAGTCAGTGAAGTTCCATAATTTCCTCTCTTATTGCATGCAGCCAATAAGGTACGTTTGGTGTTGTGGTTGTTAGCTGTGTGTAAGCTCAAGCCAGGTAGCTAAAGTGCTAACGAAATGTTTGCTAAGTGAGTTTATTGTTATTATTATTGCAGAAGGATTTAATGTGTTTTGTAGGTTAAGTTCATTTTGGTTAACAATATTGTAAAGACATGTGACACTAAGAGACGAAGTAGAAATAATATGGATGTATGTTGTTATTGTTTGATCTGTGATTTATTGTATTTCATGTGTGTGTTTCGCAGTTCTCACGGTCTGGATTTGAATAAATCCTACCAGTATCATAAAGAACGCATAGCTGTCATCATTGCATGAGAGGGAGTTACAGTGAGAACTTACTGCTCCATAAGACAGCATCAGAAAGCAGTGAGTAACAACATTAAACCAAGTAAAGATGTCTGAGAGTGGCAGCCAGCGTGTGGTTGTTGTGGATGTGCATTGCACAGACATGCAGGCACAAGCACCTGACAAAGAGGGTGCAAATGAAGGCAGTGCAACCGTGCAACCACAAAGGGAAGAAGGCACAATAGTTAGCAACCCCGCTTCCTCAGAAGAGCCACGAAGAGGCCAAAGAGTCCGCATGTTGACGGAAAAGGGTCAAGAATTGCATGATGAGCAAATAAGAAAAGTGGCACATCGTTTCAGTGTGGGCTATGAGAAGTGGAAAAATGTTGCTAAAGAAGCTAACCAAGCGCTGTGTGCACCAAGTTCAGACGACCTGCTGGATGGACACGTCACTAAAGTATGCAGTGCCTCTAGGAGTCTGAATGAGGTTTATGACGATTGGAAGCGCATTGAGGTGCCTGACCATAACACACGTCGCAGAGTCGACACCTGTGAATCAGTAACAAAGAAGATTTGTAATAATGCAATGGACCTTTTAGACACAAGAAAGGCTAAAGGTCAAATGCATGAAGAACAATTCATGGAAGAGATAGTGTCTGTAGCCTCAGGCAAGACAGGCACCAGCTCTCGCCACACTAAATTCTCCTCTGCAAGCAGAACAAGTGCAGCGGCTGAGGTTGCTGCTAACCAAGCCACCTTAAAGGTCCTGCTAGAGCAAGAGCGTCATATTGAAGAACTTCAAAGACTTGAAGCTGAAGACAGGAGACAGGAGGCTGAAGCCGCCCAGGTAAAAGCCAAGATGGAGGCTGAAACTGCAGAAAGACAAAGAGTGCTAGAAGCCAAACGCAGAGAATTAAATCGATTGGAAACTATTAAGAAGTTAAAGGCTGCCAAGGCACGACAGCAAGTGTATGAGCAGAGCGAATGTTCAGCTCAAGCAGCTAAACGAAGTGATTGCTCAGATGAAGAAGTAAATGAGCTTCTCCATCGACGTGTCTCTGTGAAGAGTGAAGTGGAAATCAAGCCTCAAACTAGCCTATTACAGCACCGTTCTCCACCACGAGCTGTATCACAAACAAGGCAAGAAGACAGATCTGAAGACAGCACCGCAACGCTTGTCAGATTGTTCGCAGAAACCATCAGTGCAAGTCGCATTCCTATACCTGAACCTACAGTGTTCAATGGCGACCCACTCAGATACAACGACTGGAAGGTGTCCTTTCAGACGCTTGTTGGCAGGAAGAACATACCAGCCGAAGAGAAGATATATTATCTGCGCAAGTACGTGGGTGGATCTGCCAAGAAGGCCATAGAGAGCTACTTCTTACTAGGCACAGAGTCAGCCTATTATGCAGCATGGCACATCCTAGATGAGCGATATGGCGATCCATTCCTCATTGCCAAGGCCTTCAGAGATAAGATTGAGTCATGGCCCAAGATAAGTTCCAAATGCAGTATGGAACTTCAAGAACTCGCCGACTTCCTGCGCAGCTGTGAGGCTGCCATGTCTCAGGTCAGAGGTCTTGAAATACTTAATGATTGCAACGAGAACCAGAAAATACTCTTCAAACTTCCAGACTGGCTGACTTCAAAATGGCATAGGAAGGTCATGGCCACAGAAGAAGAAACTCGCATGTTCCCGAGTTTCAGCCAGTTTGTCAAGTTCCTCACACGTGAAGCCAGAATCGCTTGTCACCCAGTAACCGCTCGTCATGCTCTGAAGGCAGGGGAGAGTATTCTGGACAAGGGTTCCAGGAGCAGAGATCCTGGAGCAAGGGTTTTAGCAACCAGCTCAGATGAGAAAGCCGTCGCCACAGGCTGTGTCTTCTGTGAGAGGGCAGGACACAGTCTGCAGAAGTGTCGCAAGATTATGCAGATGACAATCAGTGAACGAATTAAGTTTGTCCAAGAGAAGAGCTTGTGTTTCGGCTGTCTGAAGTCTGGCCATCGCTCCAAGGACTGTAGAGATAGAAACACCTGCGACACCTGTGAGAGAAAACATCCAACTTGCCTCCATGATGATCGCACCAAGGAAGAAAGGATGTCAACAAGGCCGGATGGAGCAAGGAACAGTGAAAAGTACAAAGAAAGAGAGAATAATCAGCCACAAAACCAGGCAGAGAGACCATCACGTGAGGCGACATCGTTTAGAGTCATCCAGAATGATGGGAACACTCATACATCCACAATAGTTCCAGTGTGGGTGTCATCTACAAGTGAGCCAAGTCGTGAGGTTCTGGTGTACGCACTCCTCGATACACAAAGTGACACAACCTTTATCCTCGAAGAGACAGCAAAGGCTCTCAACACAAAAGGTGAACCAGTTCAGCTAAAGCTCTCCACGCTAGCTTCAAGAAACACAGTCGTGTCCTGTTGGAAGCTGACAGGTCTACAAGTAAGAGGATTCAATTCAGACAAGATAATCACTCTGCCAGTGACTTACTCAAGAGAGTTTATCCCTGCAAACAGAGACCATATTCCCACACCAGAGACAGCGAAGGCATGGCCTCATCTTGAACACATTGCAGATGAGATCGCTTCTCAGCAAAGCTGTGATGTTGGCCTGTTAATTGGCTACAACTGTGCTCAAGCCCTCATTCCAAGACAAGTGGTGACTGGTGAGGAACATCAGCCGTTTGCTCAGAGAACAGACTTGGGCTGGAGTGTGGTGGGATATGGTAAACCGTGTCTCAACTATGGAGATACAATCGGAATCAGTCACCAAGTCATTGTGAAGCAAGTGACGCCAGGTCTACCGTCCTCTTCCGACCTCACAAGTGAAGTGCACTATGTCTGTAGAACACAGATCAAGGAAGTTGTGTTACCTGCAGATGCCATAAAGATGCTGGAGTCTGACTTCGCTGAAAGAGTGTCAGAAGCCAGCCCCATCTCTCAAGAGGATCTAAGGTCGAAAATGGAGAAGGGCATCAAGTTAAAGAGCGACGGTCATTATGAAATGCCGCTGCCATTCAAGAAGGAAAGGCCTAACTTACCTGATAACAAGATCTGTGCTATCCATCGTCTCAATTGCTTAGAAAGAAAGTTGAGAAGAAACGATCAGTACCACAAAGACTACAAGACCTTCATGGATGGGACCATAACCCGCGGAGATGCAGAAAGGGTCCCAGAGGAAGACATCTACAAAGCTCCAGCTTGGTATATCCCACATCATGGGGTGTATCATCCACAAAAGCCTGGGAAGATACGTGTTGTCTTCGATTGCTCCGCCAAGTACCAAGGGACATCCTTGAACGACTATCTCCTGACGGGTCCAGAGTTGACAAACACCTTAGTGGGAGTTCTGTATCGCTTCCGAAGAGGTCCTGTGGCAAATCGTGTAGAACGCATCAAGCAAAGCACAGAGTCTACACAATGGAAGCCCAGACTTTCTTTGGCAGAAAGAGTTACCAAGTGGAGAAGTCAAGGTGGGAGAGATCGCAAGTGACGACCCTGAACTTAAGAAGGCCCAGGTTCTCAACACCCAGGCGCAGTCGGAAGTGACCTTTCCTGTGGAGGCCAAGGACCGAAGTTATTGTATTTAGTTTTGTTTACTTTCTATGTAGTATGTTGGTTCTAAGTCATTGTAAAATCATATACAATTGATATGTTTGGTGGGAGTGTAACTGCCTCTGTGTTCAGTTTGAGTTTTGGTTCCTACCAGTTTTTGGTTCCTACCTAAATGCTGTAGAGTAAGAGCGGAACTAATGGTTGAAGCGCACAGTGTTCCGGGGACGTTTTATGCCGACGCACACGCGTGTAGAAATCTCTATATAAGAGAAAGTTCCGTCACAGTTAGTCAGTTCGGTCGATCAGTTCAGTCAGTGAAGTTCCATAATTTCCTCTCTTATTGCATGCAGCCAATAAGGTACGTTTGGTGTTGTGGTTGTTAGCTGTGTGTAAGCTCAAGCCAGGTAGCTAAAGTGCTAACGAAATGTTTGCTAAGTGAGTTTATTGTTATTATTATTGCAGAAGGATTTAATGTGTTTTGTAGGTTAAGTTCATTTTGGTTAACAATATTGTAAAGACATGTGACACTAAGAGACGAAGTAGAAATAATATGGATGTATGTTGTTATTGTTTGATCTGTGATTTATTGTATTTCATGTGTGTGTTTCGCAGTTCTCACGGTCTGGATTTGAATAAATCCTACCAGTATCATAAAGAACGCATAGCTGTCATCATTGCATGAGAGGGAGTTACAACTATACTGTAAACAACACTATATACTGCCTATGATATGCTATATACTTTAACAACACTATATACTGTACTGTGTACAATACTTTATACAAAACAACACTATAACAATACTGTACATCAGGGGTTCCAAACCTTTTTTGTGACACGGACCGGCAGATACATGAAAAAAATCTCGCGGACCGGTTGTCAATTTTCGCGGACCGGTTGTCATGTGCTCCGCGCAAGTACGTGGAGCACCCGTAAAAAAAACCCCGGCTCGTTCGCGGGTGCGAGCCGGCTCCCGTCGTTCACTTATTAAAAGAGCCGACTCTTTGAGCCGGCTCGTTCGCGACCGACACATCACTAGCGCGTGCAACTGAAAGTCTCTCGTTATGCCGCCGATATATATTTAATCTATATATATAGATTATACCGCCCATATATACCACTATATAATCTATATATAGATTATACCATATATATAATCTCTATATATAGATTATACCGCCCGCCGTTCACCTATACTCAAATTATTTGAGTCAAATATGATATTAAACACAGCTGTTTCGCGGCCCTGCAGTAACACCTCCACGGCCCGGTACCGGTCCGCGGCCCGGCGGTTGGGAATCCCTGCTGTACATAATAGAAATAACAATAAAGTGACTGAGTGACGTATTTTTTGTCACTTTTATCTAAAGATCGTTTATCTAATGTCGTTAAGAGAAAAAAACCCCGCATAATTAGCTTCAAGTCGCATTTACCAGCCAGAAGACGTAACTGAACCTGCGTAACTGGAGACGTTACTGCACCGTTGGTAGTAGGGATACTCCGATCGACCGTCGATCATTTTCGGCTGATATTAACTCTAAACCGATCGATCGGAGCTCTCAAAAACGACCGATCAGAAGAGCCAATCAGATGGAGGAAAATACGCAAAATACATTTTCTCGGTGCAGTCTGCAAAGAAAATGCAATGTGTGTGAAGCAGAAATGCCGGCAGCACTGCCGAAAGCCACCGGTAAATACAGATCGATCATATTGGTCTCCTAGATCGTTTATTTTATTTTGGGTGGGTATGATTGCTCAACATATGTGTGCTTTATCTCGTAGTGCCGCTTCACAATGCCGCTTGAACAAATGAGACGTACTTGGTCTGCCTACCTTTCTGTTTTAAGAGCTCTCCATGTGAAATTACTCAGACTGTTTCTCTCTCCGTCTCTGTGTGTGTGTGTGTGTGTGTGTGTGTGTGTGCGTGTGTCTGCTCGCTCACTGACTGCAGTGTTTTGATTGGTTAAGTCGCGTGAGAGGATTTGATCTCTTGGCCGTAGTTTGAACGCAGTCAGAAAAAACCCATATATAAGTCGCTTCGGAGAAGAAGTCCGGACCAGCCAGACAGCCAAAAAAGGTGCGACTTATAATAATATGCACGGAAAATACGGTACATCTGATGAATTGTGCAAAAAGCATTTTAAAGGGCGATTAGTGCAGCAGCATCATAAGTACAACATTTTAAACAGCAGTGAAAAACAGGGTGTGGAAACTGGAGGAAAGGAAGTGAAGTGTCTCACCTCTGAGGGTTGGGCTCGTTCTTCTTGTCCCGGTCATGTCGGATCATCCTGCAGTTCCCCACCACGCCACTGGGGCGAGATATGGACATACCCCTGGAGGACAACCTGCACACACACACACACACACACACACACACACACACACACACACACACACACACACACACACACACACACACACACACACACACACACACACACACACACACACACACACACACACACACACACACACACACACACACACACACACACACACACACACACACACACACACACACACACACACACACACACACACACACACACACACACACACACACACACACACACATTGGATGGTGATGGCAGCAATAGCAGAGGCGGTTTTAAAACCAGCTTTATAACCAAAGCATCAATCATCAATCAATTTAAATGTGTGACATTCCAACACACAGCGTCAGTTTGTGAACGGGTAATTCAAGCAGACCAGAGGATGCGGAAGTGATGTCCTTCATTGTTTCGGACTATGTCACATTTTGACTCGATCACACCAGCGTACGGCTTTAAACCCAGTGACAAACAGACAGAGACAAACAAGAGAGAGAGACACACACACAGCTCATTTAGCTATCTTTTTTTTATAAAGAAAATAATTTTATTTGAAAATAATGATAACACACATCACACACTGTGTTCAAATTTGCCTAACTTGGCAAACAAAAACAAAACAGGCTAGATAGATTGCAATGAAACAGTAGTGCAATAAAACGTTAGTGCAATAAAATTGTAGAGCAATGAAACAGAACATCAGTCTATTGGTCACATCAAGTCTTCTCATTCAACTCGTCTTCTACATCGCTGGGTTGTTCCTCTCACTCCCGCTATCGTCACTCACGGTGTCTGCTCCCCGTCTCCTCCCACACCACGTCATCCATCCATGGCATTTGATACGCAGCATTTCTTAACCCATTAATGATGCTTTCTGGGGAAACGTCAGCCCATGCTTGCAAGATCCATTCACAGAGCAAACTTACTGCAGGCTTTTGGATTTTTCCAGACGGTGTCAGTGCGTGATGACCAGCCAGGAGCCACTCTGTATCTCTTGCGCAGATTAACCTTGAATGGTTTGTTAACGACCACATCCAACACCTGCAGCTGGCTTGTCATTCCGCCCGGTATGATCACTAGGTCACCATTCAACTCTTTCACTTGATTTTTGACTGGCTCAGTCAAGTGTCCACGGAAAGCATCCAGAATCAATATATTCCTCTTCTTTCTGAGTCCCCCACGTCGTCTGCCCCACACCACCTTGAGCCAGTCCACCACAAGCTCCGTCTCCATCCAGCCCTTTGCCTGGGCACTACCATAATGCCAGCTGGCTGCCTCTTTAGGTACAGTCACTGCCTCTTTAGGTACAGTCACTGCCTCTTTAGGTACAGTCTTGTGTTGGGAGGGTTCAGAAAATGCCTCTATTTAAAGTTTCGCAGTAAAACATACACCCCCCATTCTTTAAGATGATCAGAACTACTCTAATAGATTATCAGAACTACCCACATCTTATTAGACTTCCAAGTCAGTAGATGGCGCTCCTGCGCTCCTGTGAACCATAGAGGAAACACTTGTCTTGGCCCTACCATGCGCAGCTCAGTAATAAACCGCTGCCGGCTGAGCAAGGCATGAGAATGTAACGTGTCTTGTTCTTCATGTGTCACATGTAAGCATATAACTATCTAAAACATTCCCAAGGGTGTTAAAACTAATGTGAACTGTCAGTGACATGTTTTGTAACGTTTTGAGTGTACCTGAAGTAAGTTTGGACGAGTAGTTGTATTGTTTTGTGGAGTTGAATAATGGCTGCTGCCAGGTAGTTTGTTCCACTGTGTTTCAGCACAGAAAGCACACGTGGTGCGCGTGCACGTGCTTGTGTGACTGAAAACGTGTTCATGTTATTTTCTGTATTTGAGCGAATGGTATTTTGAGTAAAGAATACAGAAGGGTTATTGTTTTGCACTTTATTTTGGTTTTATGAAGAATACATTGTATTTTTGTATTATTTGATTTATTGTGAAGTACACTGTCTGTTGGACTGTTAAACAATATTTTTGATGTTGAGAACTTGAAAAATGATTGTGATGTTGAGATGCTGCATGTTCAGTAATAAACCGCTGCCGGCTGAGCAAGGCATGAGAATGTAACGTGTCTCGTTCTTCATGTTTCACAGATCCACAGTGCACCATGCCTGTGTATCACTTGGACCGACCCAGACTCCCCTAGGTCTGAGGCCGGTAACACTTGCGTTTTAAAACCACGTACGGGGACGTTTTGTCCCATCTGCGAGGCGACGTTAACATGACAGTTACTCGGCTCTTCTCGTTTCCAGTTGACTTCACAATCACTGATTTGTCGCCTTTCTTATGCACAGTGACATATGTTGGCATGTCAAAATACACAGGCGTTTGATCAGCATTGCCCATCTGATCAAGGGGGTATGAGTGCTTCTTCCTTAACTTGATCACATATCGCTGATAAGACAGTAGCTTCTCTCTGAAGTCTGAGGGCAGGCGCTGGGCTTGTCCTGCCTCGCAATGACAGGTGTTTGATGTCTCTGCTTCGTTTATCACCATTATCTTAAAATTGGCATCGTAACTTCGTCTCTCCTGTTTATTAACTTGCCCTACTTTTGAGCCACTTTTTTCAAGTTGGTCGCTGTGTCTCTCCATTTCTATCTCCCCAGGTAACTGTTTTTATGTACTGTTACTTTAAGACTTTGAGTTACTTTGAGTGTCGTGCGGTGTCTCGGAACACTCGTTTGGCGCGATCTGTTGTTGCGCAATTACGGTACATCGAAAAGTCTAAACCCCGATTATAAGACGACCCCTCTTTTTCAAAAACATTTGTAGGAAAAAAACCCTGTCTTATATTCGGGTCAATACGGTATATTGTAGTGCCGAAAGATGGGAGTCGGAGGCGGTGTATCAAAAGAGGAACTTGTGGTTTTATTAGCCATATAAAAACACACAGTAGCAACTAGAACGCTAACCGGAACAAGAACAAGTCCGGTGCTCAAAACAGTCCGTGCGGGAGCACGCCCCCCCAACCATAGTTCCCAGGTGAATTATGTAACTCACCACACAAGCCCCCCAGAATTCACCCATAGTCAAAATCCCCGCGCCGGGGAGGGACCACTACCCGACCCCGGCGAGTAAGGACGACGGGTGTCGAGGAGGGCGGGGCAGCCAGTGCGTCCGCGCCCTCGACAAAATTGGAGGGTAAGGGTGCCAACGAGGCGGGAACTCCAACAGGGTTAAGGGGGCGGGGACGGGACGGGAGGACGGCCCCGACGTGGGGGTTGGGCCAACTCCAATGGCCTGGAAACGTCCACATGAGCCGGCTTAATCCTGTCCACGGAGACCGTCTCCGCTTTGCCGCCAACGTCCACCACCAAGGTCTTATCCCCGTGTCTTATGACCCTGAACGGGCCGTCGTAAGGGGGACGTAGGGGACCGCGGTGGGCATCGTGACGGATGAAAACAAAACCTGCCGAGCGCAGACCGGGGGACACCTGGAACGCAGGAGCGCCGTGCAGCGACGTGGGGACGGGAACGAATGCCCCGGCGGTCTCCAGTAGGGAGGAGCGCTGCCTGGCCGCAGACCAGGGCATGTTGGCCTCCGGAATAAAATCCCCGGGGACCCGTAGAGTCTGGCCGTACACCAGCTCCGCCGACGAGGACTGCAGGTCCTCTTTAGGGGCGCACCTGAGGCCAAGCATCACCCACGGAAGCTTATCCACCCAGTTGCCATCCGTCAAGCTAGCGCGTAGGCTTGCCTTCATGGATCGGTGGAACCGCTCACACAAACCGTTAGCCTGGGGGTGATAGGCGGTGGTGCGATGTAGCTTGACCCCCAGAACTTCAGCAACCGCACTCCATAGCTCCGACGTAAACTGGGAACCGCGGTCAGAGGAGAGGTCGGACGGTGTCCCGAAACGCGCGACCCACGTGCCGATGAATGCGCGGGCCACGTCGGAAGCTGCCGTTGAGGTGAGGGGAACGGCCTCGGGCCAGCGGGTCGTCCTGTCCACCATAGTGAAGAGGTAGGTGAACCCATGAGATGTGGGAAGTGGACCCACGAGGTCCACATTAACGTGGTCGAACCTCCTCTCGGGAACCGTAAAAGGCTCGAAAGGGGCTCTAGTGTGTCGGTGCACCTTAGCCCGTTGACAGGCCACGCATGTGTCAACCCAGGTCTTCACGTCCTTCTTGAGTCCCTGCCACACAAATTTTTGCGACACTAGCCTCACGGAAGGCTTCCTGCCGGGGTGGGAAAGGTTGTGTATCGCCTCAAAAACGGGTCGGCGCCAGTTCACAGGGACTAGCGGCCGGGGTTGGCCCGTGGAGACATCACACCACAACATTGCGCCTGAGTCGCCGACTGCGACCTCCTCCAGGCGCAACCCCGTGTCTGAAGCTCTGAGGGTCTGGATCCCGTGGTCCAAGGCTTGGTCCGTGCTCATGCTGGCGTAGTCGAGGCCCAGCTGCACGGCTCCGATGACCGCTCTGGAGAGGCAGTCCGCGACCACGTTGTCTTTCCCAGCGATGTGTCGGATGTCTGTCGTATACTCCGATATATACGACAGCTGTCGCTGTTGGCGGGCGGACCACGGCTCTGCCACCTTGGACATGCAGAATGTGAGCGGTTTGTGGTCCACAAACGCTGCAAAGTCCCGACCTTCCAGCAGGAACCGGAAGTGGCGAATCGCCAACCAGAGGCCAAGTAGTTCTCTGTCGAACGTGCTGTACTTGCGTTCCCTGGGGGTCAACTGCCGGCTGAAAAAGGCGAGCGGTTGCCAGGCGCCGTCGACCCATTGCTCGTGTACCGCTCCGACGGCATAGTCGGACGCATCGGTGGTAATAGCGATAGGGGCCTTGTGCGACGGGTGAGCCAACATGGCGGCTTGGCTCAGGGCGGCCTTGGTGGCATCGAAGGCGGACTCCCTTTCGGCCGTCCAGTCGATGGTCTGGCCGGGGGACTTGTCCTTGAGAGCCTCGTACAGCGGGCGCATGGTGTGGGCGGCCCGGGGGATGAACCGGTGGTAAAAGGTTACCATCCCGAGGAACTCCCGGAGCGCCCGAGCTGTGTTTGGTCGGGGAAAAGCGGATACAGCTTCCACTTTCGCCGGGAGGGGGGCGGCCCCCTCTTTGGTGATGAGATGACCGAGGAAGTGGATGGAGGACACCCCGAACAGACACTTTGCCGGGTTGACAATAAGGCCGTGTTGGGTAAGCCTTTCGAAAAGGATCCGCAGATGTGCCTGGTGCTCCTCCTCAGAGGAGCTGGCGACGAGTATGTCATCTAAGTAGACAAAAAGGAATGGCATGTCCCTTAGTGTCGCATCCATTAACCGCTGAAAGGACTGCGCTGCGTTTTTAAGACCAAACGGCATGCGCAAGAACTCAAAAAGTCCGAACGGCGTGACTACCGCCGTTTTGGGGACGTCTGAGGGGTGTACCGGAACCTGGTGGTAGCCACGCACCAGGTCCACCTTGGAGAACACCAGCTTGCCCGCCAGGTGTGCAGAGAAGTCCTGGATGTGAGGGACCGGGTAGCGGTCCGGAGTAGTAGCGTCGTTAAGGCGGCGGTAGTCTCCACACGGCCGCCACCCGCCGTCTGGCTTGGGGACGATGTGGAGCGGTGATGCCCACGGGCTGTCTGAGCGGCGGATGATGCCCAGACGTTCCATATTGGCAAACTCAGCCTTAGCGACCGCCAGCCTGTCAGGGTTGAGCCGTCGGGCCCTAGCGTAGACCGGAGGGCCGTTAGTGTCGATGTGGTGCTCGACCCCGTGTTTAGTAGTGGCGGCGGAGAAAGTGGGTTGCGTCAAGCTGGGAAACTCACCGAGAAGTCGCTGGTAGCTGTTACCTTCCGAGAGTGAGCTGGAGAGCCCGCCGTATGCTGCCTCGCCGCGGACGCATGCGAGCGAGGAAAACGTCATAGCGTCCACCAGGCGGCTGTTCTTAACGTCCACCAGCAGCCCGTGGGCGCACAGGAAATCCGCGCCGAGGAGGGGGAAAGAGATGTCGGCCGTGACAAAGTCCCATGTGAACCGCTGTCCCCCGAAACACAGGTCTACTGTCCTCGTGCCATAGGTGCGGATAGGGGTGTCATTAGCGGACATCAAACGCGGGCCGTGGTCTCCTCTTGCGGTGTCGCCCACAGAAGCTGGCAGGACGCTCCTCTGAGCCCCGGTGTCGCAAAGGAATTTGCGCCCGGAGCAAGAGTCCCTGATGAACAGGAGCCGGTTTGTTATGCCCACGCTCGCGGCCACTACTGAGCGCAGGCCCTGTCGTTTCCCGTCGGCTTGTAGTTACAGGGGGGAACGCACTTGTTGGCTTTTGGTCCGAAACGAGCGTGGAAATAACACATGCCAGTGTTAGCACGGCCGTTAGCGGTCCCGGTGCTCCCGCCGGCTAGCACATCCCTGCCAGGCGGGGTGTAGCTACGTGTCGGGGCCAGTACTTCTGGGGCGAAACACTGGGTAGCCAGGAAGTAACGGTCAGCCTCTTCAGCCAACTCGCGGGGCTCCGTTATGTGGGTGTTAGCGAGCGCTGTCTGGACGTGTGGCGGCATATGTTGCAGAAACATCTCCATGAATAAAAAATTAGGCTCCTCCGCACCTAGCAGTTTTAGCATGATGTCCATGTGTACGGAGGGCTTGTTGTCTCCTAGGCCACGCATCGCCAAAAGACGTCGGGCTCGTTCCCGTCGGGACAACTCGAAAGTCTTAAGCAGATAGCTCTTGAAAGCCTCATATTTACCCAGGAAGGGGGGATTGGTAATGAAGCTTACCGACCGAGACGCCGTGGAGCTACCCAGTGCCGTGACAACGTGTAGATAGCGTGTCTCGTCATCGTCTATCCCGCGGAGGGCGAGTTGAGCGTCCGTCTGTGCGAACCATGCCGCGGCTGCATTTTCCCAAAATTCCGGCAATTTCACGAAAAAGGGGCTAATTGCCATGTTCTGTTCTGTCTCGGATACTTCGACGAGACTTATGTCGGGGTCACCAATGTAGTGCCGAAAGATGGGAGTCGGAGGCGGTGTATCAAAAGAGGAACTTGTGGTTTTATTAGCCATATAAAAACACACAGTAGCAACTAGAACGCTAACCGGAACAAGAACAAGTCCGGTGCTCAAAACAGTCCGTGCGGGAGCACGCCCCCCCAACCATAGTTCCCAGGTGAATTATGTAACTCACCACAATATCGTATATCGCGATGCAGCCTAAAAATACCGGGTTTTGGTCCGTATCGCCCAGCCCTACTTGGGACCAGTGCTTTTAATCACACACATACCTGACATTATGTGGCTCTATTCGGATGAGAGATGGAGTGTGTGTGGGGGTCAGGACCAGTGCTTTTAATCACACACCTACCCGACATTATTAGCCTATTCCGCCCACCTTTCGAGACGTATATGCTCTCCTTGTCAAAGTGCAAACTGCAGACATACGCGCTACCCCTGAGAACATGAAACGAGGGACCTTCATCCTCTGTAGAGTATTAGGTCATTTACGTCCTTATACCTACTGTGAGCGTATATTGTTCTGTTATATGTATTACGGTAGGATTCTAATTGGAAATGACGTCACCACATCAACGTGTACATCCTGGCGCTGCCGCGCAGTCGCAGTCTGTCTATGATCACCTCATGGCATGTTCGTGTAAGCCAACGCAAATAAATATGCCGGATAGGCTTAAGATATGAATGTGTCCTGCCTACTTTGTATCCTACGCAAGGAACAGCTGAGTATCCACTCTACTGCTCTACATCCTCCTTATCAGCCTCACATGAGACTTGCGGAGGAGTTTGTCTTTGGGGAAATTGTGTAAACTGAGGTAGGGCTGTCTTTGTTTAGACATTGAGCAACCTACAATAACAGAGAGGAGAGGAGGCGTTGGCTAATCATGCACGCAGGTAGTAGTGTCCGTCAGAAACAACGTCAGAAGCAAACATTTATTATTTTTCTTAATCTAAAAACAACATATGTATGTAGAATTGATTTTAAACCCAAATTTAAATTATCTCAAGCTTATTTTCATTTGTAGTAGTATTTTGATAGTATTACTGTACAACATGTTTTACAATTGATTTTAACGTTGTTTTTTTTTTTTTTTTTTTTAAACACTGAGATTCCAGGGATCCCTCCGAGTACCACCAGCAGGGAGCGTAAGTACCACCGGTGGTACGCGTACCACAGGTTGAGAATGGCTGCATTAGACAACTTGAAACAGAAGAGACGATTGGCTGTAGTAATGCGATGCGCTTGGTTTGACATAAAGGCCTAAGATTCAAAACACTATTCACAGTAGAATAGTCAGGCAAGCAACATGGCTCCGTGCTAATAAACAACCAGTCTGTTCCCTGGGCCTACAACAAACATATTTTTTGCAGGGGCTGTATCCATAGCCACATTTGAATATCCAGATAGGCTCCATTATAGAGGGAGCAGCAAACTTTGGGTCAGCAAGCTGGAATTTGGCCTGAGCAGGCCAGAGATACCAGGGGGGGGGGGGAAGAGAGAGAGAGAGAGAGAGAGAGAGAGAGAGAGAGAGAGAGAGAGAGAGAGAGAGAGAGAGAGAGAGAGAGAGAGAGAGAGAGAGAGAGAGAGAGAGAGAGAGCCTATGTAAACACCCTTTCCTCCAGATAAATATAGATAAGAGAACATCAAATAAATAAGAGAACATCAAATAAATAAGAGAACATCAAACATGATGGCTGAAAAAAACATTTTAACCAGTTAACATTTACCACTTGGCTACTTCTCCAGTGTCACAAATGCAAACACAAACAACCCTACATTTCTCTTCGACACTAAAATGTTTATGGCAAAAACAACCTTGGAAAGTGGGCTCCTCTCTGGGAACACGACTTGTGGGGAGTTTTGGGTTATTCAAAGACAAAATCCATTGAAAAAAAAAGGAAAGTGCCTTCAT
This sequence comes from Muraenolepis orangiensis, assembly GCA_027704905.1. Lineage (NCBI taxonomy): Eukaryota > Metazoa > Chordata > Actinopteri > Gadiformes > Muraenolepididae > Muraenolepis > Muraenolepis orangiensis. The sequence goes on from CM051001.1 coordinate 14,889,090, forward strand.
GCACTTCAGCATAATCTCCTTGGATGAACTTGCTATACTTACACAGCCTTCTTAACCCACCTTAACCTATGCTGGACCCTGTCCCTACCAATGTTCTTAAAGAGCTCTTCCCAAAAGATTGGACATGAAAATAATTGTAGTCAACCAAACCACTTGAGTCACCTGATGGTAAACATCATATTTGAACCCTTTCAGTCTGGGTTTTTGCACACTGTGACCAGTGTGCAAAAAGATCATCTCCTTACCATGGGCAGCTGCTGCTGCTTCACATTGCGAAACATTGTGTCCTTTTACCGAGCGCACCATCTGTGTAACAGTCTGCCACTTAATAATGTAATCAAGAAAGACTCAAATCTGAACCAAATCAAAGCCAGCACTAGCCCCTCCCCCCTGCTGCCGATGGGTACTAGACTAGAGGTTTCCTACATGTTCCTTGTCCATCCTGCCCCATCTTATCACAATGCTGTCTCAGTTTAAGTGTGTACACTGAAGGCTACCAGCTTGCTCATCAGCCACCATGATCACCATGAACAATTAAAAAAAAAAGAAGCATAATTGTATTAAAATGTTTGCTTGTAAATACTACGCATGTCACTTATGGCACCCATTGCAATCCTAACCCTCCCTGGAAGGAGGGATCCCCCACGGTGTTCCTTATCAAGGTTTCTCTCTCGATCATTCAGGAGTTTCCAGCCCTCGGGGTAGGATTGGGGGGGGGGTGGGTGTCATAAACATGTGGCCTGTAAAGCCCTTTGGGACTGTAAGTGTGATCAAGGGCTATACAAATACAATTAACTTTCCAATTAATTGTACTAACTACTACTTGGACACTGGACACACACAAAGAGGGTAAAATGGGGGTAAGATTAATTATGGGCAATCAATTACAGTTGACACATACAGTTTGGCTCAGATCCGGATCCAAATCCTGATTCGGGAGGAATTCTTTAGCATTGGGAGGTAGGGTAGCAAAAAAAAAAAATCATCTCATAGGTAAGTTACTAACATATTTGCATACAACTTGGTGAGGGTTTAGGTGGAATGCCAATTATGTTTTAAGAACATTTAGGGTAATATCAGGATATGAATCCTGACGCCCGCAGATCCGGATCCAGGAATCAGTTTGAAGGATTCTTTGGCATCAGGAGACAGGGGGCAAAGGGGACATTTTGGTGTGACGGAGGTATGGGCTCTACTTTAGTTATTTATATTTGACTTTGCATGTCTTGATTGCCGCGACGCTGCTGGACGCATGCATCCCCCAGTACCTGAACCGACTCCAGCAGCAGTACAGCAGTATTACCTGTTGTAGATGTCATCGTCTTCGCCCCCCCAGCCCCAGTAGTTGTTGGAAAAGCCGTTGATCTTCAGGAACTGCTCCTTGCTCATGGACGACACGCCCCCAAAGTACTGGTAGTACGGTAACCTACGGCAACCGGCGAAGAGAGGTGGGAAATCTTAACAGATTTGAAACAATATGAACTGACGAAAAAACATTCCAACTCAACACCAGCCACAAGGGGACACACACACACACACACACACAGGAATGTTTGGAAGGGGGTTCCATCAGACGATCAATTTTTTTTATATTAAATACTTTTATTTAATATATAAATATTGCACTCTTATTAGGCAGTTGTGTTCAGCCTAAATTATCGAATTGAAGATTGTGTTGAACATGTCAGTCGGCTCACACCATCAACTCAGGAGCATTGCTAAATGAAGGTTTGTCAAGTCAAGTTTGTCACTTCACAATAAACACAAGTATAACGCAGTGGGTGAAAATCTTATGTGCAATACCCGACGACAAACAGCAGTTATAAAAATAAGATAAAAATTGAATAAAACAGAATAGAATAAAAGTAAAAAAATCAAATAAAAAATGCAATTTATAAAATGCAATATATGGGCACAGAAAGAGCAATATGTATATATAAATCAATGTAATAAAATATACATTGTTATATGATATATATATATATATATATATATATATATATATATATATATATATATATATATATATATATATATATATATACACGCCCTTGTTCAGCAGCCTGATGGCCTGACTGTGGAAGCTATCTCGGAGTCTATTTGTACGGCACTTGATACTGTGGTATTGCCTGCCTGACGGTAAAAGTGAATACAGTTCGTGGCTGGGGTGGGCAATGTATTTTATGATGGGTTTGGCCTTGGCCACGCACCGCTGGTTGTATATATCCAGGAGGGAGGGGAGCTCACCTCCAACGATATACTGGGCCGTCCGCACCACCCTTTGAAGTTCCCGTACCAGACGGTGATACACCCTGTAAGAACACGATGGTGCCGTTATAGAATGTTCACAGGATGCGGGGGGCCCATGCTGAATTTCCTCAGACGCCTGAGGAAATACAGGTGTTGTTGGGCCCTTTTCGCCACGTGTGTGGTGTGCGTGGACCATGTGAGGTCCTCGGAGATGTGCACGCCGAGGAACATGCTGCTGCTGACCCTCTCTACACCAACACCGTCGATGGAGATAGGGCTGTGCTCTCCTCTCTGCTTCCTGAAGTCCACGATCAGCTCCTTGGTATTCTTGACGTTGAGGGCAAGGCTGTTCTCCTGGCACCACTGCTCCAGCGATCTGACCTCCCTGTAGGCTGTCTCGTCGTCGCCGGCGATCAGGCCCATCACTGTCGTGTCGTCAGCAAACTTGATGATGACGTTGGAGCTGTGCATAGCCATCGAACCAAGCAAAAAAAGTATTTAGCTCTCCTGGGAGGGAGGTAGAGGAGTTCTCTACACAACTGGTTCTCCCTCTGAAGTTTGTTATCGTCTGTAGCCCCTGCCACATACCCGTTGTGGCTCTTGAATTGAACGTAACGGGCGCTCGTATATCCCTCCATATTCCGGGAGCCAAAGGCGGTATTACGCGCGTGTAGGGCAGCGCGAACATCGCCGTTAATCCACGGTTTCTGGTTGGGGTATATCCGAACCGACTTGGTCGGAACAACGTCATCTATGCACTTCTTGATGACCCGGTGACCGACGACGTGTACTCGTTGATGTTATTGTCCGAGGCAACGCGGAACATGTGCCAGTCAGCGCGATCAAAACAATCCTGCAGCATAGAGTCCGATTGGTCCGACCAGCATTAGACCTCCCTCACAGCGATCAGTTGCTGCTTCAGTCTCTGCTTATAGGCGGGGAGTAGCTGGATAGAGCGGTGGTCTGATTTGCCAAACGGTGGGCAAAGGAGGGCCTTGTAGCCATCACAGAAGGGGGTGTAGCAGTGGTCGAGGATCCGCTCACCCCGTGTGTTGCTCTTTATATGTTGGTAGAACTTCGGGAGAACCTTCTTCAGGTTCGCCTTGTTGAAGTCCCCCGCCACGATGAGAGCAGCCTCGGGGTGCGCTGACTCCTGTTCGCTGATAGCCCCATACAGTTCCTTCAGCGCTGTGTCCGTGTTGGCTTGTGGGGGAATGTAAACAGCGGTTACCGCTGTAAACTCCCCAGGTAGCCAGTATGGACGACACATAAGCATCAGGTACTCCAGGTCCAGGGAACAGAAAGACTTGAGGGGATGTACATGACTTGGTTGCACCAAGATCTGTTTATCATGAGACATACCCCCCCTCCACGATCTTTACCTTTGTTCTGTCCGCCCAGTGGACGGAAAATCCCGTCGGCTCGATAGCTGCGTCGGTAACCCCCTCCGACATCCATGTCTCCGTAAGGCAGATGATACAATTGTCCTTAGTTTCCCGGTGGAATTTAATACGAGCCTGTAGCTTGCTTAACTTATTGTCCAGAGACTGTACATTAGCCAGTAGAATGGTGGGTAGTGGGGGGCGATCGGATCGACATCTCAGCCTGACTAGCACGCCGGCTCGCTTCTTCCTGCGACGCTTGCGTGTAATCATGCCCAAGATGGTCGGAGATAATCCAGCTGTGACTTCGGGCGGGACGTCCGAGTCGAAAGAAGGAAAAAAAAATGAAAAAACTCCGGTATTTTTCGCATGCCGTGAGTTATTACAGTGATACATTTTTATGAACCAGCCCAAGAGTTGGGCTGGTTCATAAAAATGTATCACTGTAATAACTCACGGCTGAGCGAGAGAATCAAGGCAGGGGAATTAACTAATACGAGAGTGGCTCCCGTATTAGTTAATACGGGACTAGTTAATACGGGACTAGTTATGAGAGGCTTGCTATATATCAAATATAGTGAAAAATGGGGTGGTCCAAAATATTAGCCCCCATGTGAATGTTTGCTTTCAAAACACACCTAATCAACCAATCAGCTTTCAAACCACACCTGTGCAGTCAATTGGCTTCCTAACAACACCTGAGCATTCAATCAGCATAAAAGGACTCCAAGGAACAGGGCACTTGAACACATTACTGAGAGGGACTATACTACTACTCTTACTCACCATGCCAAAGACAAAGGAAATCAGTCTTGAACTCAGAAAGAAGATAGTGCAAGCTCATGATAAGGGGGAAGGCTACACTGCCATTTCCAAGCGTTTCACAGTGTCCAGAACCGCTGTACGTTGCATCATTGCTAAGTACAAGGAGACCAATTCTGTAAGAAACAAACCTGGGCGTGGTCGAAAGCGCAAGATTTCAAGAACTCTGGAGAGGAGAACAGTCAGAGAGGTCAGCAAGACGCCCCGGACATCCGCCAAGATGATTGTTGCGGACCTGGCCTCTTCTGGAGTTGATGTTTCAAGGAACACAGTTGTGAGGGCTCTTCATCGTGGTGGGCTTCAGGGCCATCGTCCCAGAAAATAACCCTTTACTCAAAGAGAGGCACATCAGAGCCAGACTGAGGTTTGCCCGGGAACATTTGAAAGGTAAAGATGAGTTTTGGAAGTCTGTGCTTTGGTCTGATGAGACTAAACTGGAAGTGTTTGGGCACATGGATGTTGCTTATGTTAAACATGGTGGTGGGAGCATCATGCTGTGGGGCTGTTTTGCAGCCTCAGGCACAGGGAGCCTTGTTCGGGCCAAGAAAATTATGTTGAAATTTTGAGGGATAATATGAAGAAATCTGCTCTTAGTCTAGGCTTAGGTCGTCGCTGGGTCTTCCAACAAGACAATGACCCAAAGCATACATCAAAATTGGTCCAACAGTTCCTAAAGGACACCAAAACCAAGGTCCTGGAGTGGCCCGCAGAGCCCAGATCTCAATCCTTTTTTTTTTTTTATGATTTATTTATGGTATTTTCAGGTTTTACATCACAAACAAAAATATACATCACAGTGTAACACATGAAGCTTCACAGTTACAACTAAAACAGAAAAAAAAAAAAAAAACATACTGACAAACAAACTTAAAATGAAATAAACAAATAAAAATAAAACAATATGTATATATAACAAAACAATAATAATAACAATAATAAAATAAAAAGTACACAGGTCAGATAGGTAGGTACAACAGGTCAAGGTCATTACTACACCAAGAGGGTAAGGAGAGGTTTTTTAATCGGAAGGTGGCGGGATAATTTGAATGCCATCTATATATTCTGAAAAGGGCTGCCAAATCTTATCAAACTTGGGTAGGGAGCCTCGTAGGGTATGCTTGATTTCCTCCAGTTGCATAAAATGAAGCACATCCCCAATCCAACGAGAGTGAGTGGGAACGTAGGGACCTTTCCAAGTCATAAGAATTAACCGCCTCGCCAGCAGAGTTAAAAAAGCCACAAAAGCCAAAAGATATTTGGGTAGAGGTGACTCTGCCAGCAAGACTCCAAACAGAGCAGCAATAGGGGAGGGTGTAATGGGGATAGAGGTGACTTTGGAAAGAGTGTCAAAAACAGACTCCCAAAATGAAGCGAGAGAGGGACACAACCAAAACATATGACAGAGATCCGCAGGGGCCTGCCGACATCTCTCACATGTAGGATCAATGTCGGGAAAAATCTTTCCCAGATCTCAATCCTATTGAGAATCTGTGGTGGGTGCTCAAAGTGAATGTCCATGCTCGGAAACCACGCAATTTGGTCCAATTTGCAATGGAAGAATGGGCCAAAATTCCTCAAGAGACCTGTGCCAACCTAGTAAAGAACTACTCCAAGAGGTTGTTGTCAGTTGTGGCTCAGAAAGGGTACACTATTGACTATTAATGACCAGGAGGCTAATAATTGTGGACGTGTCATTTTTGCCGTTTCTTGTTTCAACTCAGTGCATCAATAAAATATCATAAAGGCATAATGATTCTGATTGGCCTATTTGTCTTGTACTGCGTTGGACTGTGAATGTGTCACATGTGTGAAGTGTGTGGACTTTACACACTTATATGTGTAATGTGTACATGGCAGGTGATAACCAATAGTTTCTCTTCACCTCAAGGTCAATAGCTCACTGAGTGAACCTGAGCAGGATCTGTGGCAAAACATTAACTTTGAAATGCTCATATTGTGACAAGCCTGGCCAAGCCCTATTCAAACAATCCCCTATAGGGTATTTTTATTTCATATTCTATTCTAGTCTGTTTATTCTACATACCGGCAGCACTGCCGTTATGTAGAATACCGGCAATACACCTGCCACGCTGGACCCATGGCAATTTGCATATCGTCAAAACAGATCCACGGACGACGCAATTGCCATGGCCCTCCACACTGCCCTTTCCCACCTGGAGGGAAAGAACTGTTATGTGCGAATGCTGTTTCTGCCAAAGCTCGACACCAAGCTTAGAGGTCTAGGCGTGCCTCCATCCACGTGCAGCTGGATACTGGACCTCCTGTCGGACCGCCGCCAGGTGGTGAGGATGGGCAGTACCACCTCAGAGCCACTGACCCTCAACACGGGAGCCCCCCCAGGGATGCGTGCTGAGCCCTCTCCTCTACTCCCTCTACACCCACGACTGCATGGCTATGCACAGCTCCAACGTCATCATCAAGTTTGCTGACGACAATATACAAATGAGAATACCTCAATCAATTTGTAGTATATATTTAGGAGCCCCCATTGATTGTTCCACCAAGTTCACAATGCCTTGATCTGTCAGATGGGCGGTCACCAGCACAGCAAACTAGAGGCTACCTTTTGCAATCGCTATGGTATCTAATATATAGAGCATTGTCTGCCTGGTGCAGGTGTATTCAGGAGTTGTTACACTCTGTGAGCAAGCAGAGGAACGCAGGTGATGTGTTCTCTGTGCCATTGGTGCCATTGGATCTGATCATTGGAATCTGGCAGTGAAATGGATTGGCATTATGACAATGATCTTAAACAGGTATGAAAACTTAAAACTTGACAGACGGATTAAACTGCCTTTGTTATTAACACTCCCACGCACCCCTACATACCTTGAAGTAGTTGACAAGCAAACATTCCTCCTATGGTCAGAGTAGTTTCCATAAAACTCCAGTTTCACTCAGGACAAGGCAAGATCTGACTAACAGCAACAGATGCTAAACATGCTGCATGAGGTTAGGCTCTGAGCAAACCAACAATTGAGACAACAGCCTCAACTCTGTGCCATTCTACCCCATAGATAATTCGGGATCTAGCAGTCCTATGTTATAGCAAAACTTTGGATCCAGCAGTCCTACTATGTTACAGCAGAATGTCTGATCCAGCGGTCCTACAGTTTTATAGCAGAACTTCCACGGGGGATGGCACAGAGCCCGGGCTTGGAACAAACCACTGAAAGTGGCCAGTCTACACCGTGTTGATTTGGAACATTTAGACAGACCCTTTTTTTGAGTTCACTAGTTGTGTATAAGGCTCTGAGAGATTTCTGCATCCAGCAATACGATTGGTCGAAGAAAAACACCCAGTACGGGCCCTTACCTGAAGCCAAACTTGTCCATGGAGACGGAGAGGTGGCGTGGCTGGTCGAAGCAGGCGTAGGTGTTGCGGTCATCCATGGGGATGAGGTCCACGTCGCTGAACACGAAGCAGCCGTAGTCGTGGTCCTTCAGCGCCTCCGTGTAGCCCACGTTGAGGAGCTTGGCCCGGTTGAAGGACTCCGTTCCGCCCTGTTTTTAAGAAGCCATAAAACCATTGCTATGTTCACAAAATAAACTGGTGGTTAACCGTTTATGGTTGGTTAGAAAAAAAAGTGTTGATGTTAAAGATTACCAATAAAGAAAGTTGTGACCTTTAATCCAAGATTGTTCAAATGTTTTAATTGCATTACATTTCCCTTCAAAGATTATTTAATGTATGACTATACGTGTATTGCGCAATTACATATTGTGTTAATTTAATCAATTGACAATAGTAATGTTTGTTGAGTTGAACTTTGAAGTATCTTTTGAGACCTAGCTCGTTCAAGGTTGTGTTTTAAAATTACCCTCTGTTTAAAAGTACATAAGTGGTATTAACATGATTCAAATTTCAATGTGTTTCTGTTTATAACTATGAAACAGGTTTGAAGTATTTAGGTTGGAAAGTTTTGAAGTACTGTGAAAAATGTAAATCTAAGAGTACACATTTTAGTAAGCATAAGTTTAATCTGGGTTTCAATTTTGAGGGGTCTGCAAGGGGTCCCTGGCCCCAAAAAGTTTGAGAACCTTTTAGAAGTTTAGATGGCCTCGGTTTAGGGGGCGGGGTCTTGTCAAATGTGAGTAATTATCTTGCGATTAACACATAATATTTTTTGCTAAAAACTAATACTAAAAACGTATATGTCAGAAAACACTAACTGCTTTGTCTTCAGTGTCTCAGGTTGCCACCACATGGAGAAGACCATTGAGTGTCATTGGACGAGTCCCAGCGAAAGCAAGGGGACAATAGTGTAGAGTTTTCTTTTAGCTACACATAATGGTGGTAACCAGAATCTGGTTTCATATGGTACTATCTCTAACAATTGAGCAAACATGTTTGTCTCTCAGAGCTGCTGTAGGACCTTTAGACCTGAAATTTCCAACAAGGTCAAATTCACAACCACACCCTAAGAGTTCTTTCACACCTGAGCCATTTGGCTCCAAACCCTGGAGCCGATAGTTTGGTTCACTTTACTCTGGTGCGGGTCCAAACAAACCAACTCTGATCAGCTTGAAACTGGGGCTGGCGGTCTGCTCTCGAGTAAACTACAGTTTGGTTTAAGTAAGAAAAACGTGAACAAATATCGTGTCAGGTAGACAAAAAATTAAGCCAATACGTATATTTTGTCCGAAAACCTAGGCGTGCCTCCATCCACGTGCAGCTGGATACTGGACCTCCTGTCGGACCGCCGCCAGGTGGTGAGGATGGGCAGTACCACCTCAGAGCCACTGACCCTCAACATGGGAGCCCCCCCAGGGATGCGTGCTGAGCCCTCTCCTCTACTCCCTCTACACCCACGACTGCATGGCTATGCACAGCTCCAACGTCATCATCAAGTTTGCTGACGACAATATACAAATGAGAATACCTCAATCAATTTGTAGTATATATTTAGGAGCCCCCATTGATTGTTCCACCAAGTTCACAATGCCTTGATCTGTCAGATGGGCGGTCACCAGCACAGCAAACTAGAGGCTACCTTTTGCAATCGCTATGGTATCTAATATATAGAGCATTGTCTGCCTGGTGCAGGTGTATTCAGGAGTTGTTACACTCTGTGAGCAAGCAGAGGAACGCAGGTGATGTGTTCTCTGTGCCATTGGTGCCATTGGATCTGATCATTGGAATCTGGCAGTGAAATGGATTGGCATTATGACAATGATCTTAAACAGGTATGAAAACTTAAAACTTGACAGACGGATTAAACTGCCTTTGTTATTAACACTCCCACGCACCCCTACATACCTTGAAGTAGTTGACAAGCAAACATTCCTCCTATGGTCAGAGTAGTTTCCATAAAACTCCAGTTTCACTCAGGACAAGGCAAGATCTGACTAACAGCAACAGATGCTAAACATGCTGCATGAGGTTAGGCTCTGAGCAAACCAACAATTGAGACAACAGCCTCAACTCTGTGCCATTCTACCCCATAGATAATTCGGGATCTAGCAGTCCTATGTTATAGCAAAACTTTGGATCCAGCAGTCCTACTATGTTACAGCAGAATGTCTGATCCAGCGGTCCTACAGTTTTATAGCAGAACTTCCACTGATTAGATTATTTAATGTATGACTATACGTGTATTGCGCAATTACATATTGTGTTAATTTAATCAATTGACAATAGTAATGTTTGTTGAGTTGAACTTTGAAGTATCTTTTGAGACCTAGCTCCTGTAACCTAATTTAATTGTACGTCTGTGTCAAGCTGTCTATGCCTGACTCAAATTTGCAATTTGCATCGGAAAGGCAAGGAAGCCTTTTTGAGGCGGCCTTGGCATGCAAGACTCCACCACAGCCAAACTGCCATATTTTCACCTTGGAGACCAACAATAGGAAATGTGAGAACCCAGGAGAGCATGTTGTCAAGCACAGAGCAGGAGTTACTTTGCCTGCTGCAGGTGGTTAAACATGGCGACAGATTATCCACCACACGCTGCAATTGAAAACACTGCAGGCAGAAGGAATGGCAGGAGGGGGAATTACACATGACACCATTTTTATAATTTCTACCATTAGTCAAACTGCATACAACAAATCAAACAATCCCCTGATGAACACAATCATGGCAAGGCATCAAGACGGACAGGGCAACCATTTGAATTTCAATGAGGATTAGTCAAATGTCACAAACTAGTACCTCTAAGCCCCGAGAGGCCAAACACAAAGAGAAGAGAGAAAGAAGCCCATATTACCAGTAGGACTCAACAGGTTCCGCTATTGGTCGATAGCAAGCAAGGAAGAGGTGCCAACTCCTTCTGTGAGCGCAGCCATTGGCCAAGAACGCCTGACATGCAAAAAGGGGGGTGGCGGTGTGAGCAAGGGAGGTGGGTTGAGAAATAAATAAATGTAAAAAAATATAAATAAAGAATAGTGATGATAAAGCGAGGGAGGGAAGGGCAGAAAGAGGAAGGAATGAGAAAAAGAGAAGAGTGAGTTTCATTTTCAAATGCATAACAAACCGGTTAGAGAACACACACACACACACACACACACACACACACACACACACACACACACACACACACACACACACACACACACACACACACACACACACACACACACACACACACACACACACACACACACACACACACACACACACACACACACACACACACACACACACACACACACACACACACACACACACACACACACAGAGAGAGAGAGAAGAGCGCTGAACAGCTTTTACCACGATGATGTCATGTTTCCTGTATTTAATAGTGTCCTGTTTTATAGTTTCTCCTCCCAAAAAGCGGATGAGAGTAAAAGTGGATGCTTTGAGTAATGCATGTTGGTGGTAGTAGTATGTGAACACACACTCACTATAGAACCAAGGCACGCCCTCACTGTTAGGTTTTCGTTTCATTACCACCTTCTAAATCCCATGCAATATGTCATTGTCCGCCTGAACTACCTTTACTCCGACGTGTCACACACACACACACACACACACACACACACACACACACACACACACACACACACACACACACACACACACACACACACACACACACACACACACACACACACACACACACACACACACACACACACACACACACACACACACACACACACACACACACACACACACACACACACACACACACATTTCTTGGCTATGAGCCCTGAGCACGGTGAGCCCGACGCATTGCCCACAACCAACAGCAGGTATGAGACAGGTCACAGCCTGCCTTTTAACGGGAACACCTCTGCACAAAAAATACTTTGAATCACTTCACTATACCAAGATGGGAATTATTCAAATGGAAATACATAACATAATAAAGGCAGGCTTGCCGTGTTGGGTAATCGGACACTTCTGAGTTGACTCACCTCAACCAGCCTCTAAAGAGATAACGGCGGACTCACTTGTCAACCCCACTACAATGCTTTAGAAAGGCAATTGTCTGTGGCAAAACTGCTCTATGTTCTCTCTGCTCTATGCTACAATGTCTATGTTGTCACTGCTCACTATGACTATGGTCAATAGTGACTGGCAACCATCCATATTTAAAACCCATTCGGTTAAATTCCATGATGGCCATCAGGCCTCTGTCAAGCAGAGGTTTTAATTGTCCTTTATGGCTGCGCTGTGGTCATAAAAGTCTCCCTCTCCTGTGGGAGGGCAACTTCTAAAAAAAAAATCTTCAGATTGCTTCCGATCTGATTGATTGGCAGTTAGTGCTTTGCAGCCATTTCCTTATGGGCATAAAACAAAACCTTATGGGCATAAATGCAGCCCTTCAGCCCCCCCCGGTATCGTATCCCCAGACACCTTCTCCAGGGACATTACTATGCGGCTGCGTACATTATTTGCGACGTTCGCACCTGGTTGATGACGTAGATGCCATAGTCCAGCTGCTGGCGCTGCAGGATGGGGTGGAGGTAGAACAGCCAGAACTTGAGGTGCTCCCCGCGGTTCCGGAAGGGTATGATGATGGCCACCTTCTGCAGGGCAATGCAGTCCTTGGGTGTGTAGCGCCCGCCGGGCCGCACGTCCGGGTTTTCCTTCGTGATGTGCTCCAGCGAGACCGGCGTGTTGAACTCTATCCGCAGTGGGCCCACTAGAGAGAGAGAGAGAGAGAGAGAACGATTTACACACACACACACACACACACACACACACACACACACACACACACACACACACACACACACACACACACACACACACACACACACACACACACACACACACACACACACACACACACACACACACACACACACACACACACACACACACACACACACACACACACACACACACACTCCCAGCCTGCATAATGTGACAACATAGTGTGTTTGTGTGTGTAGAAGACAAGTTTCCTCTGCACTCCAACTTTAAATATCATCTTATAATTAAAGACAGAGGCAGCAGATTCCTTGGTCCCGAGCAGCACATGCACAATACTAAGATGCCAAGTTACTTAGATACTAACATTTGTTTCTATTTAGCCAGAAAGAAGAAAAAAATACCATGCATTGACCATGAAAAACATACGCATTTGCCGACAGCTGTCATGGGACATAGCAATTAATTAATATAATTGATTTAAATATTTTATTTTATACAATATTACCATTTATTTTGTCTTTAAAGCTAAGTATAAATACCAAATGCTGCCGAGCTGTGTCTGGCAACAAGTAGACTTTACAGCTTCACAGAGCGCTGTACATATTTCTAATTAACCATTGCTGACAAATGCATATTCTAATGAAATCCACCACGCCATAGTGCTGTGTGATACAGGGCTATGCTAATGAAAGTGACTCGCTTGATCAACAAGTGGGGACAGGAGGATCACGTCCTCGGTGTTGGTGGTGGATGCTGACACAACACTAAAACATGTAAAACACTGTAAAAACATGTAAAAAGCACAGGCTGTGTGTCCCGAAAACATTACAACCCACCCCCCAAAACACACACGTCGTCATGTGACGGCAACAAACCAACCAAACAGAAAAGCAGATGACCTTTGCATACACACAGACACCCCACCACCCACCTAACTCCTTGAGGGGGGGGGGGGACATCATGTACCCTTACATCCCAGTCAGGGTCGGGGTGGGGGGGGGGGTGGTGTTTACCTAGAAGTGGCGAGGTTTGGGGACACTTCCCCAGAGTGACACGTTCATCATCACCAGCAGCAGCAGCAGCAGTGGGCTGCGGACCGCCGCCGCCTGAGACGGCTAGCAGCGGTCCTTTAGACCCCCCGTCGTCGTCCCGTCCAGCCGCCGTCGCCGCCGAAGTGACATTGGTGGCGGACGCATACGGCCGAGCCGTCGAATTCCGTCGGCCGGTGGCCGAGTACTGGTGTTTCTGCAGGAAGGTGGGTCGGAGGTCGAACGTGGTGACGTAGAAGATGAGAGTGACGGAGATGTGGAGGAAACACAGCAGCACCACCAGCTTGCAGATCCTGTGGACGCCGCTGAAGTTCATGGGCTCCCTCGGCATTCTGCTTGTTTTGTTAGTTAGTTAAAAAAAAAAATATATATACAATAAAAAAAATACTAAAATGAGAAATATCCTGAGAACTGAGTGAATCGACCAGTCGACTTCAAGTCACTTAAAACTACTTTAAAAATAATAATAAAAAATAATCTATCGATTACTTATTGCTGCCTAAAAAAACGACGACTACTGTCGACTACGGTTGTCGTCCTTTCCATTGGGGCGTCTCTCTCTCTCTCTCTCTCTCTCTCTCTCTCTCTCTGTGTATCTAACGGTTATTTAAAAAGACAGCGCAACGCAGACTCAGGCGGCGACATGGGTCCTCCGCGGTAGCCGTCGAGAGCCACACGCCGGTCGGGTCCACCGAGTGATAAACTAAACGAACTAGTGTACAACAAAATAATGTCCCGTTAAAAAGGGGGTGAACCGGATCCTGAACTCCCAGAGGCTTCACTCCGGGGCTGATGGTCGGTCTGCTCGGTGGCCGCTGACGAGGGGCTTTCTTCCGGGTGTGCGAGAGGAAGGGAGGGGCGTCAGAATCGGGGATTGTGTTGCACGCACGCACGCACGCACATACACACGCGCGCGTACGCGACGCCAATGTTGTTTGGTGCCCATTTGACAGCATGTCAAAGTAAGTGTTGAACACACATTTGCATAATTCGATAGACCTTTTGTCAGTCCCCTGCAACCAATCGTCTCTCTACTCAAATGCCAAACGAAATTAACTAAATTAAACTTTTTGTCATGTCTCACTGTGATGTAGCCTAATGTGAGGTTTTTTTTTGTATTACTTTGGGATCACTTTTTGGTGTGTGTGTGTGTGTGTGTGTGTGTGTGTGTGTGTGTGTGTGTGTGTGTGTGTGTGTGTGTGTGTGTGTGTGTGTGTGTGTGTGTGTGTGTGTGTGTGTGTGTGTGTGTGTGTGCGTGCGTGCGCCGTTTTGGACAGTCCAGATATGGACAGAGGTCTCGTCGATTGACTTACATGGCTCAATAGTACCTCCGTGTGGTAGATGGCAGCTATTGCAACAGTTGTCTTGCCTTTTCCTTGGGCTTTGAATGTGCGTGATGGTGTGAGCGTGTACAATATACCGTATTGACCCGAATATAAGACGACCCCGATTATAAGACGACCCCTCTTTTTCAAGACTCATTTTTGGAAGAAAAAAATGTTGTTGTTTTTTTGAAGACCAAATCTTTTTTTTATAAAGAAAATAATTTTATTTGAAAATAATGATAATACACATCACACATTGTGTTCAAATTTGCCTAACTTGGCAAACAAAACAGGCTAGATAGATTGCAATGAAACAGTAGTGCAATAAAACGTTAGTGCAATAAAATAGAGCAATGAAACAGAACATCAGTCTATTGGTCACATCACGTCTTCTCATTCAGCTCGTCTTCTACATCGCTGGTTGTTCCTCTCACTCCCGCTATCGTCACTCACTGTCTGCTCCCCGTCTCCTCCCACATCACGTCATCCTCGCTGCCATCCATGGCATTTGATACGCAGCATTTCTTAAACCCATTAATGATGCTTTCTGGGGAAACGTCAGCCCATGCTTGCAAGATCCATTCACAGAGCAAACGTACTGCAGGCTTTTGGATTTTTCCAGACGGTGTCAGTGCGTGATTAGCAGCCAGGAGCCACTCTGTGGATCTCTTGCGCAGATGAACCTTGAATGGTTTGTTAACGACCACATCCAACACCTGCAGCTGGCTTGTCATTCCGCCCTGTATGATCACTAGGTCACCATTCAACTCTTTCACTTGCTTTTTGACTGGCGTTTTGAAGTGTCCACGGAAAGCATCCAGAATCAACATGTTCCTCTTCTTTCTGAGTCCCCCACGCCGTCTGCCCCACACCACCAGTCCACCACAAGCTCTGTATCCATCCATACCATAAATGGATACCATAAAACCATAAAACCCCCACGTACGGGGGAAGTTTAGTCCCATCTGCGAGGCGCGTTAACATGACCGTTACTCGACTCTTCTCGTTTCCAGTAGATCACTGATTTGTCGCCTTTCTTATGCACAGTGACAGATGTTGGCATGTCAAAATACACAGGCGTTTGATCAGCATTGCGCATCTGATCAAGGGGGTATGAGTGCTTCTTCCTTAACTTAATCACATATCGCTGATAAGACAGTAGCTTCTCTCTGAAGTCTGAGGGCAGGCGCTGGGCAAGGCTTGTCCTGCGTCGCAATGACAGTTGTTTGATGTCTGCTTCGTTTATCACCATTATCTTAAAATTGGCATCGTAACTTCGTCTCTCCTGTTTATTAACATGCCCTACTTTTGAGCCACTTTTTTCAAGTTGGTCTCTGTGTCTCTCCATTTCTATCTCTCCAGGTAACTGTTTTTATGTATTGTTACTTTAAGACTGAGTTACTTTAAGTGTCTCGGAACACTCGTTTGGCGCGATCTGTTGTTGCGCAATTACATGTGCAATTACGGTACATCGAAAAGTCTAAACCCCGATTATAAAACGACCCCTCTTTTTCAGATTTTTTTCTAGGAAAAAAAACCCGTCTTATATTCGGGTCAATACGGTACTTTAAGTGTCTCGGAACACTCGTTTGGCGCGATCTGTTGTTGCGCAATTACATGTGCAATTACGGTACATCGAAAAGTCTAAACCCCGATTATAAAACGACCCCTCTTTTTCAGATTTTTTTCTAGGAAAAAAAACCCGTCTTATATTCGGGTCAATACGGTACATACTTTTGCCAATCTCTATTTAGTAAATGTGTTTTTAAACATTCAAATGATACACCTAAATAAGAAACATGCAGGGGAAATTGACGAAAATGTGTGTGTGTGTGTGTGTGTGAGAGAGTGTGTGTGTGTGTGTGTGTGTGTGTGTGTGTGTGTGTGTGTGTGTGTGTGTGTGTGTGTGTGTGTGTGTGTGTGTGTGTGTGTGTGTGTGTGTGTGTGTGTGTGTGTGTGTGTGTGTTTGTTTGTGTGTGTGTGGGGAGGCTTTAGAGAAAAAAAAGACAGAGGGTTCGAGATAGTTATGCTAATTAACTTTGTTGAGAGATATGTAAATGATGGCTGATGGGGCCTAGTAAAACAAACCCGGGGGGGGGGGTCTAACTTATTTGCTGTTACCTGCCACGCTGGACCCATGGCAATTTGCATATCATCAAAATAGATCCACGGACGACGCAATTGCCATGGCCCTCCACACTGCCCTTTCCCACCTGGAGGGAAAGAACTGTTATGTGCGAATGCTGTTTGTGGACTACAGCTCAGCGTAGCTCAGCTCCCCTCCCTCCTGGATATATACAACCAGCGGTGCGTGGCCAAGGCCAAACGCATCATAAAAGACAATGCCCACCCCAGCCACGAACTGTATTCACTTTTACCGTCAGGCAGACGATACCTCAGTATCAAGTGCCGTACAAATAGACTCAGAGACAGTTTCCACAGTCAGGCCATCAGGCTGCTGAACAAGGGCGTATAGCGCATATAACAATGTATATTTTATTACATTGATTTATATATATATATATATATTGCTCTTTTTCTGTGCTGATATATTGCATTTTATAAATTGCATTTTTCTTTTATATATTTAACTTTATACATTTTTGTACTTTTTTTAAATTTTATTCTATTCTATTTTTATTGTATTTTATCTTATTTTTATAACTGCCTGTCTACCTGTCTGTCGTCGGGTTTTGCACATAAGGTTTTCACTCACTGCTTTTTACTTGTGTAAACTGTGAAGTGACAATAAACTTGACTTGACTTGAACTCTGACTTAGGCTACACATCATTCAAAAACATGTTATACCAAAGATATGTTTCTGTATCTCAAATCATCTTTGGATAGATACATAAGCACAGGTTCATAGTTACATACGGTTTAGAACAAACTTGAAAATAATAAAACTGAACCAGGGGACAAAACATTTAATAGGCAGTGTTTTTTTTATTCCTTGTTGGAAGAATAATGTCAAGTCAAGTCAAGTCAATGGTGTTGAATGGTCTTTTTTGTATTAATTTGGGATCACAAGAGAAGCACTTTTTGGGGTTCGTATGTGTTTTGAGTTGGTGTGCGTGCGTGCGTGTGTGTGTGTGTGTGTGTGTGTGTGTGTGTGTGTGTGCGCCGTTTTGGACAGTCTGAGATATGGATATCGTCTATTGACTTACATGGCTCATTAGCACCTCCGTGTGGTAGATGACAGGTACAACTAGAGATGGTACAACTATTGCAATTGCAACAGTTGTCCTTTGGTCTTGCCTTTTCCTTGGGCTTTGAATGTGTGTGGTGGTGTGAGCGTGTACAATATAATACTTTTGCCAATCTCTATTCAGTAAATGTGCTTATAAACATTCAAATGATGCACCTAAATAAGAAACATGCAGGGGAAATTGACGAAACATTTCTATATGCTCACTTGTATATACATTTACATTTATATATATTTATCCTGCTTTCAATAACTGATCACTACCTGTTAAATACTCACTTACCTGTATATATATATATATATATATATATATATATATATATATATATATATATATATATATATATATATATATATATATATATATATATACCTAGTATGCTCATATCCCATTTAATACCCAGTAAACTGTCTTTTAACCTGTCAATTTAAACTGTAAATGATATTACCATGCACTTTACTGCAACATTTGCACTCTGGTTGCTGTGAAATTACAATAAATTAGAATCGAATCGAATCTAATCTAATAACGTTTTCAAAGAGAAGAGAATACACACGTACGCGCACACACACATACGACGTGATGACGTCACCGGCCTGCTAGAAGGGGGAGGAGGAGGAGGAGGAGGAGGACTCGGCGGAGTGGAGGAATGTGCGGAAACTTCCCCGCAGCACACTTTCTACTGCTTTGTGTCGTCTTGTCAGAAAGGAACCAATAAAACAACGTTGCGTTCCGCAAAAAAACAGAACCGACGAGATCCGATCAAAAAAGAGCGTCAGAGGTAAGCGATCCCTCGTTTGTTTGTTTTGTTTGAAAGTGATCTTGTCTGCCGAAGAAGACACTTTAAAGTCTAAACTTTAGGGGGAAGGATCGTTAGTTCGGAAAATGGAGGCAGTTGGTGTGTGTGTGTGTGTGTGTGTGCGGGGTGGGGGGGGGGCGCTGTCCATAACCCGAGTTCAGCACCACAGCTCACACACTCGTTTTGGACCCTTTTGTAATGTAATATATAATATATATGTATCTATTTGTAATGTGTTGTTTTGTTGGGGATATGTGTTTTTTGACGACCTCCTTTTCCCGGGTCTTAATCGCGGCGTTTGGACGCTTCCGGAAAGTAAAAGTTTTTGTGGCTCAAGTTTTGCAACGACGGCCTCTCCGTGCTGGACAGCGACTACTGGGATGTGTGCATTTTTAGTTTAGTTTGTTTTTGCTATGGTTATACATTTATATAATTGATAGTATGACCAATTCAAGCTTGAAGATGAATTGTGTGGATTGTGCTTTTTGTGGTTGTTGTTGTTGCGCACATTTTCGCCCGGTCGAAAGTTAAAAGGTTGTTAAGTCAGCGAAAAATCTTATTTTTTTTTCGTCTAACCTTGAAAAACTACAACAATGTGTTTTTCAAGTAACCATGTTGGCAAAAACGTAAGAATAAAGGACTACACGAGCTAAAAGGTCACATGACAGTAGACTACTTTTTTTTAACATTCGTGCAAATGTCCGCATTCCATTACAAAACTTCACTTTTATTTTTCTTTAAATCGAATATATATATCTATATATATCTATATATAGATATATATCTAAATATATATATCTTAATTCCTGGTTTACTTGTGTTTATTATATATGGTGTATATTGTGTGTGTGTGTGGGTGTGTGTTAACTGCTACGTGTACACGTTGTTGTTTCCCCATTTCTGGGCGCTGTCGATGAAGTTGTGGTGCTGTTCCAAAATGGCCGTACGAGCCACACTCTGTCTGTTTGCAGACGGGCGTGCAGGGAGGGAGGAAGAGTACAGTTAGTTAGTTGGGGGCTGGGGAGCGGCATACTACTTTTAATTAAAGTTTTTAAATTACCACACGTTGGTTTGAATCATGTGATTTTTCGTCTGACTTGCTGCTGCAGTGCTATACAAAGTAGCTAGAAGTAGAAAATGGATACAAGTCAAGTCAAGTTTATTGTCACTTCACAGTTTACACAAGTATAAAGCAGTGAGTGAAAACCTTATGTGCAAAACCCGACGACAGACGGCAGTTATAAAAATAAGATAAAATAAAAAACTGAAAAAAAAAGTACAAAACTGTATAAAGTTAAAAAATACGTTCTGTATCATGCAACAACTGCCATCCTAAATGCAGATGCATATTTACATACGGTTAAGAACAAACAAACTATAGAAAATGCAAAGAACTGAACCAGGGGACCCATAATGACTTCCGTCAATGTTTTCTTCAGCTGCTGTGGTGAACTTGTATCCCCGGGTGGCCTACCCCCACCACCACTTCTACTACCAAAACACAGCCTAGCCTCCTCTCCAGCATGGCCACCCGCACCATGTTCCCCGCGGGTGTGTTCTCGGTGGGGGGCCAGATGATGGAGGACGAGGGCCCTGTCCTGAGCGAGCTGCCCGGGAACCACCTGCCCGTACCCCAGCTGGTGATGCTGGCCAACGCTGCCACGGCGGTGGGAGGCGGTGTGGAGAGCTCGGCGGAGGTGGAGGAGGAGGAGGAGGAGGAGGAGGGGGATGGGGTCGGCTGGGACGGGCCAACCAAGGAGAAGGAGATGGTGGAGCTGAAGACGGTGGGATGCAGCTACTCGGACAGCGAGGGAGAGAACGTTAGGTAGAGTGTGTGATTTATTGCCTCCGCCATCAAAGATGGGACGGGGGTTTCCGCCCCCGTTTGTCTGTTAACAAGATAACTCGATAACCTATGTAGGGAGTTTGACAAAACTGGTTCCATTACTTATGGGCTTACTTATTGATTCGATTTTGGCACAGATCAGAATCTGGATCATGGAGACTTTTTGGTGCGGTGGAGGTGTGCTTTTAATTCTGCCGGCCGACATCAATACATTTTAATGAGTTGCATACTTTTCATTCTTGCAAAAGATAAAAAAAGAAGGTTGTTTTGCAAGTGAGATTCCTATTGCTAGTTTTTGTTTTTACTCCAATTTTAAGTGTAACCGTGTGGATCGCCATCCGCACAATTTTTGGTGGATGGAGGAAACGCCTGCTAAATTATTTATTGTCCCAACCTGTATACATTTCTTTGTATTATTGTAGTACTATCGATTTATTCATATTATTGATTTGTTCTAACGACCGTCTCCGTCACCAGGTACAGCTACGACTACCAGAACCAAGTGGAGTTCTGCGTGGTGGACTACGTGGACTCCCCCGCCTCCCAGGCCTTGACCCCGGCCCCCCGGGTCAAGGTCCAGGAGGACCATGAGGAGCAGCAGCAGCAGCAGCAGGAGGAGCAGCAAGAAGGAAAGGAAGACCACGGCCTCCAGGATTGGTCCAAACCGGCCAAAGTGCCACCCATCAGACGCAAGATCGACCACCTCACCATAGTGGAGAGCGCAAAGAAGAAGAAGCCGTTCCACTGCAAGCCCTGCAACTACCAGGCTGGGAACGAGGAGGAGTTTGTGGAGCACCTGGGCACGCACGCCGCCAGCAAGATGATGGTGGTGAACTGCGTGGAGGGGCGGAGCAAGGCCAAGCAGGCCACAGAGGCCGGTGGTGGAGGCCCCGCCCCGGACTCGGAAGCCGCCGAGGGGGACATGGCGGACAGTAAGGGGGTGATCCGCTGTGAGCGGTGCGGCTACAACACCAACCGCTACGACCACTACGTCGCCCACCTCAAGCACCACAGCAAGGAGGGGGAGGACCACAGGTACACTCCACGTTAGGACTCTGGTTTAGCTTGGTTGACTTAAATGCTCTAGAAGTTCCCCGGCCCGCTTGCATAAAAGTCCTTGGTGATGACGTGAAACTAAAGGTTCCCTGAATTGGGAGTTGGGTGTTCATTGTAATCATGCAAATCGTTTTTCAAGAGATTTGCATGACTAAAAAATGAGCAGCTAATACGTTGGGGCGGGACTCTGCGTTACACCGGAGCTCGGCTGGTCATGTCATTTTAGACCTGCTGGTTCCTTTTCTATCGTACAGCTAGCAGGATACACTTCTAAAACAGCCATTTGAATTATTGTATCCATTGGGGAAAGATTGAAACGTGAGTTGGAGTGCGTTTTTAGTTTAGTGCCTGCACCCATTGTGCAGAATTATTTACCACTGCATTTGCTGCTATTGAGATGTAGGATTGTGGGATTTTATGCATTTTAGTTTCAATGTTTGGACAATCCTGGTGGCTGGTCATTTTTGTAAAACATTGTAAAAAAACACGTGGGGACCACCCGGGCAGCTACTAAAGTTGGGCAACAAACTTATTGTTGTTTAATGTACATTAATGTTAACTTAAGCAGGTGACCTGGCAGTACGAAATTGTGTTATTCATCATGTTAATATGAATGCTTGTGAACTGCTCTATTTTTATGTTCGCGTACCTCAGCGTTATGCTATTGTCTGCTTCAACTAATGTACACCTTGTAAGTCGCTTTGGATAAAAGCGTCTGCCAAATGCCCTAAATATAAATGTGAATGTAATGTAGGCCCCCCTGTTTAATGTACTGTAATGTACATTATATTTAGAAATGTAATATTATGAATCAATGACTGATGTTGTTGCGTGTGATCCTCCAGGGTGTTCAAGTGCACTCTGTGTCCCTACACCACCGTCAGCCAGTACCACTGGAGGAAACATCTGCGCAACCACTTTCCCAGCAAGCTGCACACTTGTGACCAGTGCTCCTACTTCTCCGACCGCAAGAGCAACTACATCCAGCACATACGCACGCACACAGGTAAGGCCTCAGTGTGACCACCACCACCTCCTCGACACCACCCTGTCGGTGGTTTGGTAGATGGCACTTTGTGCTAAAGAGTCTTTGTAATCAGAGATGTGGAAAATGGATTAATAGAAAAACACATTCATTAGTCCCTGTTTAAAGTACTTATTGTGTCGCATCTAGGGAGCCAACTTATTGTACTTTTACCTGAGCACTGCTCTTGGAGGCTTGTTGAGGAGGAAATGCACTTTCTGGTGTCTAGTAGTTCTCTGCCTATCCCATTGTATGTTGAATGACCTCATTGTATATCGCTTTTGACAAAACCCTTTGCTAAATTGTCTAATTGTCTATTTAAATCTTTGTGTGTGTGTCACCCAGGAGTGCGTCCATTCCGCTGTCCCTACTGCGACTACTCCAGTTCCCAGAAGACTCATCTGACCAGACACATGAGGACCCATTCAGGTTGGAACATCTATCTATGTCTCTGTCTCTGTCTCTGGGTCTCTCTCTCTCTTTCTCTCTGTGTCCTCTCTTCTGTAGTCTAGAATTAGTTTGAAATAACAAAGTATATTTTGGGCTTCCCTTTTACGAAAGTTACCCATGGAAATATTTATAAGTGTGTTCATTTCCTCACAGATAAACCATTTATCTGTTTGCAACCAACCATCAACACGAAAACCCCTTCAAAAACCTCCCTTTCTAACATCGTAGTATTTATCGTAAGTTAAGAATGACTTTATAAGTAGTAGTATTATTTTAGTAATAATAGTTTATAATCAAATCTAAAGTGGAAGTAAAGTAGTAGTAATTGTAGCAGCGGTCAACGTAAATGTCAATGAGTTAATACTTGCAAATATAAAAAAATTATACTAGTGATACATTATTGTGCACTCTCACATGATCCACTTTTGTGTCCTTTGTTGCCCTCGCTGGAAGAAGCTGGTGTGGGATGAGTATGGTAAACACTACACACACGCACTGGTGTCTTGTGTTGTTCTGTGTGTTTGAACCACCGTCCTTCTGCCTGTGTTCCCTCCCACATGCTTGTTGTTGACTGTCCCCGTAGACGGCAGACGGTGGTTCCCAACTTTTATGGGGCTAAGGCACACCAACCATCCCGACCACAAATTCAAGGCACACCGACTTAAAGTCGTAGGGAATAGAGTATGGAAAAAAAATGTGTTGAGTAGAGCAATTACTTGAATGATGTGTGTGTGTGTGTTTGTGTGGTATAATTAATGAATCAATAATAAAGAAAATCAAAAGATGCAATATGCATGTAGCCATACCACAAGGCAAATGGGTTGGGAGCCACTGCTGTAGACGCTAACTACTGTACCCACTCTTAAATGACCCCCATATCTCTCTCGCTCTCTTCTCTGAACAGGCGAAAGGCCGTTCAAGTGCGACAGCTGCAACTACCTGGCGGCCAATCAGCACGAGGTGACCCGGCACGCCAGGCAGGTGCACAACGGGCCCAAGCCACTGGCGTGCCCCTACTGCCCGTACAAGACGGCCGACCGCAGCAACTACAAGAAGCACGTGGAGCTCCATGTCAACCCTCGCCAGTTCCACTGCCCGCTCTGCAAGTACGCTGCCTCCAAGAAGTGCAACCTGCAGTACCACATCAAGTCCCGGCACCTGGGCTGCGACATCCCCATCGATGTGTCCAAGGTGAAACTCCGAGTCAAGAAGGGCAGCGAGGACTCTGCCAAGTCCAACAAGGCACGGAGCACGGATGACGAGGACGACAGTGACTGGGACGAGTATGTGAGAAAACCAGAGCCGGCAGCGATCTCCCTGACCACCAAGAAGAGTGGCCGCCATGCCCAGGCTGTGGAGAACGAGGCGGAGACTGACAGAGTCCAGAGGAGAGCCAGGAGCGCCACGGCAGATAAGGAGAAGGGAGTCGCGGAGGGCAAGGGGCAGAGGAAGCTGCCGACACGGCAGAAGAAGGTGGCCAAAGTCTGTGAGAACGCCAAGGAGACGTCTGGCGCCGAGGACGGTCCGGCGGCGCCGCCTGTAAAGAGGAGCTACAAGAAGAAGAGACAGCTGTCGCCGCCGGAAGTGGAGGAGATGTCTCAAGTCCAGGGAGGCTCGAAGGAGACTGAGCTGGCGGCAGGAGGTGAGTCGGTGGGAGGAGGTGAACCGGTGAAGCCCATTGGAGAAGCCCAGGTCACGCTGCAGAGGTCCATGGAAGAGATGAAGAAGCTCCAGAAGGAGACTAGGATGGAGAAGGTGCGGAAGATAAAGCAGGAGAAAGACGAACTGAAGGTCGGCGCCAAGACCAGCAGAAGACTCCAGTCGAGGAGGACAGGAGCACGGAAATCCGATAAAACAAAATCCCCAAAATCCGTGGATGTTGCTATGAGAAGTGGCCCGGAAGAGATGCCTGAGGTGAGCAAGGAGCTGGGGAAGGTCAAGGCTATGAAACGGAAAGCCATGGAGGCCTTGGACCTTTCCACGAAGCATCCCTCTGCCGAGACCCCCGCTGTGGGACACTCGAGTCCCAAGAAGTGTAAAACAAGCGCTGCCGACCAGCCTGCCACCAAACCCAGTGGTTCTAAAGTGTTGTCCGAGACGACGGAACCGTGTCCTGCGCTGGAGAAAGACCTACGGCCGAAAGAGACTGCAGCCTGTCCAGCGACGCCGAGGAAGACCAGGAAGACTAACAAGAAGACGCCGGTTCGCCGCGACTCTCCGGTGTCCATCAAGGCGCCCCCTACGGACGCCACGAGCTCTGCGACCGAGCTCCAGAGTGATCCGACCGGGCCCCCGCCAGACATTCGCCCCGAGGAGAACCCGACGAAGCCGCCTCTCGCACGGCCAGACGTCAACACCTTGCCACGGGACGCCGCTCCTCCGGTGCCTGAAAATAACTCAACGGAGGACATCTCCGTGGACACTGAGGCACCGTCCACCGGCTCCAGACCCAGCAAGGAGACGACTCCCTCTCCCATCACGGACCGGCACGCCGCCCCTGTGTTCTGCCGGCCGGCCGGCAAGGCCCCGCGGCCCGCCCTGAAGCTCCCCAGGCACGGCGAGGAGGACGAGGGCATCCACAGCAGCCATGAGGGCACCAGCGACGTCAGCGACAGTGCTTCCGAGGGCGGCAGCGAAGACTCTGGCCTGAACAGCGCCGGCGCCGGCTCGGGCAAGATGCCCAACGACCCTGAGACACCCACCGACGAGATCCCCACGCCTACCGAGCTCAAGAGTCACCTGTGCGTCTTCTGCGACCGCACGTTCCCCCTGGAGGTGGAGTACCGGCGGCACGTCAACCGCCATCTGGTCAACGTTTACTACCCTGCTGCCGCCACTGCCAAAGGAGGGAAATGAACACACACACACACACACACACACACACACACACACACACACACACACACACACACACACACACACACACACACACACACACACACACACACACACACACACACACACACACACACACACACACACACACACACACACACACACACACACAGAGTTTGGAGTGTTTCAGTCAACGTGGGGACCAGTCAATGTAAGGATCAGCCTAGTCTTGTATAGTATTTCCGCCATATTGGAAGAGATTGAGAAGACGTGACTCCTAATTACAAGGTGGTGAAACGTTTGTGATCATCAAGATCATAGACTTTTTTTCTGTAGTATAAGAATTTAACCCCTTTGCTCTTTGCTGGGCTACAATCCAGAGGCCAAATGAACTGATGTTCCAGTTAATCGCCGATAAATATTAGTCTCATGTCTAAGTTGATCAGTTTTGTGATATCATTGTTTGTATAAATGAGGTTAATTTCCAGAATTGTTTTTAGGAAGCCGTTTTTGTTTTATTCAGAACTTTTAGTCATATGTGCTTTGCTCGTCTGACTTTATTATTTTTTAACTTTAGATCACTTTCACATTCAAGGTAATGGGGCAGAAACAGTAGCTGTGTCGTTAGCACTGTTGCCCATCACCATGATTTAGTATGCTCCCAAATCCAAAGATTAAATCATAGTCATTTGTATGTTCCGGGACATTTTCAGTGCCTTTTGACAATCATCTGTGATGTAGCGTTTGTGGCTATGCACTGATAAGGGGGATAGATGACGTGTTAAGATTAGCTGTCAAACAATGTACAACTTTAACATTGGAGGAACCCGAGATAAGTCTGCATTTGTTGAATTTTTTTTATATATATATATATATATATATATATGCCTAAAAATGAAGTATGATTAAAATCATCTAGAAGGTTCTCGAGAGAACGGTTGATTTCTCAACAAAAGACTAAGTAGAAGCGTGGTTCAAGGTTTTGTTGTACATGTATATATGTTTGAGCTAGTTAGCTGGTGGGCTTTAAACTAGAGGTAATGATTTGCTCAGAGGTTGCATGTTACTGAGTAAATGGAAAAATAATGACTGTTTTGTTCATGGAGATGAATGATGTGCAATACTGCCTTTTAGACACTGCCAAATAGGTCCTGATCAGATCAAACTAGGCTATAGGTGTGTGTGTGTATATACGCTAAGGGCTAGCTTTACTGCTGCCTAATATCAATTACCCTTTGTCGAGTGGTGTTTATGTGACACCTTTTGCCTGAGTAGGTAACGTGAAAAAAGGTTTAGGTTTGAAAGCAAAAATACTGCTTGATTTAAAACAAGTCCTTACCCCAGTAACTAACTCAATCCTCACAGCAGTGCCAAATGAAATGTGCCATTATGTTCATTGCACTAGATAGTACAGGTACCGCGATTCTGAACGATAGCTACTTTTATGTAAACTATAACTTTGGTATTGAACTGTTCATTTTTAATTGTTTAGTCAACAATACACAAACAAAACTCCTGTTTGACTTGGTTTCAAAACCCCTGTATCATATTGTTCCAGTGCTATACATATTCGAATAAAGTTTTGTCTAAATGCAATGACAGCTTGGTCTTTTTTTAATTCAAAAACAATTATAATTTTTACACTTTATTTGTCCATCAAACAAGTTAGAAAACGTTTGCAAGTCTTTATAATTTGAGGACCAGTGACCATTGTCAAATGTGATCTTTTATACAAAAATATGTATCCTTGTCTCTTATTTATTAAGCCTGAGTTGAGTCATATGTAACTGACAGCAGTTGTGCAAAAAACAAGGAGAATGATGGAGCAGCTCCACCAATACATGCCATGCTACGTTAGACACTACTCAACCCAGCTAGGTTCTTGAGAGAGAGTAATATCGGACGCCATGTCCATTATTCTATCCCTCAAGCTTTTTTCTTCTTCTTGGCCGGGATGCTCTTGGCTTCCTGCACGGCGGGCAGGTCGGCGTTGAGCTGCGGGTTGAGGCCCCCCTTGGGCTTGTAGGCCGAGGACTTGTGGATGCGCTCCCCCTTCAGCGAGACCACGTGGGGCAGCAGAGGGGGGCTCCTCAGGGAGAGGCCCCACGCAGCGGGGCTGTGGGCTCTGAGGACCAGCTGGTCCCCGTCCACCCCCGTCACCGCCACCCAGCCTGGACACGGGGAGAAGAAGAAGTGCTTTATTGACACCAGGAGAAGAGAACATGGTGCTTTATTGACACCAGGAGAAGAGAACATGGTGCTTTATTGACACAAGTTAAATAAACAAATAAATACTTTATTCAGTCCAGAGAGGAAAGCAAGTATTAAAACAGTAGTGGAACAAAGCTACAAATTGATATACATTTTTTTTTAAGATAAAACACACACACACACACACACACACACACACACACACACACACACACACACACACACACACACACACACACACACACACACACACACACACACACACACACACACACACACACACACACACACACACACACACACACACACACACACACACACACACACACACACACACACACACACACACACACACACCTCTTACTTATTTACTATGTGTCAACATACTCAAACCCATCCCCACACATTCCAGAGACTTTCACCACGGTTAACCATTGACTGCTTGGTTATGCATCAGCAGCAGTCAGTAGTTTATGACTCGGGTTGCGTTGGGCTCACCTGCGGAGGACATCTTGATGTCGGCCGAGGCCTGCAGGTACCCCAGACCCTTGAGGGTGATGTCCTGCGACACCAGCGGAGGAAAGCTCTTCATGCGCTCCTCCCCGCCCATTGGAACCTGAGAAATATTTCCCATGACATATTAAAAAAACACACACACACACACAAATTGTCCAAACGACATGCATGTTTACTCTTAAGGTTTGCTGTAGATTAAGCTTTAATTCAAATGAAATAGCTTTCTCTGGACTGACAGAGAGAGAATAAGCCAGAGAGGAAGACTGACAAACAGGAAGATACAGATAAAGACAGACGGGCAGACCGACCCCAAGTAGAGCGTTCCCGGCGTGTTTCTGGTAGATTGCGTCGGCCTTGTCCAGGGTGGTGATGTGGACAGGAAGCTGGTTGGACGCCACCACCGAAAACCAACAGGACTTCTCACCCTGAGGACACAGAACCCCCAAATGTACATCTTTGCAACAGCGCCATCTCTGGTTACTATTATTAGTATTTGTATAATTAACACTAGCTCAGACTGGCGTCATTTGATCATGTGTTTAACAGATACATATTTCAGCAAATCAGAAATATCAACTGAAACTGAATGAAGTAAATGGATGAATGATGAATAAGATGACAACAAATGACCTATTAATGATTTGTAATCACTGCTCGAGTTACTGTGCGTGTGTGTGTGTCTGTGTGGGTGCGTTTGATTGTAACCCAGCAGGTGGGTGTACCTGGAGGTAGTCTATTCTCCCCAAGGCCCCCAGGAAGAGCACCATGCCCGGCTTCAGGATAAACGTCCGGGGCACGATGGCCTGCCTGGGCACCACCATCTTCACTTCCCAATCATTCAGAAGACCGAGCACCTGATACACCAGACCAGACCAGAGAGACAGACAGACAGACAAGACAAGACAGACAGGCAGACAAAGAGAGAGGCCGACAGAAGGCCAGACAAGACAGACAGAAGGACATACATTACATTACATTACAGTCATTTAGCATACGCCTTTGTCCAAAGTGACTTACTATAGTGTGTTCAACATAGGTAGGCAAGAGAACAACTCGTCACCAGTAGTGCCACTGCTAAATGACTTCAGAGGGCTACAGACTAGTATAAAACAGGAAGGGGAGGGGCCTCACGTCCTGCTCCTTCAGGATGCCCGGCGTGTCGTACAGCCAGTGGGCATCCTTCAGCTCGTTGTGAGAGAACTCCACCTTCTTCACCGGAGCCGACTCTGAAAGTAAACAACGGGAAATCGGCAAACAAGGTGAAATTTAAGTTTCAGAAGCTTAAACCAAATGCAATAATACTGTAAGCCGATCAGTAGGCGGATGTTTTGTTGGTCTAGTGACGTCATGAGAGGCAGGGTCGCTAAGGATCGCTGTGTTTCGAGATGGTTCCCATGAACCAACTACAATTCAGAAGGATCAGCCAGACTTGGCATCCAGTTGGCATGGATAAAGCTAACAAGGTCATGCTTGGGGGAGAGAGGGAGAGGAATGTTGGTGGGAAAGTGGACTCTAATATGATTGTGTGGTTGGTGTCTGGTTGAAGCAGCCTCATCTGGCCCCAGTCAGACTGATTAGAGTCTGGTTGAAGCAGCCTCACCTGACCCCAGTCAGACTGATTAGAGTCTGGTTGAAGCAGCCTTACCTGGCCCCCAGTCAGACAGATTAGAGTCTGGTTGAAGCAGCCTTACCTGGCCCCAGTCAGACTGATTAGAGTCTGGTTGAAGCAGCCTCACCTGGCCCCAGTCAGACTGATTAGAGTCAGGTTGAAGCAGCCTCACCTGGCCCCAGTCAGACTGATTAGAGTCTGGTTGAAGCAGCCTCACCTGGCCCCAGTCGGACTGATTAGAGTCTGGTTGAAGCAGCCTCACCTGGCCCCAGTCAGACTGATTAGTGTCTGGGGCTGCTGGGTGAGGCTGCACACCCTCGGTAATCCAGGACCCACAGGTTAAACCAGCCACCAACCACACACACTTGGAGCGCTGGTATGTACCATCGGCTCTGTTTTTTAACAAATACAAACTCTGCACTAAACCGGTATTATCTACAGTAGTACCATAACACTTTTACAACATAACATTTATACAATAATAATTTAAAAAAAATGAACAGAGCGACCAGTAGCCCCCTTTGGGCAGGGCCCTTCCTCTCAGACATGCGTGCTTGGTTGTACCTGTGCTGGGCTCATCTTCAACGCCAAACTCCCCGTAAGCCAGGCTGTCGGGGTCAAACTGGATCTCGCTCTTGTGGGCCGGCGGCTCCACCCGGAAGGTCCTGCCGACGCGACCTGACCACACCAGCCAGGGACGCAAGTGGGAAAAAGACATGTAGGAGGTTAATTTACACTTGTGAATGCGTATTTTTTATGTCAGGCTGGTCTTGAACATCTGAATCTTCGTAATATTGGCTTAACACGTGCAAGGATTACAGTCTGGTGTTGGGAAACATCTCCATTGTCAGGCATGGTCTTAATATATAAAACGCAACATAAAGTAGCAAGTAACGTGTTAATCATGCATTTCTATGATAAATATATAAACGCACAGGAAAATTCACAGGCCGGGACAGAAAATTAACAACTATATGGATAGACACACGTGGGTGTGTGTGTTATTGCACAGCGAGTCTTAATTAATTATTATAAATATTAATGGTGAAGGGATCACTGGTCCCTCTCTCTCACCCACGAGGTAGCCCTGCTTGCTGAAGGTCTTCAGTCTCCTCAGCTCCTGGGGGGACATGTCTTCCTCCATCTGCTCGGAGTCCTGCTGGAGACGCGCCCGGCGCCGGAACAGACGGTACGGCGTGGGGTTGATGATGGGGAACTTCAGCAGGTTCAGAGTGGTGCCTGAGAACCACCACAGAAGAAGGAGAAGAAGAAGAATCAACGGGTTTACAAGACGCATCGCAGGATGAACGGATGACGGATGCCAATGTTTCCTCATGTGGCTTAAATTATTATTTATTATAACTTTTTTGGGCTAGTGTCATAACTTCCTTTGTCACCTGAAGAGATGGTTAGTCTTGGCTCTCTCTATGAATTTGAGATATACGTTTCCAATGTATTTATTGTGTGTAGATAAAAAATGGCTTAGATCTATTCAGTATTATAGGATCGACCTCACAGATAACCCATATCTTTAACCCATACCTTTTCTGAAACATTAGAATTTAAAGAAGGTCACACGTAAGAAAATATCTATCCGATACAAAAACTAACAGTGTTGGCATTAACTGAGGAGACACAGAGATACAGTTCTCCTCCGTAAACAACAGTCCCCATCTGTCCTCCATTCAGATCTCCTGAAGGCAGCAGGGGGACAAAGAGAGTCTTTCTGGGCTTTGGGGAGCATCTCTTCGGGGGCGACTGGGACTACTGTGGTACAGGACGCACTGAGGAGCCTTGTCACCCAGACCGGCTCTGGCCCCGCCCCAGGGAGGAGCCACAATGACACATTCATCGGATCGAGTGACAAATAGGAGAGCTTTTAATTCTGAATGACCCCTATTCTGATGCTGCTCCTCACCCAGATTTATTATAGATTATTGACAGATTGATTCAATTCCTGTCCCTGTTGAGGTTTGTACAGTACACCAGAGACGATCATGCGTCACACGCCTGGTTGGACACTCCCATTTATGATGTCATAAGTGGGAATTTTACACTTTAAAATGGCTTGCATTGACTAATCGCCGTGCACCTGGTGAAAAAAACAGAGGCCTTTTTAATGCCTTAATGACTTTGAGAGGATCCGGCTATCAGAAAAATAGAAGTGAGAGAGCATGAAAGTGGTTTTGATGACAAGCTCAACGCCCACTGCCACCACCACCTCCTCCTCCACCACCACCACCACCACCTCACCTGGCCAGGGGGATATGGTGGCCTTGTGGATGATGTCCGTGCCTTTGGACTTGCAGTAGTCCGAGTCCAGCAGCGTGTTGAAGAGGGTTGACTTCCCGGCGTTGGCCGTCCCCACCAGGTACACGTCGCCCTTGTACTTCCAAGACCTCTGGAGGGAGCTTATGAGGTTCTCGACGCCGTACCCCGTCTTGGCGCTGATGAGATGCACGTCCTTCACGTTTTCTCCGAGCCCAGCCTCGCTGCAGTACTGGGAAAGCTGCCGTTTGATTCGCTGCAGATAGTTTTCGGCGTCTTTAGGCAGCAGGTCCACCTTGTTGCCCAAGACCACAATGTGCTTATTCTTTCCCACCAGGTCGGTTACATCCGGCACAATGGAGTCGGGGAGGTCCAGGAGGTCCACTATGAGGAGCACCAGAGCCTTGTGGGGCTTGATGCCCCGGACCACATCCCTGTACTCCTCCTTGGACATCTCGACGGTCAGGGCCTTCTGGTGGTGTGTGAAGAGGT
Source organism: Muraenolepis orangiensis (assembly GCA_027704905.1). Lineage (NCBI taxonomy): Eukaryota > Metazoa > Chordata > Actinopteri > Gadiformes > Muraenolepididae > Muraenolepis > Muraenolepis orangiensis. The sequence goes on from CM051001.1 coordinate 14,922,362, forward strand.
AGCAGCGTTGACACACGGAGCCTTTCAAGCGGTCCTCGCGGATGAGCGCCACGTACTTCTCGCTGGGCAGGTACCCCGCCATCTCCGAGGCTGTGCAGTGCAGGACGGCGCCGCAACCCGAACAACAGGTGCCACTGACGGGCTGATCCGAGTCCGGGGTGCCGTACACTTTGTGCTCACCCGTCCCTGCCCTCTTCTTCTTATTTTTCTTCTCCCTCTTGGCGTCTTTACCGATGGCCTCGTCGGGTGGGTAGTTGATGTCGTGGAACTCAACATGAGAGTGCGGGCTGACCTCTTTGGTGGCGGTTTGCAGAGACTTCAGCTGCATCTCCAGACCTCTGTGTTGTTGCTGTGCGTCAGACAATAAAGCTTTCATTGTGGATTCATCTTCGGGAAACTTGGGTGAAGAGATCCTTTGGAGCTCGTCGAGTACACTCTGTAATTCATCTGGGGCGCCTTCGTCCACCGACTGCGCATCATGCAAGAAGACAAAGTCTTCCTCCTTGTCTGGGTCAACAGTGGTATAAGGTCCAAAAGGGTCTGCCCTTTTCCTCTCCAAGGCCTCACCTCGACCCCCGTGTGCTGTAAAACAATCTGGAGGTGTTGTGTGTGTAAAAACATAGTTCATCATCACCACCACGGGTCATTTTGGTGGACATCGGGCCAGCACCGGGAAGCACCGGAGCACCCTCCCTCCTGCTGCGTCTCCCGGACAGACACGCCACACACACATGATGGCGAGGAGGAAAAGGAGGACACCTGGAGGATACGAGTTTACGCAATCCGACCTGCAGCCGGTGCATCTTTACAGTATAATCCACCGGTCTGGGGCTGCAGTGCAGACACACACACACACACACACACACACACACACAATGTATAAGTGTAACCTTGGGGAAGCCAAAAAGAAAACACACGTGAGTGGTGGGTGATTGGTTTCCTGGTCGGATGTGACGTTGGGAAGTGACGCTAGTTTTGTTTACATTCTATAATCGGACTAATATTATAATATATTATATACAAATTACAAAATTAAAGATTAAAGTCACGGGTCGTCATTAATATGTGTAAAAATAATAATATACCATTAGTATACCATTTCATCATGTCAAATGGAAAACCGGACACACACACACACACACACACACGTGTGTGACGTCACAAATGTTGCATTCCTGGAAAAAAAAAATGTCATCGGTTTTGACTTTAGACTTTTAGCGTTTTTTTTTACTGCGTCTCAGAGTCCACTACTTCTCCAACTTCTCCTTCATTCCTTCATTCATTCTCCACTATGTTGAGGGCATTGGCGACCAAAACGGGGCGCGTTTGGGCCGCTAAGCAGTCCGGCGTGGGGGTGAGTTGTATCGATATATAAAGTGACTAATAACTATTTATCGATCATTTAAAATCGATTGTAACGTCAGGGACCGACCGACGTATTGGTACGACGCGATGTCACTTTATTAAGTGACATCGGAACTAAGATTTAGAACTGTTAGAACTGGGGCTGTATCTTTAGGGCTTGTACATCCTCATGCGGCATGGATTCTATATATATATATATACACTCATATACACTCCTATACACTCATCATATATATATATATATATATATATATATATATATATATATATATATATATATATATATATACTCAATATATATATATATATATATATACTCAATATATATATGTATGTAGTATGTAGTTTGAAACATAATGACAAATAAGTTCATGCTGAATTACTGAACAAAAACCGTTACTACTAACTAAATAATAACTAACATTCCAATGTTCTACAATGCGACATGTTAATTAACTCTAACTCTGTTTTTAACGTTACGTATCATTTGACTATGACTGGCTCACTCACACACACACACACACACACACACACACACACACACACACACACACACACACACACACACACACACACACACACACACACACACACACACACACACACACACAGGCACACAGTGCGCTACCTAACCCGGCCACAAGGTGTCGACATTTCCCTGTGCTTTTCCCTCACCCAACAGCAGAGGGCGCTGTTCTCATCGGGGCCCCAGCAGCAACAAGGCACATTTTACGAGTTCCGAACGTACTTCATCCGTCCTGAGCAGAACGCAGCCTTCCTCCAGCTGACCAAGGAGAAGATCCACCTGCGCACGGCTCACTCTGAGCTCCTGGGCTACTGGAGTGTGGAGTATGGAGGCCTCAATCAAGTCTTTCATATCTGGAAGTATGGTGAGGAACTGGGAGAAGGAGCTATATGGAGAAACTGTCTTCTGCATATTGAACGTGTTATTCAGACCTATACACATGTTTTGGTTTAATAAATGGGGATGGTTGTGTATGTGTAAGCTATGTGGGGCCATTTGTCCCATAGATAAGATTGAGTGTTTATTTACAGGCTTATGGACCACGCAGCAGCCTTCGACTTTGGCACAGCAGCTGAACAAAGACCCGGGGTCACAGTGCCTGGTCACACACACGCTAACTTAACAATCGAACCAGACTGTGGTGGTGGAATATATAATTGTTCAGAATTGTTGTATGTGAATATATATATATATATATATATATATATATATATATATAGCACCGGATGTTCAGGGCCCCAGGGTGTCATGTTGAAATCAGCCATTACGATTTAAAAATGTAACATTTATAGTGATGTCACATGGTGGTGGGAGGGTCCATCAAGATGTGTGACAGATGGATCAGCCTACCAGCCTAACCGGTGGACTGTACCAACTGGTGGGGTGATCTATCTTATCATACTGCATCTGGGTGGACTAATTTCACTTCACAAATTCCCTAAATAATCTAGTATGAACATGCACATTGTCTCGGCCTATTCACCACTCTATAAACCAAACAACCCAAACTAACAAAGTCATTTAAGTTTTCTGTCATTTTGCCTCCCAGACAGTTATTCTCAGCGGGCAGGTGTGCGGGCAGCTCTGTCTCAGGACCCCCAGTGGCTGGGGGAGTACATCTCTAAAGCCATTCCCATGCTGAGCGTCCAGGACAACGAGGTCACATACCTGGTGCCCTGGAGCCAGATCCAGAGGCCCCCCAAGGAGGGCGGTGTGTAATGTGTTCTTTTAGCCACTGGGTGGCGGTACTTCACTAATAATATTAATGCAATTTATTTTTTTTGAGTGCTACAAAGTTAAAAACATAGCTGTGTGTGTGTGTGTGTGTGTGTGTGTGTGTGTGTGTGTGTGTGTGTGTGTGTGTGTGTGTGTGTGTGTGTGTGTGTGTGTGTGTGTGTGTGTGTGTGTGTGTGTGTGTGTGTGTGTGTGTGTGTGTGTGTGTGTGTGTGTGTGTGTGTGTGTGTGTGTGTTCCTCCGCTGAACCGCAGTGACCTGCACTATTACTAATACTCAGACGACACTAATCTTAAACGCAGCATAACTCCCCGACCCCCAGGGGGGCGATTTCCCCGCCTCCTCTTTGCGCTGGTGTTGCACCGATATCACTTAGCCTCTTTTGAGGAAGTGAAACTGTGGATGTTTCCCCGGGCCATAGTGGCCCGTCAGCGTTCCCTGGTCGTCCATCAGTTCATAAGAGGGTGTCAGCCGTAGTCGAATGAAAAGCTCAGCATAGTGGGTGTTTTTAGGTTGGTTGGGCGGTCAGCTGGACAGCTGGCCAAAGGTTAGGTCAACAGATATCAGTTGTTTTTTCTCTCTGTGGTGAAATCAGGTTAAAGGTTGTCGTGTTTGTGCACACTGTAGGCATGTTATGAAGTCATAATATGTTGTATAATGTATATTAAATTGTAGATTACAAACATACAAATCCATTCTTAAGTTAAATTGCGAGTTGTGCTGTATTAAGTCTCTCTCTCTCTCTCTCTCTCTCTCTCTCTCTCTCTCTCTCTCTCTCTCTCTCTCTCTCTCTCTCTCTCTCTCTCTCTCTCTCTCTCTCTCTCTCTCTCTCTCTCTAGGGGCGTACGAGCTGGCCTCCTACCAGATGCAGCCCGGGGGTCCGGCCGTGTGGGGCGATGTGTTCCAGGCGGCGGTGAGCGCCCACGCGGGCCCGGGCTACGGCCACCTGGTGGGGGTCTTCCACAGCGAGTTCGGACCCCTCAACAGAGGTGAGCCACGGGCAAAGGTTCACGTCTGGTCACGGCGTGGCTACAGATTATTCTAGTGTACTGAAACGCTCTTTTAAAAGCCCCTCCAAGAAGGCTTACACTCTGGGGGCAATTTGTTATGGTGGTCCCCAAGGCACATTGCTGGGTTCCCCTGGCTACAATCCGCTACAAACAGCTAGACATTTATTTCCCCAACTATTATTGGTGGGGATATCATTTTGAAGAAGCAGTGTCTTTTGGTTCACGATAACAATAAGTAAGGTATGTAGTAAAAGTCAAACGCCCCCCCCCCCCCCCCCCCTTTTACATGAACGCTGTTTCTCTGACCAACATCGATCGGTAGTGTGACCTCTGAACCTGGTCTGTATCTGTGTGGTTCATCGTCCTCTGGGGTCAGTCCACGCTCTGTGGTGGTACGAGAGTCCCGACGGTCGCGCCGCCGTCCGCCACAAAGCCCACGAGGACGCCAGGGTGGTGGCTGCAGGTAGGTGGCGCTAGCTGCTACATCATAAAGAGTGCAATTCCAATGGCTTACGCGGTGTTGAATAGCGGGAAACCCCTAGGTGTGATTTGAGAGTCAAATCTGTGTGGCTTGCTCCATGCCAAGGGTTAGATTTAAGTGACTTCATAATGGAAGGACCTTTAGTTGATGCTCAAATCTTTTTTATTTTTATTTTTTTGTTTTAAATGAATGGGTTGGTTAAATCTAGCTTTGTGTTTTTGAACTGTGTGTGTGTTGTTTGTTTCTTTCCCCTTCAGTGAGGGAGAGTGTGGCCCACCTACAGTCTCAAAGCAATAAGCTGATGTTTCCCTGCACCTTCTCTCCCCTCAAGTAGCCTCAAGCCATCCCTTCGTCTGGAGACCGCCACGTCCCCTCAGTCCACTGTGCCTTAACTTACATACTGCATAGATATACCATATCACTTAATATTTAGATATTTAAACATGCCATTACACTGTAAGCTTACAGTAACCTGCTACGGGTACCGTTGCCAAGACCAATCGAGTAGAACAGTCTCTTACTGAATAGTAACTACTGTTTGTGGATGGTTTATTACGGGCAAGTTTGTATGGACCGTGAAACTACCTGGCACTTATTTGAAACATCACAATGTCACTTCCGTTTGTTATGGTTACAGTTTAACATATGGATGATTTTTTTTAAACATTTGTCTGGAGATCCATGACGTGGTTATCCATCATCTGAAATGGAGATTATCAACTGAGCCGTTTGTTTGTTTGTCTAATTAATAATTGTTAACTAATTATATGAATACCCTTAACTTCCATCTATCTGCATTAGGGATATAAGGTGAAAAAACGCCTGGGGTGGTTGCTGATGCTCCGAGGCGCAAATGCTAAATCTTACCCCATCTCTGTCATCAACTCATTAATTTGAGTTGATGACAGAGATGATGACAAAAGCAGCATGGCGATCTGGGCACAGGCAACATGTAGGAAAGCTTAACATTGTTTTGTATACACACCTACATATTCTACCCACATTGAAAAGGTACAAAGCAGGTCAAAAATCGGGGGAAGTTAAGTTAACAACCAGACTATTTTAAATGTTTACAAATCATGAATTGTGGTCTATCGTGACCATTGAAGATTCCCTTAATCTTTAATGAAATGCACTAATCTATGTTAGATCAGCCTTTTAACATGTGAAAACAAATAAACCGACTATAAGCACTCCCTTCCCCTTTACGGACTCTGATTCCGCATTGGCCAATAGCAGAGGACTACGAACACTTGATGTCTGGCTGCTCGTCGTAGTTTAAACTGGCCAATCCTGATAACGTGTCTTTTTAGCATTGTGCTTTCATTTGGTTCCAGCCATTCTATCTGGGCCTGGTTTAGAAGCACTCCGGAAAGCGCACATTGTAGGACCCAGCATGGTTCCGGGATTCGAACAGACAACCTCCTGCTCAGAACGACAGAGGGCTCGATTTATTTAGTTTTTATTGTGTTTTATGCAGGGCCAGTAACAGTTATCCCCACAGCCTGTCTTGAAACATTTCGAACGTAAACAAGATATTAAATATAGAACATTTTCTATGTCAGATCTTTTTTTTTTTTTTATCAAGAAAAAAAAAAAAAAAAAAGTCAAACAAAAACAAAGCAAACAATCGCAAACGTAATCTGTGGAAATTTCAGTGCAACGAAAAAAATATATATAAAGATTCCAATTGACAGCATGATTAAAGTGCTCGGAATGTGGCTTCTCCTGACCTTTCACCCGAAAGGCCCCCGACCCTTAACCCTAAAGGACAGGTCTTAGTGATGCACCCTTACTTTGGTCCTCTGCTTGTGCCAAATCCATCTCACACGGTCACCCAGATGACTGCATTCAGTTGGCAGCCAATTACAGCAAACATTAAACAGATGGGCACCCAACTCAACCCTACCACACTAGTGGTCCAGCTAATGAAAATACTGTAGTGTGCTGTGGAAACTTTCATACATCTAGCCCTTTACACAGTGTGTGTGTGTGTGTGTGTGTGTGTTCGCAGTGTATGTGTGTGTGGTGTGAAGCATGCATGTGTGTTGTGCCTCTGTGTGCGATGTTTGTGTGTTGTGCTGAGGTATAGAAAACGGTATGAAATGTAAGACACTAACAAATCTGTTCTTTTCTCTCCTCTTTTCTTATAAAAGCTATAAAATCTAACCCCATTCCCCCCCCCCTCCCCCAAAGGTACAGTACGTTGAACAGTGTCCGATACACATGTTGATTGGAGTGTTGTTGTAGTAGTCAGAGACTACAGGTACACAAGTCCCTGGAGACGCTAATACAGGAAGCATCTACAGCAATGCCAGTTCGGGAGGGGAAAAAAAAAAATTACAATTTAAAATAAAAGAAAAATAAAAGAAAAAAACTACAACCATCCAACGGCTCTGGTATAATCTAGGCATTATAAATAACAGCTACATTGTAAAAACTAAAAATTAAAACATTTGAAAAAAACCAACAACAAATCAGATTTGCAGTCAAGCCCTGGGCCATTGAAATGATTTTGATTCTTCAACACAAAAAGGAATACGACTCAAACCCTGAAATTGTGCTTACGATTGGCAAGAGGCACTGATCGCAATTACACACAATAGGGAGAGAGCACCCGCCCCACCCCCAACGAGCAGTGTGGGTCTAAAGCACTTGAAGATTATGGCAGTTATTCAAGTTTAAAACTCTCCCTCTCTTTCTTGCTCTCTCTTGCTCTGTTGCGCCGACAGCTTGACAGAGGCCCCGCCTCCTAGACACGCCACCGGGGATCGTTAGCATGGTCCGGCGGTGACCGCTTCGGTCCGCTTCGGTCCGGTTTCGAACCAGTCGTGTCCGGGTTCCACGGTGCCGGCCGGACGACAAAGTTTTAAGAAAAATAAAAAAATCAATACTGGAGGTTTAGGGTCGGGTCAGGGCGACCTCTGCGCCCAGGTGAAGGGTCAGCGGTCCGCTGGCGTGGGGGCGGGGCAGACCTCACATGACGGACTCTCGGAGCTTGTCGTCCGCCGTCGCTGCCGCTTCCTCTTCCACCGCCGGCATCGGCGTGGCAGAGGCGGCGCCCCCCCTGGTGGAGAGGTGGGGGATGTTGATCACCGCCTCCTTCCTCTTCACCAAACTGTCTTTTAAGTGGTAGTCGTCGCTCTGGTCCTTGGCGAAGTTCACAAACACCTGGGAGGAGACGAGAGAGACAAGGTCAGCGGTGAGTATGCCCATGTGACAGTTTATATCGCCTTGGTCTAAGTTGGACTGCTTTGGTCTGACTGATTGCTCTGGCCTGGAGGTTCTGATCATGATCCATTTGGTTTGAGTTTGATAACATATCGGTCTGGGTTAAAATGAGATCGTTTGGTCTGAGTTTTGTCATATTCTTAGCAATATTTACCATGAACATAAACCTGGTCCAGTTTAGTCTCAAAATCATCAGTAAATACCCGGTCCAGTCTACCATGGTCTCCATCTAAAGCATCAGTAGGTCTATCTACTGTATGCACCTGGTCTCATGGTCTCTATCTAAAGCATCAGTAGGTATATCTACTGTATGCATCTCATGGTCTATCTAAAGCATCAATAGGTTTCTCTACATACATGGTCCAGGGTGGTCTGGCTCCCATCTAATGCTCTTATGAAGCATCAGTAGGTCTCTCTACATACATGGTCCAGGGTGGTCTGGCTCCTATCTAATGCTCTTATGAAGCATCAGTAGGTCTCTCTACATACATGGTCCAGGGTGGTCTGGCTCCTATCTAATGCTCTTATGAGGCATCAGTAGGTCTCTCTACGTACCTGGTCCAGGGTGGTCTGGCTGACAGAGTAGTCCTCGATCTGCAGCAGCTCCTTGTTGCGGGCCAGGATGGAGAATATGTGGGCGAGCGAGGTGAGGGAGGAGGGAAGCTGGTACTGCAGCATGTTGCGGTGCCTCTCCTTCAGCGTGCTGCCCGGCAGCTCGCTCTCGATGAACTTCATGACGGGCGCCAGGTCGGGGTTGGGCCCCGCCACGCGCAGGATCACCGTGTAGCCGTCACCGAACCTGGAGGGGAATGGAAGGAGGGGAGGGGAGGAGGGGAGGGGAATGGAAGGAGGGGAGGGGAATGGAAGGAGGGGAGGGGAGGGGAAGGAGGGGAGGGGAATGGAAGGAGGGGAGGGGAATGGAAGGAGGGGAGGGGAGGAGGGGAGGGGAATGGAAGGAGGGGAGGAGAGGGGGGAGGGGAATGGAAGGAGGGGAGGGGAGGAGAGGAGGGGGAGCGGGAGGGAGGCATCGGTTGTGAAAAATACTGATTAGAACAGAATTACTGATTGGAGTGGTGATTAAATCTCACATGAAGACGAAACAAAAGCGTCTAAATATTAAAGCGATAACTTCAATGTATAACCTATAGGCATCTGAAAGTATTTTATTATTTAGGATATGTTATTTATATGTTATGTTATGTTAAGTTCAAGTACACAAAGAAACAACAACAACAACAACAGCAACAAAGCTAAGGATAAACGGACGCATGTAGCCTACAGCTTTTAAAGGGCTGTATTATGTCCATGTATGTACCTGTTCTTCAGGTGCTGGACGCTGCCCAGGCATCGGAACCTCCCGTTCACCATGATGGCCATTCTGGTGCACAGAGCCTCACACTCCTCCATGCTGAGAGAGAGGACATTATTTATTTTAATATTAAAATCCTATAAGAGAGGAATCACTGTCTGTCTGTCTGTCTGTCTGTCTGTGTGTGTGTGTGTGTGTGTGTGTGTGTACAGAAAAAGGGAGAACAGAAAGAGAGAAAAGAGTAGAAAGAAAGAAAGAGAAAAGAAAGTGACAGAAAGAGAGAGAAAGAAAGAGAATGAGTGTATATGTGAGTGTATACATGTGGTCCTCACCTGTGTGAGGTGAGCACCACCGAGCGGCCCTCCTTGATGATACTGTGGATGCAGTTCCAGAGGGCCCGACGGGCCTTGGGGTCCATCCCCGTGGTGGGCTCGTCCTGCAGCATCAGCACCGCAGGGGGAGGGGGGGTGATGCACACCAGGGGGGGGGGGGGGGAGAGGGGGAAGGTCAGGAGGGGAGGGAGACACACTAAGGCTCCACAAACCCTCTAACACAACAGTTTGTTGTTTTTTAAAACTTTTTACACTCTTAATTCTCACGCACGTGTGTGTGTGTGTGTGTGTGTGTGTGTGTGTGTGTGTGTGTGTGTGTGTGTGTGTGTGTGTGTGTGTGTGTGTGTGTGTGTGTGTGTGTGTGTGTGTGTGTGTGTGTGTGTGTGTGTGTGTGTGTGTGCTCAACAAAGAGATTTCAGCAGTTTCAGTCGCCTTGTTTACACCATAGCTGGTTTGATTAGGTTTTGTTGTCCTGTAAATGGACGTCCTCAAATGTAAGAATTATGGGAACGAGTGTGAAAGGAAAATTGCAGAGCTTTTGTCCGTGGGGTGGTCCCAGTTCTCCAGTTGTGTTTCTGTATGTGTGCATTAAAGTAAGTGTGGGTGCGTGCTACCCACCAGGAAGACGACGGGCGGTCCTCCGATCAGAGCCATGGCGGTGGACAGTTTCCTCATGTTCCCTCCGCTGTAGCTTCCTGCCGCCTTGTCCATGTACTTGACCAGACCCAGCTTCTTGATACCCCACTCAGCCACCTGGACCCCACACCACAACAGGTTAGACACACACCAGCAGGTAAGACACACCTCACAGAAAACAACAGGTTGGACACACACACACACACACACACACACACACACACACACACACACACACACACACACACACACACACACACACACACACACACACACACACACACACACACACACACACACACACACACACACACACACACACACACACACACACACACACACACACACACACACACACACACACACAATAACTGGACCCGACTGGACAACAAAAAAACAACATCTTACAAACACATACACATGGTATCAAGTACACACCACACATTCAACGTCAATAACTAAGAGGTCTAACGTGGACTCACGTCACAGACTTCCTTCTCGGGGACCCCCCTCAGGATGGCGTAGAACTCCAGGTGCTCCCGGCCGGTCAGCAGGTCGTTGATGGCGTCAAACTGGGGACAGTAGCCCATGTTCTGGTGGACCTCATCTATCTCCCTCAGGATACTGACACACACACACACACACACACACACACACACACACACACACACACACACACACACACACACACACACACACACACACACACACACACACACACACACACACACACACACACACCACACACACACACACACACACACACACACACACACACACACACACACACACACACACACACACACGTTAGTCAAACACCACAGTTCATAGAACAACATTTCATTACAATCATTTATCACTTTTGTCCAAAAGCGACTTACAATAAGGTCATTCAACAGGTAGACAAGAGAACTATAAGTCACAAGTGCATTTCCTTCCTAACAAGGGCAGAACCAGTGCTCATGTAAAAACACAATACGTTCCTCAAACAGGGGTCAATCAATAGTGACACACAGGGCTAATAAGCAAAAGCTAATAAACAACCACTGGCAAACAAACAAGACACAGTCAACAAGACATAGAATGTCATAGCGGGGACATAGAATGTTAATACACTTCTAGTAGTGAACACAGGTATCTGTTGCATTACTTAACTCCTTTTATGCGCCTATGGGGGTGTATTTGTTATTAATTGCATCATAGAAATAACAACGTGAAGACTCGCTAAACAAACAAACAAATGCAAATAAAGTAGGACTATCCTATTGATCTATTGATTTGAAACGCTTAAAATAGCCAATGCTCTCCAGGGCATTTACTCTTTAGCCGAACTCTAGCGGACGCTTTTATCCAATGACACTCGCAGGGAACTGAGACACAGAGCATTAAGAAACAAATTGGTTCTCTGGGCTGCAGCCATTGGAGGTTCAAAGCCGGTAGAAGGAGGACAAGGGGTGGTGGGTGGCGGTCTCACCTCCGACTGGCCAGGAAGGCCTCGCCGCTGGTCACCAGAGTGTCTCCCGTCAGCATCTTAAAGGTGGTGGTCTTCCCCGCTCCGTTCACCCCCAGCAGGCCGAAACACTGGGGGGAGGGGGGAGAGAGAGACAGAGAGACACAGGGAGCGAGGGATACAGGGAGAGAGAGACAGAGAGACAAAGGGAGCGAGGGATACAGGGAGAGAGAGACAGAGAGACAAAGGGAGAGAGACAGAGAGAAACAGGGAGCGAGGGATACAGGGAGAGAGAGACAGAGAGACAAAGGGAGAGAGACAGAGAGAAACAGGGGGAGAGAGACAGAGAAAGAGACAGAGAGACACGGGGAGAGAGAGATACAGGGAGTGAGAGACAGACAAAGGGAGAGAGAGACAGATAGAGACAGGGAGATGGAGACGGAGAGAGACAGAAAGACAGGGGACAGAGAGACAGAGTTAATATTAATACATTAGCATCCCTCTTCTGATAAATACACTGTTAAAGGAAATGATAGGCGACCATCATATCAACATCATGATGGAAAGAATGTTAAAATGAATGTTCTCTCCATCCAGCTCACCTCTCCAGGAGGTATGCCCACACAGAGCCGGTCCACCGCTGGCTTCTGCTTCCTCTTGTATACCTGCACACACACACACACACACACACACACACACACACACACACACACACACACACACACACACACACACACACACACACACACACACACACACACACACACACACACACACACACACACACACACACACACACACACACACACACACACCACACACACACACACACACACACACACACACACACACACACACACACACACACACACACACACACACACACACACACACACCTTAGTTCAGGTCATTCACAAAAGCACATTGGAACACTATGCTTTGAAGAGTACACTTGACATTACAAGTCGAGCCTCCCCCAAAAAAAGAACAGGCAAAAAGGGCAGATCTACGCCCAAAACTAATTGGATGGGTGTAAGCTGTAGCAAGGTGCGAGGGAAGGAAATGGAGGAGGAGATGGTGGGTGAGATTATAGTTGGGTGGAGGAAAGGTAGATGAGGAGAGGAGAGTGGGTGAACTTGCGGTTGGGTGGAGGAGGAGGACGGAGAGAGACGGTAGAGGAGGACGGTGGAGGAGGACAGAGAGAGAAGGTGGTGGAGGAGGAGTAGCCCGTACCTTAGTCAGCTGACGTAGCTCCAGGATGTCTCCCTGTCCCATGCCGTGGACGATCCTCTGCCTTTCGCGGGCCACATCCTCGTCCTCCTCCCCGAGGGGGGTCAGCTTGTTCAGGATGCTGACGGGCCTGCAGAGGGGGGGGACGGGGGACAAGAAGGTTAGCCCGTTGTAATCAAAGTTACAGGATTAAGAACTAGAGATGGAAGATTCAAAAGGGGAGGGAAGGGTTAGAGAGTCATCCTTACAGACAAACACATGCAGACCAGGTGTGTGTGAGTGAGTGAGTGAGTGAGTGAGTAAGTAAGTGCGAGTACCTGGGCTTGATGCAGAAGCGGTACTGGATGAGGACGGTGATGATGAAGAAGACAGCCCCCTCTACAGCCATGGCAAACAGGTTCTTCCCCACCATGTCCCACTCCAGCGGGGAACGGAACCGGTTCTCACCTGGAGAACACACAACGCTTTAGGAAAACACTCCCCCATAAAAATAAATAGATAATAATGCATTTTTAACAAATGCACTTGAAAATGGACTGGATGAACTGCATCTATACAGCGCTTTTACCCATAATTATTATTATTGCCCCACATTCACCCATTCATACACCTGGTTAGGGTGTCTTGCTTTGGGACAACTCCTTCCTAGGAGGAGGAGGCGGGGGATCAAACCAGCGGCCTTTCGGTTGCCAGACAACCCGCTCTACCTCCTACCGAGCGTCTGCCGGCCCAAAGCACCGGGAATCAAACCCTCTTAACGCCACACCCTGCTCTATGAGTGACGACTTGGGAATCCCAGACTCTCACCGAATCTCTCCAGGGCGTCGGCCATGGCCTGGTTCTTCACCATGTCGATGAGGCCCCGGCCCAGGCAGAAGTGAGGGAAGATGAGCAGAACGTTCTTCAGGATGTCGTTGATCCCTCCTATCTCCTGCAGGAGCAAAACAACAACAAACAACACGGTCACACACACACACAGGTCAGGGAGACGGTCAGAACACCAGAGGTCGCGTTCTGCCAGTCGATCTCGAACAGTGACTCACGTTGTTGCCGAACAGCTCCATGACGAAGGTGGAGATGCTGCCGTTGATGCCGATGAGGATGTTGACACTGGTGAGGACCACGTAGGCCGTGCTGGGGATGGTGAAGAAGAAGGAGGCCGGGTACATCAGCGGCGTGATCGACCAGCTGAGGAAGGAGCAAACGTCTGAGGTCAGTCGGGGTTCAGGGGAGGAAGTTGTGCGAGTCTCACTCGCCAACGATACCAGGAAGGAAGAATCATCACCGTCATCATCGTCCTAAAAACTAAAATGTGAAATACTAAATGGGATAAAATACATAAAGATATAATCCATGACTCCCTCAGGGTACTGTGACGTTTACAAGAAGGGAACAAAACAAACGCCCAAAGTCGTTTTGGTCAAACAACCGTCCCCTGAACACACCACACATTTACTTATCGTAAACGAGGATTTTAAATAGATTTAAGCGTGAAATCCCCTGCCCTTTGGGCCGGTCCTGGGTTCGATTCCCCCTCACCCGTAGAGCAGCAGCAGCAGGGCCAACACAGGCAGGTTGGTGGAGGAGACGTAGGCCTTCTGTTGGAAGCAGACGAAGATGAGGACCACGAGGGAAGCCGGGACGATGTAGTTGAGCTGTGGAGCACAAACCGAGAGGGGACACGTTAATCTATAGTCCCCAGCACACAAGGAAATAATCGATTTAATAATTATTATATATATATATATATCTAAAAAAATAATATATATATATATATATATATATATAATAACCAGGTTTTTTTTATTCTATAACGTTTTATTGTTGTATTCACACCGTGAACACTGTTACAGAGTCTACTAAGGGTTAGATGATTAGCACTTTAACAACAGCATCTGTTCAGTTCTCAAAAGTTCAGCAAAATACAATATGCTTGTATACAATAATATGGTGATGATGATATTGTTTGTAACAACTAGTGTGTGCATAAGACGGAAAGCGTTAAGTGTGTGTGCGTGTGTGTGTGTGATGAAATGAGTGAAGAACAGTCTATATCAGATAAGTCATATTGTTACCGTAACCACCTCAACCTCCACCTCCCCCACTACCCGTGAGGCCTCGGGCCTCCCCCACTACCCGTGAGGCCTCGGGCCTCCCCCACTACCCGTGAGGCCTCGGGCCTCCCCCACTACCCGTGAGGCCTCGGGCCTCCCCCACTACCCGTGAGGCCTCGGGCCTCCCACACTACCCGTGAGGCCTCGGGCCTCCCCCACTACCCGTGAGGCCTTGGGCCTCCATCATCCCCCACCCCTACTCACCATGTCCCAGGCGAAGTTGGCCGTCCAGTAGAGGAGCGGCTGCACTCCGCTGATGAACTGCATGTGCTTGGCCTTGCTGACGCGCTCCTGGATGAGGAAGACCACGAAGCTGGCCGGCACGAAGGACATGGCGAAGATCACGCAGATGGACACCAGCACGTCCACCGAGGTGGTCACCCTGGAGGAGGAGGAGGAGGAGGAGGAGGAGGAGGAGGAGGAGAAGTTCATTGGAGGAGTCAAGGAGAGCTGGTAAACTAGCCTCAATTGTATAAATCTGATTAACGTCACTATTATCCCGTTTATTTTCGGTTACAGCTGAAGCTTTTGTCCAAAGTGACTTACAATAAAGTCATTCAAAAAGGTAGTCAAGAGAACCAGAAGGCATAATTGCATATCTTTCCTAACAGAATCTGAATCAGAATACCTTTATTGTCATTGTACATGTACATGAACAAAATTGTCTAGCAATCCTCATGACACATACAAACTGCAAAAAAACTAAGCTAAGCAAAATAAACGGGTTAAAAAAAGAATCCATATAAAAACTATATATATATATATATACACATACATACACAGTGCAAATTGGAAAAGTATAGCAACACAAAAGTGCAGTGTGATGTACCATGTAACAAGGTAATGGCAGTATTGACACCATGTGTCTATAGACACACACTCCCCTAGGACACGATGGAAACCTGCGGGGGAATAGAGGCGATCCGGTCTGCGTGTGGTACTCACAGGGCCACCTGAGACATCTGCTCCTTGGTCAGGTTGAGCGGGTGGTTGAAGGCGCTGATTCCATAGCTGCTGGGGTTGGCGCCTGGCGGCAGGTTGGCCCGCAGGAGGCCGTTGTTCATCACGTTGAGGAAGGCCCCGATGCTGTGCCAGCCCTTGTTGTTGAACCAGATCTGGGGAGGAGGAAGAGGAGGAGGAAGGAGAGGAGAATAAGGAAGAAGTGAAGGACGAGCAATAGCAGAAGGATGAAGGAAAGAGGAAGAAGAGGAGGAGCTTTGTCAAGTTTAGTGTACACACTTTCCATTTTCTATTCATACTGCTATACAGTTGATACTGTTATATTTATACTGCAATTATGTAAATATATACATTTGCGTAATCATTTTTTGTAATTCTTGTAATTTTGGGTAATTGTTATTTTTTTTTTTTTTGTTGTTGTAATTCTTGTACCGGTTAACTGTGGAGTTGTAGTCGTTTCCAAAAGGGCTTCTTACCTTCACGTTGTTCTTGGTGTCCAGGCTGTTGATGAAGCTGGACAAGCTGCCCAGGAACTTGTCAGCTGCTGCTCCCTGTGAAGAGATTTTTATTTATTTATTCATTCTTTTTTTGTAATTTATTTCAATTGATGCATTATTTTATGTATTATTTAACATATTATTTATTTAACATATTATTTATTTATTGTATTATTATTATTATTGTTATTATTATCATCATCCTGTTGTATGTCAGCTAGAAGTGAGATATTAAAGTATCACAAACCTTCTCGAGCTCAAAAATCTTTCGGATTCTCTCGATGGCATCGTCCACCTCATTGGCCGGGGGGAGGACATGAGTGCTCCTGGCGCCCAATGAGAAGCCTCCGTATCTAGAGAAGGGGAATAAAAAAACCGACACACGTTAACGAACAACATACAGACATCGGAAAGTCTTCCGGGAATTTTGGATGGAAATTTGGATTTCATGTTTCACGTTTTTTTTTTTTTAAACCTGAAATAAATTAAAAAAAACCTACCTGAATTCATTCACCCACACTTTGTTCTTCAAACTGATAAAAGACAAAAAGGAACAAAATAAGAAAGAAGATATTAGACGGTGTCCACACGGTCCATTGTGTTTCCTAGAGAAGTGTACTGCAGTAACAGTACACTTAACATGTTAATGTGGAGCACGAACGCTCGTCGTTTCCTCACCTTTTCCCGATGATCTGTGCGTAGGTCTTCACCAGGTAATCAGAGACGTTTCGGCCTGTCAGGTTCTGCAGAGAGTCTGTGGCACTGATTTTGATCTGCGAAAACACACACACACACACACACAAACTAATTACCACACACACACAAACTAATTACCACACACACACACACACACACACACACACACACACACACACACACACACACACACACACACACACACACACACACACACACACACACACACACCACACACACACACACACACACACACACACACACACACACACACACACACACACACACACACACACACACACACACACACACACACACACACACACACACCAGGCTATTACCTGGTGGCTACACTCGGGCCTAGGGGATGGGAATTGATAAGACTGGCAACTTGGCCAAATGAGGGACAAGGTCGTTTGGGGCCTCGTTCCGAACAACCTTGTGCTCGTCCCCAACGACCACATTCATACATTAGGGACAAGGCTAAGGCTTGGTGGGTGAACCCTTAAGAGTTGAGTTGAGGCTTAAATGACTGAAGACTTAGGGATCGGTCTAATACCATGTCAAATTAGGGATAAAGCTATGCCCTTTGGGGGCCCGACTAGGTTCCGACTAGGTAGCGCTCCGTGTTCTTGTTTACCTCCATGGGGGGCAGTCCTCCCGCCCCGGCGGGACAGTCCGGAAGCATCTTCTTCTTGCCGTCGCAGCTGCAGTGGCAGGCGGGGGAGGGGTCGTCCATGGTCCAGTTGGCGGCGTTGAAGAGCTGCCGGACGCTGTCGGGAACCTCGGGGGCCGCCCAGTTCTCGTCTCCCATCGTGCAGGGGGCCTCGCTGGAGAGGGGGAGGGGACAATTATTACAAAATAATATTTAATATTACAATAAAGAGGTGGCGGTAGCTCCGGAGGTAGAGCCGGTTGTCTGGTTGCTGTTTCGATCCTTTGGCTCCTCCTCCTCGCCAAGTTTCCTAGAGGTGTCCCTGAGCAAGACACCCTAACCCTAACTAACTGCTCCTGACCAGCTAGACGTCTCCTTGCATGGCTGGCACCGCCGTCTGTGTATAATTGTGTGCATGAACGGGTGAACGTGAGGCAAGAATTGGGTAAAAGAACTTCAGTCCATTTACCATTTACAGGAAGATCAAGAAGTCTAAAAAGGTTTAAATAGTTTGGGTCGTCAGACAAAGTCTTAAGAGTTATTCTACATGTGTGGGGAGTGTGTGAGGGACAGGACATGACTTGAGGGTTCTGGGTGAGACATGACATGAGGGGGTTGGGGGTGAGACATGACATGAGGGGGTTGAGGGTGAGACATGACATGAGGGGGTTGAGGGTGAGACATGACATGAGGGGGTTGGGGGTGAGACATGACATGAGGGGGTTGAGGGTGAGACATGACATGAGGGGGTTGGGGTGAGGCATGACATGAGGGGGTTGAGGGTGAGACATGACATGAGGGGGTTGGGGGTGAGACATGACATGAGGGGGTTGAGGGTGAGACATGACATGAGGGGGTTGGGGTGAGGCATGACATGAGGGGGTTGGGGGTGAGACATGACATGAGGGGGTTGAGGGTGAGACATGACATGAGGGGGTTGGGGTGAGGCATGACATGAGGGGGTCAGGGTGAGACATGACGGTTCAGAGTGAGACATGACATGAGGGTTGGGGGTGAGACATGACATGAGGGTTGGGGGTGAGACATGACATGAGGGTTGGGGGTGAGACATGACATGAGGGTTGGGGGTGAGACGGTGTTAGTGCAAGTGACTCACGGTATCGGGTGGTCTTCCATGCATCGTGTGCCCAGGCCCGGTGTGTCCATTAGAGAACCAAGGAGCTTGTTCATGGTGATGTCATCCGGGGCGTCATTACTGGGGACGGAACGTAATGAAATTAAATGAATGAAACGCCTTTCGCAGACACTTACTTCATCATATGGAAAAGCCCAGTCAACAAATACAGTTGTTAGAGAGCGAGAGACACACACAGACAAACAGACAGAGCTAGAGAAAGACAGAGACAGAGAGAGATACACAGACAGACAACGATAGAGACGGAGAGGAAGAAACAGAGAGAGACAGACAGACAGACAGACAGACAGAGATTTGACAAGTCCTGTACCTGATGAAGGTGACCTGCTCCTCGTACATCCAGGGTTGGAGCTCCAGGCTGGGGTATTTCCCGAAGGGAGGGACGATGAGGCTGAACACCAGGGCGATGCAAACAAACACGGCAGGAAGGACAATCTGCGAGGAGGCCAACAGGTCAGGTAAACAAAAGTGCAAAAAAACGTCAATCATCAGCCAATCATCATCGCTCAAATGTGCTCCATCATCAATCAATCAAACGCTATCGAGAGCTTTGTTGTGCAACACAGCAGTACAACAAGAAGAATAACTCACATTGTTATCATTTTTAATACAAACGTTCACTAACGTTAATGAGGCACAAAACAGTAAGAGTGAAATTACAATGAATCCAAGATGATTTCACACTTTGTAAGATGATCTTGACAGATTGAGATGGCCTCAGTTCCTCACAGAAAAGTCAAATTATTCGAACCCCAGTACCCAATCAAAACCCTGATGGGTCCCCCACAGTGACCAATCACAGGGTGTATAGCGACGGTGGGCGGTCCAATCGGAGCCTCACCTGTGCTAAGAAGCCTTTGCGAGAGCGCCGGGCGTACAGGAACCTCTTCCACATGAGGGCCACGAACTGCTGCCTCTTCAGGGCCCATCCCTTCTCCTTGTAGGAGCCTTTACCGTGGTTACAGTGGAGCCAGTCTGTCTCGCGGGGATCCACACCTACACACAAACAACACCGCGGTAGAAGAGAGAGAGAGACCAAGTTTATATATTTTTTATCTCAACTTAGATTTTTAAAAATCTTATCTTAAATCCAAAAATCCCGGCACAGTTCAATGTAACCATCAACGTATTAATAAACTTTACACTACCAAAACAATGGGTCAGATGACTTATTTTCTGCCATTATCAGACCGAAGGACAATGGTAAATGTTATACCACCACTTTCCTACCGCTGGTAGAAAAGTAGATTTCTATATGTCTGTCTATATGTCTGTCCATTTGTATCTATGTACCGGTCTGTATCTCTCTCTGTGTGTGTACCGGTCTGTATCTCTCTCGGTGTGTGTGTGTGTGTGTGTGTGTGTGTGTGTGTGTGTGTGTGTGTGTGTGTGTGTGTGTGTGTGTGTGTGTGTGTGTGTGTGTGTGTGTGTACCTGGGTCTCCCTCTGAGTCGTTGCCCTCCTCGTGGTCGTCCTCGGTGAGGGGCTTCAGGCAGCTCTGGTGGTCTCCGCCGAAGGCGTGGGTTCGCCGCCTCCGCCTCACGGGCAGTGTGCCGTCTGCACACACACACAGGAGACTTATTGACAAGCTGTGACGTGCGGTGTATTCGGATGGGAACGAAAGGTGACATGGGGTCAAAGGTGTCAGAGGTCGGAACACGTTACCTGAGGGCACTTCGATGTCAACGCCGTTATCTTCCGCCACTTTCAGGAAAATCTATGGAGAGCGAGCGAGCGAGAGAGAGAGAGAGAGAGAGAGAGAGAGAGGTTAAAGAAAGACCGAGATATTTTATTTCTCCAGGACATGCGGTCACTGAATAAAGAGACTTTGTCAAAGAAAGAAGGTCACATAAAAACATCTGAAAAAGGGATGGAGAAGACAAATCAATGTGGTCCGGGTGACACAATAAAAAAGGAGAGGATAGACTAGATGAGTGAACATGTGACCATCCCCAGGCCCCGCCCCCCCCTCACCTCTTCCAGCGTGGTGTCGGAGACCCCGTAGCTGGAGATGCCCAGGTCGGCCAGCTGGTGGTCCAGGTCTCTGAAGAGGGGCACGAAGGCGCCGCCCTTGGCCGCGCTGTAGGGCAGCACGTAGGTGAGCTCGTGGCCCAGGTCCTCCACCAGGCGGGCCGCCGGCACGTGGCCCAGGATCAGGCCGGAGATGTGGGCCACGTCCGGGCCCACGAAGGGGCACGTGGAGGCCGCCGGGCCTGGTGGGGGTCACAGTGGAAAATGAGGGATCAGTTTGTGAGTGTGTGTGTGTGTGTGTAGTTGTGGTCGCTGTTGCTGTTGTTGTATTTTCCCGCCCATTTGGAGTTAAAATTGTTGTTTATTTTCCCGCCCATTTCCACAATGACGAGACGTTGATCAGAGCTACACAGAGACGAGGTTCAAGAGACGTTGGACACGCGAACGATAAATGTAATTATTAATTAATTGTTTAATGATTTCTTAATAATTTTTTTCTGCTTTGTATCGTTTCAATGAACAAATTAAACTCTCAGTTGGGGGGCGATGTTTACCGATGGTTGCAGCCTCGCTCTCATTCTCGCTGCCGAGGCCTGCATCAGAACTACTGACAGAAGCACACTCCTCCTCCTGGACATGAGACAGACAGAGAGAGAGACAGATGGAGAGAGAGAGACAGACAGACAGAGAAAGAGACAGCAGGAGAGACAGAGAGACAGAGACAGATGGAGAACAAATTTATACCAAAGAAATTTCCATCAATGTTTTTTCTCTTAAATCCAAGTCCTGTTAGTTATTAAAATTAAAATTATAATTATACTATAATCATAACACTACCAAAACAATGGGTCCGATTATTAGACCAAAAGACAACAGTGGTTGTAATACCACTAGTCGCCAGCAGGTGGTGGTGCTGTTGCTGATGCAGCAGCTGTTTACCTTCTTGGTGAAGGACACGGTGCTGGAGGAGTTGCGGCAGGAGGTGAGAGAGGGTTCCGGCTCCTTCTTGACCAGGGTCAGGTAGTACCCGGTGCCCAGCTGGTTCTTCAGGTACAGGGAGGAGCCCACGCAGCACAGCTTCCCGTGGGAGATGATGGCGATGCGGTCCCCCAAGATGTCGGCCTCGTCCATGTGATGCGTGGACAGGATGATGGTCCGGCCTGGGAGGGGGGCCAGGAGGAATGTGAGAGAAGCCAATCGCAACTCCTGTTGGCGTTTTTAACCAGATCGATTGGATCAAGTAAGGGAGACTGCGACTGAGCTTAGGCTTGACGACATGCATACCTAGAGGGCCCTCAGTAGAGCAAATCATGATTGGCATTCCATCTAAACCCTCACCAAGTTGTAATCAAATATAGGTTTTTAACTTTGTGAAATAATAATATGAAATTTTGCCCTATCTCCCCAATGCAAATGAATCCTTTAAATTCCTCAATTCGGATTCGCATCCGGATCCGTGCCAAAATCCAAATCAACTGTTCCTCGGCCCGTAAGTAATCTTACCACCAAGTTTTGTCCAATTCCGTTCATGACTTTTTGAGTTATCTTGCCAACAGACCAACCAACAAAAAGACCAACCCCCCCAGCGCCACCGCCCTGGTGAGACCACGGAAGAGATCCACCCACCCTGTCTGTAGTTGAGCAGCAGATCCCAGATCCCTCTGCGGGCGTAAGGGTCCACCCCGGCCGTGGGCTCGTCCAGGATGACCACCTTCGACCCGCCCACGAACGCCAGGGCCACTGACAGCTTCCGCTGCATGCCGCCCGACAGCGTGCAGGACCGGGACTTGCGCTTGTGGGGCAGACCGGTGTCCTTGAGGATCTGCTCGATCTCGATCTTCACCTGCTCCTCCGTCAGGCCCTTCAGCCGGCCGTAGAACCAGATGTGCTCCTCCACCGTCAGCCTGGATGAACCACATGATGACGACGATGATGATGAGGATGGGGTTGAATTAGCTCATAGTGGAGGACTCTGGGAGACCTAAGGTGGCTCAGAGTGGAGGAGATCGTGGTGGTACTTACATGCTGAAGAGGACATTGTGCTGGGGGCAGACCCCCAGACTCTGTCGGATGGCACTGAGCTCTGTCCGGATGTCTTTGCCCATGATGTAGGCCGTGCCGGAGGTCGGGGGAAACAGACCAGTCAGGATAGACCTACGGAGGAGAACACATTAGCATTGGTCTCTAGCTCTTGTTCTTGTGCTCAGCCCTACATTACATTCCAAGCAACTTACGTGGCGAGATGTGTTACTATATATCAGTACTGAACTCCAATACGAACAATCAACCCTGCTCGTGGCATTCAGCCTTATCCAAAGTGATAAATACAAATACAATAAAACATAAGCAAAAAAAGGAGAAACCGTTTCCAGAAATACAAAACCGTCTGCAAACACGACCCCGGACCTCTCAAAGCCCCCTCTACTTCGAGGGGTCCTCCATCGCCGTCCTCTGTCACTTACATGGTAGTGGTCTTTCCCGCTCCGTTGTGGCCCAGGAAGGAGGTGATCTGGCCCTCGTAGAAGCCCAGCGACAGGCCGTCCACCGCCAGCTTCTTCCCGTGTCGGTACACCTTGACCAGGTTCTCAATGTACACCCCCGGCTCCAGGTGGGACGGCTCCTCTTCGATGCACACGGCTGGACGGGGGGGGGGGGGGGGGGAGAGATAGAGCAGACGTTGGCATTTAAGTTTAACGTGAGCGAGACGGGGGGGGGGGGGGGGGGGATAGCATACGTAAGTGTTTTTATATCTTCTCCGTACGTCCAAAAAGTTCCCAAACGAAACGCTGAAGTCTTGATAGAGTCATAACCGTGAATCAACTCACCTTGCTAGAAGGCTTGAAAGGTTCTGTGATGAACCCATAAAGATTGTCCTCTAAATCATCTCTAAACTTTCACATGAGCCAAAACTAAACGTAGGACACATTGGGGGAGCAGTGAGGCCAAACAGAAATGATGCTCAGTCTTTTTTTTGATCTACAAAATGGGGGCCATGCAGAGAAGGTTTGGGAACCACCGCATTAACATTTGAACGGATTTCCATTTCCAGTTGATTTTACGACATCCAGAATTTTCCCCACCACAGATGCTTTCATTGCAGGATACAAAAGCAAACGGCAGACAGCATATACAAGATTCAGCATTTAGCAACATCATGTTGGTGATTCATGTTGAGATCATCGCGACGCGGTTGAGACGACCTCCCTACTGCCACCTGGTGGAGCGGCGTGGGTGCGTGCAGCCTTACCTCCGGCGTTTCCCTTGCGGCTCTGGGGGATCTTACTGGTGGTGTTCATCTCCTCTCCGAACCAGTAGGACTTGGTGAAGAGGAAGAACCAGGGTCGAGGAATACCGTACTGGCCTGGAGACACGGGTAAAAATATGTCAAAATAATATATTTACATGTAAAACAGAATCAACATGACTCCGTTATGAATATGTTACAGTGATGCGTAACTGAACGCTGTCATGCGTGTACAAATAAATCCAATTTAGTAATTTTGCAGAACACTGCCATTCGTTTAAAATGTTACGAACAGGAGCTGTAATCAACTTCTGAAAGTGTACTTTTTAAATTGTATTCCATTATCAATACCATAACTTATCATTCAAATATGACGACACTGATGTAGAATTGCATAAAACCACAAAAAGCCAACTAAGTGCTAATATCTTAGTATCTTGAAGAGGAAGGGTCAGAGTCGCAGAGAACCATAATTAAGCGGGTCATTACCAGGGAAGACGGCCTCGATGTACCAGGTCATGACCCCGTAGAGGACCGAGTCGCAGTACATGAGGATGATGGAGGTGGTGAGGCTGTAGTCGTCCTCCTCCAGAGGGCTGGATACCAGGTTGGACCACTGGATGCCCACGCCCTGCTCCTCGAACAGAGCAAAGTACTCACAGCCGAAGCCGAACGCCACGGGAGACAGCAGGCTCTGTGTACACACACACACATTGGGAATACAACCTTTATATGAATCCCATATCACTTATAGAAAAAATTAATATGTTCACAAATTATTTATTTATACATAAATGATCCAATTGCACTTATGTACTTTTTACTTACTTTTTTTTTTATACACAATTTACTTATTGTGTATAAAATCAGTTGTATTTGTATTTAGCATTTTCTAATACAACAACAATACAACAATATATATATATATATATAGATAATTTGTAAATTATCATATATAAATTGGCTTTGTTTGTAATTTCCATTTTCTTAACCCTCTTCGCCATTTTGCTCTTTACCGATAACCTACTACTACTACTACTACTACCACTACTATCACCACTACAACAAGTTAGCTAACGGAAAATAATTCGCCAGCGGCGACCAACGTACGGCGAACACTTTGGCCCCGAAGCCGATGTGGTCCTGCCAGGCCACACAGAGCACGTAGGGCAGGTACAGCGTGAAGTAGATGATGCCCCCGCAGGCCGCCGCCACGTTGGCGCGGGCGAACAGCGTGCTGAGCAGGAAGCACTGCATGATGGTGACCACGGCGAAGGAGCTCAGGAACAGGAAGACCACACCGGGGTCGCTGTAGGGCAGCAGGTTGCCCTTCTGTGGAGGGTTAAGAAAGAAAGAAAGAAAGAAAGAAAGAGAGAGAGATAAGCGTAAGAAGCTACAGGCTTTTTACCTCCGCCATCGAAGATGGACTAGAGGTTTGTTTGTTTGTCTGTTAGAAACATAAGTTAAAGTTTTATGGGCAGGATTAGACAAAACTTGGTGGTTCGATTACTTATGGGCCATGGATCAACCGTTCTTTCCGGGAACCATCACCTTATCGTGGTGGAGAGGTTTGGGTGTCCCTGTGAACCTGAGAGCTGTGTTGTCTGGAGCCTAGTGCTCCTGGTAGGGTCTCCCATGGCAGATTGGTCTCAGGGGAGGGGCCAGACTAAGAATGGTTCAAAGACTTCAATGGACAAAAAAACGAGAATTGAGGATACCCTGCCCGGAGGAAGCCCGGGGCCCCTTTCCGGAGCTAGGCCTGGAAAGAGGGCCCGTAAGCGAGCGCCTGGTGGCCGGGTTAGCCACGGAGCCCGGTCGGGCATTGCCCGAAAAAGCAACGTGGCCATTTCTCCTTCCCGCGGACCCACCACCTACGGGAAGAACCACTGGGGTCGGGTGCACTGCCAGTTAGGCGGCAGTGAAGGCAGGGGGCATCGACGGACCAAACCCAGCCAACAGAGACTGGCTTTGGGGACGTGGAATGTCACTTCTCTGGGGGGGAAGGAGCCTGAGCTGGTGCGGGAGGTGGAGCGCTACCAATTAGATCTGGTGGGGCTTACCTCTACGCACAGCACTGGCTCTGGAACTAAACTCCTGGATAGGGGTTGGACTCTTTCTTTCTCTGGAGTTGCTCACGGTGTGAGGCGCCGGGCGGGTGTGGGGATACTCACAAGTCCCCGGCTGAGTGCCGCTTTGTTGGAGTTTACCCCGGTGGACGAGAGGGTCGCCTCCCTACGCCTTAGGGTCATGGGAGGGAAAACTCTGACTGTTGTTTGTGCCTATGCACCAAACAACAGTTCGGAATATCCCGCCTTCTTGCACACCCTGGATGGAGTCCTGCATGGGGCTCCTGAAGGGGACTCTATAGTCCTCCTGGGAGACTTCAACGCACACGTGGGTAACGATGGGGAAACTTGGAGGGGCGTGTTGGGGATGAACGGCCTACCTGATCTGAACCGGAGTGGGGTTTTGTTATTGGATTTCTGTGCTAGTCATGGATTGGCCATAACAAACACCATGTTCAAACATAAGGATGCTCATAAGTGTACATGGTACCAGAGCACCTTAGGCCGAAGGTCAATGATCGATTTTGTTATCGTATCATCTGGCCTGAGGCCGCATGTTTTGGACACTCGGGTGAAGAGAGGGGCAGAGCTGTCAACCGATCACCATCTGGTGGTGAGTTGGGTAAGATGGCGGGGGAAGCCTCTGGACAGACCTGGTAAGCCCAAACGTGTAGTGCGGGTGAACTGGGAACGTCTGGTGGATGCCCCTGTCCGGGAGACCTTCAACTCACACCTCCGGCGGAATTTTTCGGGCATCTCTGTGGAGGCTGGGGGCATTGAGCCAGAGTGGTCTTTGTTCAAAGCTTCTATTGCCGAAGCTGCGGTTGAGAGTTGTGGCCTCAAGGTCATTGGTGCCTCAAGGGGCGGCAACCCTCGGACTTCGTGGTGGACACAGGTGGTCAGGGAAGCCGTCCGGCTGAAGAAGGAGGCCTTCCGGGCTATGTTAGCCTGTGAGACTCCGGACTCGGTTGCGAGGTATCGACAGGCCAAGAGGACGGCAGCCTCGGCTGTAGCGGAGGCAAAGCAGCGGGTGTGGGAGGAATTCGGAGAAGCCATGGAGAAGGACTTTCAGTCGGCACCAAAGCGTTTCTGGCAAACAATCCGGCGCCTCAGGAGGGGGAAGCGTGGGTCCATCCAAGCTGTGTACAGTAAGGGTGGGACATTGCTGACCTCAACTGAGGAGGTGATCGGGCGGTGGAAAGAACACTTTGTGGAACTTCTTAACCCAACTACACCCTCAATGGTAGAGACAGAGCTGGAGGATGAAGGACGGCAAACATCAATCTCCCTGGAGGAAGTCACTGCGGTAGTCAAACAACTCCGCAGTGGCAAAGCCCCAGGGGTTGATGAGATCCGTCCAGAAATGCTAAAGGCTCTGGGTGTTGAGGGGCTGTCATGGATGACACGTCTTTTCAACATTGCGTGGAAGTCTGGGACAGTGCCTGAGGAGTGGCAAACGGGGGTGGTGGTACCCCTGTTCAAAAAGGGTGACCAGAGGGTGTGTGCCAATTACAGGGGTATCACATTACTCAGCCTCCCTGGGAAAGTCTACTCCAAGGTGCTGGAAAGGAGGGTTCGGCCGATAGTCGAACCTCAGATTGAAGAGGAACAATGCGGATTCCGCCCTGGTCGTGGAACAACGGACCAGCTTTTCACTCTTGCAAGGATCCTGGAGGGGGCTTGGGAGTATGCCCATCCGGTCTACATGTGTTTTGTAGATTTGGAGAAGGCATATGATCGGGTCCCTCGGGAAATACTGTGGGGGGTGCTGCGGGAGTATGGGGTGCGGGGGTCATTGTTGAGGGCCATCCAATCTCTCTACTCCCAAAGCAAGAGCTGTGTCCGGATTCTCGGTACAAAGTCAGGCCTGTTCTCAGTGGGTGTTGGCCTCCGCCAGGGCTGCGCTTTGTCACCCATCCTGTTTGTGATTTTCATGGACAGGATTTCAAGGCGTAGTCATGGAGGGGAGGGGTTTCAGTATGGTGGGCTCAGGATTGAATCACTGCTGTTTGCAGATGATGTGGTCCTGTTTGCGTCATCAGTATGTGACCTTCAGCACTCACTGGATCGGTTTGCAGCAGAATGTGAAGCGGCTGGGATGAGGATCAGCACCTCCAAATCTGAGGCCATGGTTCTTAGCAGGAAACCGGTGGATTGTCTACTCCAAGTAGGGAGGGAGTCCTTATCCCAAGTGAAGGAGTTCAAGTATCTCGGGGTCTTGTTCTCGAGTGAGGGGAGGATGGAGCGTGAGATTGACAGGAGAATAGGTGCAGCGGGAGCGGTATTGGGTGCACTTTGGCGCACCGTTGTAACCAAAAGAGAGCTGAGCCAGAAGGCAAAGCTCTCGATCTACCGATCAGTCTTCGTTCCTACCCTCACCTATGGCCATGAGCAATGGGTAATGACCGAAAGGACGAGATCGCGAATACAAGCGGCCGAAATGAGTTTCCTCAGGAGGGTGGCTGGTATCTCCCTGAGGGATAGGGTGAGAAGCTCAGTCACTCGTGAGAGACTCGGAGTAGAGCCGCTGCTCCTTCGCGTAGAAAGGAGCCAGTTGAGGTGGTTCGGGCATCTAGTAAGGATGCTTCCTGGTCGCCTCCCGAGGGAGGTTTTCCAGGCACATCCAACTGGGAGGAGACCACGGGGCAGACCGAGGTACAGGTGGGGTGATTACATCTCCACACTGGCCTGGGAACGCCTCGGGATCCCCCAGTCAGAGCTAGTCGATGTTGCCAGGGAGAGGGAAGTTTGGAGTCCCCTGCTGGAGCTGCTACCTCCGCGACCCGATTTCGGATAAGCGGGAGAAGATGGATGGATGGATGGATGGATCAACCGTTCAGATCCAAGACCAGCTGTGTGTGTGTGTGTGTGTGTGTGTGAGTGTGTGTGCGTAGAGTGCGTGAGTGTGAGCATGCAGTACCTTGAGCAGCAGCACCAGCAGCCCGGCGCTGACCAGCAGGGGGATGAGGCTGCTGATGAACCAGCTGAGCCACAGGACGCCGTTGTCCAGCCCCATGATCCTCATGGTCTCCTTGAGACGGGCCTCCTTCTCGTACACCACGCTCTTGATGATGATGGCCACAGAGTACATCCACGCCAGGGTCATGAACAGGGGCATGGAGCGACTCATCACACGCAGGAAGCTGGGGCAGGGGGTGACAACATGGGTGATGAATGAATGAATGGATGACTGAATGAGATAAATACGTAGATGGAGAGATGGAGAGATATATAGATTGATAGAGAGGACAAGGGAACGTGTGTGTGTGTGTGAGAGAGAGACCGTGAGAAAGAAAGAAAAATAAAACATGAGTGAGAGAGAGTGGGGACAAGAGGATGGGCAAAACAAAGATGGGGACGCAAGAGAGAGAGAGAGAGACAGAGACAGAGACAGAGAGAGAGAGAGAGAGAGAGAGAGAGAGAGAGAGAGAGGCAGTGAGTGCGAGAGAGAGCATTTTAGATGCTTTTTGTAAACTACAATGATCTTTTTTTTTTAAATAGCATAAATGCTACCAAATGGTCAGCAGCCAAAGTGGCCGGTAAGAGTGACAAAGTTACAAGCCACCGTTGACATTCTACGGCCATTTGGCCAGTGGACGGTGTTACGATGTTAATGTCAAGCCCCTGGATGCTCACATGTCGTCCACGTAGCAGGGGTAGGGCATCTGCTGGATGTACACGCCAGTCTTCTCCTTGGTGCCGGTGACGGCGCGGACGATGCCCTGCTCGATGATGTCCTGCAGGTATGAGAAGCCGCCCCACACGTAGCGCATGTCCTCGAAGGGGTCGGCACGGGGGCCCGGGTCCCAGTAGCTACACAGAGAGAGAGACATTCAGGTTAACATTAGAGGGAAGACACACATTCCGTTTAACATTAGATAGAGAGCTTAGAAAGGTGGACACGAGCGAGCGAGCGAGAGAGAGAGAGAGAATCGATGGAACCAAAGCAAAGGGGGAAGTCAAACCCCTAGTTTCGTATATGAAGTTAACAGACTATTCTTAAACATTTAGCAAAGAAGACACAATACGATTTCATCATCTGAGACTGCGCAACACCTCTTTTCCTTCTCCTCATCTTCAAGGATAAATCAATGAGACGATGAAATGCTCAAGCATTGGTGGATAGACTTTAGGCCATTTCAGCAGAGAAATGAATGTGCATGTACAGTGTATGTGCACGTTGGCCCATCGACGGAGACACAAAACATAATCAAAGTGTCCCGTACGCGTCTTTGATCTTGTTGGTGCGCTCCACGTTGTCGATGTCCATGCGGATCTTGTAGTTGACTTTGGCCGGCAGCTCCGAGCTGTTGGCCTCGATGTCCGGGAACACGATGCCCGCCCAGAACTTGCGGTCCTCCAGCAGCACCATGGACTGGTTGATCATCCCCTCCTCCGTCGCCACCGGCTCCAGCTTGTCCAGGTTCACGCACTGTGGGCCGCACACACACACACACACACACACACACACACTTAGGTGTTTGTGAAGACCAACGTGTTCCTCCACCAGTTCGATTTGAGGAGACAGGGTCACATGGTATGGTAACACACCATCATGGCGGACCCACATTTACCACACGTGACACACACACACACACACTTGATGTTGATGTTTCTCAGGCCAATAAAAGCCCCTTGAGTTCAGTTGAGAGACAGAGGCGCGGGCAGACCGAGTGTGAGGTGTTATTTCCTGTTTAACGGGGGTTAAGTAAGGTCATTGTAGAGCGTGTGTGAGAGTGCTGAGTAAGAGTTTTGGTCTAGCCTACAGGACTAGACCATTTCTGAGGTGAGTGAGAAAGTGAAACCCTGTGTTTTTACAGGGTGTATCACCGCCTGGTACGGGAACTGCACGGCACTCGAGCGCAGAGCGCTTCAAAGGGTGGTGTGGACGGCCCAGAATATCGTTGGAGGTGAGCTCCCCTCCCTCCTGGATATATACAATGCGTGGCCAAGGCCAAACGCATCATAAAGACAATGCCCACCCCAGCCACGAACTGTACTCACTGTTACCGTCAGGCAGGCGATACCGCAGTATCAAGTGCCGTACAAATAGGCTTAGAGACAGCTTCCATAGTCAGGCCATCAGGCTGCTGAACAAGGGCATATAACAATGTCTATTTTATTACATTGAGAGATATAGAGATATAGAGAGATATATATATATATATATATATATATATATATATATAGCTCTTTTTCTGTGCTGATATATTGCATTTTATATATTGCATTTTTATATATTTAACTTGTCTTTTTATTCGATTCAGTTTTTTATAACTGCTGTCTGTCGTCGGGTATTGCATATTGCAGATTTTCACTCATTGCTTATACTTGTGTAAACTGTGAAGTGACAATACACTTAACTTGAACTTGAAAGAGATAGAAAGAGAAAGAGGGAGAGAGAGATTAAAAAGGGCTGAAAGAGAGAGACTGAATCTATTCCATTCCCCATTTATGACATTTTACCCAACACTTTTATCCAGTGAATCGTTTCTTTCCGGAGACAGGTCATTCATGAGAAGGAAGGTTCGCCAACCGGCAGACTGTGGAGAACCCAGAACCTTCCGGAACCTCGGGAGTCACACCCGAACCCCTATCCTGTATTCACCAGCGAAGCGGACACTACTCTCTGTGGTTACCCTCGAGGGATACCGGGCGGGTGACGACTTACCTCCATGAAGCGGGAGATGCTCTTGATGGCGTCGTCCGTCTCGTTGAAGATGTCCCGCCAGGTGAGGGCGGTGCCGGGGGGCCTCGGGTCCTCCGCCTTGCGGACCAGGAAGTTCGAGAGGTCGGACGCCGTCCAGTCGGTCTGAGACAGGTGCTCCTGGAAGATACTGGCTGTGCCGTTGTTCCTGAGCAGGGTCTGGGGGTGGAAGGGGAAACAATTCAAATAATAAATGATCAGTCGAGGACATACCTCAACCACACCACCATGTCCTCTGCATCCGGATCAACTGTTCCTTGACCCGTAAGTGATCTAACCACCAAGTTGTGTCCAATTACGTATATAACTTTTTGAGTTATCTCACTAACAAACAAAAAGACACACAAACAAACATTTATTACTGTTATCAGTGTTCTATAATGTTTTATAGTAGGTGATATATCACCGGCCACTTATTTGAACAAATTAGTAAAACAAAAATGAAAAGCAGAGGTAGTGCTGTTGTTGCAGTTTGATATATTTCCCCCCTGGGGTCGTCTACCAAGTCAAGTCCTTTCGCTGTCATTTTAAATTTCACTTTTTTAGATTAGAGAGTTATTTATTAATATTTTAGTACTGCCAATTTGCACTATACGTATTGTTGTGTATTGTATATACCTACGTATTACTGTAATAATACTATAAATTGTGCAATTCATCTATTCATCTATCAATACATTTTTATTTAATTTAGAGTTATTTTAGTTCGATTTTGTTTATACTAGTTTTGTTTAGTTAGTTGTTGTTATTTCGTTTTTAGCTTTTAGGTATTAGTATATTTTTGTGTGCATTTATTCAGATTCAGATTCAGATGACTTTATTCCCCCTGTGTCAACTGTTGCACCTTAATTTCCCTCGGGATAAATAAAGTTATCTTGAATCTTGAATCTTGAAGACCTCTAGACTCTACCACTTCAAGTCTGACAGGCAGACTTGACACATTTCTTTCAACAAATCACGTCGCTTAAGGCGACAGCTGGAGGATAAAAGAGGAGAAGCCGCCTCACCCGCAAGAGGTTCATCTCCTTGCCGTTCTCCAGAAAGTCCCACACTTTGGGCCTCATCTCCTCCCACATGCCTCCCAGGTCCCGGACCACACCCAGCTCCTGGAATGTTCGGTTCACCTGCAGGCAACCAGAGAGACACAGTCAAAAAAGAGGTCAGGCACAGCCCAGACAGATGTATTTTCATCATCCTCATCATAATAAGGACAATAACTACTCTACTGGCTACTCTAGAATGTTTGGTCCAGGCATTCTTAAACGTGAACATGAACCCTCCTATATCCAATAACAGGCCTATATATCTATATCTATATAGATATATAGATATATATATATATCAATATCTACATCTGTGCTGTACCTCGTGGATGATCTTCTGGGTGGCGGCATTGTCCGGTGTGTACAGGATCTTGCCCATTAGAAGGGGCTTGATGGCCTGCCACATCATTCTGGACATGGGGTTGGAATCCATACTCTTCATCAGGTTGTTACAGTAGGGTGCTGGGGGGGGGGGGGGGGGGGGAAGACAGGTGCATGATGGGAAAACATACAGTTAGTAATCGTAGTCATATTGACTTGAATAGCATTTTCTTAAAACAAGGTCTACAAAGTGCACCAAAATAAACACAAAAGAGAATTCATAAGACACTGAATAAACACAGGGGAGCACTAGGCATGACATGCAGGATATTCTCCTCAGCTTTGAGAAGAATAAATAAAACAAGGTTAATATACAAGGAGTGGAATCAGAAAGTCGCCAAATTTGGTCTAATCACCCTTAGATCGCGTAAAAACTTCTTAAACAAATTATTTAAAAAAAACACTATGCTGTATTCCCGAATCCTCTTCCTGAGGACCAATTTTCTTTTAAAGGGAGGTAGAGAAAATCTTACTGGAGGTATTGTCGTAGGCGGAGGCCATGTCTTCCTCAGTGCTGTTGTGGTTGCCGAACAGCGCCTTGTAGTTGCTGTCCTCGTACCAGTTGGCCGACTTGATCTGAAGGCCGCCGCCCTCCGGGTGGCCGCAGACGATGCGCGACACCGCCTGGTACATGGCGGTGGGCGAGGACGTGGCGTTGTGCGTCAGGAAGATGATCTCGCTCCGCAGGTCGCTCCAGCTCTTCATGCTGGCCAGCTGGGATACAAGGTACAAGATAGTTATGGGCCGTTTTCCACTTTCAAGTACACCGGAATGCTTTCTTCCCATTCCCTCCCGCAGTATGAACCAGGAGGAGGAGGAGGAGGAAGACGTGATCGTCTACTGGTCCGATTCTGTGCTTGATTCTGCCATTTTTTACCTCCCCGCCATTGAAGACGCACCGGAGGTTATGTTTTTCACCTGTTTATTTGTTTTTTCGCATCTTATCAAGATAACTCCAATTCCGTCCAAAACGTTTTGAACAAAAATAAGATAGGACTCTAACCAAAGGGCAACAGGGAAATGCACTCTTATTGTACATTGAAGGAACATGTAGACACGACATCACCGTCAAAAACCACGACACACCAGATAGAAAAGCAGAAGAAAAAACCACAACAGTTTCCATATAAAGAGCAGGAACGGGAACATAGCCCGGCCATACCGTTAGTTCTACCGATAAAGTTCTTACAAAAAAACAACAACAACTAAAGGAATGCTGTGGGGCTGTGATCGTACGATAAAAGGCGGAGGAGCCACTTTCAAAACATCTGCTGCGTTGCCACATTTGACCAATGGAGCGATTGGTAACTGGAAACCCTTCCGTCCCTCAGTGGACTCGAACTGGGAGCTGTGGGCACTGCTGTGACACACACACACACACACCAGACAACCATCTGACATCAACACGGTCTGCTAATACATAATTTGCAATTTCCAAACAGAACAGAACAATATATCAAAAAGCAGGCAGCGAAGCCCTAAAGTATCCCAGCTACGTTGTGCATGTGTTCAGAGTCCTGCGTTGTGTTGTTATTATTAATGTGTCGTGTGTAGTGCGGTGGAGCATGCACCCCTTTGTCTGTGGAAATGGATTTCCTGTTTGAGGACAATAGGAATGTCTATCCCTGCGCGTTTCAGAGAAAAGGAGACTACCACCACTACTACTACTACAAGACACTACGACTCACCGAAAGTACACAAACGCCTACCGCGTTACACTTTTCAGGTTTGTCTTCCTTCTGCCTTTTCATTCACATGATGATGAAATGATGAAATTGACAGGAACATGAGGGGGAGGCATTATCTGGAAGTGGGGAGGGGTTGAACCGCGAAGAGAAGACGACGACGCAATAAACTGGCATCTCGGTTTCACTGGCATTTCGGTCCTTATCCAGTGCCTCTCCTGATCAGACGCATCTGATCACAACTCTCCTGAGGCCTGCACCATGCCACTTTTTAGGAGAAGACCACCATGTTCAGAACATGTTGGTGTGTCGTTGCATGTTCCTCAAGGCATTAGTCCCTCCCCTTAGACGTTCTGAGAGAGCAGAGGGGGAGGTGGGGTGGTGGGTGATGGAGTGTGTGTGTGACTGTGTGTGTGTGTGTGTGTGTGTGTGTGTGTGTGTGTGTGTGTGTGTGTGTGTGTGTGTGTGTGTGGTGTGTGTGTGTGTGTGTGTGTGTGTGTGTGTGTGACTGTGTGTGTGTGTGTGTGTGTGTGTGGTGTGTGTGTGTGTGTGTGTGTGTGTGTGTGTGTGTGTGTGTGTGACTGTGTGTGTGTGTGTGTGTGTGTGGTGTGTCTGTGTCTCGACTCGTGTCTCGTTTTCCCCAGCGTTTTCCTCGGGCTTAACGAACAAATTTAGACAAGGTTTTGTGTATGCATCACTGTGTGCTTTTGAAAGCAAAGGGAATTCGTTAAAAAGCGTGACATTCCGGAGGTTTGTGATGTAGTTGCAAGTTGCGTCTGGATAGACAATTATAAAAGTAGCAGTCACTGAACCCAACTGAACCGTTGTCTTGTCCTGACCATCACACAACATGGTGTTAAATCAAAACAGGTAGAGATCTTCACAAGAAGAACTCACAAGCACTTATTTTTGTACAAACAGTGTCTATTAAATGAATGGCTTGTTTAGAACTAGAAGTTTTATAGGCTTGACTTAGAGCCGTCCAGAGAAGAGAGAGTAGAAGTGTTTCATTGCCTCGTGATCCAGAAGAGGGGGGACGGACCAACTTTATGTCTCGAGGACAGCCATCTATCCATCCACCCTTAACAAACAAGCCCCGAGAGGGACATGCTTATTGTTCTAAAGCATTCCCCTCCCGGGGCTCACCGGCAGGGCTAGCACCAACGCTGCGCTGGCTCGCCGCTAACGTCTGGCCAGCGTGTTGAGAAAGCCGGGTGTCTTTGTTCAGCTG
Source organism: Muraenolepis orangiensis (assembly GCA_027704905.1). NCBI lineage: Eukaryota > Metazoa > Chordata > Actinopteri > Gadiformes > Muraenolepididae > Muraenolepis > Muraenolepis orangiensis. Next base: position 14,958,570 of record CM051001.1, read on the forward strand.
TGCCCAGCGGTACGTCTCTCCCAGCAAAAAATAAAATAAATTTAAAAAAGGAGGTCCTCAAACAGGGACACAAGAAGAGAGACTCGCCGTCTTTTCGCGCCGTGCCAGGCAGACAGACAGACCGGTCCTCGCCCGACCCGGAGTGTGACACCTCTCTCTCCGGGTCCCTCCGGGTACACCCCCCCCCCCCCGGTGTAGCTCAGCAAACGCCACCAATCAAAACCCGGCGCCGTGCCCCAGTTGATGGGCGTGCCAGCCAGCCAGCCAGCCGGTCCCGTTGGCCAGCAAACTGCCAGCTGTGGTACAAACGGCTTCTAGGAAGCTGCTGTAAATTCGGAATCCTGGAGAACGGTGCCGGTCCGAATGCCAGGGATTAGCCTCTGACCCACTGACGGGCCGTTCCAGAGGACAGGAGAAGTGTAGACCCCAAACCCCCTGACCCCAGCTCCATCGGCTCCATTCTGGATCAGAACCGGGGACACTGGTTCTGCCCTTGGAGGCTTGTTGTAAGGAAGGAAATGCAATTATGACTTCTGGTGACTAGCAGTTATCTTCCCTACCTGTTGAATGACCTAGTTCTTGTTCTGTTGAATGAACTTATTGTAAGTCGCTTTGGACAAAAGAGTCTGCTTCATGACTGTAATGTAAAGTAATTCAATGTAATGGACCAGGGCTGCTGGCTCTCCTGTAAATGCTCATTTACAGGTTATCCGCTTCAATGAATGGAGTACAGGTGTACTAAATCAACGCTAAATCATAAGGTTTGCATGCAGTAGCGTGTGTTTCACCGGGAGAGGGCGTCGTATCATGTAAACCAAGATACACGCAGCCTTTTTGGATTTAAAAAAAACACAGAACAGCGAATCCACACTGCCATTTTAAATCACACCACCCGGGAGATTCAAATTCAAACTACAAGCTTTCATATAAAACACATTCATAAGTGAAGACCGGGGGCTGTGAAAAGAGGTCAGAGGTCAACGTCTCTCTCTAGGGTTTTTGTGACATCACAGGGCAGGGCAGGGAGACCGGTTGGAACAGGACGCGTCTAAAAAGGAGCGTCTGCCAGCATGTTGCCAGGCAGAGACCATGAACGGTTCAAGTGGTTTAGGAAGGAAACGCGGTCTCAAAAACGCTACAAGCGTGTAGTCATGTTAAAAATATCTTCTCAGTAAAAGAGGGGGGGGGGGGGGGGGTATTGTACAGAAGAACTTTGTGGACATCAAAAGGAGTGGAGTGTATAATACCAGGAAACAGCAACAACAGCAGCAGAGCCGTCATTAAGGAAGGGAATTTGAATTACCGACACAAAAACACAACATAAATAACCAACAAAATTTAAACTGAAATGAAAACACCGGTGTCTTCAGTTGTTCCTTCCATCTTGATTTGCGGTCAAACGGAAGCCCGTTTTTGCACGTGGTTTGATTTCCTGATACCCAGAAACACAGCAGGGGGCCGATAGGGGCGGACCTACCTCGACAGCTAGGGAGCCCATGCTCTCCAGGAGGTTGTTGGTCGCCGTGGCGACCAGTTTGACGGCTATGGGATCAGTTTTAACGTCCCGCTGTAAACAAACAAAAAAAAGAGAGAAAATAACGTTTTAAGTGAGTCCACATATTTGTTTAAAAAACTAAAAGTAACAGTAACGACAATAACAGTAAAAGCAGAATGTAATTTGATGATCAGTTATAGAATTTTACCAGCGACACTAATTTGCTGGTCTCTTTGCTGGTATCGGTCAGGGTGCGAAAACATTGTGTATTTCACGTTGAATGAAAAAAGTGACAAAATTATAAAGTTTTAAACCAGAAGCAGCTTGAGAAGGGCATGCACGACAACACCGCTGACCCAGAAAAGCAGCAAGTAACTTTAAAACTTTGCCCCGAACTCTCTTCGCTATCGCTGACTTTTACTCTGGTTCTGATAGACATATTGATACCGTCTGTATTTACTAGGGGCAATAATTATAATAATAAGAATAATAATAAGAACCGGCCTCAGGGTCCGTGACAAGCAACGCAGGGACCTTGACACGGCCATAAAGCTGTAAAACTGACCCAAAATGGAACAGGGTCAGAAATGGCCAGGAATTAAAGTCTCACCAGAGGGGAAAGACCACAGTGCGCTAAAAACACAGTCCAAGACAGCGAGAGAGGGACAGCGAAAGAGAGACAGAGAGAGACAGAGAGAGAGATAGAGACAGACAGAGACAGAGACAGAGCCAGAGAGAGAGAGAGAGAGAGAGAGAGAGAGAGATAGAGACAGAGAGTGATAGAGACAGAGAGAGAAACAGAGCCAGAGAGAGAGACAGACAAGATTGAGAGAAACTCTAATTTATCTGAGACAAAGAGCAGGGCCTCCCTGGTCGAGACCGTGACGTTGGAGCAGTGATCGTCAAACGTGGCCCGGGGCTACCAAAGCTGGGAGGAGGAAGCTCTGACACAGCTACATGTCGAAGCATGTCCCTCCGCCCACGGCTCAACACACACACACACACACACACACACACCCACCCACCCACACACCCCCCTTTCAACCAGCTCCAATATAGCAATACCTCCGTTATCAGCATTTCTCAGTAAATCCTGACCTGTGATAAAGAGTAAATATTCCCAGAAGGCATTGCTTCACCAAGTATTTGATGTGTGTGTGTGCGTGTGCGTGTGCTTGTGCTGATCAATCCATCAAACAAACAGTACATCTGGATGGACACTCCCACACTCGTGATGTCACTAGATGCCCGATTCTTGGCACGACTGTAACTGCTAGTCAACTCATCCCGACGTGAGAGCACAGTCCACACACTGGGGTGTTTATTTTCATGCGTGTCAACCTTTTCGATCACATTGTTTTTGTGTACGTGCACATCTCCTTCTAAAAAGATGAATCCCACCGGGGGGTTAAAACAGGTGTGCTTTACTGACAACTATATACAGTACGTGTGATGTCACTGTAGTGTTGGACATTTTTAGCCCATCTGACGTGTCCAAAATATATGCGCTTTTAACAGTCACTGTGAGGACCACATTTCTAACATTGGCATCATTACCTCCGCCATCGAAGATGGGAGGAGGTTATGTTTTTGTCCCCTTGTTGTCGGGTGGTCTGTTAGATTAGATTACTCATGGAACAGTTGTTTAGAATTTGGATTTGGACTTTTTGGTGTGGTGGAGGTATGCACACAACTGAGGGCCCTCTAGTTGGAAATGGACCACCTTGTTGTTTATGTGTTCTAATAGATATGCTGGGAACTTTTCAATCATCAGCACAAACCCCAACATGAATGACCCTCCCATGTGGTGGCTTTAAAAATGCCCAGGACTTACATGGAGGATCTTGAGGAGGTCCAGGTTGTTCAGGAAGTGCCTCTCGACCTGGTCCAGGTACGTGTCGGGGGTGCTGCAGATCAGCTCTTGGATGGTGGCGGCCGCCCGGGGGTCTGAGATGGTCACAAAGTCCCGCAGGTCCTGGACGTCACCGTTCTTGCGACACAGACTCCTCAGACGCACCCCGTAGCCCCTCAGCAGCACCTGGAAGAAAGACGAGAGAGGGGAGAAGATGAAGGGACGTAGGGAGGAATAGATGGTCTAGACCAGTGGTTCCCAAACTGTGGGGTGCAAACTCCTAGGTGGCCCCGGAGTGTGTGTGTGTGTGTGGGGGGGAGGGGGGGGCTAAATATAATTGATGCCATACGGCAAATCTAAATCGGAACAACTCACCTTTACGATTAAAGGTGACGTGTTTTGTAGTTCTGTATTAATTACAGACAATGTTCTTAATAAATTCGATAGGAGTGTGCAAGCATGTGTCTGAGAGCATCTTTATGTGGGGAGGGGGGTTTGGGAACCACTGGTCTTAAGGGTCGTGTATCGTCCTCAGAGAGGACGTTCAAACACATTAGTACGTAAGACACAGTACATAAAAACGTCACCATCACCACACACAATAAGACACTGAATGCATCGATTCACATTAACCCTGTGTGTCCTTGACACGCCTTTTAAAGAAGAGAAGACATGGTGAACAGTTGTGTCGTGTATACATATTATGTACAGTATGTATCCAACTACTGAGTTATGATGATGATGATGATGATGATGACGATGATTGGTTATGGTTATGTCAACATGGGTTCAAGTTCAATCTTGTACCGATGAATTGTGAACGGAAAAATAAGTAAAAAAGGTGGGGAATATCTTAAATATTGTTCCGTATTTATTGAGTCACTCTGATTTATTGTTAAGGGTGTCATGGGAACACTTTGTGGCCAAACGTGTCTTAAGAGGGAGGATTTGATCCGACATCAAATGTCGAACTAAGAACTGACTACACAAGGAGAGGACATGAAAGGTACAATTACAAAAAAATAGAGGAAGGGAAAGGGAGGAGAGAGAGAAAAGGAGAGAAAAGGGAGGAGAGAAAGGAGGAACGAGAAGGGGAGGAGAGGAGAAGAGAAAGGAGAGAAAGGAGGAGAGAGAGGAGCGAAAGGAGAAGAGAGAGAGAGAAAGGAGAGAAGGGGAAGAGAGGAAAGGAGAAAAAGGGGTGGAGAGAGAGAATAGATGGACGTCATATCGTCGGTGGCCGTTTACCTGCTCCAGGTTGACATGGGCGTCCATGATGTGCTGCAAGGTGTCCTCCGGAAGGCTAACCTTCTGTACCAGGAATGTGGACACTGTTTCGTTGTCGTGCAAGAAGTCCTTTAATTTGAAGCCTGGGGGGGGGGGGGGGGGGGGAGAGAAACAGAACATTTAAGTTCAACTCTCACCTCCTTCACAGAGAGATTAGGGGCGCGCGCAGAGAGAGAGAGAGAGAGAGAGAGAGAGAGAGAGAGAGAGAGAGAGAGAGAGAGAGAGAGAGAGAGAGAGAGAGAGAGAGAGAGAGAGAGAGAGAGAGAGAGAGAGAGAGAGAGAGAGAGAGAGAGAGAGAGAGAGAGAGAGAGAGAGAGAGAGAGAGAGAGAGACCCAAGGCGGTCAGCCCTCTTTATATTCCCATTGTGTTACCGGCCGTATTGGCTTTCTGGGAAACCACAAACAAAAACCCTGTGTCGGGGGCCAAATTGTTAAGGAACTACAAGTGCCCACATGCTCAGCAGGCAGGCAAGCGGGCAGTGCAGGAATGCACACGACACACCGGCTTCTTCCCCTCAAACCCTCAGCTTTCTCCTCAGAGAGAGAGAGAGCGAGAGAGAGAGGAGAGAGAGAGAGAGAGAGAACACGGTGCGTGTTTTAGCAGGCCGGCGAAGAAGGGAGGAGAGGAGAACATAGCTCCCCCCCCACGAAGGAGATTGTACGCCCTCGGTTCATAATAACCACGCTGGCTGAATGTGGTCCAAATCTGATGTACAAAATGTACAGAATAAGAACAAATCGGTGATGTGTCCATGTGTTTAGTGAACTCTACAGTGTTGTAGTACAGTTACTTTGATACAACATGCACTAATACACATATATATACACACACATACATATACATATATATACATACATACACACACATACATATATATACACATACATATATATACACATACATATATATACACATATATACACATATACACATACATATATACATACATACACACATACATATATATACACATATATACACATACATATATATATATATATATATATATATATATATATATATATATATATATATATATATATATATATATACATACATATATATTTTGTTTTTAGGTTCATATGTACCGATATGAGTCACCCCACATGACCAATATGTGCCTCCTTGCTCACCCCCACGCAGAAACTAAACAAAGTCAGAGCCTTCCCTACACACCTGAAGCCGATGATGACGAGCACCAACACAAGCACTGACTTGCCGCCCCCCCCCCGCCACACTGTTAAAAAACAGTTATGGGAGAGCCACTTCCTTTTGACGTCAGCAAGGAAAAAACTAGGTCAGGTGACCCCCCCCGTGTGTGTGTGTGTGTGTGTGTGTGTGTGTGTGTGTGTGTGTGTGTGTGTGTGTGTGTGTGTGTGTGTGTGTGTGTGTGTGTGTGTGTGTGTGTGTGTGTGTGTGTGTGTGTGTGTGTGTGTGTGTGTGTGTGTGTGTGTGTGTGTGTGTGTGTGTGTGTGTGTGTGTGTGTGTGGGGACCACTTCTGCTTTGTGGTCTCAGGAGACGTTGGGACCGGGCATCCGGTCCACAAGTTCTCCACATACAGAGCATTTACTTTAAAAAGGGGCCCCTATTTTACCAACCGGCCTACCCAGTGGACCGTACCAACTTGTAGGCTGATCTATCCGTCCTACACCTGGGTGGACAATCCTAGGTTTACCATCTTGAGCCCACAAACCTTGCGGCCCAACTAAAGCGTCGTGGTCATTGGAATCGTCCATATCTCACCTCCACTAGATCCACTGCATCTAGGGCCCCCCCCCCCCACCTGTCTCAGGTGACCCCGATCCCAAGTGGACCGCTCCGGTTGTCTACAGGCGCGCATGCCAGGGACCCAAGACTCAATTGAGATAGCTCAGACCACATTGGGAGGTGGTGTAGGACTGCCCACTCAAGCTGATGTCCTCTGAGCAACAGGAGTACTTACACATCGACCTGCCAAATCCCAAACAACAACTACAACTCCACAGACAGCAACAGGCAGAATGGATAAGAGATATTTATACATTATAGATTTAGCTAGGAATACGCCATGGAATAGAACCAGTCTTGATTGTTTTATCCTCCTCCTCCTCCTCCTCCTTTTTTGTTTGTCAGAAAACGTACGTGTATATTTGCATATACCACGCGGGGAAGAGAGATTAGATTGCAGGAGGTCACCCGAGACCCATGTGGAGACCACAGGTTAACGCCAGGTTTGGTGGTTCCTGATCATTTGAAATCAGTCTTTTCATGACAGACAGCATGATGATGGTGGTTCCTGATCATTTGAAATCAGTCTTTTCATGACAGACAGCATGATGATGGTGGTTCCTGATCATTTGAAATCAGTCTTTTCATGACAGAAAGCATGATGATGGTGGTTCCTGATCATTTGAAATCAGTCTTTTCGTGACAGACCGCATGATGATGGTGGTTCCTGATCCCGGGCACAACCAAGAAGCGCGTGAAAGGGGCCACATTTCCCCCGCATACTGCAATTAAATAAATATAAAATTTGAATTCAAGATTCAGGATGTTTAAAGATGATATATTCGGAGCTGGCATTAACATTTCACTGTACCTTATTATTCATGTGATAAATCACATCTGAAAATCTGAAATCATCCCACGCATGATAAGCCTACCCAGTTGGTACAGTCCACCGGGAAGCCTGGTAGTTGTGACCTAGTCATCACACAGTGTTGTGAGGTCACCGTGTCCATCAATGACAGTTTCTGTCACGCACAGCTTCTAAGAACCAGCTTGTTTCATCACATACTCAAAAAAAAAACAGGGGTCCTTAAATGCCAGGTGTGAATAGGGGCCTCCATCTCTAAAACAAACAACCTAGACACTGACATCCTAATTATTTTTTGTAGATATGGGAGGAGCCAGAAGGTGAGGCCGTTTAACACATCCATCCTAGCAGACAAAGGGCCTCTTTGGTCCCGAACCACAACTTCTCCTGGCCTCTCAGTCTGGTGATAGTGTGAGGTGAGTGAGTCTGTTTGTGTTTTGTGTGTCTGGGGGCAAGAGAGAGACTAATGGAACACAATGGAAAGGAGGTGTGGTAACACACACACACACACACACACACACACACACACACACACACACACACACACACACACACACACACACACACACACACACACACACACCACACACACACACACACACACACACACACACACACACACACACACACACACACACACACACACACACACACACACACACACACACACACACACACACACACACACACACACACACACACGGTGGGAGGAGGAGTAAAGGGATTCAAACTTGTTCTCTGAAAAGATGCCTGCTGTGTTCCAGCAGCGGCAGTGACAGGTCATTAGTGGCTCATCATTATCTGGCCCAGTGCCTCATGTCCTTCCCGGACCCCCTGGCCAGTCGGCCCAAGCCCAGCGCTAAACATCAGGGTTTGGCAGACTTAGGTCCACACAGCACGCGGCGGTACAGCCGCCACAGCCTCCACCCGGGGGGGGGGGAGGGACGACTGGGCTTGGGGTCAGCAAAGGTCCAACTCAAATCAGCACTGACAGACACACCTCGGTCTGTCAGCCCCAGTCTGAGGAACTCGTAGTAGGAGCCTACTCTCTTGTTCGGCGGGGAGGGAGTCTAGTGTTGGGCTTGTTTACAAGTCACCCGAAGTTATGGTTAGACACAAGTTTGGAACATTTTTACATGTTCCCGGGAGACTTTCACTTCTTTGCGTGTCATCGTTCGACTGTTCCAATTCTCCATTCAAACAACGCCGGGGGGGACGGACGGACCCAAAAAAGACTTTCATGTCGGTGACGGGGGGGGTAAAAAAATTATAATCGGATGAAACATTTTACTCAAACTATTAGGGGCTTGATGCTCATTAATTGGCTGGAGAAGGAGTTTGTTATGCGCGAGGAGGACTCATCTTCGATCACCCCTCCCTCTGTGTGTGACTGAAACGGCGGAAACATCTGGGGATGATGATGATGATGATGATGATGATGATGATGATGGCAGCGGGGATTTGAGGTCCTGACCGGCATGCTCGCGCACGTGGACAATGTGTTCAGCTGCAGCCCCGGGCCACGCTGGAGGACACCCAGCAGGAACCCCAGGCTGAAGCCGTGTTCTCAAACCCAGTGACACCCGACGGGGGGAGGGGGACTCAAAGCCCCCCCCAACCCGCAGGAGACAAAAACAATACCTGGCGGGAGGCTTCAAAAAGACGCCATTTTCAGCGTTTTCAAAAACTTGCAGACACTAAAACGTTATTTTTGGCTCTGTGGCTTTTGGTCTCCCTCTCCCTTCCTCCCTCTCTTTCCCCTTCTCACCCTCTCACCCTCTCCCTGTGAAGTGACTGCTTCTTTAGGCAGGAGTTAAAAGGTGTGCGAGTCGTAGAAGGGAGGAGGCGTCGGCGGGTGACCATCCGAAGCACCGGGAAAACCACTGTGACAAAAAAAGGTTTGCAGAAACTAAACACGACCGGACACAAACCTAACCGACTCCGGGAGTATCTACTCATGTTGAATGGAATCAAGTGTATTTCCCGTTGCCCTGTGACTCCATTCTAACAACGGTCGAGGGAAATCATTATTTTTGAGAATAATAATAATTATTCACGTTGCTTGCGTGAGGTCTGGATCTCTGAATCTCTGAGGATCGTGCCTGATGCTACACTGACAACATTGAACTGGGTCTCCTGCATCGGCTTGCACTGCCAATGATTATATAACTCTGGAGGTTGCGTCATCACCATCCCCATAGAATATACACATGGCTTTAATGTCATTTCAAATACAAGAACACGAGTCATTGGAATTGGTTCAATTCAAACCCCCCCAAAACAGTCATGATTGGACACATCCATAAGTAATCAATAGGCGTAAAAAAAAATAATAATAACATGACAAATCGCGTTCTAACCATCAGCCTCTCTGGTCACAGCAACCCTCTCTCTCAAACCAAGGTCAACAGACCATAAAGGAATAAAATAATCGCAAAAATCTTAATAATCTCCCTGCCGAGTTTAAACAAGTTCAACACACACACACACACACACACACACACACACACACACACACACACACACACACACACACACACACACACACACACACACACACACACACACACACACACACACACACACACACACACACACACACACACACACACACACACACACACACACACACACACACACACACACACACACACACACACACACACACACACACACACACCCACACCCCCCCCTTTAAAAAAAAAAACTAAAGCCAGAACTACTGTACTCCTACAAAGCCCAACATGACTTCTGGAGCTACAGTTGAAAGTCTCACCCCCGCTTCCCACGTCGAGAGCGATATGCTCCCGGTCACGTTTCACCACAGGAGCCCCCCCCCTGACAACCTGTAGCGGCACGCCAAAGGGAGGGGCCGCCAGGTGGTTGTGCTTGCCTCCACGCCTTCTCTCCTCCAATCAGAAAGCATCGCGCCACACCGCCGCCGAGCAGCGATATGGCCAAACATTTCAAAAGGTTAAAACATAATTGTCTTAAACTGAAATAGTTTGGAAATTGGCTGAGCTGCACCCCTACCCCTAACTCCTCCTCTTCTCATTCCTCTCTCCTCTCCTCTCTTTCCAAGTGTCTCCATCAAAATAAATTATGGGGATATGAGACTAAAGAGCCGGTTGGGACTGGCAACCTTAAAAATATATAAATAAAAACGTAAAAACACCAAGCTTTGCCCAGCTTGGTGTAAAGTAAGCTTCAGTGAGGTAGTAAAGGATGCCATCTACTGAAGATCGATATGCTCATTGGTATGGTTATGATCCATACCTTGCCTGTTCACAGCCACCCACGTGGCCACCCACGTGACCACCCACAGCTCCAACACACGTTTGCCGATGACATGACCACCATCGGCCTGATCGCCGGGGACGATGAGAGAGGACGTCAGAGCCCTCACATCTTGTTGCCAGGACAACAACCTCCATCTCAACTTCAGCAAAACAAAGCAGCATATTGTGGACTACCGGAAGCGACAGTGAGAATGACACCACCCCCCCCCTCTCCATCAATGGGACGACAGTGAAGAGAGTAAGGAGCTTCAGGCTCCTCGGGGTCCACATCAGCCAGGACCTGACCCTGACTCACACATCAGTCTGGCTTCATCAACCCGTAGGCTCTACAGAGGGTGGTGAGAACTGCTCAGCACATCACCAGGACGGTGCTGCTATCCGTGGAGGACCTCCCTGCACCCGGCGGTGTAGGAAGAAAGCCATCAGGATAATTTAGACCACAACCACTAACTGTTCTGCCCGCTGCCGTCTGGCAGAAGGTAGCGCAGCATCTGGCGCACACAAACAGACTCGAACCAGCAACATTCCGTTGCCAGCCGCTCTACCTCCTGAGCTACTGCCCCCCCCCCCATATGTAATACAATGGTATTGATGACTGTTTTTTACGTGTATGACAATACATGTGTGGTGGGTGGGTGGGGGTCTAGGATGAAGCCACCATGTCCACTTGGTTGGATTTCCTACCTGGTGTGGTGGACTGCAGACTCCGTAGCGCCTTGGCCAGCTCCTTGAAGCCGTCCAGATTCTTGTCGTTCTGGCTGTACAGCAGGATCTTCTTGGAGTCTGAAAACAACCTGGAGATTCTGTCCAAAAAGACACAGGTAGATGGTTAAAGTTTGCCCATCCAGGAGCATTCTCGCTTAAAAAAAAATATGCTGTAAAATATGCATGCATGAACATGAAAGACACTGATTTTTGGAGTTTGTGTCCTATTCAATATTTCCAAATATGTATCTAGTATTTCCCCATTTCATTAGAGAAAAAGGACCACCCATTCAACTATCGGTTAATTAAATCCACACCCAGTGAACAAAATAAACTTCTTACCCCAATCCACTTCTTACCCACCACCTGCATAAACAGGTTTCTATTGCCAGTAATCAGTGGAACATTTGTACTTCTCCTGATGGGCATATATGCCTTATCTGGGGCCCGTTTGGGCTGTGACCCCAGAACCAAGAACCAACTTACATGGAGTCGTTGAAGTTGCCCACCACCCCGGGAGACTCTCCGGGCGTCGGGTGGCGGAAGCAGGGGTTGTTGGCGTTGCAGATGATGCCCTGCATCCAGGGCAGGATACCTGCCGAGGGCATGGCCTTATTGGGGAAGTGACCTGGATACAGAAGAAGAAGAACTTAGTAATGGCTTCTAGGTTAGGAATCCTAAGCAGCTTGGAAATGATTCACACTGTCTCCTCTGGGATGGTGCACATGTCATTTTGTTATCATTTATACTTTGGCATCAAGGGTCAAACCACACACGATCCTCAACTCCTAGTCTTCTGGTCCGGGTTTACAGCTAGGGGTCAAAAAGTATGTTCCATTGACCCAACATAACCTCCCTACCAATAAAAGTCAGCAATCACAACTAATTATCTTTTGTTAGCTTAACCCTATAGTCCATATACAGCGGCATCCTCGTTGGCTGGCAAACCTCTATCCATGAAGTACACAAAGTCATGATAACCAGAAGAGTGCGTTATTGATAATGGCTGACCAAAGCACTTATGATCTCCCTCCCTTACCCCAATCGGATGCAGAAACAGTCTCACATCCCTTTTTTTTCATTGTGTAACACAATTTATGTCCATTTAGGAGTTCCGACTTTACTGCTTCAGCCTGCCTGAAAGGCTGCAATGGGTTACAACCACATGTTTCCACAGAGCTGTGGTATGCCTGTATAGGGGGGGCGGGGGGGTGAGGGGGCTATTGATATTGCTCAACTACAACGCAGAACCTTTGCCCTAACAGCGCTTTGGCTCCCGCTCATCTCCCCTCTTTCCCTCGGGGAGGAGGGAGAAATCAGGCGCTGCAATCAAGGGCACCTTTCGGGCCGCCAGCAGCAAAGCCAAGCAGCGATAAGATAGGGACCAGTTCAGCTGCTCGTGTTTGATCTGTGGGGCCGTTTATGACATGATAGGGCGCGCACGCACACACACACACACACACACACGAACCGCATGGGGCCGGACTGCTCACGGCCGCATCTCTTCCCCGACTTTGGCTGGGAAAGCCAGGTGGACGCTGACCCCTTTCAGAGAAGCACAACGTTTTTTGAGAGAACTCGACTCGACTTGTTGTTGTGATGGTGCAGCCACACACACACACACGACAAAAGATAATGTGTGCGTGTGTTTGTGGGGGAGGGGGGGGTCGGCCCAGTATGGACCCGTTGCAACATGTCCTGGACCAGCCTGGGCTCACATGCTCTATGAATCACAGCGGAGCAGAAGTCACACACACACAATCCCTGTGTAGCGCATGGCTCTTCCCCTTACTCAAGTCAACTTTAGCCAACTTTGAAGTGGGAACTGGGAAACGTCAAGACTCTCCGACTGCACCAGTAACAATAACAAAAAATGTATCCCTTTGTAGCTTGAGATTATCTTCGCTCACTTGACATTTGTCGAACATTACTCGATAGACAAAATGTTTTAAAAATCAAATCTTGGCAGAGACGAACCGGACGACGTGGCAAGATCACATACATCCAAATACAAGACCAGGGTATAAGATTCAGAACGTAATAAGGAAATCCCAGTGGGATCGCGAGGGGAAATCAAAGCCAATTAAAAAAAAACTGTTCAAAGCCAAACTCTGCCACTACCACCATTGCCGCTTGTTACAGCATGTTAGCAATCAGGGTTTGCAGGCTCTCTCCCCTCTCCCGCTGTGGTAGTCGTGCAAAATACGGTCCTACCTGGCCTCTTTGACCTTGAATAGAGGTCACTTAAAAACGTCCCTGATAATGGCATTGCAAATGGACCATAAAGACTTCTGATAAAGCCCTAAACTACCAATAAACCAAACTCATAAAACAACAACAACTGCCACAGTGGACATGTGTACAGAACTCATACAGGTCACACTAAATCCAGCCAAGTCAAGGGTTATCAACGTTTTATCAAGCGATGATAATAATGATGATACAATAAATAGGACTGTGATAATGGTCTTATGGGTTGTCACTACAAACTTTACATAACCCGCCCGTGTCCTCTAGTTGTGTGGCGGTGTCAGTCCACACACACACACACACACACACAGAAACGGTGCTGAGCTCAAAGGCACATTGTCAGTGAGTAGCTTTACTCAAGGCAAATCTTGCTGAGACACTGTCCAGTCTCTTGCTCCAGCTTTTGCTTATTAGCTATGTGTTTATATTGGCTTCACTGTTTGTCATTGGCCTTGCTTGATGTACTTATAGTGTCAAATCTAGAGAGGCAACTAACTGTACTTTTTACCTGAGCACTGGTTCTGCTCTTGGAGGCACTTATGACTTCTAGTGACTAGTATTTATCTTGCCTACCTGTTGATTGACCTTATTGTTAAGTAATGTATTATATATTATATATGGGTATATATTATATTATTATGGCTTATTAAGAAGTAAAGGATGGAAATGCACTTATGACTTCTAGTGACTAGTATTTATCTTGCCTACCTGTTGATTGACCTTATTGTTAAGTAATGTATTATATTATTATGGCTTGTAAGGAAGGAAATGCACTTATTGTGACTAGTAGTTCTCTTCCCTACCTGTTGAATGACCTTATTGTAAAGTTATGTATCATATATTATGTGATTATAAATGTGTATATATTATATTATTATGGCTTGTTAGGGAAGAAATGACTTCTGATGAATAGCAGTTATCTTGCTTTTTGGACAAAAGTGTGTGCTACATGCTGTAATGTAATGGTACTAGAGTGTCACTTTAACAGCAGAGCCCCTCTGCTAGTTGGTATGTTCTCTTCAGACTTCACCAACGATTGCATTGTCATTTCTACATCAAATTCATCATCAAATTATCAATCCATCATCTGCGTAGAAAATAAAATAAAAAGGCCATAAATGGGAATTTGGCCAACATATCATTCTGTCCAGCATTAATGATCAGGTCTCATAGCTTCCCTAAACAAATCAAATGACAATTCTGTAAAATCTTCTTTGGCTCTTCCAGGCACCGTTTCACGTTAACGTCTCTTTCTCCAACTCTGACCCACTGAGAAGCTTCTGGATTCCCTGCACTAAAGTGAAGGCAACCGAGCTGGCCGAGGTCAGCGCCTCACCTAACGGTGACGGGCTTCATTTGAATGTCAAAGGACGGGGCATCACACATCGAACGCTGCATGCGATGTGTGAGTGAGTGAGCGCAATTGTCTTAACGGTGAGCGTATGCTAATAGGTTGTGTTAATAAGCCTGGGCAAGAGGTGAGAGAAGGAGAGACTGAGACAAAGGTCCCTGGAATGGTGTGACAACGATCTCTTTTGAGTGTGTGTACTCACATTCATGCTGCTCGTACGGAGGGTAGTTTACTCTGACGGCGATCAAAATGAAGAAGATCAGCAATGGCCAGATCACCTCGATCAGCAGCTGGAGCTGGAAGGCAAACATGGGGGGGGGGGGGGAGAAGAGTGAGTATACAAGGACACATTTATGCATGCACACAGCATCCACCTCTATAGGTTTAGGAGCTAGTTAGCACACCGCATCCAGGTCTATAGGTTTAGGGGGTAGTTAGCACATGGTTTTAGATATACATCTATAAGTTTAGGAGGTCGGTAGTAAGGCGGCCCCTGCATATTTCATTAAACCATGACATTTTAGTTCCATGCAACAACAAAGTGTATGTGTATGGATTCATCCTTTAGAGAGTGTGAATTCGCATTCGAGCAAAAACCAAAAAGATCCATCTTCCAGCAGAGCTTTTAAGAAACCCCTTTCCTCCTCCTCCTCACCCCCCCCCCGCCACATCACCCGTCTGAGAGCCCAGCGCTAGCAGGATGTAGCGCTCAGCCTTTTATTAGCGCATCTTCATTCATAATGTATGGCTACGGCGGGGGTCGATGCAACCTAGCCTTCAGAATATCAACAACCGCATGGCGGGGGGGGGGGGGGGTGGCCGAGCCCCCCCCCCACAGCTAGATGGTCCACCGGGCCACTGATTGACTGTTCATAACGTACCACTCCCTCCCTCACTCAGAGGGGTTGACGATCTGGATCTGTGGGCACAACAACTGTGGAGGTGACCTTTCACCTACTCAACTGCTGATTGGCTCATTCACTTCTAGGTGATGTGGCACTAGAGAGCTACTCGGGTATGCTACTCCCTGATTATGGTAAACGTGGTTGACAACATTCAAATCTTAATTAATTACATTTGATGTTCACATGAATGTGACCAGCAAGCTGACGGCAAATGGTGCCTCAATTAAAAGCCATTCATCCCATCATTTAATTGATGGGTAAAATACTTTTTAATACTTTTGGTTTTGTACTCCTCTCCGCATGCCAGTGACTAATAAGAAGGTATCCCAACAACATCTCAAATCCACAAGCCTTGATATTCCTGCCCGTAAACACCACCATTCAATAATGCATGATTGATCCATAAGGCCTAAATCATATTTACAAGAGGCATGCTGAATAAATGATTAGTGAATAAATATTAAATATTCACTGGTCTACATCATAGACTACGAGATATATGCCTGCATGGTCAATTTCACAAGTGTAAACTAATCATTTACTTCTAAAAAAAAGTATTTAAAAAGTGAGGAATCAGTTGTATTATACAATGTCTTGATACATCTGTAGTTGGACCGGGCTGTTTTAGAAAACACACACTACGGGAGGTAATGGGGAGTAAGCATTATATTGTACTTGTTGCATATGGCAAATACAAAATATGTAATCTTGTTATTAATAATAATTAATCCTAACAACACTGTAGCCTGCTGTATTGCACCAATACTACACAGGGTTACATCACGCTGCACCCATTGTATGTATACACATGTGTAATTTGCACTACCATATAGAGGGCCTTCGCAATATGTATGTATAAATCTACCATCTTATATTGTAATTGTTTAACTGTTCGTTTCCAAAAGTATTTTTCAATTGGTGTTTGTAAGAGTATCCTGAGGATTAGACAATTTCGTTGACTTGTACAATAAAAAATTAGGGCATTCTGATTCTAATACTGAAAAGTAAAAATCAGTAGAGAATAACCTAAACACGATGGGCCTGCTACACACTCACCGTCTGTCTTCGTCTGTAGGTGAAGTTCTTCCAGAGGAGCAGGCCCAGCTGAGTACGGACGGACATCTCTGCTGCCCCGCGGACAGACTTCCACTCGCCGGCGGTTTTCGGCTGAAAATGACAGGAGGACGCGCCGTGAGCCCCGGGTACAGAGGGGCAGGGCGGCCCGCCAGCGCACGGCTCAAAGGTACTGCGGTCAAAGGTGAGAGGAGCCGACGACAACACTGTGTGTGTGTGTGTGTGCGCCTGCCTACTGTACTTATTCTCCTCCTCCTCCTCGAACAAGACTCGTTTCCTCTAAGACGCGGCGTGTGTGTGCGCGTACGAGACAAAGCTACGAGACACTTTGATCTGCTTGCCTTCCTATGCAGGGGGGTGCTACTTGTCGTGAATATGTCGGGACGTGGTGTGACAAGGTAGTGTGTTTGTGTGTGTGCTGGGGGGGGGGTCTATTGTTTTCCATAACCCCCCCTCCCAACACACTCTCCTCACACATGCATTCTACCATTTAATTAGGGGTTTAAAGTTACGATAAGACCACCTTTTCCATATCGATGCATGCAGTCTTGAACTTTGATCACGAAATACAAAAAAAACTGACCGGCGTGCAGTAATGGAGATTGAGTTGTAGTCCAATCTACTGATCAGAGATGTGACAATTAAACCATTAAAGTAAATGTTATACAGCTAAACGACGAATCTAATGACACGTGCTCTGTTGGTTATAATAACCACTGATTGGTTTATATTATTACACTGGGTTTTAATTGTGTTAATACGCAAATACGGGTGTGATGTCCCCTACCTTCAATCACACCCAAACACACACATGTGCGCACCCTGGTGGCCCACAATAAGACACATGGGCTTTATAAATACGCTTTGACGCACGTCTATTAAACACGTTGGCATTGGTATGGACAAACTTGCCCGACACTAGAACGTCTCCCCCCACCCCCCAAGTCTTTCGCCCTGAAACTATTACTTTGTGTGACGAGAGGACAGATAAACGCAAGGCATTTATCTACCTTACAGGTAAACACTTCCTTTTGTTTGCTGGTTAGGGTTTGCCCGATTCATTGCCACTCATTTTGACTTCTGGATGAGCGACGTAATCATCACAGTGTGTTTGTTGAACCTGTCTGTCTAACTTTGAATGTGTAGTGACGCGTTTGAGAGTGAATGAATTGCGAGTTTTAAATAAATAGATCTGTTGATGCCCCCCACCACACATGAAGTGGTTGTTGTTGCGTCCTGTTGTTTTCAACAACATGCATTCCCGAAAAATACAACACAGCCCGGAGTCTGCGGTCTACACGGTCCGCTCAAAGGGTGACTATAGACAAGCGGTTTACAATGACAACGAAACAACAAACCATTACAAGCCTACCTTTTTCTTTCCTTTTCGGCAGTTTTTCCCCCCCCAATCCCTGCGTGTGTAAGTCCTCTGTGTGTGTGTGTGTGTGTTGGGGCCAGTGGTGGTTATCCAGTGGTGGAGAACAAGCTCTCACTGCGCCGGGGGGAGAGGAGGAGGGGAGGCGTCTGTTATACGACCGTGGCTTTTATATCGGAGACGATTTTTTACCTACATCCGCCCTAAGAAGCATCGGGGGGGGGGGGTTACTGCCGGTCATTGAATTGTGAGTGTAGCCGGTGTTCACGGACCCCCCTAGTGGAGCACGACGGGCGAGAGTCAAAACATCTCTCTCCAGAGATCCAGTCCACATCTGGAGCCGGTGCACACACGTCCCAGCAATGTGTCCAGTGTGGATGCCCACAGGGTCCCAGTTTGAATATGGACATATTAGTTGGACACCTTTTAAAAGGTCGCAGGAATGCATCCTAACCATTCCACTGGTTAGCTGGGCGAGAGGTCGCACAAGTAGGCCTACACATTTTGGACATAGTTGACATTCTAGTACGAATATGGGGGGGAAAAGGAGATTGAAATGTTTAGTGTACTTGAAGATTTGAAAGCTTTAGGATTAGGCTTATGATCGACACTGAGTTGCAGCGAGTATATACACGATCCCACATACGTAGTACTACTACCCCAAACCCATGCCTTTTTAAACTTTTAATACATTAAGAAACAGGAACAGTTTGGTCTTTGGTTGATGTCTCTTGTACAAACAGAACCTTTTCCATTTTGAATACAACTTCATGGTTGCTGAGCATCTCCCATCGCCTTTCTCCACCATGGTGGATAACGTTGTTGAACTGGGAAGAAGTGTATGTGTATGTATGTATTGTAATGTAATGTATTAGTATTATTATTATGCTTGTACTGGGACGTTCCCGGCAGGGGATTGGAGCTTTACTTGACCGAAGAAGGAGGACATAATGGGGTTCTTTTGATTTGGAGTGACATTTAATCTCATGGCTTGAGGCAATTCAGTGTGTCTACAACAAGTAGCTTAGTGTAGTCGCTTATCATAGACATACCCCCTTCATACACACACATTCAGAATACAAGGCTATAAATCAACATAAACATAAATAACTTGTATTGTATGTGACCCTGTTTTGAATACATATATAACAATATAATATAATCATATAATGTGTTCTATTTGTATAAAAAAAAAACAGCTGTAAAGAACATTGATTACACCCAGAGCTGTTACCTCTCTCTCTCTCTCTCTCTCTCTCTCTCTCTCTCTCTCTCTCTCTCTCTCTCTCTCTCTCTCTCTCTCTCTCTCTCTCTCTCTCTCTCTCTCTCTCTCTCTCTCTCTCTCTCTCTCTCTCTCTCTCTCTCTCTCTCTCTCTCTCTCTCTCTCTCTCTACTAAAGGCAGTCATGCTAGCCTCCTCCCGACCTGCTAAGTAGGTGAAGGGTGAATTATGTCAACTGACCACGAGTCATATGTGATACCGAAATCTCTGTGCCTACTAGGCACAAAAGAACAACAAAAAACAATATTGGAAATGATGACTGAGCAGGAATAGGAGGAATGGGGAGGAGGAGGATAATAATGAAGAGGAGGAGGAGGAGGAGGAGGAGGAGGAGGAGGACAAGGAGGAGAGGGAGGAAAATGGAGAAGAGAGGAAGGAGGAGAATGGGGAGGAGGAGGAGAGGAATGAGGAGGAGAGGAGAGGGAGGAGGAGGAGAGGAGAGGGAGGAGGAGGAGAGGAGAGGAGAGGAGGGAGGGGGAGAAGGAGGAAGAGGGGGAGGAGGGATGTCTTGATTTAGACAAGCTTGGCAATTACAGCACAAACATGTCAGTGTTCATGACAGTACCTACAACCCTTGCTGATAGGATTTGCATGATAACCGTTGGAAATGTCTCTCTCAGTCTCTCTCCCTCTGTAGAGAAAGCATAATTTGCATGATGTGGTCTTCACATGACATCGTCAATGTGCTTGCCATCAAGGCTTGCCATGCATGTAGATAGATAGGTAGATATTGTTCTATATTGTTTGCCAACATATTGTACTTTTACCTTATTGTACTTTAACATGAACTTATAGTATATTTACCTGAGCACTGGTTCAGTTCTTGGAGACTTGTTAGGAATGAAATGCACTTTTGACTTCTGGTGACGTGTTGTTCTCTTACCATTCCTTTGTTAAAACACACTATTGTAAGTCACTTTGGATAAAAGCATCTGCTAAACGACTGTAATGTAATGTAATGTAATGTAATGCAATGCATTTAGTAGTGGGAATTGTTCCGGTAAAAAAAACCAAACAAGAGCCTCATTATATGGTCAAATAACCACTGACTATCTTCGTGAATCAAGTGCATTCACGGTGACACTGGGAAAAAGTGTTTTCCCTCCTCCGTTTTAACCCAGCTAAGGTCATTCCCAATTAACATTTTAGAAGACACACACACACACACACACACACACACACACACACACACACACACACACACACACACACACACACACACACACACACACACACACACACACACACACACACACACACACACACACACACACACACACCGGTCGTATTGTGCACGTCTCAATACAGGGATCTATTGTGCGTAGACCAGAAGCATTCAGCTATACCCAGTGACACCATTGGTTAGCAGTGCTATGACATCACCTAAAATATATAAATATACTTTACATGCTCTGCATGTATGAGGCCACGGGTTCAATCTGGGGTCGACTCCTGAGGTTCACTCTAAAGAAGAGCACCATCATGGCTTGTCTAGATCAGACCATGTAGGCGGCAGGATAGTCTAGTAGTGGTTAGGGGGTTTGGCCCCCCCCAACAGGCTTTTGGTTCGATCCCCAAGTCTAGGTACTGTACTTTAAAACCCCTCCCAGGCGGTGAGGAAGGGGGTGTCAATCATGTGATCTGATGTGTCCATGAAATCAGTTCAAGGCCACCATTTTGGCGATGAGAACCACCAAGCAACCAGTACTTATTAGCGTTATCATAATGGTGAAAAAGCACAGAGGTGGCGGCGTTGGAATGTGCGTGACATTGGCCGACAGCGTGTGAAAGCCTCGCGAACTACAACTGAGTCTAAGAGCTTGTATTTCCCTCCCTGGTGAAACACAGTCGGTAAATGGGCGGGGGAGAATACTAGACTGTAACCAGATCCTGTCTGAATGTGTAATCACGTTCCCTGTTCACAGGATAGACGGCATCGTGGCCGGGCCGGAGTCTGTGTGGCAGATCAATAGGGACTTTTATTAGCCGTCCGGCAGTGTGTGTGTGCAAACAGGGGCCGCCATCTTGGTGTGTTTTGTTGATGCAATCGATGCATTTTTAAAAATAGTCTGCTGTGGTAGAAGGCAGAATGCATGGGAACAGAGGCCACCGAGGAGGGGGGAGGCCAACATGTCAAGAGTATTTGGCAATCATTTATAATAATATTTATAATAATACACACACGCACACGCACACAGGACTTCTGAGGACATCTGGTGTATACAAATAATGCTTGATATTATTCCAATAATAGTGAATATATTTTAATGACGTTAAGTTGTTTTACGAGAGTGTTTTGTTATGTGTCTATTTATAAACACGTTTACTTCTCCTTACTCGATCTGCTATAGGAGTAAGGCTCATTCTTCAATTTTTATTACAAAATAGTGTAGGTCTAGGCCTACGTCTTACTTCACATAAAATAGTACTGGATGGTCAACCTACTATATCAATATGGAAAAATGTAATATAACCTTTTCCAATTATTTTTTTCATAATTGTAAAGAAACACTAACCCCCTGTAATAATAATAATAATAATAATAATAATAATAATAATAATCCCTGTGAGGGTCATATGTGGCCATAGACTTCAATCCAGGATCAACATGATCACAGATACAAAATATATTAAAATAAATATGTATATACCGCCAATATGCCTACTATACCTACTAACGTTGACGTCGAACGCAACCCTAATACAAATAAAATAACATTAAACAATATCAATAAAATATTGATCATTCATCATCATCATTTTCGTGGATCAACGTCATTATTTCTCGTTGTTGTTGTTGTTGTCTTGTGTTCACAGCCAATCACATCGCGTTCATTCGTTAATCAGTTGTCAATGTTAATTGACGCCTGTATGACGAGGCCTTTATTACCTGGCGCAGCGGCGCGTGCTTCCCCTTTGCGTTTAGCGTGCTTGCTATTGGCGACGTGTGTCGGTTCTGCCGTTATCACTACGAACCTTTACTCGAAAACCGAGGGAGGACCCCGCCGTGGCTTGTTTGTGTTCAATGTGCTTCTGACTGAAGGGACCACCGACCAAGACCACCGCAGTGAGTCACCCAATGTGTGTTCTAATGTTATCGGTATCACTGTTCTTTATGTACATGTTGTTGGTAAACATGGCTCTGTTGATATTGTTTATTGAGTGCAGTGTGCAGTTGTTGTACGTGGTTTTGCGTCAACTGCGGTCGGATGACTTGCTTATGGGGGGGGGGCCCTTTGCCCCCCCCCGGGCACCCGATCATCAACGACTTTACTTTTATTCGTATTGTTTTGAGCTAGACGTGTGTGTGGCGACAACGTTGACGAACTGAGGAACTTGTACCACCGGATTCTTCTGGAACCCCTTTGACAACACCGCCTTGATGTCTAGTGTAACGTCTTGCTCTCCCAACACCAGCCCCGGCCTTCGTGTCGTGCAGCCTGCTATAATCTGGTTCGACTCCACATTGAATGTCTGTAATGCCATGATGCTTTTCTGGTCCAACCCCACTTTGATGTCTAAAACCATGATGCTTTTCTGGCCCATCACCACCTCAGGCAAAGCCCTACTTATGATGGCCATCTAATGGGTCTACCATTTTGACCAGTTACGAAAGGCCATGCTGGTATACAAACACTTAGCTGTTGCCGTGATGCTCTTCTGGTCCAATCCCACTTTGGTGGCTGTCACTCTTCTGGTCTAACAGCACTGGAGTCTAGTATAATGTGTGCTACGGAAGCAGTGGTATTTTTTTTATGGTTGTGAACTAGTGAGGAATAGGACCTCCACATAATACCCTCTGTGTTCTTGGTCCTGTGGTGTTTACACCCCTGGACGTCTGGAAGCCTGACTAGGTGACTGGCTGTAGTGTCATGGGTTGGTTCCATGGTGGATGTTTGTTGTTCCAAGTAATTTGTGGTTGACTTGTCGTCATAGAGTGCTGTTGAGCAGGTTTGTTCCACCGCAAGCTGCAACTCTGCAGAGCGTTGCGTTAAAGTTGGTGGATGGTTTGATCGAACAAAACGTGAGAGGAGTTTTCCTTGGAAACAAAACTGAGCGGTGAACATTGCATTTATAATAGACTATTGTAACAACAAAGTACTTTTATGATTAGATATGGCAACACCAGAGTTTATTTAGGTGTGTTAAGTCTGCTGAAGTGACACACATAAAAAAATGTTTGGACTAATTTGATCAATTTTAGCACATGAGTACATGTGGAAGATTTGTGCGAAGATCTGCAGCTTTTCAAAGGCAAGTCTAGTTCATTCTCTAAAGGTATTCATTTAAAGCACTTTTTAGTTGAACTAAAATGCATTCGTCCCTTTTTTCATATCCTGTTTTTGTCAGGGTTCCCTGGCTGTACCAGAACCATTTTGCCAGACGTGGCTCAGGCTGGCTTTCAAAATGGCGAGTTATTACTTTTAGATTTAACAGATGTTTACATATTGGGAATTCTTTAATGTATAAATGTCTTCCCTTTTCTTCAAATTAAAGGTGGGGATACCTAACAACCGTGCTTTCTGTGAGTTTTTCACTAGTATATTCATATTTTTTTGTCATGATGCAGCAGCCTGTAGGAGTATGTCCCTCTGTACCAGGTCTTGACTAAGACGGTACCATGGTGGTCTAATTGTACCTCCTGGGTTGTAACTTGGGGTTTGATCATTGATTGGAGGTCCTCTGGGTTGAATGGTGGTCCTGATGACGTGGTCTCCGTTGACTGCCCCCCTCTCCTGGAAGGTAAACACTTCAGAGTAGAGCCGTAGTGCACTAAAGTGACCCACAGATTACAAATCAAATGAATCTTTGAAATGCAGGACTGACACTGAGATCAGTTTACTGAAGACCAGGAGCGTCTATGGAACATTTTCCTCTTGGCTTGCTTACGTTTATTAGGTATTATATTATATTTAGGTAGAATTATTTGACACTGGCAGCAGCAGCCCATTCAACCAGGCCTCATTCACCACGACTAGTTCCATGATTTACATGATGTTGATTGCCAAGTATGTTACTTCGACACTCTTTTTAACATGTAGGAAATAATTTTTTTAAAAATCCAATTTTCAACAGCAATCAGAGTTGGAAGGCCATCTTAATATCTGCTGTCGCTGCATTGCCACGGCCTTTATTACTGCACCTCGTACTGTTGTGGACGGTATCATTTGGTGCTGATTGGAGGCAACAATCGGTTTAGTGGAGTACTGTAAAAAAATGGTAGTGTGCTGCGATTGGCTGTTTGAATGGTGTTGGCAACTTAAATGTACCACGGTGCGCCAAATTGATTTACATCCAGAAATGTACTTGCTGCTGCAGCCTTGCCAGCTAATTGTAGCTTCAAGTATCCTGGTATTTAACCTAGCAATGGTAAGGGATTTTTTTTTTAGGGTGGTTCAGAGTGTGATGACTCGCCAATGCATGGAGTGCTTGTAATGAATGGTACATTATATTGAGCTGTACAGGAAATAAATTATAGCCAGCCCAACCACAGTAATTACTAATCATTACTAATATATATATTTTCTCAATATACCACTTTAAGACGATGTCAAGTGTTCTTGTGTTTGTGTGTATGTATATGTATGTATATATATATTTATTTATTTATTATACTTACTTGGTTTTACGTAATGCTTTCTTGCATAGTGAGTTTAACCTCAATATGTTATTTGATGGCACTTCTTGTTTTGCTTCATGTCAGTTGTTTCAGAAGCTGGAACAGCAGATGGATGTCCAGGAGAATGGTGGCAGTGGGGCAGAGTTGTGATATTTGGATCAATCTTATAAAGTGCAGAATCTCTCCTTATCCTTCTTGTAATGCTATTATTTACATGTCATTGGATTTAGCATAAGCTATCAAAGACACATGACTGAGAACTTCCTGAAAGTGATGGTGCTGCAGAGCCCTCATTAGAAAAAATGCTAAAAGTTACAGTAGACGTCACATTAAATGCTGAGTTGATTCAATTTCTAAAGTTCAATAAAGGTTACTCACCACAACTCGGTTCTAGACTTCTCGCCAGCAGGGGGCGTACTTGGAGCAGCCCTGCCCCTGAAACATGAGACCTGAAAGCAAGGGTGATGTCAGACTGCTTGGTTCTCCTTTAAATCAACTTGATCGCTGTAACTACGCTGCACTTATTCAGGGTGTTCCATGTCAGCTATGCGCGGCCAGACTGCTCTACTCTTTCGCCATCAGACATATTAATGGACTGTTTCTGGTGTTGGGTCAACACTTATATTGAGCCTCCTGTCATAACAAGGCAGTTGCTTGCTAGACATGATGTCTTTAGTCATGCTTTCGTAAACAAAAAGTGACATTGCCAGAGTATTGTTTCTTATTGCTGCAGAATCCTTTAGCTTGCTTAATGTTCATTTGGCTACTAAAATGAATTGGAACACTGCTCTTTGTAGTGGCACCTGTAAGTCTATAAGACATACAGGTGATATAATTAGACTAGAATTAGGCTATAGAATTAATGTAATGACCTGAGCTTAACCCCAGGTGGTGCTGTTGTCACTATTCATATTAATAATGGGAACTCCTCTCCTTCCCTTTGGTGCTGCAGAACCCTGTACTGTCCCGGTGATCCTGCAGTGATCTGGACATACAGATGGGCCTTTACCCCAGATCAGTACTTGTAGCTTAACACTGCAAGCACAGTGTGCTGTAATTTTATAATTTGGTTATCATGACCCCCCCCTCTGCTGCCCAACATACAAACTCTGAACTCTGCTGACAATACCCTTTCGCCATCAATGTCTTCAACTGACTTTCACTGTATAATAACTCCCTCTACCTCCCTTCTACCTAGTGTTTACGTACCTGTATGCTAGCCATATACATTTTTACTGTACTTACCGTATATATTAATCTTCAACTGCATAACCCTGCTCACTACCTGCTGTATATACATGTATATATGTATCTTGTTGATACAACTGCTTACCCCTGCTCACTATCTGTATATACCTGCACATATCTCATATCTACTCTACAAGTTATTTTATACCTCCTTTTTACATCCTATTTAACCGCTGTAAATTATATATTACCATGCACTTTACTGCAACATTTGCACTCTGGATGCCAAATTATTTTTCGCTGTGCAATGACAATACATTTTAATCTCATCGAATAATGTCTTTCAAATCCTCCAGTGTACACGTTTACTATGTGGAAATGAAACCGCTTGGCATCAATCCACTTCAGTGGCTGCATAGCGGGTACCCTCTACGCCTGGCTGACCTCTGACCTGAGGGTCATGGCGGCGACTGCTACACCTGCACTCAAATGTGCACAAAGTACAACTACACGGCGCTCTACAACTCTGCCTACTGCACCACGCCAAACTGACAGTTGTTGATACATTAAAAAAATAAAATAAAGTGTCTTAATACGTTTCCATGGTTGGGCTGATATTTTTGTCCTTCATTTATGTCTGACTGTCTAAGCCCAGCTTTGTAACATTCCCTCTATTGAGCGTTCTCATTTTTTCCCACGAGGGTTTGAGTTTTAGTGCTCAAGGCCATAAAGTCTATGGAGCATTTTTAACACTATCAATTAATAAATGTTTTGGCATAATGAAAGTCGACGACTTGTATACAGGATACAACAGACTCTTAAGTTGGTTCATTTTCTTGACCCCATTTGACTTTATAGCATCTCTAGCTTTCCATTGGACACGACGTGTCTTCCAGGACACATTTAAATGGCTAACAAAATGAAAATAAATTTGAATATGTACCCAAGTAGGTTTGACATGAAAGAGGTTAATCAATGTATGAGGGATGCAGGTTAAACTTTTCATGTGTGCTTCTTGGCAGTACAAACTATTTCCAGACTAGATTCAAGAATTGTATTTGCAACAATCACTATGGAATGCTTACTCTCCATCCCTGCAGATGAATTCTAGAACACAATACTCTATACTATACACAATAAAATAAATGAACATAAAAGCTAAGTGATTGGATATGTGTTATAGTGCAAAAAGCATTTAAAGCATTTTTAAGTGCCAGCAGCATCATGAATACAGACTACCAAAATGATGCATTTATCCCAACTGTGGCTTGAGGAAGACCTGCCGTTGAAGTTGGCTGTCAAATTTAGAATATGCAATCATAAGAATGAGCTTCAACAAGCCATGAAAAAGCTTGACTATTTGAAGAAAAGGGCAGATAAGTGGGTCCATCCAGACGGCTTTTTAATTTAAAAAGCAGTCTGGATGGACCATCATCCTTCACAAAAGCTTGACAATACTGACATCTAGTGGGCACACGCTACAACTGCCACGAAAGACAATGACTTAAAGAAGGATGTCAAATGAGGATTAAATATTCATACAATGACGACACTCGTTTACGATACACCCGTTAAGTAATTGAATGCCTTTCTCTAAAGAAAACAACTCCAAACCACGTATTTGGTCCATTACAATGTTTAATTTGAATTTTATTGTGCTTAATATTTATAGGCATATACTATTTTGCACGCATCACGCAACACACAAAACAAGCTTTCTCTCTTCGGTGTGTGTGTGTGTGTGTGTGTGTGCGTGTGTGCGCCCGTAACTCACATATACGCGCACACTCTGCCCC
This sequence comes from Muraenolepis orangiensis, assembly GCA_027704905.1. Taxonomy (NCBI): domain Eukaryota; kingdom Metazoa; phylum Chordata; class Actinopteri; order Gadiformes; family Muraenolepididae; genus Muraenolepis; species Muraenolepis orangiensis. Next base: position 14,986,622 of record CM051001.1, read on the forward strand.
TGGTACAGCAAACAATGGGACAATGGCTGCCTGTGTTCCCCCTTAAGCCTGGCGTCTGTGTGGCATCGCTATGGTCCTCACAGAATGTTGGCACCTACCTAGGAGATGGACCCCAGGAGACAGCCACCCGGAATCGAGCAGGACCTCCTCAGGAGGAGGGTAAGGGACACCTCCGGGGTCGAGAGGCCCGTTTTACTACTACTGTCATGAGTGGATGGTTCATATACTGTATCATCATGCTGCTTATGTCAGGTTGGACTCTTTACTGTGTGTGTGTGTGTGTGTGTGTGTGTGTGTGTGTGTGTGTGTGTGTGTGTGTGATAAGCCTACTTTATGGTTGTTGACAGGCTAAATGTTTCCATTAAGTTGTCAGAGTTGTACTTTTTTTGGTCAAACAGCTGCTCTGTTGGCCCCGGGCCTCGTGCTATTTTCGTCCCACATTAATTAATGTTTTACCATTTAACTATGATATTTTAAATATAAAAAATTTAAATAAGTTGACACACTTGGACCACATCACCAAGCCGCTTAGTGACGTCATGAACTACGACTTTTTTTTTTTAAATAGATGATAGGCCTATAATAACATGGATATTAACATTTCCCTTTTTGTTATGTGCTACTTTAAAAACAGCCTAAGATATTTGCATCCCATACTAAAAGAAAGCCTCATATTGACGTCATGAACTACAACTATTGTTTTCCCCTTGTAATATATTATAGGCCTATAATAAGATGGATGTTATAGTATATGTTATATGTATACTTTTTTTGCGGGGTTTTACTTTTTTTTTAAATTTAACAACAGCGTCAGTTATTCCCATCTCATAATAATAATAATAATAATAATAATAATAATAGGCCGAGATGGTTTGGACCACGAGTTAACGGGGACGGGGGGGGGGGGGGCGGGGGACGGACGGACGGGGGGGTTGAACGGAGACAAGGGTCTATTGGTCGCGCGGCGCACCGACGCGTCCCGCCACCAGCATCATCATCATCCCGATCCCGTTATCTCTGCCGCTGCCACTGCGCATGCTCAATGAGATGAATGGACGCTACGTCCCTTTCTCCGGCTGCACCTGCACAATCCACCAGGAAGTGGTGGTGGTGGTGGTGGTGGTGTTGGTGTTGTTGGTGCGACGACAAATCCTACACCCTTAATCCTGCTGCTGCTGGTGGAAGAGCGACGACGGCGGTGGTGGGATCTGTCACGCGTGTCGGCGTAACAGGGGGGGGGCGCCGCGGAATTGGCCTTCACGGGAAGAAACGGCTGGCCCGCTAACTGCTGGCGCGACCGTTGTGTTTTTTTTGGCGCTGCGCAATTCATGCTGCTGGGGGCGAACGCATAGGCTGCGCCCGTCAACTCTCCTCCCCCCCACCCCCACCCCCCCCACCCCACCCACCACCCCCACCCCCCCTCTGTAAGTTTGGGGGTTATTGTTTCGTGTGTGCTGTAGCGTTTAGCTCCCCGCAAACCGAACCAACCCTGACTGCAATGGGATGCTGCGGTAGCGCTGAGGTAAGACCATGCACGGATCTCCTCCTCCTCCTCCTCCTCCTGTACCACCACCACCCCCCCCACACACACACACACCCCCTCTATGCCCTTGTCCAAGTGTTGTTGTCTCTTATCGACACCGTGGGAGGGGAGGGGGGTACAGCCTTGTGTGTGTGCGTGCGTGCGTGTGTGCTGTGTGTGTGTGTGTGTGTGTGTGTGTGTGTGTGTGTGTGTGTGTGTGTGTGTGTGTGTGTGTGTGTGTGTGTGTGTGGTGTGTGTGTGTGTGTGTGTGTGTGTGTGTGTGTGTGTGTGTGTGTGTGTGTGTGTGTGTGTGTGTGTGTGTGTGTGTGTGTGTGGCGCCACCACCACCACCACCACCGATTTAACCCATTAACAATAAATAGCAACGCGTGGAGAGATTACCCCGGCCGGAATATATATAAATAACCAGTCGTAGTAATCCCCTTAGAGGAGTGGGAATCTAATGGTTAATACTGGGGGGGGGGGGGGGGGGGGGAGAGAGAGAGAGAGAGAGGAGAGAGAGAGAGAGAGAGAGAGAGAGAGAGGAGAGAGGAGAGAGAGAGAGAGAGAGAGAGAGGAGAGAGAGAGAGAGAGAGAGAGAGAGAGAGAGGGGGAGAGGGGGGGGGGCTCTAAACGCGCTACGTACGCGCCGTGGATCGCCGGAGCTCTTTGTGTGTTTCTGCGATCGCGGAAAGAAAGAACCGTTGTTGGAGGAGGACGAGATCTCTTTAAACCCGGCTGCTTTCCACGGCTTTCCACGTCCAGGAATAGCCCTGTCAGTTCGTGAGATCCTACATAGTAAACAAACGGTGCCCTAGCTGTCCCTCAGCGGGGGGCAGAGGTTGACCAACGATGGCCATTGATCAGGGCCAACCGATACAATTGCTTGGGCCGGACCCGATGCTCCTCTTTCACATATATCCCTTTTTTTGTGTCGCTTTGTTGACAACTAACCCTTATTGTCCTTTTGAAACTGTACCTGTGATTATTAAGTGCTATGCTGATGACATTGACTCGACTATTGTATTGCACACCGAAGGCGTGACAACTACACATACACGTTTCTTCTCACCACCATGGGGTTATAACAGACATACAACCGATTTAACACCCAAAACCCAAATGTCCAGTTTGCCAGTTCAACCATAGGTTCCGATGCTGGTTGTTGTGATGTATGTGTGTGTGTGTGTGTGTGTGTGTGTGTGTGTGTGTGTGTGTGTGTGTGTGTGTGTGTCCACAACACTGTCTACCTGCTTCTTTCTTTGGACATAATGATGATGAGGATGAGAATGATGAGCCGGTGGGGAGATCACTGTGATGTTCTGTCTTCCAGAGGACACGGAGAGAATGGAGACCCCTGGAGGACCGCAGCTGCACGGACCTTCCGTGGTTCCTGCTGTTCACCGTGTTCTGCGTGGGCATGGTGAGTGGGGACCATGTGTGTGTGTGTGTGTGTGTGTGTGTGTGTGTGTGTGTGTGTGTGTGTGTGTGTGTGTGTGTGTACAGTATGTATGTGTGTGTGTGTGTGTGTGTGTGTGTGTGTATGTGTGTGTGTGTGTGTGTGTGTGTGTGTGTGTGTGTCAGAAGCCCCGGCTGGTGTTTCCCCGCTGGAACAATCTCACACATCGCGGGGTGATTGATTGGTTATAATTGATCGATTTGACGCGGGCTGTTATGTCACGTTTAGAGTTACACGTCAATTAGGGAGAGGATAAACGATGGTCTTTTCAAGCGATTGTCTGCTCTTACTCTCGGATGCAGAGTAAGTACAGTAGGCCTGCATGGGCTACTGTCACATCCACAACTGTCTGTAGTGTATTTTCTCTCATGGGAACGACATACTAGCCCTTACTACGAACAAAGGATGACGTTATCAGACGGCATCACATAAGATTCAGTTTGTCTTGCTTCACATGTCTATTAATACCCTATGGGTGTAAAAAGGGGTGGTGAAAAACAAAAGGGGGGCTTTCTCGCTAATTGCTGTGTGTGAAGTGTTGTGAATCTCTTCCTCTTGTCATCTCTACTGGCGCTAGGCTACCTCCAGACTGTACACACGGTGTAACTACTGAGTTTTGACAACCGACTAGACACTGTACACACGGCGTAACTACCGAGTTGTAACCACCATCTAGACACTGTACACACGGCGTAACTTCAGAGTTGTAACTACCGATTAGACACTGTACACAAGGTGTAACTACGGAGCGGTAACTACCGACTAGAGATTGTACACACGGTGTAACTACGGAGTGGTAACTACCGACTAGACACTGTACACACGGCGTAACTACAGAGTTTTGACAACCGACAAGATACTGTACACACGGCGTAACTACAGATTTGTAACTCCAGACTACACACTGTACGCACGGTGAAACTACGGAGTTGTAACTACCGACTGGACACTGTACACACGGCGTAACTACGGAGTGGTAACTACCGACTAGACACTGTACACACGGTGCAACTACAGAGCTGTAACTACGGGTTAACGGCAGCAGACCTGCTTGTCACTGTACTCACTCATCACTCATCACTCATCACTCATCACTCGCCTCCTGTCACTTAACATAATGCCAACATATTGGATTTTTTCCTTCCCTTCCCATCTCAAGATGACTGTCCAGCAAGCGGCAACATCTGAAGCACTTTGAGGCATATATATATATATATATATATATATATATGTATATAGTATATATCATTTGTTTATATATATAGGCCACGGTTTAAACCACACTTAATTAGTTGTGCAGAAATATTGGCACCGTGACTCACGCTTGGACCAATTAATAAATAAATTAATGAACGCTTCCGTTAACAGCTGAAGCAAGGGGAAAATTACAACACCGTCGGTACGACGCCAAGGATGATGAAATGATTCAGAAGGAAGGAACCGACGGGAGACCAGGCAGGAGTGGTGTGTTCTCGACGCTAATGTGTTTTAGGAGAGAGAGTGGAGCAACCACCAACCACTTCGCGGTCGAAAAACACCACGATTTAAAAGATGAATGACAATTGAGATGAAGGCTTTTCCACTGTTCTTTCAGAGACTTCGTACACACATGTGCACACACGCACATGCATGCACAGGTACACACGCACACGCACACACGCATAGGCACACACACACACACACACGCGCACACACACACACACAGAATGGGACATCTGCTATTGTCCTCGAAATAGGAAGTCAGCCTGAAGGTTTGTGGGGATGTATTTTCTGCTAAATCATCCAGACTTTGGACGAAGACTATGGTGAAATATCAACGCCACAGGACAGAGGAAACATCTCAGCCTGCCGAAAATTGGAGGCAGTTGCTTGAGTCTTATTTTTATATTTAGTGTACAGGAGAACCCATGCCATGTGAGGATGGTAAGGGAAAACCTACTGGTTGTTTATCAACAAAGGTCATTCTCCCGTCGTAGTTAGTAGCTAACACCAGATAGTTAACACCAGATCAGCCACGGAAACAGAGGCTGATATACACTATGTCAATATAATATCGCTTTGGCTTAAATGGTTTGGTTCTTTTTTTAATGTTGTATTTCATCAAAATAACTCATCAAAACATTTGGTCAGCTGAGTATAATAAACAAGGAACAGGCTCATCATCATAATCAGCATATAACCATAATCAGCTATTTGACCTTTTTTCTTCCCTCATGTGTCGCAGTGGATTGCCAAAACACCATTTGCAAATATTGTCCAACCGTAGCCGATAGTCATCTCTGATATTCAAAGATGGATTGAACTAATTCATTTTTACAGGAAGCGGTGCACACACCAGTCGACCAGTCGCTTGTCTGTAAGCGTGTCGGTGTGTTAGCCCCTTCTCTCTCCCCCCCCCCCCTGTGATGCTAACACGTCGTCCGTGGTCGCCGTGTTGTGTTTGTCTCCCCGCCTCCAGGGCTGTATCTGCGGCTACACCATCGCCACGGGCGGCGCGGCCCGCCTGGTCTTCGGCTACGACAGCTACGGCAACACGTGCGGCCAGCGCAACGAGCCCATCGAGGGGGTCCGGCTGAGCGGCCTGGACCACCGGGACCGACAGTACGTCTCTGTTTATCACCACTGTTGTTGTTGTTGTTGTTGTTGTTGTTGTTGTTGTTGTTGTTGTTGTTGTTGTGGTTGTTCCATTGGTCACGCTTGACGAGTGTGGGAACATTGGCGTTGTTTTGGTTTCAGTGGGTCGAGGGCGGGAGAAAGGAAACGCTCAAATGCTCAAGTCAAATGCTATGCATATTATTTTTCGTTTGTCTGTCTGTATTTGTAAGATAACTCGTAGTGGTTAGACTACTTATGGTCCGAGGAACAGTCGATTTGATTTAGCCGCAGATCCAGATCCAAAGTTGTATCCAGGGTACTTTTTTTTTTTTTTTTGTGGAGGAGGTATGCACTCTACTGAGAGCCCTCTAGTTTACAGATGTTTCATATCTGAGTAGAACCTGCTCTAGTCCAGTCACTTGTCCCAGCTGTGTTTCTAGGATGTGAAAACTCTCTCCTTGGCCATAAAACCAATGGGGTTTCTTTACCAGCAACCAAACCGAATCCTTGCTGCAACACGTTGTGTACGGTGAAGAGGTTCAGTGTTTAGCGGGGATGGTTTCACAGGAACGGTGTGAAGTCATGGCGGATGGTGAATCATCCGTAGCGCCGGCGGGTGGGAAGCACAGATCCTAAATGGTGGAGCATGGAGATGCTTGGGAGTTGACTGGCAAAGCGCAATCCAACTGACTTAAAGTAGAACAATAACAACAACTACCTTGCCTATGGGAACCGTGGCGTGACTCAGTACAGACTGGAGGTCCTGACATAGCTCACCTTGAGAAGCGCTTCAGTGTAATGATTGTTTGCACTTATACAGTGAGCTAATCAGCAGGTTTAGTTGGCTGGAAGGGTACGTTCTCTGGGAATGACTCCGGGTGAGAGATGGGAGGGGAGGAGGAGAAGGAGGAGGAGGGGGAGGATGAGGAGGGTGGAAGAAGAGCTAGGAGGAGGAGGAGGAGGAGGATGGTGAAGGTGCTTTATGTCTCCGGGTGAGGTAGCTCCGGGTGAGGTGACAGAAGGCTGGCTCACCTTCAGCTCTTCAGCAGCCACCTCTGTCCTCCTCCACCTCCAACACCTCCTCCTCCTCCTCCTCCTCCTCCTCCTCCTCCTCCTCCTCTCTACATTTGGAATTCAGATTAGATGAAATTTTAATGAAGTGGTGGGATGGAGAGCAGGTGGAGGACGACGGAAATACGACTTCTAGACACGTGCCGAGAGGGAGCAAAAGTTAGATAAGACCAAAAAAAACCCGGAATCATAATTATGAATGCATCGAGGGAGAGATTGGGAGGGGGAAGGGGGAGAGAGGGAGGAGGAGAGGTCGGGGGGGGGGGGGGGGTGTAAGTGAGGACAGCATGCCTGTATACAACATCCAGTGACATCCAGACGCCCAGACACATGTGGGTCACCATCTCACTAGGGCACTCTCTGTCTGTTTGTGTGTGCCCCTCTCTCTCTCTCTCTCTCTCTCTCTCTCTCTCGCTCTCGCTCTCTCTCTCTCGCTCTCTCTCTCTCTCTCGCTCTGTGTGTGTCTCTTTCTCTCTCTGTCTCTCTCTTTCTCTCTGTATCACTCTCTGTCTCTCTGTCC
>CM051001.1:14998788-15006288 GCA_027704905.1 Muraenolepis orangiensis
GCTCTCTCTCCCTTTCTCCCCCCCCATCCCAAATCACACTGCATTTTATCATCTCTGCATGAAGGAGCGATTGTTTGTTCCCTGGAGTCATAACAGAGTGTACTGGGAGGGGTGGGTGGTGGTGGTGGTGGTGGGTGGTGCTGGTGATGGTGGGTGGTGGTGGTGCTGGTGGTGCTGGTGATGATGCGTAGGTTGGTACTCGGCTGCTGGTGGTGGTGTTGTGTTGTTGTTGTTTCTTGGTCACACGGTCACCTCCCCTCAACCTTTGGCATACCGGCCCTCCCCTCGAACGTCTTGTGGCTGGTCGTACTGGTGATGGGGGAGGTTGTTTGGCTAGTGTCCGTCTTTCCATTGAGGCCAATGAAACCTGCCTCGCTGCCTCAGAAGGCAACTGAATCGAATTGTTTGCTTCCTTCGATGCTACCACATACCACTGCCGCTACTCCGACCCCCCCCTGTCCTCTATTCCCTGTGTTTATGTGTGTGTGTGTGTGTCTGTGTGTGTGTGTGTGTATGTGTGCGTGTGTGGCTGAAGAAAACCCAGACACTGGATACTCGCTGTGTAAATGTGTTATGAAAGCATGGCCATGGGAAGGCATACATTTATTCCACGGTTCCTTCCTTTTTGATCCAAAGATCAACAGAATCTACACAGTAATGGATGATGCTGGCCAGTCTCTGTTTTCTTGTTACTTCAGAGATGGAAAGCAGGAAGCAAATGGTCCCACTGGAGGGTGCAGTAATTGTAGCAATCTATTTTCCATTCTGTCTACTGCAAAATTACACAAATAAATATAACCAGTGTGCTCTTATTTGGCCCATAGCAATCTCCTCATGGAAGGAAGAAGCAATGGTCCTTAATGACCCATCTCTGTACTATCTAACCCCTACCTGCTCCTTAATGACCCATCTCTGTACTGTGTAACCCCTACCTGCTCCTTAATGACCCGTCTCTGTACTGTCTAACCCCTACCTGCTCCTTAATGACCCGTCTCTGTACTGTCTAACCCCTACCTGCTCCTTAATGACCCGTCTCTGTACTGTCTAACCCCTACCTGCTCCTTAATGACCCGTCTCTGTACTGTCTAACCCCTACCTGCTCCTTAGTGACCCATCTCTGTACTGTCTAACCCCTACCTGCTCCTTAATGACCCATCTCTGTACCGTCTAACCCCTACCTGCTCCTTAATGACCCGTCTCTGTACTGTCTAACCCCTACCTGCTCCTTAGTGACCCATCTCTGTACTGTCTAACCCCTACCTGCTCCTTAATGACCCATCTCTGTACCGTCTAACCCCTACCTGCTCCTTAATGACCCTTCTCTGTACTGTCTAACCCCTACCTGCTCCTTAATGACCCATCTCTGTACTGTCTAACCCCTACCTGCTCCTTAATGACCCATCTCTGTACCGTCTAACCCCTACCTGCTCCTTAATGACCCGTCTCTGTACTGTCTAACCCCTACCTGCTCCTTAATGACCCATCTCTGTACCGTCTAACCCCTACCTGCTCCTTAATGACCCATCTCTGTACTGTCTAACCCCTACCTGCTCCTTAATGACCCGTCTCTGTACTGTCTAACCCCTACCTGCTCCTTAATGACCCATCTCTGTACTGTCTAACCCCTACCTGCTCCTTAATGACCCATCTCTGTACTGTCTAACCCCTACCTGCTCCTTAATGACCCGTCTCTGTACTGTCTAACCCCTACCTGCTCCTTAATGACCCGTCTCTGTACTGTGTAACCCCTACCTGCTCCTTAATGACCCGTCTCTGTACCGTCTAACCCCTACCTGCTCCTTAATGACCCGTCTCTGTACTGTGTAACCCCTACCTGCTCCTTAATGACCCGTCTCTGTACTGTGTAACCCCTACCTGCTCCTTAATGACCCGTCTCTGTACTGTCTAACCCCTACCTGCTCCTTAATGACCCGTCTCTGTACTGTGTAACCCCTACCTGCTCCTTAATGACCCATCTCTGTACCGTCTAACCCCTACCTGCTCCTTAATGACCCATCTCTGTACTGTCTAACCCCTACCTGCTCCTTAGTGACCCGTCTCTGTACTGTCTAACCCCTACCTGCTCCTTAATGACCCGTCTCTGTACTGTCTAACCCCTACCTGCTCCTTAATGACCCATCTCTGTACTGTGTAACCCCTACCTGCTCCTTAATGACCCGTCTCTGTACTGTCTAACCCCTACCTGCTCCTTAATGACCCGTCTCTGTACTGTGTAACCCCTACCTGCTCCTTAATGACCTGTCTCTGTACTGCCTAACCCCTTCCTGGTCCTTAATGACCCGTCTATGTACCAACTAAGCCTGGCATGCTCCCTAATGACCCGTCTCTGTACTGTCTTACCCTTACCTGCTCCTTAATGACCCGTCTCTGTATTGTTTAACCCCTACCTGCTCCTAAATGACCTGTCTCTGTTAGCCCCTTGGGATAGAAGCCTCCCTAAAGCCTGACCTGTCTCTCTACTGTCTTACCCTTACCTGCTCCTTAATGACCCGTCTCTGTACTGTCTAACCCCTACCTGCTCCTAAATGACGTCTCTGTAAGCCCCTTGGGATAGAAGCCTCCCCTAAAAGACTACATTTTAAATGGCCGTCTCCTACACACACGTGTGACGTTTGACTCTTTGTCTGCTCTGCCTCTCCCCAGGTTCGTGTTCTTCCTGGACCCCTGTAACATCGACATCGTCCAGCGGAAGATCAAGTCCCTGGCGCTGTGCGTGTCACTGTGCCCCGGCGAGGAGATGAGGACCTACGAGGACCTCAAGACCTTCGCCATGCTCAATGGTGAGCGTTGAACCTTCTCCTTCACCTCCCTGGCTAGTTGTCCCGGGCATGCAGTACGCGATGGAATAACAACATGATGATTGAAATACGTAAATGGACTGCATTTATATAGCACTTTTATCCAAAGCGCTTTACAAGTCATGCCTCACATTCACCCATTCATACACCGACGGCGGAGTCAGCCATGCAAGGAGACAGCAGTTAGGGTGAGGGTGTCTTGCTCAGGGACACCTCAACACTCTGCTAGGAGGAGTCAGGGAATCGAACCAGCAACCTTCTGGTTGTCAGACGGCCGCTCTACCTCCTGAGCTCCTGCCGGCCCTACGTGAACGTAAATGTTTATTTTCCATGTATAATGACTACAAAGGAATGTTTACCACATGAGGAATTCCAACAGCAATACTATACTATACTATACTAAACAATGTAATACTATACTATACTATACAATACGATACTATAAACAACACTATATACTATATATCATACACTATTAACAACACTATACAATAACTATAACATACACAATAATAGTATAGTGTTGTTTTAGGAAATCAATACTGTGGGAGGATATGGGGAGTAAGCATTCCATTGCACTCGTTGCATATGGCAAATAAAAACATCTTGAATCTTGAATAAAAAATTATAATAATTACAATAATGTGAAATGGATGTATACATATATATATATACTGTAGTATATATATACTGTATATATATATATATATATATATATATATATACTGTATATATTGCGGATGGTGCAAAAAGCACCATCTGGCTGTGATAGGCCTGATAGGGCTGATCCATTGGTGGACAGTGTTCACATGTATAAAGTAAGGAGATGACGGTGATTATTCTTCTGTATTTTGTAAGATGAGATCAGTTAACTTGTATTCATCCTCGAGGGGGAAATGTGTGTGTGTGTGTGTGTGTGTGTGTGTGTTTTTTTCTACATTGGTATGGGAAAAATATTGTTGATTACATTCCAGTCATTTAGCAGACGCTTTTGCCCAAAGCGACTTACAATAAGGTCATTCAACAAACAATAGATGGTCACAAACCATCCATTCATGTTGATGAATGGATGGTCCTTGGTGTATCTTGTCCGTGTGGCTGTGTAAACGACTTTGACACGGACACATGTGTGTCTTCTGACTCAATCTATACCTCCTGCCTGCTCTACTACTCTGCAATACTAACAGTGTAGTGGTGGTGGAGGTGGTGGTGGTGGTGGAGGGAGGAGGAGATATGTCAGGGGTCAGCCGAGTGAACACACATCCATTGGATGGATGATATGTGGTCTGGTTCCGCTTCACCGCTTCCACACACACACACACACACACACACACACACACACACACACACACACACACACACACACACACACACACACACACACACACACACACACACACACACACACACACACACACACACACACACACACACACACACACACACACACTTCCAACTTTCATACAATATGCTCCTTTCTCCTTTCACTGCACACCACACATACAGTACCTCTGAAACACACCCAGTAAACACACACACACACACACACACACACACACACACACACACACACACACACACACACACACACACACACACACACACACACACACACACACACGTGTAGTTATTTAAGCCCCTCACACTGCACACACACACACACACACACACACACACACACACACACACACACACACACACACACACACACACACACACACACTTCTTATCTATGCCCCATACACTGCACATTCACATGCACACTGACAGACAGACAAACACACACACACACACACACACACACACACACACACACAGATGTCCTCCGTGGGCTGTGTGTGGGGACAGTACATTAACAAAGGCTGCCTTAAGAGTCCAGGCCCACCTCTGCCTGTGTTGCTCCTATTGTTGGCTCCACTCTGCTGGCCCGGCTCTGCTGCCAAGATGCCTTGGGGGGGTGGGGGGGGGGTCATGTGACCGTGCGTGACTCAGCTGGAACTATGGTTCCCCCCGTCTCCACTCTGCCTGCCTACCTCCCGTCCCCGTCCCCGTCCCTCTCCCCACACCACACACTTTTTCAACTAATACTGTCAACTATCATGTGGGTTTGTAAATCAGACCTATTTGTTGTCTGCAAGATGAGCACACAAGAGGTGTGATGTCACACTTGTGATGTCACCAGTGGATGGATTCTTGAGATGGCTTATCAGACCTCACACCTGGTGGGGAACTAGGGGATCTAGAACCACTTCACTAACTGTTATGACCCAACGAGACCGGCTAGCCAAATGTGCCAGAGAACCCAGAAGAAGAGACAGGACACCCAAAACAACGGATAATGTCTTTACTGAAAGATCCACTAACTCAAAAACAACAGGGTAGGGTCGGTATATGTTAGGTTACGAGGTATGGTCAACACCGGGAGATGGTCCAGAGGGTGGAACGCGGAGAGGGTCCTTAGAGCGGGGGAGGGGGGGGAGGACGAGACGCGACGTAGTCGGAGCTGGAGACAAGAGTAGGAGGGAGCCATAAGGTTCTCAATGATAAAGCCCCCCGACGTGGGTCTTGGGCAGCCTTAAGAAGGGTAGATCCCAGGTGTTCATTAGCCTCAGCAGGCCCCATTATGATGGGCAACACCTGGGATTGATTAGAGCGTGGGAGCAGAACACTAACGAACTACACTCCATTTTGTCCACATGGACTTACACTACACTACCCCCCCTGCTCCTCCTCCTAGCCAAGTGTCGAGGTGTCCCTGAGCAAGACACCCTAACCCTAACTAACTGCTCATGACCCAGCTGGCTGTCTCTTTGCATGGCTGACATGGCCGCCGTCGATGTACGAATGTGTGGTTGTATTATTAATTGTGGTGCTTGTTACCGACGGTTCCTTTCTCCAGGTTCGGAGCTGTGTTCCTACGAGCTGGCGGGCCATAAGTACCCCGGCCTCCCGGAGAGGTTCGACAAATGCCCCAAGCTTCCTGTTCCTCCCAGGTAGAAAGACATGGGTCGGTCTGACCCCATCAATGTTTGTCCGTGATTTTGGATCGGCCCCATCGTGAAGTTGTTTAGTAGTAGTTTGCTTGTGGCTACAAAAGCTGCTCGCATACGGGGCGGACTTTCGCCCTTCAAAACGTTTCAATCAAAATGTGAACTGTAATCACATATCTGGATCTCAAGTCAGCAATGTCCCACAAGCCTCATCTGCATAACTCTCTCTGGCACTTTCTCTCTCTCTGGCTCTCTTCCTCTCTCTCTCTTCCTCTCCCCTCTACCCCTCTTCCTCTTGCTCTCGCTCTTACTCTCTATCTCTCTCTTTCTCTCTCTGAATCTCTCTCTGTATCTCTCTCTCTTTTTATCTCCCTGTCTCTCCCCCCCTCCCTCTTCTCTCCTCTCTCTCTCTCTCGCTCTCTCTGTTTCTTTCTCTGCCCCCCTCTCTCTCCCCCTCCTCTCTCTCCCTCTCACCCCGCCTCTCTCTCCCCCTCCTTTCTCCCTCCCTCCCTCCCATCCCTCTCTCTCCCTCCCTTCCACCCCATCCCTATCTCTCCCTCCCATCCCTATCTCTCCCTCCCATCCCTCTCTCTCACTCCCTCCCTCCCACCCCCTTTCTCTCTCCCTCCCACCCCCTCTCTCTCTCTCTCCCACCCCCTTTCTCTCTCCCCCCCCCCCCCCCCCTCTCTCTCTCAGCAAAGCGCTGCCGGTGTTCAACCGCTGCACGCCGGTCGACGTCTCGTGCTACGCCAAGTTTGCGGAGGCGGTGGTGACGTTCGTCAGCGACAACAGCGTCCTGCACCGGCTGATCGCTGGCGTGGTGGCCAGCAAGGAGATCATCATCGGCCTCTGTCTGCTGGCGCTGGGTGAGCGGCGGCGCCTGTGGTTCTCCAAGCCCCTCCCCCCCCCCCCCCCCGTAGACCTTATTCACTTCAGCGGCCCCGCATTGGTTCTTCCAGAATCTTTGGTGGAAACCATGACAACTCAACAGGGGAGGGGGTGGAGGGGGTTGATTGAATGCAGAACTACAATTGGGTTGTCACGGTTTCCCCCCAAGGATTCTAGAAGGTTCCTCCCCCCCGCCACCCAATATGTGCCGCTGGGTGAATAAGGGTCTATTTTACCACCCATTTTGTGGGTGATTTTGATGCCATTGTGTATTGAGAGGGAGAGGTCAGACTGCCTCAGTTGGTACGGTCCGTTGTGGAGGCTGGTAGGTTGATCTATCCATCGGATGTCTGGGAGTACTGTAACTACAGGCTTGATTTGAAATCAACCCAGTTTTAAACCTGAACTCATGATTACCCGTTGATTTAAAACCGAAAACAAGGTTACATGCCACTTATTTATAACAAACTAAAAATGTTTGATGCTGGACATTTTGGACATCTATTGCCAGGGTCAGAGCTAAGGTCACTACAGCCAGATATAGTAGTATAATGAAGAGGACGCATTTTATCAACAAGGACAGCCAGAGAGTGTTATCTGGGCTGAGCCCTCGCCACACTTCTTCGATGTCCTAATCTGGCTGAACGCACCTGGCCGAGACCAAGATAACCCTGGACTAAACTTCGTAGACTATCGAACGCCTTTCCCGCGGCCGAAGGGCGGAGAAGAACAGGCGCCTCATGGCCCCTCTGAAGGTGTATCGGCCGTATCGCTGAGCTGGAGCTCGGTCGGTGGGTCACGCT
>CM051001.1:15011288-15051514 GCA_027704905.1 Muraenolepis orangiensis
CCTCCAGAGCTCAGCAACCAACGGCGGTTCAGGGCATAGCTTGGGTTGAGTGCCGTGCTGACGGCAATAGCCTGTAGTTACCCAAATTCCTTGTCAACCGATGTGACCCGATGGCGTTTGTCTTTGGCGTTTTTGTCCCTTCTTCCCCCCCCCCCCCCCCCCTGTTCAGGGATAAGAACCGCCTCCCGCTGACTCCCATCCTGTCGTCGGTGCTGCGATTGGTGCGCTACCACCTGGGCACCGTGGCGAAGGGCTCCTTCATCATCACGCTGGTCAAGGTCCCTCGCCTCGTCCTCATGTACATCCACAACCAGCTCAAAGGAAAGGTACTGCTGGCTGCCCCCCGTGCCCCCCCCCCCCCCTCTGTGTGTGGGCTTGGACCTCCCACACACCGTGTAGACATGGCGTGTTGCAGTGCTGATTTTAGACCCTTTTTAGGGGTGCTCAAGCACATTTCATCTCAGCACCCCCCCCAAAAAAAAGGATTATTATAATATATTAAATAGATTTACTGTATGTATTAACTTAAATAAATATTTAAATAAATAAAATAAAAAAGTTTTAGTTTTCCCAAAATCCATCAGAAGTTTCCATTTCAGGGAGAGAGCGTTTGAGATCTGAGAATGTACTGTATGAACCATCGTAGAAGTAGTAGTAGTAGTAGTAATAGTGGTTGTAGTTGTAGTTGTAGTTGTAGTATTAGTTGTAGTTGTAGTAGTAGAAGTAGTAGTAATAGTTGTAGTAGTAGAAGTAGTAGTTGTAGTAGTTGTAGTAGTAGTATAAGTAGTAGTAGTAGTAGATGTTGTAGTAGTAGTAGTAGTATAAGTAGAAATTGTAATAGTTGTAGTAGTAGTAGTAGTCGTAGTGTAGTAGCAGTAGTAGTAGTAGTTGTAGCAGTATAAGTAGTAGTAGTAGTTGTAGTTTAACATTAGCTCGTTGTTGACACTTCCCTTCAAGCTGAGAATGTGCCTTTTATCCCCTACATAGTTCTTAATCCACACGCACACACACACACACACACACACACACACACGTTTGTAAGGGCCTCGATCAGAGCTCCCTTCATCTGCGACCACCGGTAAACTGCACACTGGGGGGGGGGGTCAATGTGATCAGCTTTCCTTCTCTCACAGAGGGGCTGCAATGGGCCCCAGAAGCTCCTATCGGGCGGATAGAATCCCAGCTCAACTCACCTAGCCGCCCGTGTGCTAATGATCTCATCCAGATGGAGGTTTCTGCTCCTCCTTTGAACCTGAGAAAGGGTTTCCACCTCGGGTCACAGCAGCAGAACAACAAAATGATAATAATAGTAATCGAAAAAGAATAAAGCAAAAAGCAAAAAGAATAAAGCAACATAAAAGAGCTTTGCTTCCCGGCGTGTCAGGTGATGGGGTTAGTCACAGCGCTCCACCACCACCACCGCAGAGCTGCTGAGCCCAACAGTCAGAAGGTTTCTCTGCTGTTTCCTGGCCGTGTCTTCAAAGGGGATACGAAGATTATCTCCTCTGATGTTCTCTCCCTCTCTCTCTCTCTCTCTCTCTCTCTCTCTCTCTCTCTCTCTCTCTCTCTCTCTCTCTCTCTCTCTCTCTCTCTCTCTCTCTCTCTCTCTCTCTCTGTCTCTCATCTCTCTCTCACTTTCTCTCTCTCTCTCTCTGTCCCTCTCTTGTCCCCCTCTCTCTCTCTCTCTCTCTCTCTCTCTCTCTCTCTCTCTCTCTCTCTCTCTCTCTCTCTCTCTCTCTCTCTCTCTCTCTCTCTCTCTCTCCCCCTCGCTCTTTCTCTCTCTCTCTTGCTTTCTCTCTATTTATCTGTCTCTCTTTCACCTCTCTGTCTCGCTCTCTATTTATCGGCTGACTGACTCTATCTCTCTCTCTCCATCTTTCTATGGCTCTCCTTCTCTCTCTCTCTCTCTCTCTCTCTCTCTCTCTCTCTCTCTCTCTCTCTCTCTCTCTCTCTCTCTCTCTCTCTCTCTCTCTCTCTCTCTCTCTCTCTCTCTCTCTCTCTCTCTCTCTCTCTCTCTCTCTCTCTCTGTGTGTGTCTCTCTGTATTTCAGGAGAATGCGTGTGCTCGCTGTCTACTGAAGACGTGCATCTGCTGTCTGTGGTGTTTGGAGAAGTGCCTCAACTATCTCAATCAGGTACCGCCGGCCATTAGTCGGGTCTGCTTGGCTTTTATAGTGCTTCTTTTTTATTGTGTTCGGTTCTCATTTGGCGCCGTGTTTTTTGCCGAGGGTTGCTTTATTGTGGGTGTTTGTTTGTTTGTTTGTTTGTTTGTTTCCGTCTTCCGTTCCATCTTTTATCTTTGTTTCCTGCCACCACCCTCCCCCCCCCCCCCCCCCACACACACACACACACACACACACACACACACACACACCTCTCTTCTTCTCAATTTTTCCCAGCGTTACGTGTTTGTCTTGCCTCTTTTTATCTCGTCCTCATTTCCATTTGTGCGTTTTATCCCTTTGTTTCATCTCAAGCTCTTGGCTTCTCCTCCCTCCCTCCCTCCCTCCCTCCCTCCCTCCCTCCCTCCCTCCCTCGTTCGTTCTCTTTCTCCCTCTCTCTCTCTCTTTATCTGACACTCACACTCTCTCACAAACATACACACACACACACACACACACACACACACACACACACACACACACACACACACACACTCGCACATGACGTACAGTACAACAGGGCAGGCTGCAAGGACACAAAGCCCACATACGGAAGTCCTTGTCAGGGTGGCTCTACCCACTAACCCCATGAACCACATGGGCGCCATAAGCTATGTATAGTGACCCATATAGTGACCCGGGTTCGATTCCCAAACCGCGGTCCCGTGCCACAAGTCACTCCCACTCTCGTTCAACCCGCTTCCCCACCCCCCCCTCTCACTCTCTCTCTCTCTCTCTCTCTCTCTCTCTCTCTCTCTCTCTCTCTCTCTCTCTCTCTCTCTCTCTTTCTCTCTTTTCTCTCCACTCTCCTGTCCATAAAGGCATGAAATGCCCATCAAAATATATTCTAAGTGAAGTTCTTGTCGAACACACAAAGACATTTCATCCCCAACGGACGTGTTTGAATGTGCTGTGTGTGTGTGCATGCACATACACTCTCACACACACACACCACACCACACACCACACACACACACACCACACACCACACGCACACACACTCCCGGGCAGGAAGATGAAGGATAAATACAAAACAGCTCCCTTGATAAGCGTGACTCAGCAATATTTCCCCCCCCACCCCCCTGTGCGTCCCTGTGGGTGCAGAACGCCTACGCAGCCACCGCCATCAACAGCACCAGCTTCTGCACGTCGGCTCGCGACGCCTTCGTCATCCTGGTGGAGAACGCCCTGAGGGTGGCGGCCATCAACGCCGTGGGGGACTTTGTCCTGTTCCTTGGGAAGGTGGGATTGATGGAGGGAGGGTGGGAGGGAAGGAGGGATGGATGGATGTAGGGGAGGAGGGAGGGAGGAAAGGAAAGAGGGAGGAGGGAGGGAAGAAGGGATGGATGGCGGGAGGGGGGAAATTGGAAGGTGGGATGGATGGAGGGATGGATGGCTGGAGAGAAGGGTTTATGGATGGAAAGAGGGATGGAAGGATAGAAGGAAGGATGAAAGGATGGATGGATGGAAGGAGGGATGGATAGAATGATGGAGGGATGGAAGGAGGGATGGATGGAAGGAGGGAAGGAAGGAGGGAAGGAAGGATGGATGGAATTAGGGATGGAAGGAGGGAAGGAGGGATGGATAGAATGATGGAGGGATGAATGGAAGTATGGATGGAAGGAGGGAGGGATAGGAGGAGAGGGGATAGATGGGTAGATGGGGGAGGGGTGTACACATGTATCTAGTCGTATGTATGAAACCTGTCTGTGACTCCCCCGTCTGGCCCAGGTGCTGATCGTGACGTCCACGGCGTTCGCCGGCGTGCTGCTGCTCAACTACCAGCGGGACTTTGCGGAGTGGCTCCTCCCCCTCATCATCGTGTGCCTCTTCTCCTTCCTGGTGGCCCACTGCTTCCTGTCCATCTTCGAGATCGTGGTGGACGTGCTGTTCCTGTGCTTCGCCATCGACACCAAGTACAACGACGGCACGCCGGGGAAGGAGTTCTACATGGACAAGGCCCTTATGGTGAGGGGCGTGATGAAGTCCACAGTGGCTAGATTGAGATTCAGATGTGGTTTATTTGTCACGTGTGTAATAAGGTACAGTGTATGATGTACAGTGACATGTTGTCACCAGCTTCCAGGATGTGCACAAAGTTACAGAAATACTAAAATACAAGATGTATTTTTGACAGTATGTATATACGTATAAGTATGTATATACGTATAAGATGTAAATATGTACACAAATGTACATATTGACATAATTGCAGAATACATGCATCTGACACTATAAACAGTATAAAAAAATAAAAAAATAAAAGTGTACTACTGTAGTAGTACTGGATTTTGTGTGTGTGTGCGTGTGCGCGCGTGTGTCTCACAAGCCTACGTTAGACCACCGCTTAACTCAAAAGGCCAACTTTTTTAAACCGTTGTTTCAACTGAGCAAGATTACTAAGCTACTAGAAAAAAGAACAACATATTCACCAGCCTACTCATGGAAAGGAATCGGAAAGGAATTCGGTTTAAATTAAATGTTGCTGTCTATTAGTTGGAATGAAGCGTTGTCACAGGGCATCCTCAGTCTCTGCTGACAACAGCAGGATGTTGGCTGACCTTAAATAGACCTCCTTCTAACCCACTGACCTTCATCTGAATGTCTCTTCTGTCTTTTGTCTCCTCCCTCTTTTTTAACGGATACGCCCCCTTTCTGTCTTTCCCTTTCCTCCTCCCCCCCTCCTCCCCTGTTTCTCCTCCTGCTTCTCCCCCTCCTCCTGCTCCTCCTCCTCCTCCCCCTCCTGCTCCTCCCCCTCCTCCCACTCTTCTTCCTCCTCCTGCTGCGGCCGCAGGAGTTTGTGGAGAGCAGCCGGAGGTTGGAGCGGGTGGTGGAGCGCGGGCGCAGCCGTGTGAAGGAGGCGGTGGTGTCGGAAGGAGCTGAGATGAAGCCCATGGTGAGTGACAGCGGCGGGGGGGGCGTGGCTAAGGTCACGGTGAAGGAGGAGCTAATGGAGAAGGAGGAGGAGGAGAAGGATGAGGAGGAGGAGGAGGAGGAGGCAGTGGGCGAGGGTCTGGACGGCGGGGGAGGCGAGTGGGAGGTGCTCCAGGAGTTCCATGTGTACTATCTGCTGCTGGGCGTTCTGCTGGACTGCGTGCTGACGGAGGACAGCGTCTGGGTGCTGTGTCTGAGCCAGGACATGGTGCTCTTCCTCTGCGTCTACCTCCCCACCTCCACCCTCTTCTTCTTCGTCACCTTGCTCCAGGGGCCTCACTCCTCCTCCTCCTCCTCCTCCTGCCTCTGCTGCTGCGGCTCCTCCGTCGCTGAGGCCTGCCCCGCCAAACCGGCCTCCGCCCCCGGACGCATGTGCCGAGGAACTTGCATCATCCCTGCATTGCATGCTAACGGGCAAACTGACTAACGCCTGCATGCATGCTTACATGCTAACTCATCCTCATCATTGCAATCATCATCACCATCGTCATCCCCATCATCATCGCTGCTAATCCTCACTGACTGAACTGTTCTTTTTCACTTTATTTTGATGTTGTTTGTGTTTTATTTGTCCATGTGTTCACGCCAACCCCTTCCAACACACCATGCAGCTGCTGTGTGTACATGTGTTGTTTTGTGCCTTTGTGCTCATGTTTTTGAGAAGGAGGAAGTGGTGGTGACTTACTGGTCCAGAAGTGAGGACCAGAAAGTCATAGAAAGAGTGGCAAAAAACTGGCTTGAAGTGGACCTTAAGCCCGGCTATAGACATAGGACTCCAGAATTACTCTTCTATTCTGTTCAATTCCGTTTGGACACTTTAGATCTAAAGCCAGTCAATTCTGACGTGTGTCATTAAGGAACACATAGGGTTACACATGAGGGTAGACTGCGGACGTCACTGAATCCAACCCGGTGCCTTTTGGGAGCCCCGTGGGGGTCGAACCCCGCGACACGCCGCGCTGCCCTTCCTCTTAACTCAACCTGCGTGCCAACCTCACACATCTCTCCTCCATTCTTTTTTCCGTCACGCTTTTTCCGTCGTCATTCCAGCTGTTTGTTTGGTCATTGTCCTCGCCCTTTTCACCTCCGCTCACGCCGCTAACAGGATGGATGAGTTGAGTTGAGTGTAAAGTGAGGTGAGGTGAGGTGTTTCACACTGGCGGTGAAACCGCAAATGAAACCGGATTCCCGCTTTCCTTCCCTTTAGGCTCCGGGGACGAGTTCAGCTTGACCAAAATCACCGAATGGGACTTACCACACAAAAAAAAAAAAAGACATTCCAAAATGTTTATTTTTACCAACGTGTAACATGTTTACTATGGTTTCACTCCAGGGAATACAATATTTTAATAAGAAACTGTACAAAAAAACAACAAACCAATAACAATGTAATGAAGCACTTTATATCGAAGCGCTGCATATTTTAAAAAAGGCTGATGCATTTTTCGTAGTGATGTCCTTTTTTTATATAAGACTAAAAAAAAAGAAAAAACTATGGCCATCTAGTCGGAGCACTGTACTAATACGTCTCGAGGTCACCTTGGTTTCCCTTCTGCGTAGCGACTAACTCGTATATATTTGGTCGGCGGTGTTTTGAGTTGGTTTGAGGTTTGTTTTTTTTCCCCCGAGGCACAACCCTAATCGTGAGGGCACTTCTTAGACTTGTGTTTTTCTAATCCTCCGCTGAAATACTTTCGGCGAGTACGTAGGCCTAACTAAGTAACCCCCAGACTCTCTATTATACGCCATGGAGGGAGAGAGAAAGAGGGAGAGAGGGAGAGGGAGAGAGGGAGAGAGGGGGACGACTCCCCGCCCCCTCTCTCTCTCTCTCTCTCTCTCTCTCTCTCGCTCACGTCATCGTTGAGTGTTTATACCAGAATGAATGAGGAGGGTCACAATGCTTCTCTGTACTGTATGTAAAAACACCAACCGACTGTACCAACTACTGAGATGATTGTTTTCTTTCTCTCGTCTGTTTTTCTTGAATTCCGTGAATTGTTGGGCTGCGGAGATCTAAATAAGGCTAACTCCCCCAGAAGCCCCGCCTAGTGGCCGGCGGCAGGTACTGTTTGGTGTTAAAAGAGCATCAGTGATTTTTTTTTTTCTGTTGAGGTGGAACGAACACACACACACACACACACACACACATACTCACACATGCCGACCTGGGATACCATGACATCACTCATCAGTCATTCCACACCACAGTGGACGTCAGATGTCGGAGGGACGAATGGACAGCACGCGTTTCGTCTCATGTTTTATTGTGGACTGCAAGATCCTTTTTCATTCAGTTGATTCATGGCTGAATGCGTCAGGTTGATGAAGAGATGGTTCGACTGCAGCCCAAACATCTCGTACCCACCTTCAAATGGTAAGGTTTTATATCTCTGGTAAGGCGCTCCCACCCTATCCCTGCTCACTGGCTAGGTACACAACCTGTAGAGGTGGAGATGGCCACTGTATCTCCACAGCCCCTCTATAAACAAACTAAACTAAACTGAAAAGAGTCACATCGGGATGTTAAACTTTCCTCCTACATGTCTTCCTTGATTTGTTTTCATTTTTCGACATTTCTCCCCAAGACGAAATGTCTTGGAGCAACTCTGAAGTCGAGAAGGTAGACGAGACCAGATGTTGGAACCATGAAACTCCTCCCTCCCCACATCTGCTCCCCCTCGGTGTGGAGGGGGATACACGACAAGGTGGAGAAGCAACCGGGCGTCAAACAATTGTATTGATTCTGCCAAACGATAGGTGGTTGGTTTTTGGTGGGTGTTTTTTTTTATGTTGCTCAAGCGACCTTAAGTGTACCGTTGTTTTGTAGGAAAGAAGAAATACATACAAACACGCCCTTTGGACTGTGAAGTCCGTTCGTTTTCGAGGGTTTCTCCAGGGTTTGTAACGGGATCAGGGCTGTGCTTGTTGATAGAAGGAGGGGACCCGGGGCCGGTGCTTTTTATTGTACCACCAGGAAGTGATAAGGTTGAGCCTACCCGGTGGACTGTACCAACTGATCTACATCTGGGGGGGACACTCACCACTTGTGATGTCACTAGAGGGCAGATCTTGAAACGGTGTGTCGTGGCTAGTTAACATCACACCTGGTGTAAGAAAGAATAGGCCTACGCCCCTTTAAAGAGTAACAGGTCATTTAGCCCCTGATTTGACTCTGGTAAAGGAAAATGCTACCTTGTTCCGGGAAGGGTTTGTGAATGATGCGTTTTGTAATGGATGGATACGGTTGAGTGTGACGAAGATTCAAATGAACACGATGTGTTGTGTTCTCGAAGAAGATTTGATTGAAAGCGTGTTGTTATATTCTAGATGGGTTGGGATTGGGTTGATGTGGTTTGTATAATGTTCTCCATGGAGGTTTGTGTATCGTAGCAGAACCGGCTAGAACCGGCTTTACCTTGTTGGATGACATAAGTCAGTGGGGATTGATTCATGGAAAATGATGGCCGTGACTGTTTGAATATTTCTTTATTTTTTAAGAAAAAACGTCTTAAACTTCCCTCAGAAATACGAGTAGAAGAAAATGGGAGTTTTGTTCAAGAATGGAGAAAAAAAGGTCTAAAAATTGACATTTAAAAATATGGATTGACAAAAAAAGAATACAGTGATAGGATACATTAGAAGTACTACATCAATAAATGTATTTTGCCAAAATGGTTTTGGACTGTAACTCCTGTACTTATCTCCTGGAATACACTATGTTTTACACTGACTTAGGGATGAAATAAGAGCATGTATGACGGAAAAAGGTTTTTAAAAAAAACACAACTTCTGTATACGATGTTGCCACAAGACTCTCGATGCTCAAAAGCATGTTACGAATTGCACTTCTACGAAGGTGTTTAATTTCAACGCTGAGATAAGTATTTGTGTTCCTAGTTAATACGGTTTAGCGGAGTCAGTCAAGGCAGAAAAAAACGGTGGATTGTCTACTCCAAGTAGGGAGGGAGTCCTTATCCCAAGTGAAGGAGTTCAAGTATCTCGGGGTCTTGTTCTCCAGTGAGGGGAGGATGGAGCGTGAGATTGACAGGAGAATAGGGAGCGGTATTGGGTGCACTTTGGCGCAACCCAACCCAGTCTTAAGAAACATCTTTCTCAGCTGCTTTTTGTCAAACATTTAAAGTCACTGGGCCATATAAACCAGGGGTGAATTCTTTGATCGTTTTAAACATAAATGAACCCTCAAAATCGATTTCAACGTGTTTGGTTTCTCCAGGAAACTTGTCTTCAAAAACTGTCGGGGGAAGTCCATTCGGCTTGTCTATATATGGCCCTTGTGCCCAAAAAAAC
Source organism: Muraenolepis orangiensis (assembly GCA_027704905.1). Taxonomy (NCBI): domain Eukaryota; kingdom Metazoa; phylum Chordata; class Actinopteri; order Gadiformes; family Muraenolepididae; genus Muraenolepis; species Muraenolepis orangiensis. The sequence continues at coordinate 15,020,692 of CM051001.1, forward strand.
CCACAGGCAAGCTGCAGGTCTTCCTGCCCATAATAGAAAGGCAAGGTGGACAGTGGTCGTGTTATCTGGTTGTTCAGTGGTAGGACTGGTGCAAGTTGCAAAATTAGTATTTTGGTGTTTCCTGGTGTGCACGACGAAGCAGCACTCTTAACGCCTTCCACCCGAAAGCACTTCATCGTTTGAGTATCCTCCCCTGATGATGGAAGCTGGAAGTTGGGCTTACTGTTGAGGGCGGAGCTTCATGGAGTAGCCACACCTCTCCTGGAAAAAAAAACCCCACTTAACCCCCGCTATATATTGCCGTATTCACAAGTTGGAACCTGGGAGTGTTCACACGCAAATTGAGTCAGAAGAAAGGACGTTTCTTATTTTAAACCACCATGTATGTCAGTTCACAAATGGTCTCTTTTGAAAGTGTGACTCCCAAGGTTTCGTTCTCCGTTCCCCTTCATCATGATTACTGATGCCACAACTTGATGCACGCCACATATTCAAAAATCCATCAAAAATGTCTTTTAGGCCACTGAAAACCAATCTTTCCGATATTTCTGATACAAAATGAACTGTGTTAGGGGGCTGGGCTACAGACATAGCTCCGCCCATATTTTTCCACCAAACTTCCAGCTTGCATTGAGGGGCTTCTTGATTTGTTGGCACACTTATTGGGGAGTGGCCGAAGCTCTGCTCTGTGTGCAGTGGGGAGGGGGGGGGGCGGAGCTTGTACACTAAGAAGCTAGTCAGAATCATGTGACGCGACGATGGACGGCTTGCATGCTCACATTTATCCCGCTCTTTACTGAATCAGCCATCTTTGTAGAGTGTTAATCTTGCGCCATTCGGACAAACAAAAAAAAATTACTTAGAGAACAGCAGCTTTAATTAGCAACAAATGCAGTGTTCTTTTTCGGAGATTTGAGTCTTTGAATTTCTTCCTTGCCCTCAGTGGCCCGTGTGTGTGTGTGTGTGTGTGTGTGTGCGTGTAGACACACCGGTCCCGAGGAGAACGCTAACTAGCTAACAGATAGGACGAGATGTCGGTTAACTGTCAGGTGTGGTTCTGGCTTGTAGTACTTTCTCTGCAGTAAAACAAAAAGAAAAGTTGTAACATTAAAACCTTTTCTTTCTTGATTTTTTTTTTATATTTATGATTTTTTTTATGTATATTTGTTTTTTAAAAAAGGTAATAAAACTCAATATTTGAACTGGCGTCTGTGGACTATGTATGGCAGGTGGTGCTGCTGGTGTACCAGTGTTGAATGTGTACCATTCCCGGCTAACTGAATAACAAAGAAAAATACAAAAATACATTCAAAATGCAATAATAATAAAACAAGACACAAATAGACAATTCTTATCATTTCATTACAACAAAAATTAGATATATACATAAAAATATGTAGGCATAATTGCAATGTGAGGCTGTAGGTACTCATAATATACACATATTTACATAATTGGTATCCTCTCCTAAGAGAAAGTGTTTAGCGCATGTTCCATAGTATTCATAATAAAATATATATCCAAAAATAAAGTGGCTTTTACAACGATTTTCTGGACAAAGCGATACTATGATACTTAATATGATTCAGACATCCTTATCAATCATATTTAACTCACTGCCTTTCTGAGGAAAGAAAAGGCAAACTTCCAATTAACCATAAACTACAGAGAAATTCTGTAGTGTATTACTGAAAATACAAAATGGTACAGCAGGGAAATAGGAGGCATATTTCTCCTTAACAGCTTTATTTTTTTTCCCTCCCGTCTTCGTGCTCCTTACAGGGATTTAAACTACCAACTGCCACTCTCTGACAGTTGGCATTCAGAGATGGCGCTGTGCCACCGTTTTTCACCACGGAGTGCGGCAGCGAGTGAGTGTCCACACCCTGTCCTGGGCGTCACGTTGCTTGTGAATTCTCACGACCTTGAAAACCCGAAAGTGACAAAAACTGTATGCATGGACAGAAGGATGGAATAAAGAGTTTATAAAAGTTATTAAACAAGCTATAACCTTTTTTCCTTCCAGCCCAGGATTTGAGGAGTGTAAAAGAGTTAGTCTTGAATACGATACAAGCTCCGTTCATAATTTTGTGATTAGGCAGACACCTTTATCCAAAGTGCCTTCAATAGTGAACTGAACACCAATCAGCAGCAGGTATTTTTTTGGGGGCATCTTGGATCAAGGATGCCTCCATGTAGACTGTGGACCCGAGGGTTCGAACCCAGACGCTTTGAGCTGGGAGTCAACACCCTTAACTGGTCCAACACCCTAACCATCACATGTCCGTGATCACAGTGTGGCGGAACTGTTAGGACCCAACAAGACCGGCGAGCCAAATGTGCCAGAGAACCCAGAAGAAGAGACAGGACACCCATAACAATGGATAAAGACTTTACTGAAGGATCGACAAACTCAAAAACAACAGGGTAGGATTGGATAGGTTACGAGGTACACAGGGAGAGGGTCCAGAGGGTGGAACACGGAGAGGGTTCTTGGGGCGGGGTAGGACGCAACGTAGTCGGAGCTGGAGACACAGGTTCTCGAGTAGGAGGGAGCCATAGGGTTCTCAGTGAACTCGCCCCCAGTCTTCGGCAGTAGGTTCCCAACGGTCTCGCCCCGACGTCGGTCCTCGTTTGGATGGTTCTCGGTAAGGTACGCAATGGTCAAGCCCCGACGTCGGGGGTCTTCGACAGCCTTAAGTAGGGTAGATCCCAGGTAGACATCTGGGATCGATTAGAGCGTGAGGGCACAACAGTATCCCCCCCTGAGGGGAGGCACCGGACGACCGCCCGAGAGCCCCGGGTTCTCAGGATCTCGCCCCCGGTGTCGGTCTTCGGCAGAGAGGGGTCCGCAAGATAGGAAGGGGTCCTCGGGAGCCGGTGGGGTCCTCCTCGGGAGCAGGTGGGGGTCCTCGGGAGTGGGTGGGGTCCTCCTCAGGAGCTGGTGGGGATCCTCGGGAGCGGGTGGGGGTCCTCCTCGAGAGCAGGTGGGAGTCCTCGGGAGCAGGTGGGGTCCTCGGGGGGAGGTGTAGCCACGGATCAGTGGTGGAACCAGCCCGGGAAACGATGGGCTCAGAACCACCAGGAGCTGGTGGGGTCCTCGAGGGCAGGTGTAGCCACGGAGCAGATGTGGAACCAGCCCGGGAAACGATGGGCTCGGAACCACGAGGTGCTGGTGTAGCCACGGAGCAGACACGGAGCTAGCCTGGGAGCGAGGGAGCTAGAGACACAAGGACTTAACCTGGAAGCTAGGAGCTAGAGACATGGGGAGCTAGCCTGGAAACTAGGAGCTAGCGACACGGGGAGCTAGCCTGGAAGCTATGAGCTGGAGACACAGGGAGCTAGCCTGGAAACTAGGAGCTAGAGACATGGGGAGCTAGCCTGGAAACTAGGAGCTAGCAACACGGGGAGCTAGCCTGGAAGCTAGGAGCTGGAGACACAGGGAGCTAGCCTGGGAGCTAGGAACTGGAGACACAGGGAGCTAGCCTGGGAGCTAGAAACTGGAGACACAGGGAGCTAGCCTGGAAGCTAGGAGCTGGAGACACGGAGCTAGCCTGGAAACTAGGAACTGGAGACACAGGGAGCTAGCCTGGGAGCTAGGAACTGGAGACACAGGGAGCTAGCCTGGGAGCTAGGAACTGGAGACACAGGGAGCTAGCCTGGAAGCTAGGAACTGGAGACACAAGGAGCTAGCCTGGAAACTAGGAACTGGAGACACAGGGAGCTAGCCTGGGAGCTAGGAACTGGAGACACAAGGAGCTGACGTAGTTACGGAGTAGGTGAATCGACAACCTGGTGTAACTTGGATGGTGTCCCGCTCCCTGCTTCAGGGTTCCCGGCTTGGCTAATTTTGAGCTTGACCAACGAGACCAAATGTGCCAGAGAACCCAGAACAAGAGACAGGACACCCAAAACAACGGATAAAGACTTTACTGAAGGATCGACAAACTCAAAAACAACAGGGTAGGATTGGATAGGTTACGAGGTACACGGTCCAGAGGGTGGAACGCGGAGAGGGTCCTTGGGGCAGGGGGGGTAGGACGAGACGCGACGTAGTCGGAGCTGGAGACACAGGTTCTCAAGTAGGAGGGAGCCATAAGGTTCTCAGTGAACTCACCCCCGACGTCGGTCTTCGGAAGAGGGTCCTCAAGGATATCGCCCCCGACATCGGTCTTCGGCAGTAGGTTCCCAACGGTCTCGCCCCGACGTCGGTCCTCGTCAGCCTTATGTAGGGTAGATCCCAGGTGTTCATTGGCCTCAGCCGACCCGATTATGATGGGCAACACCCGGGATCGATTAGAGTGTGGGGGCACAACAGTAACTTCACAACATTTTCAGATTCTCGCTGACCATGGCGTTCAGGTCCTTTTGCACCACGACGCTCTCGAAGACATCTCCAAACGCTGCTGCTCCTCCAGCTCCAGCAGTTCCCCCTGCAGGCGTTCCGGTGCACTGCGCGATGCTTTCAGCTTCCTGTTTGGGGCGGGGGGGGGGGGAGTGTGACATGATTATGAGGTTGTGCCCATGACATCATGAGATCTGTACTGAACAGAAGCTGATACAAAATGGTGCAAAATAGTTTATTTTTCATCCTGAACTTCTATCCGACATACCGGTGAGGCGGAGAACAATCAATGCAATCAATTATCTCCACTTATAAACCTCCGCGGCCATCCCATGCAGGCCATCCGGTGGCGTGTGTGGTGGTTGTGCTGAGCTGAGTAGTTGCCCTCATTAGTGGGGAAACTGGTGAACCCTCTGAGGCTCCCCAAGTCTGGCAGCCTGCACTGCAGCTGTAAATTATACATGGCGGCATCTGCCTCTGGTAAAAATAGAGGCGCGAGAGTCGAGCTGACTGCTGGAAATCCGCTGGAGGAAATGGAACCGGGAGAGCGATAAGTCAGTCGGCGTCTTTTTAGATCTCCTCACAGAACCTTCATGCCACCTTCAACCTACGATGTTTAACAAATGAATCACGTGTGACCTAACGACAACCAAATGTATTTCATCAAGTACAATTCAAATATTGAACCGCAAACTAAAATGTCAGTTGAATGAATTGGACTGGATGTTCCATTTACAGTAAAACAGCAATTTAGCCCAATGGTTTCTGATTGGCTCAAACGCAGGTGGCCCTAAATTTGTAATTGTCGACTTGAAGTAGAAGATAAACTAATCCGCCACTTTTCTCTTTATCTATTCAGCAGGCGCCCTGTGCAAAGTGCATTCAGTGAACTCAGATGTGTGTCATTAAGGAGCGGGTAGGGGATGTTGGGGTGTCTTGCTCAAGGGCCCCTACAGGTGGGCAGGTATGGTTTTGCCTGCGTTCACAGTGCTAAAACAAGATAGGATGGTACTCGAACACCACAGTACATAAACATAAGCCTGGTACTGTACTGTACTGTATTACTTGTGTCACATCTAGGGAGCCAACTTAATGTTCTTGCCTACCTGTAATATGACCTGATTGTAATGTAATGTATTTTATATTATGTTATTATAGAGAGATTTGAGAGCTAGATTTAAACACAAATTGAAGAATGTGTAACTTAACGTATGTTTGTAGTAGTAATACTGTAGAAGACAAAGGAATTGTGCTGACTGGTTCCTCGGCATTGATCTGATTCAATACTAAGGGATGTACACGTACAGGGATACAGAAGAGGCTGCTAGGGGCTAAGTTAGGTTTAGGGTAGCTTCTATGTCAGTGGTTCCCAACTGGTCCTCAGGACCCCCATGGGTCATTTTAGTCCTTAGGTCAAGACCCAAAAATAAAACATGTATTTACCAATATTGCAGTGATCTACACCTCCTTCATATACAGATTAAAAACAGCGCGAAAAATGTGCAACCCTTGGGGCTGAACTCAATGAAATAGTAATCCATGAAAACATGAATGAACATCGAAACATTAGTTAATTCACTGGCTTCCTTCTAAAGATTACGGTTTGGTGTGTGCACTGCAAAAATAAAAAATGTTGTGTACCTGGGAAGTATGGTTGATCGACAGGGGGGCACTGACTGAGATGTCACAGCCAGGATTGGCAAGGCAAGAGCAGTTTTCGTCATGCTAAAGAACATCTGAGCCTCCAAAAAAATCTGCATAGCCACAAAAATACGTATCTTCAACTCCAACTTAAAGTCATTCTTGCTCTACGGCTCAGAGATGTGGAGAATGACCAAGGCGACACAGCATTAGATACAGACATTCGTTAACACCTGTCTCAGACGCATATTCAACATCAGGTGGCCAGACAAAATCAGCAATGAAGAACTGAGGCAAAGGGCGGAACAGGAACCAGTCACCAAACTGATTCTGAAAAGGAAGTGGGGCTGGATTGGACACACCCTTAGGAAGCCAGCATCCAGCACCACCCGACAGGTGCTGACCTAGAACCCGCAGGGTAAAGGAAAGAGAGGCCGGCCCAGAAACAGCTGGAGGCGAGACACAGACAAGGAGCTGACAAACAGGACCAGCTGGACAGAGGCAGGAAAGATAGCACAGAGCCGAGTCTGATGGAGGAGATTTGTCGATGGCCTATGCTCTGCTTGGGGCGAAGGGCCTAAGTAAGTAAAGTGTGCTCTGCAAGCCACTCAAAATAACCACTTATGGGTCACGACCCACCAGTTGAGTACCACTGCTCTGGGTCTTTGTAGTCGGTGGCTGACCTGCGACGCCACCATGTTCTTGGTGTAGTAGTCCTGGGGCATGATGGCCACCAGACACCAGATGGCCTCCTCCTCGTCCTGGAGGACCAACAGGCTGATGGCCACCAGCCTGGACCGCCTGGGGAGGAGACCTCAGTCAGTCAACAGCCTTTGTTTATATGTATCATAGAGTCATGGAGAAGATGCTTTAAGCCAAAGCGAGTCAAAAGTGAGACTGAGAACTGAGTCTTAGGCCAGTAGAAAAGTATCCAGTTTTTGGACAACACTTGCATGTATTCATGTCATTTTCCCCCACATACAGGTTGAGTCCCTGGCAGTAGCCAATCGTGGGGTTCTGCCAAGAGAAGGCCAATGGGATGCCTTGTAGTTTCTGGTGGGCGGGGCTCAAGCTGCATCTGTCCTAAAGCCGGGCGGGGTGAGGTGCGACTCTTCTCACACACCTGGAACCACTGGCTACTTTAGACTTTTTTGCTTGAAATGTAAGAATGTACAATAAAGTTTCCTGAATTTTGTAGTTTCAATATTGTGCCATGGAAAGAAATATAATTCTTTACATTATATACTTGTCCAATGAAGTATACTATATGACTATTATATTATAACGAATCAGAAACTAAAATTCATTCGTATTTACGAAATATAAAATGTATAATAAATATATTATATATAAATATTAAAATAAATATATAATTGTATATACAATTACATTATTATGTTCTATTTTTATATTATATAAAAAAAAGTAATATTTAAGTAATCTTAAATGTCTAATATGGCTATTATATTATTACATTAGCCCTGTTCAGTTCTATTATATTTGATGATATTGATAGTTAGTGGTGTTACCTTAACACTTGCGGGTGTTGCTTTCGTATGGCGAGCCAGTGCCAGACCCACTGGCGGTACTCCCGGGACACCCCCACCCTCAGCAGGTTCTTGAGCGACCGACGAGATACTGGGACCAGCGGCCCAGCAGAGGTCGATCTCCGGCGCCCTGCAGTTACACACAAGTACCAGCAGAGGGCAGTGATGAGAACGGTACCATATTTTTTCAATCAATTATGTTTCTTTCGCACAGCTATTCCCAAAGTGGGGTATGTGTTTATCCAGAGGTACCACAGTTACATCGGAGTACGCTAACAACACATTTGTAATAGCCTCTCTCTGTCAAAAATAAACCCACTTAAAAAAAAACTGTCTCAATGAAATACTCAATTAGTCCCTTATTTGGTTGTTGCAAGAGCAGAGTATACCATTCTTCTTATGACTTACATTCTTTAAATATTTATTATAACTTGCCAAGAAGCCATTAATATTGTGTTTGAGCTGATGTGCATATCACAAATATGAGAGGGCTTTCTACAAGGCTGAATAAAGAGCAACATAGTTAATCACACTGTCGTGTCTTCATATTAGATTACATTAAATTGTCATTGCACAGCACAAAAAAAATAAAAACTCAACTTCTGTTGAGCGTCAATTGGTGGACAGATGGCCTTAAGTTCTCCTGCAAAATGTCTTGGTAAAGTTGGGAATTCATTTTTCCGTCTATGATAGCAATCTGTCCAGGCCCTGAGGCAGCAAAGCAGCCCCAAACCATGATCCCCCCTCCACCATACTTCACAGTTGGGATGAGGTTTTGATATTGGTGTGCTGTGCCTCACACATAGTGTTGTGTGTTCCTTCCAAACAACTCAACTTTGGTTTCATCTGTCCACAGAATATTTTGCCAGTAGTGCTGTGGAACATCCAGGTGCTCTTTTGCAAACTTCAAACGTGCAGCAATGTTTTTTTTGGACAGCAGTGGCTTCCTCCGTGGTGTCCTCCCATGAACTCCATTATTGTTGAGTGTTTTACGTATGGTAGATTCGTCAGAGATGTTAGCATGTGCCAGATATTTTTGTAAGTCTTTAGCTGACACTCTAGGATTCTTCTTCACCTCATTCAGCATTCTGCGCTGTGCTCTTGCAGTCATCTTTACAGCACGGCCACTCCTAGGGAGAGTAGCAACAGTGCTGAACTTTCTCCATTTATAGACAATTTGTCTTACCGTGGACTGATGAACATCAAGTCTTTTAGAGATTCTTTTGTAACCCTTTCCAGCTTCATGCATGTCAACCATTCTTAATCTTAGGTCTTCTGAGAGCTCTTTTGTGCGAGGCATGGTTCACATCAGGCAATGCTTCTTGAGAATAGCAAACTAAAAACTGGTGTGTGTTTTTTATAGGGCAGGGCAGCTTTAACCAACACCTCCATTCTCGTTTCATTGATTGGACTCCAGGTTGGCTGACTCCTGACTCCAATTAGCTCTTGGAGAAGTCATTAGCATAGGGGTTCACATACTTTTTCCACCCTGCACTGTGAATGTTTACATGGTGTGTTCAATAAAAACATGAAAACATATAATTGTTTGTGTGGTATTAGTTTAAGCAGACTGTGTTTGTCTATTGTTGTGACTTAGATGAAGATCAGAACACATTTTATTTCCAATTTATGCAGAAGCCCAGGTAATTCCAAAGGGTTCACATACTTTTTCATGCAACTGTATACACAGGTAGGTATACAAGTATCAACATGTAGTGAGCCGGGATATGCAGTTTTAGATTAATATATATACGGTAAGTACAGTAAAAATGTACATGTCTATCATACCGGTATGTAAACAATAAATATGTAAACTATAGGTAGAGGTATGATTACAATGCAAGGCAGTTCAAGACATTAATGGTGATAGGATTCATATGTAACGAGAAGTAGAGGGGGTACACAGCATGAGGTACAATGTTTAAGGGGTTACTGGACCTTAAATAGTTAATAACACTGTCTTGTCTTCATATGTAGCATCAGATGAGAGGTAGACGGGGGTACACAGCAGGGGGTTCAATGTTTGAGGGGGTACAGGACCCTAAAACATTTGGGAACCACTGCTTTAGCACCGTGCTCCCAAAAATATGTTTACATAATGAATGCTTGTATCTTATAGACACTTAAGCAAAGTATATAACTACGTAAGCAAAGTATTCTATAACTTTATAGTTCTACACTTTTTAATACGACCAGAAATGTAAAGACTGAAGGCTGACACTTATCCTATCATATAGGGACTCTTGTCTACTGATGGTATACCCTATACCAGGGGTAACCAACAGGTCTTTCGCGATCGACTGGTCGATCTTCAAAGCCTTCACTGTTGATCCCTAGCATTTTCACATTTTCGAAAAAATCTTAATATTTATTTATTATTATTATTATTATTATTTTTTATTAGACCTAGCTCTGGCTTGTTGATTTGAATCACGCGTATGTCCTTTTACAAACTCCAATTGGTAATTTGATATTCTGAGGTCTATGAATGGCTGCATGCAATTGTGGGTGGGGTTAAAAAAAACCCAATCATATCGATGCCAAAACAGTGCCCCTCTCTGCTGATCGCTTGACACGGGCAGAACACAGGCCCTTTAGCCAGTGGAGCCCGGTCAGGGTACAGCTCGCTGAACTCTTAAATGAGCACTTTTAGCCAGTGTAGCCCAGTCAGGGAACAGCTCGCTGAACTCTTAAATGAGCACTGTTAGCCAGTGTAGCCCAGTCAGGGAACAGCTCGCTGAACTCATAATGAGCACTTTGAGCCAGTGTAACCTGCTCACTGAACTCAGAAATGAGCACTATACAAGCTGTCGCAAAAGTTAAAGCCCCGTAGCCGTGGAGCGCTGTCATCACTGCCACTGTGTCTCGTCGGGCGCGCTTGACATCAATGAGAGGTGCGGCAGCTGATTAACTCACTTCATGGGGGATAGCCGATCGTTATCTATCTATCGTTATCTATCTATCGTTATCTATCTATCGTTATCTATCTATCGTTATCTATCTATCGTTATCTATCTATTGTTATCTATCTATCGTTATCTATCTATCGTTATCTATCTATCGTTATCTATCTATCGTTATCTATGTTTTGTATGAGCATTATTACGGACATTTTGACTGGCAGGTTTTCAATTTACCGGTTGTTTATTTGACCAGCTAATAACCCGTAATTACCAGCTGACGGAAACCCTGGTATGCACGTACATTGAGCCTGTTGAAACAGAAATTGATTGCAAAAATAAATATGACGATGAACCGTCTTACTCCTAAGTGGTTTTTTTGGAAGATATCGGATTGGTAGATCTTGGCTAACATTTTGGAATAAAAAGTGATCTTGGGCTTGAAAAGGTTGGTACCACTGCCCTATACCATTATTACCATTACCCCCACTCTTGATAACTAAGATGGCACCGACGACGGCCGCCGTGGTGTTCCGCTGCACACAGTTTTTTGTCTTTTTTTGTTGTGTTTGGCGAAACCTACAGCATGGAGGAGTTAGTTAACATAAGGGGATCCACACCTGCGGATTTAATCCCAGACTTTCTAACTTTTTCTACCGATTTATTGGATATATTCGTCAGAGGAACCGCAGCCTTTGTCCATGCCAAAACTTGGATCCGACTCAGACGGGGTAAGCACGCCGGAGCGCTCGTAAGCCTACGTCGACGGGGACACAGGACCCCTTTAGCCGGAATATTCCTGGCAAACGTGCAGTCCTTAAGCAACAAAATTTATGAACTAAGACTTATGGTGGCGAGAAATAGTGACTTTTCTTCATCCTCGGTTCTTTCGTTCACGGAGACACGGCTGAGGGAATCGATACCCGATTCCGCTCTCCAGCTCGAAGGGTTTGAACTTTTTCGAGCGGACCATGACGCCTCGCTGAGCGGAAAAAGCAGGGGTGGAGGGTCTGCTTCTTGGTGAATGAATCTTGGTGTAAGGACGTGACAGTGATTTATCAGCATTGCTGCCCGTCACTGGAAACCCTGTTCATAAACTGCCGACCCTGCAATTCTCCCCGTGAGTTCCGTTCATTCATTCTGGTGTGTGTTTTTATTCCTCCCGTCGCGCTAGCCACGGAGGCTCCCGAGCTGCACTAGGTCACTCCGACCATGACATGGTCCACTTGATACCGAAATACAGGCAGAAACTAAAACTCTCTAAGCCTGTGGTCAGGTCTTTCAAGTTGTGGACTAGCGAGGCCCAGGAGAAAACTAGCGGCATGTTGGATAATGCTGACGGCGGTGCAGAGGGTTTTCAATGGGCGATAGAGGCTGCAGGCGGTGACTAAGATGTGTACGCAGACATTGTGACGTCATTCATTAGCCACTGTGAGAATGTTTGTGTACCTTCTCGCTCCAGAGTTCATTACAATAATGAAAAACCCTGGTTCTCAGTGAAACTCAGGAAGATCAGGCTGTTGAAGGAAGAAGCACAGAAGAGTGGGGACAAGGACCGGTTGGTTTAAGGAGGCCAAGTACACATACTGCAAAGCCATCAAGGAGGCCAGACGATGCTACTCTGAAAACTCAACATTAGTTCTCAAATGGCGAAATCATCCTCTGTCTGGAAAGGCCTCCGACAGATCACAAACTACAAACCGAAGTCCCCCCTCAACACCTTCCACACAACCCCCACCCCTGCATCAAGCCAGGCCCTTCCACTGCTTCCCCCCCCTCCCCCACTCTGCAGCACGCCCCCTCCTCATCCAAGAAAAGGACGTGAACCGCCTGTTCAAGAGACAGAATCCCCGGAATGCGGCCTCACTAGAGACATGTTCCAATGCCTGCTTCAAGACCTCCACCATCATTCCTGTCCTAAAGAAAACGAAGATCACCGGACTCAACAACTACCGGCCCGTCGCACTGACCTCTGTAGCCATAAAGTCATTTGAGCGCCTGGTGTTAGACCCACCTCTCAGCCATCACTGACCCCCTACTGGACCCCCTACAGGTCTGTAGACGATGCTGTGAATATGGCCCTCCACTTCACCCTGCAGCATTTGGACGCCGCAGGTACCTATGCCAGGATCCTGGTCGTGGACTTCAGCTCTGCATTCAACACCATCCTGCCGCTCACACTGGAGCACGCGCTCTCCCAGCTGGGAGTGCCTGACTCTACCTGCAGGTGGATCACTGACTTCCTTATGAACAGGAAACAGCATGTTAAGCTTCTCCCTGTACACAAACAGCTGCACCTCCAGCCACGAGTCTGTCAAGCTCCTGAAGTTCGCGTACAACACCACCCTCATCGGACTCATCTCTGGGGGTGACGAGTCTGCCTATAGGAGGGAGATTGACAGAGTGCTGACCTGGTGCGATGGTAACAACCTGGAGCTAAAAACTCTAAAAACAGTGGAGATGGTTGTGTACTTCAGAAAAAGCCCAGCCCCCCTCCCCCCCATCACCTTACACAACTCCCCGGATCACACCGTGGACTCCTTCCGCTTCCTGGGCACCATCATCTCCTGGGACCTCAAGTGGGAGCTGAGCATCAGCTCCCTGACCAAGAAGGCCCAGCAGAGGCTGTTCTTCCTGCGGCAGCTGAAGAAATTCAACATGCCTCAGTCCATGATGGTTCTCTTCTACACCTCCATCATTGAGTCCATCCTTACCTTCTCCATCACCACCTGGTTTCCCGCTGCCACTGCAAGAGACAAGTCCAACTTGCGGCGTGTCATACGCTCTGCGGAGAGAGTGATCGGCTGCAACCTGCTTTCCCTCCAGACCCTGCATGACTCCAGGGCCCTGAAGCGGGCCAGAAAGATTATGGCCGACCCCTCTCACCCAGGCCACAGTCTCTTTGCACTGCTCCCCTCCGGCAGGAGGCTGCGGGCCATCAGGTCAAGAACTGTATGCCACAAACTGAGCTTCTTCCCCACGGCCTCCAGCCTCGTCACGAGCCTGCCTCCCCTCTGGTCTGCTCACTGAAATTTTTGTCCAGGCCCCAGTCTCTCTGCACCTCTCCCCTCAAGCAGGAGTCTCCCCCCCGACCCCTCCCCACCGGACCCAGCCCTCATACACCCACACATACAGACCAATATTTATATTTATATATATATTTATATTTATATTTAGACTTATATTTTTAAATGCTAAATTTGCACAGGACTTATTGTTTTGCCTTATCTGTACTGTTTTGTTTTGCACATTACTGTGTTGCTCCGGACCCGTGTCAAACACACATAGGAATGTGTGTTTTTACAACTGTATATGGCAATAAACCACTTTCTGATTCTGATTCTGATTCTGATTCTGATTTCTGATTCTGATTCTGATTGGGGGGGGGGGGTGAATCCCTATGTAGCTGTGATTAAGGGCAGACTAATACAACTAACTTGACTTGAATCTACAATCATTAGAATAAATAATACACACAACATAAAAGGAACGTAGAGAATCTGCACAGAAATAAAATGTGCATATCCACACGTGCCTAAGGTAAACACTGAATTCTGAAGGTAACTGTGTGACCTGACGGGCCGTCATCTTGCCGCCGGTCCCCGGGTCTCCCTGCAGGGCGTCCTCGATCAGCCTGTTGACGGTCCCCCGCTGGGCCCTGTCCAGGCTATTGTTCTCCTAGCAGCTCTCTTTCTGGCCCACTGGGGCCCTCGTTCTGACCCCTTCTTTAGGTCTGTGATTCCGTGTGAACCCCCCCAAACTTGAATCTGCTTCCCCACACTTAATATAAAACAGTATATAGTTTAGGGAGGAATTATAGAAATAATTGGAGGGAGAGGTGAGGAGAATTATTTATTTTTCTAGAATGCACCATCTATGCCTTATTATTCAACAATCTCCTGTGGCTCGAATCTGCATTTCAGGCAAACCCCAAGTGGGGAGATGAACCACAGGGTGGAAAACACCAGCTTCACTGTAGCAGACCCAAACAGAGTATGGAGTGAGGAGGACTTGAAACAATGACCTCTTGACTGGCCTCACCTTGACCATCAGGCTCTTCTCCTGCTCCGAGCCCATCCTCCACAGCTTGGTCAGCTGGTATATCTCAGAGTTCAGAAACATGTTCTGCATCTTGTAGGCGATGATGTCATACTGGGACCCACAACGCAGCCAAGAGGTCAGTTGAGGATTTTTTAGAAAATCCATGTGAGGGTTTGGAGAACAGGAGTTGAGTCGACATCTAATCCAATTTGGAACACACAAGGACACAAAACACCCCCCGTTTCTCACGTTTAAATCACTCCCACCCTCTCATCACTGTCAAAACGTGCATTATTTTTAGTTTACCATTCATATAACTTTTAAATAATATGACTTTAAATGTTTAAACCAAGACGGCTCTCAGTAGAGTGCATACCTCCGTCACACCAAAAAGTCCCTTTTGCCTGATTATTTCTGGGGCTAAACTGTCACGGTTATGGTGGGTGACAGGGGGCGTGGCCAAGGCGCGGGCTTTGGTGGCGCACCCACACTGTTAATCACCTCACCTGGGGGTATATATACCCTGGCGTTCCCTAACACCGGTGCTAGCCCCCTGCTATTCAATATTATGATTAATGATATTTTTTCTAATGTGCAGCCTGACATTGGACAGTCCCTCTTTGCTGATGATGGTAGTTTGTGGAAAAGGGGGAAAAATATGAAGCATACTTTGAAGAGAGTCCAGGAAGCTCTGACCGTTGTGGAGGAATGGGGAAGGAAATGGGGTTTTAGATTTTCAGTGGAGAAGACGAAGGCAATGTTTTTTACGAGGAAGAAGATATGTGATAGTCTGAAACTGCAACTTTACAACTGTCCTGTGGAGAGAGTGGCCTGTTTTAAATTCCTGGGTGTGTCCTTCGACACTAGACTTACGTGGAGAGTCCATGTCTCCAGTGTAGTGAATAAATGTAAAGCCGTTCTGAACTTGATGAGATGTCTTGCTGGGAAGGATTGGGGTGCTGATTTGGCCTCTTTAAAGCAGATCTATATATACTTGATCAGAGCGAGAATTGAGTATGGATGTTTAGTGTATGCCTCTGCAGCGGCAACTGTGCTAGCCAAGCTGGATGTGGTTCAAGCGACTGCCTTGAGATTATGTACTGGAGCTATGCGGTCTTCTCCTGTTTGCTCTTTGCAAGTGGTGACGGGGGAAATGCCTCTTAGTGTGAGGAGAAAGCAGTTACAGGCTAACTATTGGGTGAATCTGATGGGACAACGACCTGATCATCCTGTTAGAAATGTTATTGAACCTAGCTGGGAGAGTGAGGTGACAAATCAGGCGAGTTTTGGGTGGACTGGAGAATCTGTGGCGCGAGACCTAAATGTTTTCCACCAAACCTTTTGTGCAGCAGTGATGTGGCCGGTGATTCCTGTGTGGCAGCTTGAGGTTCCAGAGATTGACTTAACGCTGCTTGAAATTAAGGAGAAAGATCCTGAAGCAGAATTAGTGTATAGTTTTCACTGCCATGTAGAGGGTAGATATAGAGATTGTGTTTTAATATTTACGGATGGGTCGAAGGATCAGGAGTCAGGGGTCACTGGAGCAGCCTTTTTTGTTCAGGGTATGAATGTGCAGGTCTTAAAAAGAACATCTGATTCATTGCATGTGTTTACAGTAGAGTTATATGCCATTCTGATGGCTGTGCAGTGGACGGATCAACTGCAGGATAGAAAGGTTTTAATATGTAGTGACTCTGTGTCTGCTGTCAAGAGTCTTGGGAAGGGGATGTCCAAGGGGAGGCAGGACCTTGTGTATGAAATTCTATTGGCACTCAACAATGTTGGTAGACATGGGGTGAAGGTATCCTTTTTATGGGTACCTGCACATGTGGGGATCAGAGGGAATGAAAAGGTTGATGCGTTGGCCAAGGCGGCGACTGGAAGGGAAGCCATAGATAATCATCTGTGTCTGTCAAAATCAGAAGGAAAGAGTATTGTGTGGCAGAATTCTCTTGTTAAATGGCAACAGCTTTGGGAGCAAGATAGAAAGGGCAGGCATCTCTTTTCCATTGTTAGTAGGGTTACTGATTCAGACACTGTTTGCCGTAGTGGTAAACGTAAGGAAGAGGTTATTATGGTGAGATTGAGAATAGGCCATACATGCCTGAACAGCACACTGTTTCTCCTAGGAAAACACCAGGATGGACTATGTTCTTGTCAGCAGAGGGAGACAGTTGAACATGTTGTGTTATTTTGCTGCAAGTATGTATCCAGTAGGCAGGAACTGCTCAGGCGCCTAAAGGAGTGTGGACTGAAGGAAGTGTCCTTAAAAAGTGTGCTGGATGTGGGGGCAAGTGTAAAGGGAAAACGCCACTTTTTCAAGTTTTTATCTGAAACTGGATTATACGGAAGGATATAGTGGGTAGAGCATTAGTCCAGTAGGAGGCAGCAATGCAACTTTTTGGATGCCAGCTGCCGTAAAACCAAATAGAAGAAGAAGAAGAAGAACACCGGTGCTAGGTCGTACTTTGTGCTCTCTGGATGGAATCGTTCCGATCGATTTCCCCGTATCCAGACTCCTCGCCTGTCCCAGACTTCTCTCCTGTCCAGTGACGTGCGACTCCTCGCCTGTCCCGCACTACGCCCCCGTCTGCTACCTGCCGGTATCCCGTTGATCGGCTTCCCGGTATCCAGACTCCTTGCCTGTCCCGGACTACTCTCCTGTCCAGTGACGTGCGACTCCTTGCCTGTCCCGGACTACTCTCCTTTCCAGTGACGTGCGACTCCTCGCCTGCCCCGCACTACGCCCCTGTCTACTACCTGTCGCTACCCCAACTTCCTGGTATCCAGACCCCTGGCCTGTCCCCGATTGTTCTATTGTAGTGCTTACTTAAATAAAGCCTCACGTTATCGCTTCACTGGTCTTTGGTCTGCGTTCTGGGTCCTACTAACTCTACCCCCTGTGACATAAACAATCCCTCTAAAGCAACGGTCCTTCACCATTACATCCGGCCCATGTGATTAATCATTTGCCCTGATTTGGCATGCACATTGTCCTGGATCCGGATTCAGATTTACATTTGTATCGTATCCCAAAATATCCCTAATTGTTCTAAAATCATCAATCAAGTGTTATGCAAATATGTTAGTAACCTTGTGAAATATTACACAACATGTGATTTGATCTGCCAATGCTAAAGAATCCTTAAAACATTCCTGGATCTGTGCTAAAATGTAATCAACTGTTCCTTGGCCCATATGTAACCACCTAATTTAGTCCATTTCCGTAAATAACATTGTGAGTTACTTGCTAACAGACAGACGGGCAAACATAACCAAGATAGAAGGTAACACGACTTAAGATGTAGTACTGACAATGTAAAGCGCTTTGAGTGCCTTGGAAAATGCTGCGTAAAACAAATTTATATTGACAAGCCGATTCCAACTCCTTCACTATTTTTCGTGATGTACTTATTGTGTCAAATCTAGGGAGCCAACTTATTGTACCTTCTTACCTTCTGCTCTTCTACCTTCTGTTCTGTTCTTGGAGGCTTGTTGTAAAATGCACTCATGCCTACTGGTGACTAGCAGTTCTCTTGCCTACCTGTTGAATGACCTTATTGTGATGTAATGTATTATACATGATGTTAATATATATGTGTATTATATGTATATATATATTATATTATTATGACTCGTAAGGAATTAAATGCATGTATGACTTATGGTGATTAGTAGTTCTGCTTCCTGTTGAATGACCTTATTGTGATGTAATGTAATATATACATTTTGTTTTTATATATGTGTATATGTAGGTATATATGATATTATTATGGCTTGTTAGGAAGGAATATGACTTCTGGTGAATAGTAGTTCTCATGTCTACCTGTTGAATGACCTTATAGGCCTATATCATGTCACAGTTGAAAGCCGGAAGTACCCGTTAAAAATTGCGGAAGCAGTGTGTCCCAAGTTCTGGTTAATGCATTCACCATGGCGGTGAAATGGCTGCAAAACCTTCCAAAAGTCAGTCAAGACGATGTGGTTCAACTAGTGAATGAACACTCTACAGTGAAGAAGTCTAAATCCGAATCATACATTTACCCGACATTGTGTTGCTCTATTCGGATGAGAGATGTAGTGTGTGGGGGTCAGGACCAGTGCTTTTAATCATATCATATCACATACCCAACATTATTAGCGTATTCCGCCCACTTTTCGAGACGTATATGCTCTCCTTGTCAAGGTGCAAACTGCAGACATACGCACTACCCCTGAGAACATGAAACGACGGACCTTCATCCTCCTTATCAGCCTCACCCAAGACTTGCGGAGGAGTTTGTCTTTCGGGAAATTGTGGAAACTGAGGTAGGGCTGTCTTTGTTTAGACGTTGAGCAGCCCGGTACACTACAATAACAGCGACGAGAAGAGGCGGCCACAGTTTGTCTGGGGTAACTACCGGAAGTAGGAGTGCACTGCTTGGCAAATGTTTAACATTCCGGAAGCAGGAAGTGTGACATAGGCCTATTGTAAATCGCTTTGGACAAAAACGTCTGCTAAATGACTGTAATGTAAAGGTAATGTAATCTTTATGTGTCTTCTGTGTTGAATCTACAAAGCACTTCACTAGTAGTTGTACACACTCTGTGGAAGTCTTGGTCGAGATTGGTTCAAGATGTGTCTCTGTTTTCAGACCACCACTTCAAATAAAATAAATCCATATCCCTAATGATTAGGGACCCTACTTTAGAAACAGGACAGAGCGAGCACGATCTCCCGAGATGAGACAATGATACACTTCCACCACTACCACTAAGGGAAACTAATGAAGAAATACATTCACTCACCTTTTT
Organism: Muraenolepis orangiensis; assembly: GCA_027704905.1. Taxonomy (NCBI): domain Eukaryota; kingdom Metazoa; phylum Chordata; class Actinopteri; order Gadiformes; family Muraenolepididae; genus Muraenolepis; species Muraenolepis orangiensis. Next base: position 15,039,960 of record CM051001.1, read on the forward strand.
GAGTAGAACAGCTACTCTGCATTCTGTCCAGATGTGTTCTTTAAGAAACAAGCTTTGCTGGCGTATGCTTTTGATTGTTCTCAGCCTTGCGCGGACGTCGCTTTGGATGAACCAGCCTGCTGGGTGACTGAATGTGAATGTAATGTAACAGGTGTGTGGTGTGTGTGTGTGTGTGGGTGGGTGTGTGTGTGTGTGTGTGTGTGGTGTGTGTGTGTGTGTGTGTGAGGAACAAGGAGACACACGCGGTGTATACCTCCTGCTTGGCGTGGTTCTTCTCGATCCACACATGGATGTGCTCCTGGAGACCAGCCACGAGTGTCAAAAAGTATAAAATTTTAAAATTGTACACAACATGCATGTGTTGAAATAGCATTGTTGTCGGGGGTCAGGGGGGTGTAGTGGTTAAGGGTGGGTTGACTCTCAATCCAAAAGATTCTGAATCCAAATGGCATAAAACATAACCTTCTCCCATCTTTGATAGCGGAGGTGAACATAGGAAACTTGACCTGACCTGGGAGCAATCACAAGGTTGTAGGGGGGCAGTAGCTCAGTCTGTTGGGACTTGGCTTTGGAACCGAAAGGTCATCGGTTCAAGTCCCCGAAACACCTGGGCACTGCCGAGGTGCCCTTGAGCAAGGCACTAGACCCATATACTGCTCCCTGGATGCGGTATATACAATAGCTGCCCACTGCTCCTAATGCTAGGATGGGTTAAATGCAGAGAAACACATTTCACTGTGTGTGTGTACATGTATGTGACCAATAAAGAGAATTAAGTCCTCCAGATAAGAATTTAGAAACGCAGGGTCGAGGCGAGGGTCCTACAAGGTGTGACCGCGAAGGCCCCCAGTTGTGAAACCACAACTGTGACTCAGGGCATGGTTATATATAAACAAACATGGCCCTGACCTTACTGTGAGTCTCTCTCGGCCAGGCCAATTAAATAGCAACAATATACTTTTTTTAATCGATCTACTATATGTCATCCACCAACTACTGTTTTTGTCATGGCGTTACCTGACCCTCCAAACCTCTGACTTGCATGTTGGTGGTAGAACAGGTTGTAATCTGTTGACCACCTCCTCTCCTACGAGGCACGGCAGGGCTCTTATAAAAAGAAGATAAATTCAAGAGCCACGATGCGAGGGGTATGTGGAAGGGGCTGCAGACGATAATGAACTTCAGAGGGAGAACAAGTTGTGTAGAGAACTCCTCTACCTCCCAGGAGAGCTAAATACTTTTTTTGCTCGGTTCGACGTAAATGGCAGCCCGCCAAAGCCAGCGCCGCCTGAGGAGACCAGCCTGCTGAGCATCTCGGAGGCGGATGTACGCCGCACCTTCAAGCGGCTGAACATCCGTAAGGCGGCATGCCCCGACGACATCCCGGGCCGCGTCCTCAGAGCATGAGCAGACCAGTTGGCAGGAGTCTTTGCAGACATCTTCAACCTCTCCCTGTCCCAGGCTGTTGTCCCCACGGTCTTCAAGATGTCCACCATCGTGCCTGTCCCTAAACAACCCAAGGTAACATGCCTGAATTACTGATAGACCTGTAGCCCTCACCTCGATTGTCAGCAAATGCTTCGAGAGGTTGGTCAAGGACTTTATTTGCTCCGTGTTACCTGCCACGCTGGACCCATGGCAATTTGCATATCGTCAAAATAGATCCACGGATGACGCAATTGCCATGGCCCTCCACACTGCCCTTTCCCACCTAGAGGGAAAGAACTGTTATGTGCGAATGCTGTTTGTGGACTACAGCTCAGCGTTCAACACGATAGTTCCTGCCAAGCTCGACACTAAGCTTAGAGGTCTAGGCGTGCCCCCATCCACGTGCAGCTGGATACTGGACCTCCTGTCGGACCGCCGCCAGGTGGTGAGGATGGGCAGCACCACATCAGAGCCACTGACCCTCAACACGGGAGCCCCCCAGGGATGCGTGCTGAGCCCTCTCCTCTACTCCCTCTACACCCACGACTGCATGGCTATGCACAGCTCCAACGTCATCGTCAAGTTTGCTGACGACACGACAGTGATGGGCCTGATTGCCGGCGACGACGAGACAGCCAACAGGGAGGAGGTCGTAATGCTGGAGCAGTGGTGCCAGGAGAACAGCCTCGCCCTCAACGTCAAGAAGGCCAAGGAGCTGATCGTGGACTTCAGGAAGCAGAGGGGAGAGCACAGCCCTATCTCCATCGACGGTGTTGCAGTAGAGAGGGTCAGCAGCTTCAAGTTCCTCGGCGTGCACATCTCCGAGGACCTCAAATGGTTCACGCACACCACACATGTGGTGAAAAGGGCCCAACAACGCCTGTATTTCCTCAGGCGTCTGAAGAAATTCAGCATGGGCCCTCGCATCCTGAGAACATTCTATAACGGCACCATCGAGAGTGTTCTTACAGGGTGTATCACCACCTGGTACGGGAACTGCACTGCACTCGAGCGCAGAGCGCTTCAAAGGGTGGTGCGGACGGCCCAGTATATCGTTGGAGGTGAGCTCCCCTCCCTCCTGGATATATACAATCAGCGGTGCGTGGCCAAGGCCAAACAAATCATAAAAGACATTGCCACCAGCCACGAACTGTACTCACTGTTACCGTCAGGCAGGCGATACCGCAATATCAAGTGCCGTACAAATAGGCTTAGAGATAGCTTCCACAGTCAGGCCATCAGCCTGCTGAACAAGGTGTATAGCATATAACAATGTATATTTTATTACATTGATTTATATATACATATTGCTCTTTTCTGTGCCGATATTTTGCATTTTATAAATTAAAAAAAGAAAAGTTTCTGTTTATTCATGTATGATGTTTAGTTTAATTCCAGGGTTTTATTTCTATAGTCAGACTTCCTCCCGCCCCCTGTGATTGGTTATGTCATTATTGTTTGCACCTGGTGATTTCTCCTGGCATAAATAGGTCCAGGCAATCACTGTCTCATTGCCAGATTGTCTCGTTGTGTTATGCCGAGTTCTTCAGCGTTCAGGTTCCACGTCATGCCACGCCACAGTCAGGTTTTTGGTGAATCATTATTTTGCCTTTAAGCTTTACAATCATCGAGTGACTTTTTGTGTTGGACCTTGCTTTTCCAGTAAAGACTCTTTTTACTTTATCACTGTGTCTGCATTCGTGCTTTTGGATCCACACCGTGTACGCCCGTGACAAACGTCACCTATGCACTTCTTGATGAACCCGGTGACCGACGACGTGTACTCGTTGATGTTATTGTCCGAGGCAACGCGGAACATGTGCCAGTCAGCGCGATCAAAACAATTCTGCAGCATAGAGTCCGATTGGTCCGACCAGCATTGGACCTCCCTCACAGCGATCGGTTGCTGCTTCAATCTCTGCCTATAGGCGGGGAGTAGCTGGATAGAGCGGTGGTCTGATTTGCCGAACAGTGGGCGGAGGAGGGCCTTGTAGCCATCACGGAAGGGGGTGTAGCAGTGGTCGAGGATCCGCTCACCCCGTGTGTTGCTCGTTATGTGTTGGTAGATCTTCGGGAGAACCTTCTTCAGGTTTGCCTTGTTGAAGTCCCCCGCCACGATGAGAGCAGCCTCAGGGTGTGCCGACTCCTGTTCGCTGATAGCCCCATACAGTTCCTTCAGCGCTGTGTCCGTGTTGACTTGTGGGGGAATGTAAACAGTGGTCACGGTTACCGCTGTAAACTCCCGAGGTAGCCAGTATGGACGGCACATAAGCATCAGGTACTCCAGGTCCGGGGAACATAAAGACTTGAGGGGATGTACATGACTTTGGTTGCACTAAGATCTGTTTATCATGAGACATACCCCCCCTTTGCGATCTTTACTGGAGAGAGCCTTTGTTCTGTCCACCCGGTGGACGGAAAATCCCATCGGCTCGATAGCTGCGCCAGTAACCCCCTCCGACATCCATGTCTCCATAAGGCAGATGATACAATTGTCCTTAGTTTCCCAGTGGAATTGAATACGAGTCTGTAGCTCGCTTAACTTATTTTCCAGACACTGTACATTAGCCAGTAGAATGGTGGGTAGTGGGGGGCGATCGGATCGACATCTCAGCCTGAACAAAGATAGTCGCGATAAAAATAATAAATAACAAAAAACTGCGTCGTCGTGCGGGAGCTCGCGACACGGCAGCCATCTCGTACGGTGCAATACTCCACTGTGTATGTCAGCAATGTCAATGTCAGCATTCATCCATGGTTCGCGGTTCGGAAATTAACAGACCTGGTCGGGATGCATTCTTCCACTAGCCTGTTAATGTATGCTGGGACATTATCTGCATACACATCAAGGTCAGTGATCTTGAATACACTCCAGTCAGTGATTTCTAGCCCCCCCTGCAGGTGTAGTACAGCATCGTCTGTCCATCGACAACAAGAGCCGTGGCCCCTAAAGCCCTGAATCGGAGCATCCCTACCAAAGACCATTTAGACGTTAAACATCTCACACAAATCGTTTACATGCTGGACAATCACTTGTTGTGTTTCTTAACCATCCCAGTGCTCAGACATTCATGATGTGAGACCACAACAGGTTTTGATTCAGTCTGTCTAGTTTGGCAGGACATTTCATGACTAAGGAAATCTAATAAATGTTCCCAGCCAACTGGAGAAGCAAGAGTATGGCCAAAAAAACTAAAAACTGAGTGTCAGCAGAGTGTCTCGACGTCTATGTCTTGAACAGTTTCTATAACAAGCCTCGACGCGCAGAAAATACTTCTTAATCATAGTCACTGTGCCATTATTTATAGATACATATATATATATATATACTTCTCACCTCTTCAAGAAACACTACCCGAATCCTTCCTCCTCGCGCATCCTCTTATCACTTTTTACTAGTGTACTAGTGTCTTTCTAAGTAGATTGTATAAGTAGATTGTCAGCTAGATATTGTTCTATTGTTTGTCAACTTATTGTACATTTAGCTTATTGTATTTTTACCTGAGCACTGGCTCAGTTCTTGGATACTTGTAAGGAATGAAATGTACTTATGACTTCTGCTGACGAGTTGTTCTCTAACCTACTATTGTAAGTCGCTTTGGATAAAAAACGTCTGCTAAATGACTGTAATGTAATTACATACATTAAAATAACAGATCAACAACAACAACAACCCAGAAAAACATTCATATCTTTATAGGATTATCATTTACGCTCGTCACCAATTCAAGGGTAAAATTGCTTAAACCCCAAAAACGTTGATTTCCCACGACAGCGAATTCTCTGTTTCAGAGCCGTGTGTGTGCTGATCCATCTTGGTCTCCAGTCCAGGGTTAGATGAGTCTCTAGATTATCTAGATCTAGTCGGGTCTCTCTCAGTGTGTTTGTGTGTGTGTTTGCAGCAGGAACAAACATCTCACAGCTCTCATTCTAAGCCACCTACACCCACCGGCGCCGTCTAATATTAAACCAGAGCACACTTCCTCCTGTGTGTTCCTTACAACTTCCTGCTGCCTTCCAGCAGTGGCGGATAGGAGACTGGGGGGGCTGTGTGTTTGTGTGTGTGTGTGTGTGTGTGTTCCCCTTACACTTGTAAGGGGAAACATCAACCGCAGCTGCACTGCTCTGTCCGCACCATCTGCCTTATGTATATATCATCCATTATACTTTATTGTCCTTCCTGTTCTTTTTTTTATTGTGTATATTTTTGTTAAAGTATAGTGTTGTTTATAGAATGAAGTATATGATATTGTAGATAGTGTTGTTTATAGTATAGTATAGTATTGCATAGTATAATATTGTGAATGGGGAGTAAGCATTCCATTGTACTTGTTACACATGGCAAATAAACAATCTTGAATCTTAAAAACTGGTTTCCATCACTTCCTCCTCTCTTGTTGGGCTTGTTGTGCTGGGAATGAAATGCATTCTCTCTTCCAGACCAGCAATTACACAGCCTGCTAATCTGTTTGAGATCCGCCTCTGCTCCCAGGACTTCCCGGGTCACATGACACAGACATTTCTTCTGGTTGACTGAACATCAACCCGGTCGACCAGAGTCATCTCATCCAATCGTTGATGTGCAAAAATAATTTAAAGTTCACATCAAATATTACATTCCACTCATGCAAACTTAAACCGACACAAGTTCATAATATTTGTTATTAGGTGTTATGCATGACTGCACATGTGTCAGAATCACAGAATCGTCTTCCAAGCAAAGAAGAGGAGGTTCTGTTTTTAACACCTGCCTCACTGTACCAGAGGTTAGGACAGTTTGTTTTCTGATGCCGAAACTTACAATTCATCCCACTATAGACGACGGCTGTAGGGCACGCAATCAAGACTACCAACAATGGTGGCAATGCTAAACTGAAGAGAAGGACACAATCGTCGTATTTTCTGGACCTCATTGTTGAACCTCAGAGTTTCAATGGAAGAAGGGAGGTCTCCAGGGGTGGCTGGAGACCATGAATCTGCTTGAATGATGGGAACCACTCCCATGAACCATGCCCATGATTACATCTAATGACTCGACTACGAGTCTTCATCAGCGGCTGGGATAAGATAAGAGACCCCTGTGTTCTATTCCACTCTGGAAACACCGTACTTAAAAAATCCGAATCCAAGCAAGCCTTGATTTTGGCAAATTACCTCCTGATTGCTATTCAGATTCATTTAGCAGACACCCAAAGCAACTTTTAGGATTAAAGATTAAAGATTTGTAACTTGCAGTTAAGATAAGTGTTCAAATGTCTGTCTCAAGACATTTGGCTTTAAACTGCCGGGAGTGAAAGTAACCACTAGACATTCAAGCAGCGGTAAGAACACACACAGAGTTAGATTAGATGCACCAAACACCGACACTAGTTTTGACAACATTGTAATTCATGTCGGCACCAACGATACTAGGATGAGACAATCAGAAGTCACAAAAAGTAACATAGTTATACTGTGTGACTTCGCCAGAAAGATGTGTCGGCATCGATTCATTCTCTCTGGCCCTACCAGGAGTAATGATGAGCGTTATAGTAGACTATATTTCCTGACTCGTTGGCTGGCACGATATAGTGAAGAGCAGGGCTTAGGTTTTGTAGATAACTGGTCCTCCATGTGACACCGCCCTGGCATGCTGATGAGAGACGGCATTCACCATACTGGGTTAGGCGCCTCAATTATGTCAGAAAACATAGATAGATGTCTTAGCCAGGCATGACTTATGCATCATGCTGGGACACAGGCAATTAGCGAACCTGCTAGAAACATACTAGCCCACGTTGCAGAGTCTAGAATACTGAGTATTCTAGACAATTCTAGACAATCTCCTTGGATGAACTTGCTAAACTAACACATGCCTCTAAACCCACGACCTGTATGCTGGACCCTCTCCCCACCAAGGTTATTAAAGAACGTTTCCCGGTCGTTGGGCCTACTATGCTCAACATCATGAACCTATCCCTGTCTACTGGAACAGTTCAATCTACCTTCAAGGCTGCTGTGATAAAACCTCGACTGAAGAAGCCCGGCCTAGACCCAGAAGTACTTAGCACCTATCGACCCATCTCTAACCTTTCTTTCCTTTCGAAAGTACTGGAAAAAATTGTAGCTGACCAAACCATCAATCATCTGATGGTGAACAATTTATTTTAACCTTCCAGTCTGGGTTCAGAACGTTCCACTCCACTGAAACTGCTGTGACTAGATTAGTTAATGATCTTCTCCTTAAAATGGACAGCAATGCAAGCTCCTTGCTGGTGCTGCTCGACCTTAGTGCCACCTTTGTCACAATCGACCACAGCATCCTCCTTGATCGTCTCGAACACTATGTTGGCATTAAAGGTTCTGCTCTTCTCTGGTTTAGATCTTACCTCACAAATAGAAAGCAATTTGTTCTTTGTGATGATTCACAATCGAATAACTGTAACCTAAGTTTGGTCTTCCCCAAGGGTCGGTCCTTGGTCCTCTGCTCTTTGCAATCTACATGCTCCGTCTTGGTGATATTATTCGCAGTTATCGAATAAGTTTTCACTGTTATGCTGACGACACCCAAATCTATATTCCTATCAAGTCAAACAACTCCGCCCAGATCCAGAAAGTTGAATCCTGCCTGACTGCAATTAAAAGATGGATGTACCAAAACTACCTGCAGCTTAACACAGGAAAAACAGAGATGCGGAGATCTGCTGCTAGAGTTTTGACTAGGACCAGAAAGTTTGACCACATTACTCCAATTCTGTCCTCGCTCCAGTGGCTTCCAGTTAATGCGAGGTCAGATTTCAAGGTGCTACTACTTACTTATAAAATCCTACACGGATTAGCACCCTCATACCTGAAGAACCTTATTGTTCCCTATTGTCCTTCTCGGCCCCTCCGGCCTCAGGAGCCAGCCTTCTATCAATCCCAAAAGTCAACAAATCGGCAGGGAATAGAGCGTTCTCCTACCATGCGCCCACCTGTAATCAGGGAAGCAGACTTGTTAAGTTAAATCTTAACTTAAAACCTACCTTTTTACATCGTTGTTTGGCACCTAGGAGTGCCCCTCAGCTCTCATTACAGCTAAATCGACCCGTTAGCCAGCACTAGCCTACCCCTTCTGCCGATAGGTACTAGACTAGAGGTTCTCTACATGTCCCATGTCCACCCTACCCCATCTAACCATACCGCAGTCTGCTTCTGTTTTGTCAGGATTTGCAGTTCTGCCTCCCCGCGTTCACAGCCCTCGTCCAGGTAGCCACGGCCCCTATCAGTCCCGCATTCATGTCACCGTTTCCCCAGCCCTCGTCCAGGTAGCCGCGCCCCCTATCACGTCCCGCATTCATGTCACAGTTTCCCCAGCCCTCGTCCAGGTAGCCACGCCCCCTTTTCACGTTCCACATTCCTGACACCGTTTCCCCAGCCCTCACCCGGATAGCCACGCCCCCTATCACGTCCCGCATTCAGGTCACCGTTTCCACAGCCCTCGTCCATGTAGCCACGCCCCCTATCACGTCCCGCATTCCTGTCATCGTTTCCCAGCCCTCGTCCAGGTAGCCACGCCCCCTATCACGTCCCGCATTCATGTCACCGTTTCCCCAGCCCTCGTCCTGAAAGCCATGCCCCCTTGTTAGTGCTGCCCCGCATCACCGTTAATTTCCCCCTCATGTTTTCCTGCCCTCTGATTGGCTGCCTGGGACCTCATTGTTTCCACCTGTTATGTTCCGTGTGTTTAAATAGGCGGCGTCTTCTTTTGTTCGGGGCCAGTTCATTATATATATATATAGTTTTGTTGGTTGTTAGACTCGTTCTTGTTTCATGTGCATGAACAAGCGTCATGTTTCCACGTCATGCCACCGTCAGGTTTTTGTAGTTAGGTCTTTTGCTTTTGAGCTTTATGCGTTTCCATCCAAGTGATTTTTGTGTTACTGTATTTATCAGTAAAGACTCTTTATTTTCATACGTGTGTCATCGTGTCGTGCATTTGGGTTCACCTCCTAAGTCCCCGTTCCTCATTCTCTGCGTCAACCCGTGACATGTTTTCCAGTATGCTGCTGGATCTCAGGGGAGGGGCCAGACTAAGAATGGTTCAAAGACCCTTATGGACAAACAAACAAGTAGAAGTGAGGATACCCTGCCCGGAGGAAGCCCTTTCCGGAGCCAGGCCCGGAAAGAGGGCCCATCAGCGAGTGCCTGGTGGCCGGGTTAGCCACGGAGCCCGGTCGGGCATAGCCCGAAAAAGCAACGTGGCCACTTCTCCTTCCCGCGGACTCACCACCTACGGGAAGAACCGCTGGGGTCGGGTGCACTGCCAGTTAGGAGGCAGTGAAGGCAGGGGGCCTGGACAGACCAAACCCAGCCAACAGAGACTGGCTTTGGGGACGTGGAATGTCACCTCTCTGGGGGGGAAGGAGTCTGAGCCTGTGTGGGAGGTGGAGCACTACCAATTAGATCTGGTGGGGCTTACCTCTACGCACAGCACTGGCTCTGGAACTAAACTCCTGGATAGGGGTTGGACTCTTTCCTTCTCTGGAGTTGCTCAGGGTGTGAGGCGCTGGGCGGGTGTGGGGATACTCACAAGTCCCCGGCTGAGTGCCGCTTTGTTGGAGTTTACCCCGGTGGACGAGAGGGTCGCCTCCCTACGCCTTAGGGTCATGGGAGGGAAAATCCTGACTGTTGTTTGTGCCTATGCACCAAACAACAGTTCAGAATATCCCGCCTTCTTGCACACCCTGGAAGGAGTCCTGCATGGGGCTCCTGAAGGGGACACTATAGTCCTCCTGGGAGACTTCAACGCACACATGGGTAACAATGGGGAAACTTGGAGGGGCGTTTTGGGGATGAACGGCCTACCTGATCTGAACCGGAGTGGGGTTTTGTTATTGGATTTCTGTACTAGTCATGGATTGGCCATAACAAACACCATGTTCAAACATAAAGATGCAGTGTACATGGTGTAAAAAGTATAAAGTGTACATGGTACCAGAGTACCTTAGGCCGAAGGTCAATGATCGATTTTGTTATCGTGTCATCTGGCCTGAGGCCGCATGTTTTGGACACTCGGGTGAAGAGAGGGGCAGAGCTGTCAACCGATCACCATCTGGTGGTGAGTTGGGTAAGATGGCGGGGGAAGCCTCTGGACAGACCTGGTAATCCCAAACGTGTAGGGTGAACTGGGAACGTCTGGTGGATGCCCCTGTTCGGGAGACCTTCAACTCCCACCTCCGGCAGAATTTTTCGGGCATCTCTGTGGAGGCTGGGGGCATTGAGCCAGAGTGGTCATTGTTCAAAGCTTTGATTGCCGAAGCTGCGGTTAAGAGCTGTGGGTCAAGGTCAAGGTCATTGGTGCCTCAAGGGGCGGCAACCCTCGGACTTCGTGGTGGACACAGGTGGTCAGGGAAGCCGGCTGAAGAAGGAGGCCTTCCGGGCTATGTTAGCCTGTGAGACTCCGGACTCAGTTGCGAGGTATCGACAGGCCAAGAGGATGGCAGCCTTGGCTGTAGCGGAGGCAAAGCAGCGGGTGTGGGAGGAATTCGGAGAAGCCATGGAGAAGGACTTTCAGTCGGCACCAAAGCGTTTCTGGCAAACAATCCGGCGCCTCAGGAGGGGGAAGGGTGGATCCATCCAAGCTGTGTACAGTAAGGGTGGGACATTGCTTACCTCAACTGAGGAGGTGATCGGGTGGTGGAAAGAACACTTTGAGGAACTTCTTAACCCAACTGCACCCTCAATGGTAGAGGCAGAGCTCGAGGATGAAGGACGGCAAACATCAATCTCCCTGGAGGAAGTCACTGTGGTAGTCAAACATCTCCGCAGTGGCAAAGCCCCAGGGGTTGATGAGATCCGTCCAGAAATGCTAAAGGCTCTGGGTGTTGAGGGGCTGTCATGGATGACACGTCTTTTCAACATTGCGTGGAAGTCTGGGACAGTGCCTGAGGAGTGGCAAACGGGGGTGGTGATACCCCTGTTCAAAAAGGGTGACCAGAGGGTGTGTGCCAATTACAGGGGTATCACATTACTCAGCCTCCCTGGGAAAGTCTACTCCAAGGTTCTGGAAAGGAGGGTTTGGCCGATAGTCGAACCTCAGATTGAAGAGGAACAATGCGGATTCCGCCCTGGTCGTGGAACGGACCAGCTTTTCACTCTTGCAAGGA
>CM051001.1:15052514-15078784 GCA_027704905.1 Muraenolepis orangiensis
CTCCCACCTCCGGCAGAATTTTTCGGGCATCTCTGTGGAGGCTGGGGGCATTGAGCCAGAGTGGTCATTGTTCAAAGCTTCTATTGCCGATGCTGCGGTTAAGAGCTGTGGGTCAAGGTCAAGGTCATTGGTGCCTCAAGGGGCGGCAACCCTCGGACTTCGTGGTGAACACAGGCGGTCAGGGAAGCCGTCTGGCTGAAGAAGGAGGCCTTCCGGGCTATGTTAGCCTGTGAGACTCCGGACTCAGTTGCGAGGTATCGACAGGCCAAGAGGATGGCAGCCTTGGCTGTAGCGGAGGCAAAGCAGCGGGTGTGGGAGGAATTCGGAGAAGCCATGGAGAAGGACTTTCAGTCGGCACCAAAGCGTTTCTGGCAAACAATCCGGCGCCTCAGGAGGGGGAAGGGTGGATCCATCCAAGCTGTGTACAGTAAGGGTGGGACATTGCTTACCTCAACTGAGGAGGTGATCGGGTGGTGGAAAGAACACTTTGAGGAACTTCTTAACCCAACTGCACCCTCAATGGTAGAGGCAGAGCTCGAGGATGAAGGACGGCAAACATCAATCTCCCTGGAGGAAGTCACTGCGGTAGTCAAACATCTCCGCAGTGGCAAAGCCCCAGGGGTTGATGAGATCCGTCCAGAAATGCTAAAGGCTCTGGGTGTTGAGGGGCTGTCATGGATGACACGTCTTTTCAACATTGCGTGGAAGTCTGGGACAGTGCCTGAGGAGTGGCAAACGGGGTGGTGGTACCCCCGTTCAAAAAGTGTGACCAGAGGGTGTGTGCCAATTACAGGGGTATCACATTACTCAGCCTCCCTGGGAAAGTCTACTCCAAGGTTCTGGAAAGGAGGGTTTGGCCGATAGTCGAACCTCAGATTGAAGAGGAACAATGCGGATTCCGCCCTGGTCGTGGAACGGACCAGCTTTTCACTCTTGCAAGGATCCTGGAGGGGGCTTGGGAGTATGTGTTTTGTGGATTTGGAGAAGTCATATGATCGGGTCCCTCAGGAAATACTGTGGGGGGTGCTGCGGAAGTATGGGGTGTGGGGGTCACTGTTGAGGGCCATCCAATCTCTGTACTGAAGCAAGAACTGTGTCCGGATTCTCAGTAGTAAGTCAGGCCTCTGCCAGGGCTGCGCTTTGTCACCCATCCTGTTTGTGATTTTCATGGACAGGATTTCAAGGCGTAGTCATGGAGGGGAGGGTTTCAGTATGGTGGGCTCAGGATTGAATCGCTGCTGTTTGCAGATGATGTGGTCCTGTTTGCGTCATCAGTATGTGACCTTCAGCACTCACTGGATCGGTTTGCAGCGGAGTGTGAAGCGGCTGGGATGAGTATCAGCACCTCCAAATCTGAGGCCATTGTTCTTAGCAGGAAACCGGTGGATTGTCTACTCCAAGTAGGGAGAGAGTCCTTATCCCAAGTGAAGGAGTTCAAGTATCTCGGGGTCTTGTTCTCGAGTGAGGGGAGGATGGAGCGTGGGATTGACAGGAGAATAGGTGCAGCGGGAGTGGTATTGGGTGCACTTTGGCGCACCGTTGTAACCAAAAGAGAGCTGAGCCAGAAGGCAAAGCTCTCGATCTACCGATCAGTCTTCGTTCCTACCCTCACCTATCGGTGAGGGTGAACAATGGGAACAATGGGTAGTGACCGAAAGGACGAGATTGCGAATACAAGCGGCCGAAATGAGTTTCCTCAGGAGGGTGGCTGGTATCTCCCTGAGGGATAGGGTGAGAAGCTCAGTCACTCATGAGACTCGGAGTAGAGCCGCTGCTCATTCGCGTAGAAAGGAGCCAGTTGAGGTGGTTCGGGCATCTAGTAAGAATGCTTCCTGGTCGCCTCCAGGTTTTCCAGGCACATCCAACTGGGAAGAGACCACGGGGCAGACCGAGGTACAGGTGGGGTGATTACATCTCCACACTGGCCTGGGAACGCCTCGGGATCCCCCAGTCAGATCTAGTCGATGTTGCCAGGGAGAGGGAAGTTTGGAGTCCCCTGCTGAAGCTGCTACCTCCGCGACCTGATTACGGATATGCGGGAGAAGATGGATGGATGGATGGATTGACTTGACATTTTCGGACCGAGTCCTTTTCATTCCCATGGATGCAGCCGCGCTGCGGACCACAGGCACTCAAAACAAACAAGTTTAAACAATTAGCCAAAAATGCAGCACGGTAACGTGAGAGGGACCCAGAAGGCATCTCCTCCTCCACTCGTACTCCGTCCGCTCTCACTGTCATGGACCCAAAAAACAGTCAGTCCCGCTCCCGCTTCCCCGTTTCCAGCGCAGCGCGAAGCCCCTTTCCACCACATATCCCCACCACCCGACTCAGGCCGGGGCGCCATCTGCGCCCCTGGCTTATGGATCACCTTAAACTTGCCAGATAACACAGAGTGATCCCCGGGTTGGTGTCCTTCATGTGGTGGAGTCACTAAAGGGGGGCGTGGTCCCAACAGAGGGTGATGGAGCGCCCCAGGAGGAAGCTCTTTACATGATAATACTTCATTATACATCCGCTCAATGCTTGTCTCAACACTAACCAGTGTCCGAGCTACGCCGTTTTGAAGAGAAACCAAAACACAAAAAGCTAAAATCTGCGACAGCAACCTCTCTGGTGACACGAGCCGTTGCGTTTGAAGGGGGTGGGCAACATCACCTGAGGCTAGTTTTAGCCAATCAAAAACACTGTCTCAACTATTCAGTAGTGCTTAATAGCGATTGAAAATATGAGAAACTCATTCGAGAAAAGACTGTTTTCTTTAAAGTTCGCACCATCCCAGAGACATATGTATACCTGCCTCTCACTTGACACTGATTGAAGTTTCTCCTTTAAATTAACTACATTGTTGAGGATAGCCTCACAATTCAAAACCTGCTTTTGAGTACAGGAATATATTGAAAGGACCTTCTGTTATTTCGGTCAATTACATATTCTACTGGTTCCACTACACTGAACTTCTATAATATTTGTTGCGCCTCCATGCAGTAGATAATGGGCCTTCTTTTCCAATAACAAGTTGAATAGGATGTGAGGTACAGAGTTATGTGGCTAACTCTTGGACAAGTGATTCATCTACCTGACAGTTATGGTCCACAAAAAAACTGAGTGATAGTCTCCTGAGTGACCGGCACAGACACATAAAAAATCAAGGTATATTTACAGCTGCAATTGACACCAGGTAACTATGTTCCAATTTCAGTAAAACTGAAGCTAGCTCAACATCTTTTCTCAAATCTCTGGTTATTTCTCAAATCTCTGATAAAAGTTGGTTCTTCAAATTGTAAATCCTCATTTAACTCAGTGTCACTATGAACTGAATCCAAAGTAGAGGGATTAAAGAGTGATCCGTGAACTATTCCAGGTTTTGAATCTCTAACTGTACACACTTTGTGTTTTCTCCATTTGTGAGTGTGGAAACTTCCATATATGCTGGTTTGATATGAACAATCAACATACATACAAGGAACTGATTCATTATTTTTCAAATGTTGGCCAATGTGGCAGTGTGCGAACTATACCACGGTCGCCGGGGGAGCCGGTTTTTTTTTTTTTTTTTTTTTTTTTTGCGGCGGGGGGGGGGGGGGGGTGGTTGCCACAGGTCTACATTTACATGAAACGTCCCGATGGATGGACAGATTTCCCGAGCATGTATGGGACCACGGACCACCAATGTAACATTTGACTGTTTTATTAAATGAACTTAAAATTACTCAAAAACAGGCTACATTGTTTCACACCAACCATGAACAATATTAATATTAATAATACAACTATAGCACAACACAACCCTCTCACTGCCTGGAGAGACGCGACGCCACACACACAACACAACGATAGGCCATAGGCCTACAACACAGCAAAATTAAAGTAAAAGCGGGCCTTACCTAACACAAAAGCGACCACAGCGGCCTGGGCTCAGCTGCTTTTGCTCTAGGTCCACTAGCCCATGATGTGGACAGACGATGACCCGATTTAAGCCAAGATGTGATGAAAGGCGTTGGATCGAATCTCTCCAGTGGAGGTCCATTAAGGTCCACAAAAAGTAGTGATGAGATGCTGGCTTCACGCAGTCTATTGCGAGTCTTACTGTCAGTGTCATTCACAGCTGAAAAGCCCCTCTCGCACTCCGATGAAGTGGGCAGGTATGTTCTGCTTGCTATGGACAGTTTCTCCAGCGTTTTGCCTGGTGCAGGTGCAGCATCTTGTAACTTCCAGTCGCGAAGCTCCTGCACTGCTTCACTGGCAGATTCACCGAGTGCTTTCGCAAGGGCCCGTATTTCTTTTTCCCCATAAAGTATAAGTGCGTTGCGGTCCTGTGGCCAAAAGCGCTTGTTGAGGGGTTTGAGCATATTAATGAGATCTGACTCTGGCATTCGCTTCTTAAGATTGTCGATCACAGACTGATAGAACTGACCCCTTTTAATCTTACCGCTGCTCTCTACTAGTTCCAAACCTTTGAACAGTCCTTGTGTTATGCGTTCCTCGGCCTTCTGTGCTGATTTACCTCCACACTCTTTCATAGCAGAAGTACATCGATGCACTGCTGAATCTGACAATTAGCGCTCACTATATCTATGTCCCTTTGCTGCAACCTTAGTGACAGGGCCTGCAGCTCACGAAGCATGTCTTTCATGCAAGCCAGATCGGCTACAAATCCAGCGTTTGAGAGTTGTTTATGGAGCCCAAGGAATTTCTTCCTTTCAGTGTCATTACGAGATGGATCCTCACTTGCGACTTTAAAGTGGCTTGCTAAAGCAGGGTAGTTGTTCCAGATGGCTTTAACAGTTCTAAAACTGCTTGACACCCACCTGATGGTAAAAATCTGCCCGATTTTTAAAAGCTGCATATTCAACTCCGCTGCTGCCTCCTCCAGGAGTCTCACATTCTTTGCGGACTGATTGTACAAAGTGTACAACTTTGAAACGAAAATCTCGAAGTGGTTACATCCAGCAACAAGTTTTAGAGAGTCATGGACTGCCAATTCTAGCCGGTGGCAAAGACAATGTATAGACTGGATTTTGGGGAAGTCCTGTTTTAGCCGAGCAATGACCCCACTGTTTTTGCCAGTGAGGACAGACGCGCCGTCAGTGGCTATGCTGATGAGATTGATAAACAAAAACTCGTCATCAAAACCTGCGTCACGTAGAGCCTCTCTCAGGCTGTTGTAGATGGACTTGGCGTCTGTGCCCTGGGCTAACTCCTTAAGGTCTAAAAAGACATTATCCACATCTCCCTTTCCTGTCACGTCACATCTCACATATAAAATCATATATGCGCGTCCGTGCACAGTGCTCTCATCGATAGTGATGCTTATTTTTGACTGGGCCTTTTTAACATTAGAAACAAACTTTTTCTGCATTTCGAGTGCAATGTGGCCAATAATCTCAGCACAGGATTTGTCGGATCTGTGTACAGCGCCTACCTTTGCCCCATTGATCTCTTGGAGCTGCATGACAGGTGTGAGTTTTTTAAATGCCATCCTTTCCTTTGCTATCATATAGGCGGATCTGAAAGCATTGGACGTTTCCTCTAACAACTTTGCGTTGATTGCGAGAATCTGGTTCGGCAGTATTGCTTGTGTTTTTGTTTCTGCCAGTTCAACTGCCCTGTTGTGCGCCACACTATCCCGATGCTTGTAGATTTTCTTACGCAAGTTGTTCTTTGTTTTACTGGTTACGTCCCCGTTCATCCATTCTTGTGATAAGTGCGCTCCAACTTTTTCAGTAGCCCTGAGGAGAAGGCTTTTAGCATCCCTGCAAAGAGTACAGCCTATGCATCCATCCTTGGAGAACAGCCATGGGAGGCGTGTGATCCACTCACTCCACTGTTGGCTGGTCCAGCCAGCCGGCGGCCGCGGGACCACCGCAGCAACTTCGCCCCCCCCATCTCGAGCAGCAGGCAGGGAGGAAGAGGTAGAACAGGTGGGGTGGTCATCAGCAGCATCATCATCTTCTTCCACATCTCCTTCGACCTCTACTATGGTAGTTGTAGTCATCAAGTTAGCTTCTCTTGGCTTGTCTTCTTGTGTCTCTTCAGCCCCCAAGTTAATGTTAGCTGTCAAGTTAACACTAGCACTGACGTTAGCTCCCTCCTCTCTCGGTTCTGTTGTAGCAGCAGTCACAACGTCAGGTTGTTTGGCCGTCTTTTTAAAGAAATTGCCCAAGGTCAGTTGTTTTTTTCTTTTCGACATGTCAGCAGCAGCAACAATGCCTGGTAAACATGCAGCGCTAATTTAACGAGCTTGTGAGTGAGTGGGTTGTGGGTGGAGCTGCGGGCAGCGTGCAAGCAGGCGACACTTTTTTCATGAATCATCAAAAAAAATGCCCAAAATGGAATTTATTTGGTCATCATATCAGTATTTTAGAGAGCTCCCCCCAAATTTCACGAACCATGTTCCCAGGGGAGCTCATGTCACCACTAGGGGAGCTATAGCTCCCCCTGCTCCCCCCCAGTTCGCACCCTGCAATGTGGTGAAAAAAGTGTTTCAGTAGCAAGTTGATTGTCGTCACAAACATGGCACTTAAAACGTGAGATCTCTGCTCTTGAGGATTGCTGAGAAGGGTGTACAAAGATGCTTCAGCAGTGCATTCCATGTTTTAAATGAAAATGGGCAGCTTTCATATATAGGCAGGGATAAGAATGGTGCCTTCCATAATGTTGCTGATCGAGTCTACAATGTTTTAGCAGTTCAGATATTCTGGTAAATGAATAGCCACAGTCCTTGCATCTCCACATCCATCCGATAACCCCCCCCCCCCCCCCCCAAAAAAAACCAACTAAACTTAAATCCCCCAAAAAGCTAAAAACGTTTCTTTGTCCAACCGTAACAGCAGCGAGGGTTGAGGCTGAAGAGATAGATGTTTCCACCTGAGGAATCCAATATCTTAGATAAGAGTGAGAGGAGTGTGAAAGGGATTGAGAAATAACACATCCCCAATATAAATGCTCAAATCAATGGCAGAATAGGATTTCACTTTAATGCAATCAATATAGTTGTTGAAGACCTTTGTGTGAGTTCAGGCTTAGTTTTGGATGATGTCATCTAGCTATCTTTTTAATCTATGATTGTACAAATCTCAGATGAGTGACCGGACTATAACAGCCGATATCATTTGCCTCGTGTAACAGAATGAACAAAAACTAAAGTAGCTAGCTACTACACATGTCACCACTGCGTTAGCTAATGTTAACATACATAGTCATACATAATAGCCCCCTTTACATGTAGATAGCTAGTTCACTTAATTGTTAATATTATTAGCACAAGTTAACCTCTATGGTCTTTGTCTTATGACGCTGACTCAAGATATGTTTGAGACTTAACCGTTAACGTTATCTAGCTAATAATAAGCTAGTTAACGTTACCTCTAATAAGTCACGGATAAAATTAGTTAACTTATGTAACATTTACCAATGTCGAAATCACATACTGTTACCGTAAGTAAGGTTAAACTAAACTAAGTTTAACACTTACCAATGTTGACATCAAGTAATGTTACCGAGAGTCACGTTAAACTAAACTAAGTTTAACATTTACCAACATCGACATCACATAATGTAACCAAGTGTAACGTTAAACTAAGTTTAACATTTACAAACGTCGACATAACGTAATGTAACCAAGTGTAACTTTAAACTAAACTAAGTTTAACGCTTACCAACTGTCACGGTTACGGTGGTTGGCAGGGGGCGTGGCCAAGCCATGTGCGCTGGCGGCGCACACACACTCCTGTCAACAAGGGTTACGGTGGTTGACAGGGGGCGTGGCCAAGCCACGTGCGCTGGCGGCGCACACACACACACACACACACCTGTCAGCTATTACCTTGTCTAATTGCTAATCACCTCACCTGGGGTATATATACTCTGACTATCCTTTACCCCAGGGTTAGGTCGTACGTCGTACTGCACGTTGTTGACGTTACGTCGGACATTCTGGACGGACATCGCCGCTGATGTCCCGGATATCCAGATCCTGTACCTATCCCGCGTCACCTGCCTGTCTCGCGTTACTCTGGTCCATACGAGCGCCCCGGTAATTATAATTACTTGTCTGGTACCTGTCGCTATTCCGACCTCCCGGTATCGAGACTTCTGGCTTGTCCCTGGTCTTCCTTCTGTCTGGTACCTGTCGCTACTCGACCTCCCGGTACGCAGACTCCTCCCCCGTCCCGGACTACTCGCCGGTCTACTACCTGCCGGTACTCCGCGGATCGACCTCCCGGTACCCTGACCCCTGGACTGTCCCCGTTTTCCCTTGTGTTGTGCCTTACGTATCGCTCTACTGTGTCTTGGTCTGCGTTCTGGGTCCCCGCAAACTATCCCATCGTGACACCAATGTCGACATCATGTAATGTTACCAAGTACGTTTTGTGGCACGCACCCGTTGGCAGAGGGAGGACAACAGTGGTTGCGGGTGTAACAAATGGTTTTATTTCCTTAAACAGGTGGGGGTAGGGGGGAAAGGGGATAACGGTAAATCAAAAAGGTCCTCCCGGTTGGGGTACCGTCTCTCTCTTGATGGTCCGCCTCCTGGTTCTCCCGGGAAATTTTGAACATGTTCAATAATTCTCTGCAAATGCCTGCGATCAATTTATACGCAACAGGGAGGCAACAGGTACGCTACGCACGCAACACGATCGCAACAGGTACGCTACGCACACAACACGATCGCAACAGGTTCGCAACTCATACGTTATGAACGCAGGTCCAAATTTGAGGTATCTGGCCAGGTTTTGGGGTCACTTTTATCTGATTTCTTGGTAGCTTTCCCCATGTTGACTCTTTGATGACTATGAATAAGCAGCTGACGACTTCCACCGGTGTCCCGTCCAGGCTGATGGTGGAGTGTGTTCTCCGGTGGCTCCTAAAGTCCACGATGAGCTCCTTAGTCTTGCTGCGTCAGCTGGACTATCTCATCACATCTCTGTACTCCATCTCATCGCCCTCGCTTATCAAGCCGATGACTGTGATATCGTCTGCAAACTTGATAATCCGATTATTGCTGTGCTTGGCAGTACAGTCATGTGTGTACACTGAGGCAGGAGCCTTGGGGTGCTCCGGTTTTGCCTGCCCGTCAGGATGTCAATAATCCAGTATATATATATATTTATATATATATTTATATATATATTTATATATATATATATATATATAAATATATATATAAATATGTCACTGTCCTGAGGTGTAAAACCCGCAGGCGAAGGCAAATCTGCAAAAATGTTCCTGTAAACTCTTCCACTGAGCTGAGTTGCAATCCAACTCCCTCAAACCTTAATACTTTGGAAGAGCTTAGAATAGGATTCATAAATATCAGATCGCCTTCAACTAAAGCGCTCTTGGTCCATGATCTAGTGGTTGAAAATAAGATAGACAAGCTACCCCACCAAACTATGTTAGCACACAGTTATCCCGAGAATCAAAAAAAGGTGGTGGAGTGGCTTTAATCTCAAGTTTGAAACTCTCCATGAAGCAGAAAAATAACTATGCATTTTCATCCTTTGAGGTTCTCGCTTTCTGCTCCTCAGTACCTACTACAGCAGAAAGGTTAGTAGATTCATTCTTCTTAGCTATAGTATACCGCCCACCAGGCCCGTTTACACGTTTTGTGGATGAGTTCTCTGAGTTTTCGGCTGACCTTGTAACATATTCTGACAGTGTTTTGCTTGTTGGTGATTTTAACATTCATGTTAATAACCCGTCTGATCCTCTCGCAAAGGTTTTTCTTTCTATAACCGATGCGCTTGGTTTTAAACAGCTTGTCCAGCACCCTACCCACAACGGTGGAAACACTCTGGATCTCCGTGGTGTTGATATCTCAAAACTGGCCATCTCACCGTACACCTCAGCTTTATCTGACCACTTCCTGCTTACTTTCAAGGTGGTGGTATCTTGCCCCCGTGATGAGTGCCAGGCTACCTATAGCTGGCGTCGCATCACCCCTGCAACTACTGCATCCATGGCAGCTAAGTTACCTTTCTCACTCGCTCCTCTCTCTGACTTTAGTGGCTCTGTGGGTAGTCTTACTGAAGACTTTAACCCTGCCTTATCTGCAGCATTTGACACTGCTGTTCCTCTTACTGGTAAAAAGCTAACCACAAAACGGCCAGTGCCTTGGTTCAATGAGGAGACTCGCACTGTGGTGGAAATCTACGTGAATAAGAAGGCGAACTATCAATCAATAAGAACTGTCACACATGAACTCAATTAAGTTTGAAGACTTATCAAGCAAGCAGAACACAATGAACAAATACAAGTAGACAAGTGGCCAAACAGACAAATTGACAGACAGTCAGACAACAGACAGACAAACAGACAGACAAAGCTTTGTCGTGAGCCCCGAATCCTATGAGGTGAGGATAGGGAAGTCCGCCGCAATGCTGGCAACACTCAGTATTTATTCCTTCTTAGGACTGCTTCTAAGACACTGTCTTTCACTTCAATGATGCAAGTCTTGACCACCTGGCTCCACCACCCCCATCTCCTGCACGGGAACAGAGGAACTCCCGTGCAGGAGGGGAAGCCAGAGGTGTTGAATCAGGAGCGGCCAAGCCTTTGATCCAGCTCAATAGTTTTATGCCAACCCCCCTCAACAGCTGTAGGCTGCAATAGCCACTGTCCCCCGCTGTGAGATAAACATTACAGTTGGTCAAACAGGATAAGGACAAGATAAGACCCCTCAGGACAATAGAACAAAAGGGTGATAGGGAGAACTACATTTGCATTCTCTACTAGAACCCTGAGGTCAATAAACAGAGAGTGATAGAAGGGACAACATATGATTTTTCCATTACATTTCCTCCCTTTTGATTATTATCAACATAATTATCACACAACAATTAAAATAATGGAAAAAACACTTCATTGATGATTTGAATTATTCACATCTGCATCGTCAGGCATCACTAAAGGTAAAATATCACCTTAGTTGGTCAGGTTACTTAAAACATCGAATGTTTTACGCCTTGTTAGGTCTACTAATACATCTTCATGAGCACCAAGAAAACTTACTATTAGTTACAAAATAAAGTTCATCACATTCACTCAGTGGAAAAAAACAAACAGAACACATATTCAACACATTCAACACATTAAATCAGTAGTAGGGGATACAGTCTGGTACGCACTGGTGAGGTCTTCATCTTGGTGAATAGCAATGCCTCCTCTAACCATCCTCCATGATCACGGTTTTGCGACTTGGGACCTTAGGGGGCACTCACCCCCACTGTCCCTCCTCAATGATCATAGATTAGGGGAAAGGTTCAGGATCCCTATTCATTCAGATGTGCCAAGTTAAGTCCAGTCGTCGCTATCAGCATTCCACTTCATGAGGACGTGTGCCTCCCTTTTGTTTATGGCCTTATCTACAAGATTCTGCATGCAGGGAATCCCACACATTGACCATATGCAAAGTAACACTAAGAGTCCCCCTGCCCAGATACCTATCAGTACTAGCCAGTGTTTCCAAGACGAAAGCATACCCCGTAGCCAGTCATCGTCTGCGGTGATAATGTCCTCGCTCATGGCTTCGCGAAGGGCTGTCCGGTTCTGCATTGCTTGGTCTATTTCCTTGCCATCCGCATCGTTGTCTGGGATATATGTGTGTTACGGCATGTGGTGCCTTCGGGTGGCGCTGTGGGCCTTGTTCCCACAGGTCAGAGCCACAGGTCAGAGCCCCGCCCTGCTCCAGCACCAGGATCCAGACTCCACCAATCAACTAATCACAAATCAACTAATCACCGCCACCTGCTATTTTTGTTGTGTATAAAGGCTCCTTTTTTTATGCAGCTCACTCTCTTTTGTTTGTCACCCTCACGGCATGCACGTCCCTACGGTGGTTGGGATAGGTAAGGTCCAGGTTTCGGGACAGGTTAGTCAGAGGCCTCTTTACATTTTCACCACGTAGGTAACTCACTGTTAAATACCTTAGGTTAGAGTGGGTATGCCACCCATGTACGTTTTTCCAGAGTAGTGTGTTTGGGTTAACCGCTTGTTGCCACCGCTGCTACCAGTAGTTGCCAGAGGGCAATTTAGTTTTCCTTTTTGTGTAGCTTTGTGAAGCTCCTTTTGATTTGGCATACTTCCACCAGGTCCCTAGGCCTGGTTCCTGAGTGTTTGTTCTTTGAGTGTGTCCTGTGTCTGTGTCCTTTGTTGTTATCACCAATACACTTTTTGCACTTGGACCCCTGTGTTGACTCCATTCTTGCTCCGGCGCACACGGGATCCCCTTTACCCGAAGGGCGCACACGCTTACACGTCTCGGGCTGTAACAATGTGCAACACGACGAAGCCACCACAACACAGACTCCTCCTGAAGACGCTGTCAGCTGGTCTAAGACATTCTATTTTGCATTACAACCAACCGTAAGCTAGTTAGTTCCTCCTTGATTGCCCCAACGGAGGCTAGTGTGCTGTTAACAAACTACTGAAGTCGATAGTTAGTTGTCTCTGCCATAAGAAGAAGCTTACCCACGCCTAGTTGTGGAAATAGTGCAAGACTGAACTTCTGTGCGGTCGTCCATATTTTGAAATCATTGGGGATGTCGGTTCCCCACATTCCATCATGCTTTTTAAAATATACTGCTCGCTTTTCTCGCCTAACTTTTGATACCGGGGTTGCTGTAATAATAATGTAATTATGTCTGGTCTGTAATTGATATTGGTGCGCAAAGACCAGACTCATCATTTGGGAGGCTGTGATAGACCCTAGATCCACACAGCCACCACAGACCCTCTACGACTCTGGTTCCTCATGGGCCTGGTACCATTAATGCACACTGAGAGTTGCTGGTGCCTGGGGGTATCGGTATTGCCATGCACGTATCGTACTCGCTTGACGCCATCTGTGTTGTTTTAGTCGTGCCTTTAAACGTGCAAAAGGAAAATATCTTCATACATTTATCCACGTGTATATCTCCAAGCGGTTGGGACCCAACTGCTACTACACACATGTCAAAGGTCATCCCTGGATCTATTGTTACCGTCACGAGGGAAATAAGATGCGCCTCCTGTGGGGCCACATGTATGGTTAAATTTGTGCAGTCGGAGTCTGTTATTTAGTGATATTGTCGGGTCAAACTTTGCAAAATCATTACTCGGTAATGCTGTCCCCATCATCATTAGACACCCGGCCACACTGTGAGTCATCTTCCTGGACATGATTGGGGGTGCATGAGATGGCGTTGGCATTATGGAACAGACCTAACAATTCGATTTACCAGTTGATCTTGTATTATTAGCATATCTCCACCACATATTGGCGACGTACATGTGGATCAGGATGATATGTTGTGTGTTAGGGCGACATGCTCTCGTAAGTCAGGTCGTCTGTTCTAGGGAGGCGTTTTGCCTCTCCCACCCTGGGATAGGACCTACAATAAGAATGGTTAGCACAGTTAAACAAAGCAATGTTCCCCCAGGCCACGAAGCCTGTGGAACAGATGCCACAGACGTTGTTTCTCTCCTTCCGTCGTTGGTCTGGTAGGTTGTTTGTAGGGTATGATCTCAGAGTCCAATATGTATGTGTATATAGTTAGAGCCACATTCATCATCAATGAATCTGTGTATTGTCAGCTACTTCTCTTTCTGGCTTAGAGGCCTGTTGTCTCCTGCTGGTGATGGTGAACATTTGCAGTGGTACTCGTGAACCCACGTGGCTCGTCCCTCCACCTTCACTGCCGCATGAGTAATGAGGAGGATTTGGAATGGTCCAACCCACGCCCCCTCCCTTTTGATAGAACCACCCTTCGTCCAGTGGTTCTTCTCATTTGCATCCGCCTATTGTTGGACCTCCTGTAGGGAGAGAGGAGGTACTTCCAGTGGAGTGTGCACGTTAGTACTATGCATTTCCTGTATTAATGCTGCCGCTTTTACAGCTCTGTCTACTCTATCATTTCCTTTAGACACATCATCTTGATGATCTCACATGAACTTCACTTTTTACAGCTGTCAGTGGCCTAAACAGTTTTACTTAACATTTTGATCGGTGCTGTCCTATTTAAAGCAATCATATAGGGTTAGTAGGTTTTTAATTTAAGTTTCATAAGAGGTTCTGGTCAATTTGAATTATTTAAGGTTTAATCACTTTGTCAACAGCAACACAGCATTGACTCCAATGTAAGTAACATTATCATTTTATATAGCTGTTATTTTATTATACTCTTTGGTTGTATATCAGCTCATGTGCGATACGAACGTATTCTACTTATACTATAACATTCAACATGTACAAAATTAGCAATCTCCTCAGTATCATACGGATCTTTCAACATTAACATATTAACCTCATTAACATGATTGATATCAACATTGCTCTTTTTTAGGGGTAGTTAGGGTTATTGACAAGTATTCAATGTATTTTCCCAAATGAAATACCATTGCAAATTGTAATCAATTATAGAAAAGGCAACGTCTTTTGGATCAATATTTTCTAGATATACAGTACGTATGTGCCTGGTTGTGGTGTGTGTTGTGCTTCTAACGTCAATGGCTTCCCTCATGTGTGTGTGTGCTGCTGCATGTCTACGTGTGTCACTTCCCTGTTTGTTGACTCCAGCTGTGGTGGACCCGTCGCCCTCCTGCTCCTCCCCCGCCAGTCAGTTGGACTCTCTGCGCTGGTTGCGTTCGGAATCATGATCATCACTGTGGCCACGCCTCTGGTTGAATCGGGTTTCCTCCAGGCAATCTCTTGCAAAGTGTCCTTCTTTATTACAGTTATAACGCTTGAAGCTCAAACGAAGCTGCAGAAGACTAGAACGCAAATGGCGTTCAACAAAACTTGAATTCTTTCATCTTGCGTGGCATGACAGCCTGCTTAGCTATAAAGCTGCATTCACTACTTCCAGGAATGCCTGTTTGACACTGTAAGTGTCACAAGGGGATAGTTTGGTGGGACCCAGAACGCAGACCAAGACACAATGAATCGATAACGTGAAGCTTTATCGCAGAAGACAACAGAGTGATCGGGGACAGGCGAGGGGTCTGGATACCGGGAGGTCGAGTAGCGGAGTACCGGCAGGTAGCAGACAGGCGCGTGGTCCGGGACAGGCGAGGGGTCTGGATACCGGTAGGTTGAAGTAGCGACAGGTACTAGACCGACGAGTAGTCCGGGACGGGAGAGGAGTCTGGATACCGGGAGGTCGGAGTAGCGACAGGTATTAGACAGGCGAGTGACGCAGGACAGGCGAGTAATCTGGAGACCGGGACATCGGCGTAACGATTCCATCCAGAATGTACAAAGTACAAAGTAGTAAGTACAAAGTACGACCTAGCCCCGAAGTGACGGGACGGCAGGGTATATGTACCCCCACAGGTGACGTGATTAACATCATCAGCCTCGGCAATTGCCGACAGGTGTGTGTGCGCCGCCAAAGCCCGCGGCTTGGCCACGCCCCCTGTCAAGCACCGTAACCGTGACAGTAAGATGCCTGACACAAAAACAACCTCAAACTGTTGGCTCCTCATTCTCTGCTAAATTTAGTCTATTAGAAAACATTGATGCCTTCCCCACCCATCATCCTGAACATCATGCAGTTCAGCACAATCTCCTTGGATGAACTTGCTAAACTAACACAGGCCTCTAAACCCACTACCTGTATGCTGGACCCTCTCCCCACCAAGGTTCATAACAAACTTTTCCCGGTCGTTGGGCCTACTATGCTCAACATCATGAACCTATCCCTGTCTACTGGAACAGTTCAATCTACCTTCAAGACTGCAGTGCTAAAACCTCAACTGAAGAAGCCCGGCCTAGACTCAGAAGTACTTAGCAACTATCGGCCCTTCTCTAACCTTCCTTTCCTTTCGAAAGTACTGGAAAGAATTGTAGCCATCATCCAGAGACCAAACCATCAATCATCTGATGGTGAACAATTTATTTGAACCCTTCCAGTCTGGGTTTAGAACCTTCTACTCCACTGAAACTGCTGTGGCTAGAGTAGTTAATGATATTCTCCTTACAATGGACAGCAATGCAAGCTCCTTGCTGGTGCTGCTCGACCTTAGTGCCGCCTTCGACACAATCGACCACAGCATCCTCCTTGATCGTTTCGAACACTACGTTGGCATTAAAGGTTCGGCTCTTCTCTGGTTTAGATCTTACCTCACAAATAGAAAGCAATTTGTTCTTTGTGATGATTCAGAATCAAATCATTGTAACCTAAGCTTTGGTCTTCCCCAAGGGTCGGTCCTTGGTCCTCTGTTCTTTGCAATCTACATGCTCCCTCTTGGTGATATTATTCGCAGTTATGGAATACGTTTTTACTGTTATGCTGACGACACCCAAATCTATATTCCTATCAAGTCAAACGACTCCTCCCAGATCCAGAAAGTTGAATCCTGCCTGACTGCAATTAAAAGATGGATGTCCCAAAACGACCTGCAGCTTAACACAGGAAAAACAGAGATGATCATCATCGGTCCGAAGCAACAACGAACACTATTTGAAGATGTCACACTGTTGTTTGAGGGCTCTACTGTGGCCCAAGCTCTTGTCTTAAAAATCTTTGTGTCCTGTTCGACCCGATGCTATCTTTCAATCAACATGTAAAATGTATAACCAGAACTGCATTTTTCCATCTTAGAAACATTGCTAGAATACGACCAATGCTGTCTGCCGCGGATGCAGAGACACTCATCCACGCGTTTATATCGTCTAGACTAGATTACTGTAATGCACTTTGCAGTTTTCTGGGTTACCGAACTCTGCTGCTAGACTTTTGACTAGGACCAGAAAGGTTGACCACATTACTCCAATTCTGTCCTCGCTCCACTGGCTTCCATTTAATGCAAGGTCA
Source organism: Muraenolepis orangiensis (assembly GCA_027704905.1). Taxonomy (NCBI): domain Eukaryota; kingdom Metazoa; phylum Chordata; class Actinopteri; order Gadiformes; family Muraenolepididae; genus Muraenolepis; species Muraenolepis orangiensis. The sequence goes on from CM051001.1 coordinate 15,069,314, forward strand.
GATTTCAAGGTGCTACTACTTACTTATAAAATCCTGCACGGATTAGCACCCTCATACCTGAAGGACCATATTGTTCCTTATTGTCCTTCTCTGCCCCTCCGGTCTTCAGGAGCCGGCCTTTATCAATCCCAAAAGTCATAAAGAAATCAGCAGGGAATAGAGCATTCTCCTACCGTGCGCCCTATTTGTGGAACTGCCACCTGTAATCAGAGAAGCAGACTGTTGAAATATTTAAATCTAAACTTAAAACCTACCTTTTTACATTGTCATTTGGCGCCTAGGAGTGCCCCTCAGGTCTCATTACAGCTAAATCGACCCGTTAGCCAGCACTAGCCTACCCCTGCTGCCGATAGGTACTAGACTAGAGGTTGTCTACATGTTCCATGTCCACTTTACCCCATCTAACCATACCGCAGTCTGCTTTTGTTTTCCAGTGTGCTGCTGTGATCCCCACCGGAAGGATACCGGCCAGCACCACATGCAAATTATATTCTCATTTTAATATTTGTATATTGTGTATATTATATGTATATTATTATTATTTATATTTTTTTACTATGTACATTACTATAAGTCACTTATGGCACCCATTGCACTCCTGAACCATCCCTGGAAGGAGGGATCCCCTTCCACTCTGCATTCCTTCTCAAGATTTCTTCCTACGTAATTAAGGGAGTTTTTTCTTGCCCTTTGGGGGGTGTTGTAAACATGTGGCCTGTGAAGCCCTTTGAGACTGGAACTGTGATTAAGGGGCTATACAAATACAATTGACTTGACTTGAATCGTTAAGAGGTTTTATTTATGCAAAGCGGCTTATGGTACATGTGTGGATACACATCGCGATTAACTTAACGCCACGTGTCAGGCTGATTGATCAGTACTAAGAGCCATTTCCTAATCTGTCCGACTAGATGTATACTCGATGAATCGACTATCACGGCTGATCTATCACACTGATCTATCTTATTGGCTGATCTATCACACATCTGGGTGGAGTCTCCCAGTTTGGGAAACACTCAAAATTAGATTAGATTAGATTCAAATTGATTGTCATTGCACAGCACAAGTACAGTACAGCGAAAATAATTATGGTTAACGAAAAAAATGGCTAACGAGTGGTGGTAAATTGAGGCCCTTTAAGGAGAAGCAAGTGGCTAGGCCCTCTTGCGCCTTGGTGCCTACCTGTAGGTAGACTGCAGAAGACAAGGGATGCTCTGATCGATCGGCCCTCGATCATTATCGGTCCGATATTCACTCTAAACCGATCGATCGGAGCTATCATAAATGGCCAATCAGAAGAGCCGATTAGATGACGCAAAATACATGAGACTTATCTTGGTGCGCAGCAAAAAAGGCAGTGTGTAAAGCAGTAATGCCGTCAGCACTGCCGAACACCACCGGTAAATAGAGATCATATATAGTTTATTTTATTTTGGGTGGGTATAATTGCTCAACCGACGTGGGAAAATAAAGTTGAATGAAGCAGTGGAGGCTTTGGACAGACATAAACACATGGAGGAAGTTCAAGCGGAAGAGGAAATCCCATTGTTCAAGTTCAAGTTAAGTTTATTGTCACTTCACAGTTTACACAAGTATAAGCAATGAGTGAAAATCTTATGTGCAATACCCAACGACAGACGGCAGTTTTAAAAAACAAAATAGAAAGAAAATAAGTAAAAAAGTACAAAACTGTATAAAGTTAAATTTATAAAAATGCAATATATAAAATGCAATATGGCACAGAAAATAGCAATATATATATATATATATATATATATATATATATATATATATGAATCAATGGCATAAAATATACATTGTTATATGCTATACACCCTTGTTCAGCAGCCTGATGGCCTGACTGTGGAAGCTGTCTCTAAGTCTATTTATGCGGCACTTGATACTGCGGTATCGCCTGCCTGACAGTAAAAGTGAATACAGTTCGTGGCTGGGGTGGGCATTGTTTTTTATGATGCGTTGGGCCTTGGCCACGCACCGCTTGTTGTATATATCCAGGAGGGAGGGAAGCTCACCTCCAACGATATACTGGGCCGTCCGCACCACCCTTTGAAGCGCTCTGCGCTCGAGTGCGGTGCAGTTCCCGTACCAGGCAGTGATACACCCTGTAAGAACACTCTCGATTGTGCCGGTGTAGAATGTTCTCAGGATTCGGAGGCCCATGCGGAATTACAGGCGATGTTGGGCCCTTTTCACCACGTGTGTGGTGTGCGTGGACCATGTGGGGTCGGAGATGTGCACGCCGAGGAACTTGAAGCTGCTGACCCTCTCTACTGCAACACCGTCGATGGAGATAGGGGCTTGCTCTCCTCTCTGCTTCCTGTAGTCCACGATCAGCTCCTTGGTCTTCTTGACGTTGAGGGCGAGGCTGTTCTCCTGGCACCACTGCTAAAGTGATCCAACCTCCTCCTTGTAGGCTGTCTCGTCATCGCCGGTGATCAGGCCCATCACTGTCGTGTCGTCAGCAAACTTGATGATGACTTTGGAGCTGTGCATAGCCATGCAGTCGTGGGTGTAGAGGGAGTAGAGGAGAGGGCTCAGCACGCATCCCTGGGGGGCTCCCGTGTTAAGGGTCAGTGGCTCTGAGGTGGTGCTGCCCATCCTCACCACCTGGCAGCGGTCCGACAGGAGGTCCAAAAAAACTGTTAAGTGAGGACACCTGTAAAATTGCCAATGTAAGAATACATGTTGAAAGAGTAATTGGACTAGTGCGGAGAAAAGATGTAATGCTACAAAGTATTTTGTCCATACATTTACTCACGGTTAAAGCTGGGGAATTAATAACCCCAATTGACAAGATAGTTGAGGTGTACATTTATCTGACTCAATAGTCCCATTCAACTGAATTGTTGTTTTGCATATGTACAGTAATTATATCAATCAAGTGATTTGTGCAGGGATACATTATCAAAGATAAACGTAATAATTTTCCAAACTTTCTGTTATTCAAATATGTTTAATAAACTCTTGTTATCTATGTCATTGTTAATTACCTGCCTTGCTTAACTAATAGTTTGTCTAATAATTATTGGTATTATAAATTTAATGGGAGAATTAATGCTTGTTTGTTGTGAGAGTGCTTACGACGGCAGGCATATTTGATGTTTGTATACCCACCAACATGGCGGACACTCGTGACGTTGACGTTTTTAGTCACATGGTTTCAAGTCATCAATAGTGGACACTTCCCCCAAAACACATGCAGGTAAACAAATACACACATACAACACCCAATGAACTCCAAAACTCCCTTTGTCCTGGAGGGAGACCCATTGTGGGCCAAGCCACAGTGTTACACTAAGAAGGAAAGGCATGCACTAAGAATTTCCATTTGTGTATGCATGAAGTCACTGCTCCCTACATGCAGGTTGTTCCCGTACATGTAAACGCTGTGTACGACAGATGCGGGGATTAAGTAACCGACCATTGGGACCCGACAATAACCCTGGGTGGAGGCGGCTGTGGATCAGATTCGGGTGGAGAAAGTCCCTCCACGATGATGAGGTGGCAGAGGTTATCCTTGCGGCTGGCGAAGCAGATGTTGTTGTTTGAGATGAAGAGCTGTCCGGTGACGTGCATCTTGGTGTGCATGAAGGGTGCCCACAGCGTGCAGTCCGTGTGTCTGTCCAGACACTCGTCTCAGGGTCAGCCAGAACAAGGCCCGGTACCGCTCGTCTTCTTGGCCCACACGTCCAGGTCCCTGGACGGCTGTAGAGGGGGGAAGGTGAGGGTTTCTGCCATTTACTGCCTGCTCATTTATGAGATGCTTTCATCCACAGCCACTTACAGAGACTTTAGATACTGTAGTATCTAAAGTACTAAAGTACAATGGAATGTGTGAAGGATGATGTAGAGATGTGTAGTATGTGTAGAATTGTTCAAAATGCATATGGAACACTACATAATGAGTAGTGAGTGATTTCGGACACAGCCAGAGTAGTGTTTAACACATATAGAGTCGCATTCAACACATATAGAGTCGCATTCAACACATGTAGAGTCGCATTCAACATTTACATTTACATTTACATTTACATTCAACACATATAGAGTCGCATTCAACACATATAGAGTCGCATTCAACACATATAGAGTCGCATTCTACACATATAGAGTCGCATTCAACACATATAGAGAAGCGTTCAACACAATCAGAGGAGCATTCAACACATTTCAGAGCAGTGTTCAACACATATAGAGGAGCATTCAACACCTTTCTGAGCAGCGTTCAACACATAGAGGAGCAGGCCACGCTTGTTCTTTCACAACCAAAAAAATCCTTGGAGTGATGTCGGCCGTGTTTTCCTTCCAACCCGATCTGCTAAGCGCTTCATCGGTTAAAAGCAAAATGTGGCTAAATGACTTTGAGGAATCGCTTCAAGTGACAATTCAATATTCTTTAATATTATATTATATCTTTTTTCATTTGATCTTTTGCTATAATATAATATTATTATATGTATTTATATTGTTAGATTTTAGACAATCACAACTGGACACTATATAGCTATGGCATTTAAAATAGCAGATGAAGACACTTCTTTGGGCGACTTGATGAATATATTATCATTATTAGTATGATGTGAGCCAACATCATATGCATGCACTTATGTATGATGTACATAAGTAATATTTACGCACAGATTTAGAAACAAAAACTATACTTACTTTCGTAAAAAAAATACAATGTATAATTTATATGACTGCGAATAATTTGCTAACGTTGTGAACATTTTAAGACGCATTCCTGGTTGAAAGTCCAAAACATGTACATATCATCCATCAGTCACTTAATTGTTGTTTTCATGTTCATTTTTATTTTGATCCGGATATTATTATCAAGTCGGTCTGAATCTAAAGGCCCCGTCACACCATAACGTTCTGGTCAGCGTTTGAGGAAACGTTGGTAATCGTCTGTGGTCGCTGGTATAGCGCCAGAAGAGCGTTGGGTGAACGCTGGTGAACGCTGGTGAACGCTGGTAATCGTTGGTAATCGTCATGATCGGCGGAGAACGCTGGTCCGAAAATAAAGTTTTGAACATGCACAAAAGTTCTCATGGAGACCAGCATTCTTCAATGTTTAACGTTAAACGCTGAAGAACGTTTGTGGAACGTTGAACTAACGTTAGCTGAACGTTGCACGCGTTCGGCAAACGTTAGTCGTTACCCTAGCATTACTTGGTTGTTATTAAATCGTTCACAATCTTTGCTTTGCAGTGAACGAGTCACTGGCGACCTGTCAACGACCACTGAACGGACCCCTAGCGTACGCAGCGTGTTAATAGCGTCAAACGAACGTCATATGGCGTCCAATGAGCGTCAATTGAGCGTTTCCCGAACGTCCATGCATGTGGGTATATAAACCGATGCTTTTAAAGCGGGGTTCAGTTGATGTTGGGCTGCCGTAGAGTACACCCGCCATGGAGGATCCAGAAAGACTACGGAGGGAATATATGCTTGCCATAGCCCAGCATGACTTAGATGTACTGAACCTGAACATAGCTCAGCACATCGAGGGACCTCGCCCGCAGAGAAAAAGACCCCGACGAAGACGACAGTGCTGGACTAAATCATGGATCTTGAGGCGCCACGAGTTTGGACTGTACGACCAACTCATGATTGAGCTTCGCCGGGAGGACCCCAGTTCCTTCACGAACTTCATGCGTATGCCACCAGAAATGTTCGATGAGATCCTTCAGCGTGTCAGAGGCAGATTGACAAAGCAGCACACCTTCTACCGAGAGCCCCTCGAACCTGGCCTGAAACGCGCCTGGGTGGCGCGTTCCATCCAACACAATCTCCGTCGTCGTCCGTGAAGTGTGCCAGGCGATCGTTGACGAATATCTGGACGAAGTGATGACCCCTCCAAGCACTCCTGAAGCCTGGCGGGAGATTGCCAACCAGTTCATGACAAAGTGGAACTGTTCCCTCACTGTTGTGGCAAACATGTTGCCTGCAGATGCCTTCAGGAACTCTTCAGGATCAACGTACTACAATTACAAGGGATTCTACTCCGTGGTGATGATGGCCCCGGTGGACGCAGATTACAAGTTCATCCGGGCAGATGTTGGTGGTAAGTGTTCTTTCACATAATGTCTTTAATTGAGATTGAATTCAATTATTTTTGGTGTTATTATTTGTAGTTGTTATTTGTACTGTATGTTTATGTTGATGTAATTTGTGAAAGGAGCAGCATCCGACGCACAAATCTACAACGGGTCTGAGCTGAAAGACTGCATGGATGATGGCTCCATCGGCTTCCCACCAGCTGAACCCCTGCCCAACGACAACGAGGATGTGCCGTACTACCTCATCGGTGACGACGCGTTCGCCTCGAGGCCCAACATGATGAAGCCGTACTCGCACCGTGGAATGATCGACGACGAGAGGATCTTCAATTACAGGCTGTCAAGGGCACGTTGTGTGGTCGAAAAGGCCTTTGGCATCCTTGCCAATAGGTTCCAGGTTCTCCTCACCACCATGAACCATGCTCCCGCTACAGTGAGGCTCATCGTAACCACGTGCGTGTGTTTGCACAATCTCATGCGTATGCGGTATCCACGTCAACAGAACGTTAGAATGGACCGTGATGATGTCAATCATCAAGTGATTCCTGGACAATGGCGGAGACAGCGCAATCTGGAGGACACCGTCAACGTCAGAGGGCCCAACGTGGATAATAGACAGGGGAAGCGCCAGAGGAACATCCTGAAACACTGGTGTGACTCGGAGGCTGGTGCTGTTCCATGGCAGATGGATGTTATGAGGACTCTTGTGACATGGACAATGTGTGTGGATGTTTCTAAGTTCTAAGTTCTAAGTATGTTTCAAATAATAAACATTAAGAAACACAAATTCAGTGTCAAATTTTAATCATTTATTTTAATAACATAAAACCCCAGGAATAACACCCATTATTTCGTAATTCACAGTAATAACAGTACATCAATATAACATTATATGTATTAATAAACAAATATATATTAATATATATATTATAAACAATGAACTTGAATGAACAATGAACAAAGTTATTTTTCAATAACGTAGTCCAATTATATGAATACGTCAGTATTTCTGACAACCAGATTCACAGGGCTGCAGGTCTATCATGTAGGCAGGGTCCGCGGAGTTGAAGACCGAAATGGCTTGGGGGGGGGTTGGCGGTCCCCACTCACTGGGAGGTGGCTGCCAACCTCCGTGCTGTGACTGGCACTCGCTCTGGCTCTGACTCGGCCTCTTGCTCGGGGGGTGTTGCGACGAGGTCGTGTCACCAGTGCCACTGAAAATACACCGTAAGGACTGTTACGTAACGAGTGGAGACGAGTGATTTTGATCAATGTTTGAACCGACTCCAACTTGATCTAATTGTACTTTTGATCAACTTTCGTGCCTGCTATTGGTCAATTTCAGTAATGAGGCAAGACGGGGATATACCACGCTTCGCCAACGCACCAATTCTAGTTATAATTGAAAGTAATGGGAATAATTAAGCTCACTATGACTGAGTCGAGGGCTGTATGGAGGGGGGTCTATTGGACTGGTCCTCACTGTCGTCGGTTGAATCCGACTCGCAGAAGGGCCTCAGGACCTTGTTGAAGCCTTTCCGGGCCCGGCGAAAGTCCTTGACACTCAGCCCCAGCAGCACACTTTTGACATAATAATAATAATAATAATAAATTTCATTTGTATTGCACTTTACATTTTAAACAAAACCTCAAAGTGCTACAGTACATAATAAAAAAAAGATAAAGAAAACCATTTGCAAGAATCACAGGTTAAAAAACAAGTTTAAAAACACGTTTTAAAAAGGAGAGGCAGGGTTATTAAAACCGGCTTAAAAAGCTAACCAAATGCTTTGTTAAAATGGTAGGTTTTTAGTGCTCTCTTAAAAGTGTTCACAGGTTGAGGAGCTCTGAGATGGTCTGGGAGTGAGTTCCACAGCCGGGGGGCAGCTGCACAGAAAGCGCGATCTCCCATAGTGCGAGGTTGGTGCGCCGTTCCTTGAGCCTGTTGGTATTTCCTGAGCGGAGGCTGCGGGTAGCGGTTTGTGGTTCGATCAATTCCTTGAGGTAGGGGGGGGCATTTCCGTGGATACACTGGTGTGTTAACAGGGTGATTTTGAATTCTGTCCGGGAGGAGATGGGAAGCCAGTGCAGTGATTTGAGAATGGGGGTGATGTGCTCGTATTTGCGCACTCTCGTCAGGATCCTAGCAGCGCTGTTCTGTACGTATTGGAGCTTTTGAAGGCTCTTGCTAGGGATCCCGACGAGAAGTGCGTTACAGTAGTCCAACCTGGAGGAGACAAAGGCGTGGACCAACTTTTCGGCGTCAGGAAGAGTGAGGGTGGGGCGGAGTTTAGCTATATTTCTAAGGTGGAAGAAGGATGTTTTGCAGAGGTGTTTGATGTGAGTCTCATAGTTGAGGCAGGGGTCTATTTTGACGCCCAGGTTGGTGACAACTGATGAGAGGGGAAGGTCCTGGTCGGAGAAGGTGATGCTTGTTATGGGGGATGATTTAACTTGGTGTGGGGTGCCGATGAGAATGGCCTCGGACATAGGCGACGTAGGTGGTCCTCTTGGTGACTTGCTCAGGAGGCGGGATTTGCTCACGCAGCATCGTCATCATCTTGCCGCTCTCCTTGGCCTTCCTCTGGAGGGTCTCCATGTCGGAGGACACCGACAGGGCTGGGGTGGGTTGATGGTCTACGACGGGGACGGGGTCAGCAAACTCGTCAACATCAACCCTCTCCTCCGCCGCTGCCCGCTCGGCCTCATCCAGGTCCCCATGAGATTGGGCTATGATCGCCTTCAACTGGAAAGACACGGAACATGACATGTTTTGAAATTGACAATAAACAATTGTACATTTGTCTTTCACTTATTATTCAATATCGTAGTATAATTATATGATTAGGTCAATATCCACATCAATACTTACACTCCGGACGGGCTTCGAGCGGTGGTCGACAGCACGGTGGAAAATGTCTAATTTGGCTTTTATCCACGTCTCCCTCTCCGTCAACTGTTGCTGGCCCTCCCCACTCTTCTTCTTGTCCAACCTGGTAGGTATTATAAGCATAAGCTAGTATATGGTAAGTATATAAGTATATGGTAAGTATATGGTGCGTATATAATTTCCATTATTTATCGAAGTCATGGCAATTATTTGAAGCATTTTCATAATTTCAAACATAAATACTTGCCTTGTGAACATGTCCCTGAGGGACTCGAACCAGGGCCACAGGTGGTCCACCCCGATCTCCAGCTCTGTGGCCTTGGTCTCGAGTATCCGTTGCCTCTTCGCCTTGTTTCTGTAGTCTGTCTTCTGTGAGTTCCACAGTATTTCATTTTCGCGGAAAAACTCCACCGGACTATCCTCCACCGCCCGGTCCTGGATCCTCCAGTCCTTCCTTGGCTTCTTCCCTCTCTTTGCCATTGTCGGGACGTCCTC
>CM051001.1:15079784-15099926 GCA_027704905.1 Muraenolepis orangiensis
ATATAAGGTATTAATCCTGGGTTAGTAATTGTTAAGGTTCGTCTACTGGAGCATTTAAGAGTAACCCAATGACGAGACAAGACAGGTGTGTAGGAATTAAAGAAGCGCCGGCTTGTATTTAGAAAAATAGAATTAAAGGAAATGGTACCAAAATACACATATAACAGACATAGACAAATTACAATGAGCTCAGTAGAAAACCAAATGTGACTTGTAGTCACCACTTGACATAAACTTATTTTCTTAAACAACCTTTAAGTTTAGGATTTAAATCCTACGGGTTCTAAACTATGGGTGCACCCTGGTAAATATCTTTCTTTAACTGTAGCATGAAATCACAATCAGTCAATCCACAATAACACATCAATCCCCAGTCAATAAACCCAACATTTAAACCACAAATGGATGTATGTGAGTGAGTCAACCGACAGTCCAACTACACTGTGGAGTGCAGCACCATGGGATGGATACCGTGCAGAGTTCAGAGTTCCTTTCAAGATCAGTTCCATCCACCACACTGGCAGAAACACAGATTCAGTGCAGAGTGAGTCGCCAAGGGAAATCCAAAGATGGTCTTCGCATGTAGTCTCCTTCAGCAGCTCGCCATCCCTGGTAGACCCAGACTCTGGCCTCATCCAAAAAACCTGACCAATGGCATCCAAATAAAGTTATCCTCTAATCACCAGGACTGGTGATGCAGTACAGAGGCAGCACACACCCAGCACACTCAGCAATGTTGTTTGAAACAACTCTCAGCCCTCTGGCAACACCGAGATGATGGGCAAGGCGTGCGCACTGTACACTATATCCACTTTTAGATTAGAACTTATTAATTAGCCTGTGCTCTGTGACTAGGTCTCTCTCCTTCAGCGCAGGTTGGTTCTGTGTGAGTGGGGGTTTACAGCAGAGCAGCGGCAGAGACAGAGAAGGGGCGGGGCAAGTAATAGAGGGGTGCCGTCTGATTGGGGGAATTCACAGGTCTTTGTATCATTGGCTGGCCACTAGTCAGCAGCAGTCAAGCTAGGCAGACTTGCTCCTCCTTTTCACCAGTGACATTACCCGACAGAACATCCTCATCTATCCATCAGTAACCAGTCTACATGACCTGGGTTACACCCTCCCCTCTTGAATTGGTGCACGTCCCGTTGCATCCATTGCATCTTAGTGGTTGACTGGTCACCACTTTGGGCGATGTCAGGGACATGTGGTCCTCTCCATCCAATGAGCTTGTAAAGGCAGTACTGAGGCCTTGGAAAAGTGACTGAATCACTGAGATCAGGGGATTGTTCATCAGATTTCTCTCTCGCCTCTCCTGTATCCTAGAAGAACGACGAACAGGGCATTCAGCTTCCTCTTCTGTATCTGTAACTGCATCAGCAGTTTCAGCATCAACTGGAGTGGACTCGACAGTGACTGCTTCAGGTATGTTTGTTCTCTCTTCACTTTCAGGGTTTTCCTCTTCAGGTCTTTCCTCTTCAAGTTTCTCCTCTTCAGGTTTCTCCTTTGCAGGTGGAACTTCTGGTAAGAGGTATCTTTCAGGTAAGTTGTCTTCTTCAACATCTACTGGAACATCATCAGGGGCCTCTTCATCCACAAGAGTCAGCTCAACAGGAGGAAATGAAGTAGTAGGGTCTGGATCGGATTCTGACTGTTCTGAAGCATCAGCACAAGGAGGTTGTTTTGACTTCCATCCACGAGTTTCATACACCTTAGTGAATGTGACTGGCTCTGGGGCCTGCAGATCTGGAAACCAGTGGACAGGAACAGGGATATCTTCGTCACCATTAACACAGGGTGTTTCCATATCTGCAACACTGCTTGTTTCAGAATCATAAGCACCAGGATTTCGCCGTGTGTGAGGTTTACGGACTGGCTTTGCTGCGACTGGTTTCTCAGGTTCACTTACTGGTAGGAACCCACAAGCTAGTAGCAGGTCACGATGTAAGGTGCGCAGTGGTCGGTCTTTGGTCTCAGGCTTGACTGTATACACAGGCAGATCACCGGCACGCTTTACAACTTTGTAGACGTCGGATTCCCACTTATCAGCTAACTTATGTTTACCACGTAGGCGAACACTTCGGACCAGAACTCGGTCGCCAACTTCAAGAGTGGATTCGGTAACTCGTTTGTCGAACCGAGTCTTGTTTCTCTCCGCTATCTTGAGGGCATTACGAGTGGCAACTCTGTAACTCTCCTCCAGATGACTTTTAAGATCTCTCACATACTGTGAGTGTGACTTCTGTTGTTTGTGGACAGGCAGACCAAAAGCTAGGTCGATTGGTAGTCTGGGCTGTCTTCCAAACATCAGCTCGTACGGGGTAAAGCCAGTGACATCATTCTTGGTACAATTATACGCATGAACCAGAGGCTTTACGAAATCCCGCCAGTGAACTTTGTCTTCACTCTCCAGAGTGCCTAACATCTGCAGGAGGGTCCGGTTGAACCGCTCGACAGGATTACCTCTCGGATGATAGGGAGTTGTTCTGACCTTTCTGATTCCTCCGAGCTCACACAGTTCCTTGATGGTTTTGGACTCAAAGTCTGGACCTTGGTCACTGTGGAGTCGCTCCGGAAAACCATAATGGACGATAAAATGGTCCCAGAGGGTCTTGGCAACAGTTCTTGCTTTCTGGTTTGCAGTTGGTATTGCCACCGCGTACTTCGTAAAGTGGTCGGTAATCACGAGTATGTCTTTTGTGTTACTCCTATCCGGTTCCAGAGAAAGATAGTCCATACAGACCAACTCCAATGGCCTGCTGGTCTTGATGTTGACCAAGGGAGCGGCTTTCTCTGGCTGGGCTTTACGTCGAACACAGCGGTTGCAAGTCTTGACCTTGGTTTCCACGGCGAATGCCATCTTGGGCCAATAGAAACGTGATCTCACAAGGTCGAGAGTACGATCAATTCCCATGTGGCCCATGTCATTGTGGAGACTTGTCAACACAAGGGGCCGCAGCTCCTCTGGTAGGACAAGCTGGTACGTTTGATGAGCTCCGTCTTGCTTTCGTCGATACAAGACTCCGCTTCTCAACTCCAGACGATTCCACTCCCGCAACAAGAGCGGGGGTTCTGGGAGCTCAGCTCTAGCAGTAGGAGGGGGCTTCTCTCCAGACTCGAGCTGATAGATGACCTCTCTGATGCTAGGATCTGCTCTCTGCTTCTCCTTTATCTCCTCGCTTGAGAAATGAGGGATGACGGATGAACTTTCTTGTTCAAAGATGCTTGGTATGGCATCTGCAGAGATGGCAAGAGACTCAACCAGAGTGATACCGGGGTCAATATCATCAGAATCGTCTGTTCTTTGGCAGATGAGATGCCTTTCGCAGATGGCTTGTACAATGTCGGGGTCTGCTAGATGCTGTCGTGTGAACTGCTGTATGCGCTCTCGCTCTTTCTGTGATGTTAAGTCGTCTGACAGCTCACCATGGGGACGTCTTGAGAGACCGTCAGCATCTTGGTTTTGCTTACCAGCACGATACTGAAGTTTGAAAGAGAAAGTTGACAGGGCCGCTAACCACCTGTAACTTGTGGCATCAAGCTTCGCAGAAGTGAGGAGATACGTCAGAGGGTTACTGTCAGTGACCACAGTGAATGGACAGCCATACAGATAGTCTTTTAATTTCTCGGTGACCGACCATTTGAGTGCCAAGAATTCAAGCTTGTGAGCTGGATATCTGGACTCGCTCCGTGACAACCCTCTGCTAGCAAACGCGATGACTCACATCCTCCCCTCTTGTTCCTGGTATAAGGCTGCTCCTAGCCCGGTGGTACTTGCATCGGTATGCAGGATGTAATGCAGCTTAGGATCAGCAAAACCCAGTACAGGAGCGGATGTGAGCTTGTCGATGATGGTTTGAAAAGCTTGCTGGCACGTGGATGTCCAACGACTGCCGAAAGGTTCTTTGGGGTTGTGGTACTGTGCACTCTGCTCCTTAGTGGGTTTGGAACCTTTCCGGAGTGGTGGGTAACCGGAGGTCAAGTCATTTAGCGGTTTGACTATTTTCGAGTAATCCTTGACATATCTCCTGTAGTACCCTGAGAAGCCTAGAAAGGACCTTAATGCCTTAAGGGTACAGGGAATTGGCCAAGTTGAAAGGGCTTTTATCTTCTCTGGGTCCGTCTCTACTCCATTTTGGGAGACGATGTGTCCCAAATATCGGACAGAAGTCTGGAAAAACTTGCATTTTTCTGGCGACAACTTCAGGCCATATTCTTTCAGACGTGACAATACTCGAAGCAGTCTGCTCTCGTGCTCTTCCAATGTCTCTGAAAAGACAATTAAGTCGTCTATGAAGACCAAGACCTCTTTCAGATTGATGTCGCCCATACACCGTTCCATCAAGCGTTGAAAGGTGGATGGTGCATTGGTGATTCCTTGAGGCATCCTACAAAACTCCCAGAAGCCTAGGGGGCAGACGAATGCTGTCTTCTGCTTGTCTTCTTCCTCCATCTCAATCTGGTAGTACCCAGATTTGAGATCAAGCACGGAGAACCACTTCGACCCACTTAGGGCGGAGAAGGCTTCTTCTAGGTGGGGCAGAGCGTATGCATCTTTGATGGTTTGCAGATTGAGCTTGCGGTAGTCAATGCAGAGTCTTACATCCCCATTCTTTTTCCTCACTACGACGATTGGTGATGAGAAGGGGGACTCAGACTCTCGAATGACACCGGAACTCAACAGCTCCTGAAGATGTTTTCGAACTGCCTCAAGGTCTTGGGGGTGTATGGGTCTTGATCGCTGCTTGAAAGGAGTCTCATCACTGAGCCTCATGCGATGTTTGACCTTGTCAGTATGACCGAAATCAAGGTCATGGTGTGCAAACACCTCGGGCATTGAGTTGAGTTTGCTGGTCACACGCTCTTTCCACTCAGTGGATATGGGAGAATCTTCAAAGTCAAATTTCAATTTGGGTCTGTCGGACTTATCTGCAGGGCTGGGGTCAGCTACTGCAGGTTCTTTTTGTATTACTTGCTGAACAGCATTTACTTCAGCCAGCACCGTTCTTGGGGGTATGGTAATGTCATGCCCTGACTCGTTTTTTATCACCACAGGCAGCTGGGTGTGGTGTCTGGCAGTTGGGAGGGAGAACAGGCAGCTGGAAACAAGTAGGCCGCCTGGCAAGGAGGACATTGAAGGGGGTTCAAGGATGGCCCATTTGTCAGTGTGGGACCCACGCACACTGATACATCCGTTGAGAACTACTTGGTGGCCGGCTGGAACAACTTCTGGTATGTTTCCTTGTAGTTTCACCCATCCCAAATTACCATCTTCAGCTTGCTGTTGTCTGAGCTGCAGAAGCTTTAAAACTGCACGATAGCCAAATGAGGTAGGCTGGGGTAGGGCAGGTGTCTTCTGAGCATAATCCGTGTAGAGGACATCAAGGGTGTTGGTGCCAATTAGTACTTGTTCTTCAGCACGGAGATGGGGAACAACCAATGCTAACGTTGGCACTTCTGTATCAACCCCTACAAACTCCTTAGGAAAGGTTATGCTCAGTTCAACGTATCCCAGGTAAGGGACTTCTTGTCCATTAGCTCCTTCTACCCCGAGTAGGTTGTTTAAGGACTTAATGGCTTGACTCGATAAGTGTTGCTCATAGAACGACAGGGGGACTGTAGTAACTTGAGACCCTGTGTCTAAAAGACAGTTCACTTCTTGGTCTGCAATGGTGACTTGGGCCGTATACTTTGTTCCAACTAAACCTCTGGGAAGTTTCATGGGTTTGTCTTTAGTATGGGCACATTTCAGTGAGGCTCTCTGTTTGGTTACAGTGGGACGGGTCTCATTACTTGCAGCTCCTATTTGTCCCTCAACAGGGGCTGCTAGTTGTTTAAATGATCCTCATCTGATGAAGCGGGTTGAGCTTCCCACTGAAGTTGTCTGTCGTTCAGTAGCTTCCTCTTGGCTGCGACAAGTGAAGGGTTTGGCTCATTCTCACACGATGGTTTAATATGCCCATCTTCACCGCACCGGAAGCAGTACCAAGGCCGGGGTTTGCTTGAATTACGGCTTGAGGTTAGCTGCTTCTCATGCTTTTGACTCTTGGCTTTGTAGTCTGTAGCTACTTTGGGATTAGCTGATTTATCCTTTTCAGTCTTAGCTTTCTTCAAGTTTGTGAGTTGACTTTGAAGAGCAGCGACTTGCTTCTGCAACTGTTCAGTCCCATTTGAATCAGTATAGGCACATGCACTCTGCAGATGTGACGTGACACGTTGCTTGGAGGCACCAAGGTGTTGCTTCATGCGAGTTACTTTTGCAGCATGTTTATCCTCTTCTGTGCGAAGGAGCAACAGCAACTCTGCAAATGAAGGGGGATTGTTCTTTCTGTGCTTCAGCTGGAGGTCAGTTAGAAGTGCATTGTCCCAGCAATTTCGACAGAACTGGTTGAGGAGATGTCGGTTGACTTCGCTGGCAGATACGCCACCTCTTCTTACTGCTGAACCCAAAACTACCTGCAACCTGTGTAAGTAGCTGGAAGGCTTTTCATTTGGGTCTTGGAACGTAGTCAGGAACTTGGCAAAGAGCTCATCTCCATCTTCTACTGTGCCATAAGCAGAATCTAGCAGCTCAAGATAAGCTGCGGGGGATGCTTGTGGACCCAAGTGCTTGGTGACTTCAATAGCTGGTGGCAGAAGACTGTCAAGGATTCTCCTAGACCGGTGCAGGTCTGAGATAGCAGGGTCATTCATCATCAGTTCGACATTGGTACGCCATGTGTCATAGTCAACCTCGTTGGCTGGACGGGGAGATCTGCCTGAAAAGGCTCTGAGACGTGAAGGAGCAAGATGATGCGATGCAGCTTCTTGGCTTCTCACAATGTGTTCAATGACGACCCTCTGTATGTCAGGAGGGTTCACGTCAGTTACACTGAGGTGTGGATATGTTTTTGATTCAACCTGTGCTTGGACAGGTGATGTGTTGTCATTGGTCAGGTTTTGAAGTTGAATCGGTAAAGCAGGTGGCTGAGGTTTCATAGTGGGTGGTGGAACTGATGTCAGATCGAAGGTGACCCTGGGTTGAGAACTTGCACCAAGTGTGGAAGTTAGATCAACTGAACTCGTCGACTCAAGGATTGGTTGGAATGTGGCAGCCAGTGGCGGCGCGAGGGTCCAGTCAACTGGGGTCTGTCTTGGGCCTGGCCCTGGAAATTCACTTGCTCCGTCTTCACTGTTACTCAGAGGTGAAGCAGCAGATGTGGTAAGTTTAGCAAGCTCTCCTCGTAGCAGTTCTTCAAAGGATTTCCCGCTTAGCTTAGCTATGGTTTGCAGCTCTTCAAGGTAAGTACAGGTGGCGCTACTGCTTGCTGTAGGAGTGAACACGGAAGCTAAGGCCTTCACTTTGTACGTGACATCTGCTCTGCTGGGGCTGTCATAAGTAAGGGGCAACAAGGACTGAAGTGACTCCATGGACGCGCCAGACTCAAACTCATAAATTAACTGCCCATAAAATGGAGATTCATCATCTTCAATGGGGAGTATACGGTTAATTTTGCCATGAGTTTTTAAGTGTTCAGTGATTTCCTCATCAAATTCTACACCGATAAGCCCACTAACTATGACTGAGTTAAGGATTTTGACCTGTTCACTCATAACTATTTCCATTTTGACCGGGCTTCAAATTAACTTCAAGTTATTTGTATATATATATATTTAATTTTTTTTATCAATACCTGTTATCTCGTTTAGTCATTAATTACCCACAATGCTCCTGGCTAGCTCGCCATATTTTATGTAACACGTGTATCACCTGTATGTAATGGACTTATAACCACTACCATATAAGGTATTAATCCTGGGTTAGTAATTGTTAAGGTTCGTCTACTGGAGCATTTAAGAGTAACCCAATGACGAGACAAGACAGGTGTGTAGGAATTAAAGAAGCGCCGGCTTGTATTTAGAAAAATAGAATTAAAGGAAATGGTACCAAAATACACATATAACAGACATAGACAAATTACAATGAGCTCAGTAGAAAACCAAATGTGACTTGTAGTCACCACTTGACATAAACTTATTTTCTTAAACAACCTTTAAGTTTAGGATTTAAATCCTACGGGTTCTAAACTATGGGTGCACCCTGGTAAATATCTTTCTTTAACTGTAGCATGAAATCACAATCAGTCAATCCACAATAACACATCAATCCCCAGTCAATAAACCCAACATTTAAACCACAAATGGATGTATGTGAGTGAGTCAACCGACAGTCCAACTACACTGTGGAGTGCAGCACCATGGGATGGATACCGTGCAGAGTTCAGAGTTCCTTTCAAGATCAGTTCCATCCACCACACTGGCAGAAACACAGATTCAGTGCAGAGTGAGTCGCCAAGGGAAATCCAAAGATGGTCTTCGCATGTAGTCTCCTTCAGCAGCTCGCCATCCCTGGTAGACCCAGACTCTGGCCTCATCCAAAAAACCTGACCAATGGCATCCAAATAAAGTTATCCTCTAATCACCAGGACTGGTGATGCAGTACAGAGGCAGCACACACCCAGCACACTCAGCAATGTTGTTTGAAACAACTCTCAGCCCTCTGGCAACACCGAGATGATGGGCAAGGCGTGCGCACTGTACACTATATCCACTTTTAGATTAGAACTTATTAATTAGCCTGTGCTCTGTGACTAGGTCTCTCTCCTTCAGCGCAGGTTGGTTCTGTGTGAGTGGGGGTTCACAGCAGAGCAGCGGCAGAGACAGAGAAGGGGCGGGGCAAGTAATAGAGGGGTGCCGTCTGATTGGGGGAATTCACAGGTCTTTGTATCATTGGCTGGCCACTAGTCAGCAGCAGTCAAGCTAGGCAGACTTGCTCCTCCTTTTCACCAGTGACATTACCCGACAGAACATCCTCATCTATCCATCAGTAACCAGTCTACATGACCTGGGTTACACCTGGGAGTATGTGTTTTGTGTATTTGGAGAAGTCATATGATCGGGTCCCTCGGGAAATACTGTGGGGGGTGCTGCGGGAGTATGGGGTGCGGGGGTCACTGTTGAGGGCCATCCAATCTCTGTACTCCCGAAGCAAGAACTGTGTCCGGATTCTCAGTAGTAAGTCAGGCCTCTGCCAGGGCTGCGCTTTGTCACCCATCCTGTTTGTGATTTTCATGGACAGGATTTCAAGGCATAGTCATGGAGGGGAGGGTTTCAGTATGGTGGGCTCAGGATTGAATCGCTGCTGTTTGCAGATGATGTGGTCCTGTTTGCGTCATCAGTATGTGACCTTCAGCACTCACTGGATTGGTTTGCAGCGGAGTGTGAAGCGGCTGGGATGAGGATCAGCACCTCCAAATCTGAGGCCATTGTTCTTAGCAGGAAACCGGTGGATTGTCTACTCCAAGTAGGGAGGGAGTCCTTATCCCAAGTGAAGGAGTTCAAGTATCTCGGGGTCTTGTTCTCGAGTGAGGGGAGGATGGAGCGTGGGATTGACAGGAGAATAGGTGCAGCGGGAGTGGTATTGGGTGCACTTTGGCGCACCGTTGTAACCAAAAGAGAGCTGAGCCAGAAGGCAAAGCTCTCGATCTACCGATCAGTCTTCGTTCCTACCCTCACCTATGGCCATGAACAATGGGTAATGACCGAAAGGACGAGATTGCGAATACAAGCGGCCGAAATGAGTTTCCTCAGGAGGGTGGCTGGTATCTCCCTGAGGGATAGGGTGAGAAGCTCAGTCACTCATGAGACTCGGAGTAGAGCCGCTGCTCATTCGCGTAGAAAGGAGCCAGTTGAGGTGGTTCGGGCATCTAGTAAGAATGCTTCCTGGTCACCTCCCGAGGGAGGTTTTCCAGGCACATCCAACTGGGAAGAGACCACGGGGCAGACCGAGGTACAGGTGGGGTGATTACATCTCCACACTGGCCTGGGAACGCCTCGGGATCCCCCAGTCAGATCTAGTCGATGTTGCCAGGGAGAGGGAAGTTTGGAGTCCCCTGCTGAAGCTGCTACCTCCGCGACCTGATTACGGATATGCTGGAGAAGATGGATGGATGGATGGATTGACTTGACATTTTCGGACCGAGTCCTTTTCATTCCCAAGGATGCAGCCGCGCTGCGAACCACAGGCACTCAAAACAAACAAGTTTAAACAATTAGCCAAAAATGCAGCACGGTAACGTGAGAGGGACCCAGAAGGCATCTCCTCCTTCACTCGTACTCCGTCCGCTCTCACTGTCATGTACCCAAAAAACATAGGAACAGTCAGTCCCGCTCCCGCTTCCCCATTTCCAGCGCAGCGCTAAGCCCCTTTCCACCACATATCCCCACCACCCGACTCAGGCCGGGGCGCCATCTGCGCCCCTGGCTTATGGATCACCTTAAACTTGCCAGATAACACCGAGTGATCCCGGGGTTGGTGTCCTTCATGTGGTGGAGTCACTAAAGGGGGGCGTGGTCCGAACAGAGGGTGATGGAGCGCCCCAGGAGGAAGCTCTTTACATGATAATACTTCATTATACATCCGCTCAATGCTTGTCTCAACACTAACCAGTGTCTGAGCTACGCCGTTTTGAAGAGAAACCAAAACACAAAAACCTCAAATCTGCGACAGCAACCTCTCTGGTGACACGAGCCGTTGCGTTTGAAGGGGGTGGGCAACATCACCTGAGGTTAGTTTTAGCCAATCAAAAACACTGTCTCAACTATTCAGTAGTGCTTAATAGCGATTGAAAATATGAGAAACTCATTTGAGAAAAGACTGTTTTCTTTAAAGTTCGCACCATCCCAGAGACATATGTATACCTGCCTCTCACTTGACACTGATTGACGTTTCTCCTTTAAATTAACTACATTGCTGAGGATAGCCTCACAATTCAAAACCTGCTTTTGAGTACAGGAATATATTGAAAGGACCTTCTGTTATTTCGGTCAATTACATATTCTACTGGTTCCACTACACTGAACTTACTTCTATAATATTTGTTGCGCCTCCATGCAGTAGATAATGGGCCTTCTTTTCCAATAACAAGTTGAATAGGATGTGAGGTACAGAGTTATGTGGCTAACTCTTGGACAAGTGATTCATCTACCTGACAGTTATGGCCCACAAAAAAACTGAGTGATAGTCTCCTGAGTGACCGGCACAGACACATAAAAAAAATCAAGGTATATTTACAGCTGCAATTGACACCAGGTAACTATGTTCCAATTTCAGTAAAACTGAGGCTAGCTCAACATATTTTCTCAAATCTCTGGTTCTTTCTCAAATCTCTGGTAAAAGTAGGTTCTTCAAATTGTAAATCCTCATTTAACTCAGTGTCACTATGAACTGAATCCAAAGTAGAGGGATTAAAGAGTGATCCGTGAACTATTCCAGGTTTTGAATCTCTAACTGTACACACTTTGTGTTTTCTCCATTTGTGAGTGTGGAAACTTCCATATATGCTGGTTTGATATGAACAATCAACATACATACAAGGAACTGATTCATTATTTTTCAAATGTTGGCCAATGTGGTGAAAAAAGTGTTTCAGTAGCAAGTTGATTGTCGTCACAAACATGGCACTTAAAACGTGAGATCTCTGCTCTTGAGGATTGCTGAGAAGGGTGTACAAAGATGCTTCAGCAGTGCATTCCATGTTTTAAATGAAAATGGGCAGCTTTCATATAGGCAGGGATAAGAATGGTGCCTTTCATAATGTTGCTGATCGAGTCTACAATGTTTTAGCAGTTCAGATATTCTGGTAAATGAATAGCCACTGTCCTTGCATCTCCACATCCATCCGATAACCCCCCCCCCCCCCAAAAAAAAACAACTAAACTTAAATCCCCCAAAAAGCTAAAAACGTTTCTATGTCCAACCGTAACAGCAGCGAGGGTTGAGGCTGAAGAGATAGATGTTTCCATCTGAGGAATCCAATATCTTAGATAAGAGTGAGAGGAGTGTGAAAGGGATTGAGAACATTTTTTAGATTATCTCATTGTCTTCATAAACATCACCAATAGAAATGCTCAAATCAATGGCAGAATAGGATTTCACTTTAATGCAATCAATATAGTTGTTGAAGACCTTTGTGTGAGTTCAGGCTTAGTTTTGGATGATGTCATCTAGCTTTCTTTTTAATCTATGATTGTACACATCTCAGATGAGTGACCGGACTATAACAGCCGATATCATTTGCCTCGTGTAACAGAATGAACAAAAACTAAAGTAGCTAGCTACTACACCACTGCGTTAGCTAATGTTAACATTAGTCATACATAATAGCCCCCTTTACATGTAGATAGCTAGTTCACTTAATTGTTAATATTATTAGCACAAGTTAACCTCTATGGTCTTTGTCTTATGACGCTGACTCAAGATATGTTTGACACTTAACCGTTAACGTTATCTAGCTAATAATAAGCTAGTTAACGTTACCGCTAATAAGTCACGGATAAAATGAGTTAACTTATGTAACATTTACCAATGTCGAAATCACATACTGTTACCGTAAGTAAGGTTAAACTAAACTAAGTTTAACATTTACCAACATCGACATCACATAATGTAACCAAGTGTAACGTTAAACTAAGTTTAACATTTACAAACGTCGACATAACGTAATGTAACCAAGTGTAACTTTAAACTAAACTAAGTTTAACGCTTACCAACTGTCACGGTTACGGTGGTTGGCAGGGGGCGTGGCCAAGCCATGTGCGCTGGCGGCGCACACACACTCCTGTCAACAAGGGTTACGGTGGTTGACAGGGGGCGTGGCCAAGCCACGTGCGCTGGCGGCGCACACACACACACACACCTGTCAGCTATTACCTTGTCTAATTGCTAATCACCTCACCTGGGGTATATATACTCTGACTATCCTTTACCCCAGGGTTAGGTCGTACGTTGTACTGCACGTTGTTGACGTTACGTCGGACATTCTGGACGGACATCGCCGCTGATGTCCCGGATATCCAGATCCCTCGTCACCCGCCTGTCTCGCGTTACTCTGGTCCATACGAGCGCCCCGGTAATTATAATTACTTGTCTGGTACCTGTCGCTATTCCGACCTCCCGGTATCGAGACTTCTGGCTCGTCCCTGGTCTTCCGTCTGTCTGGTACCTGTCGCTACTCGACCTCCCGGTACGCAGACTCCTCCCCCGTCCCGGACTACTCGCCGGTCTACTACCTACCTCCCGGTACCCTGACCCCTGGACTGTCCCCGTTTTCTCTTGTGTTGTGTTTGCTTTGAATAAAGCCTTACGTATCGCTCTACTGTGTCTTGGTCTGCGTTCTGGGTCCCCGCAAACTATCCCATCGTGACACCAACGTCGACATCATGTAATGTTACCAAGTACGTTTTGTGGCACGCACCCGTTGGCAGAGGGAGGACAACAGCGGTTGCGGGTGTAACAAATGGTTTTATTTCCTTAAACAGGTGGGGGTAGGGGGAAAGGGGATAACGGTAAATCAAAAAGGTCCTCCCGGTTGGGGTACCGTCTCTCTCTTGATGGTCCGCCATGGAGGATCCAGAAAGACTACGGAGGGAATATATGCTTGCCATAGCCCAGCATGACTTAGATGTACTGAACCTGAACATAGCTCAGCACATCGAGGGACCTCGCCCGCAGAGAAAAAGACCCCGACGAAGACGACAGTGCTGGACTAAATCATGGATCTTGAGGCGCCACGAGTTTGGACTGTACGACCAACTCATGGTTGAGCTTCGCCGGGAGGACCCCAGTTCCTTCACGAACTTCATGCGCATGCCACCAGAAATGTTCGATGAGATCCTTCAGCGTGTCAGAGGCAGATTGACAAAGCAGCACACCTTCTACCGAGAGCCCCTCGAACCTGGCCTGAAACCGGCGGTGACACTGCGACATTTGGCCTCTGGGTCCAAGTATGCGGACATGAAGTTTGGGTGGCGCGTTCCATCCAACACAATCTCTGTCGTCGTCCGTCAAGTGTGCCAGGCGATCGTTGACGAGTATCTGGACGAAGTGATGACCCCTCCAAGCACTCCTGAAGCCTGGCGGGAGATTGCCAACCAGTTCATGACAAAGTGGATCTGTTCCCTCACTGTTGTAGCAGACATGTTGCCTGCAGATGCCCGAACTCTTCAGGATCAACGTACTACAACTACAAGGGATTCTACTCCGTGGTGATGATGGCCCCGGTGGACGCAGATTACAAGTTCATCCGGGCAGATGTTGGTGGTAAGTGTTCTTTCGCATAATGTCTTTAATTGAGATTGAATTCAATTATTTTTGGTGTTATTATTTGTAGTTGTTATTTGTACTGTATGTTTATGTTGATGTAATTTGTGAAAGGAGCAGCATCCGACGCACACATATACAACGGGTCTGAGCTGAAAGACTGCATGGATGATGGCTCCATCGGCTTCCCACCAGCTGAACCCCTGCCCAACGACAACGAGGATGTGCCGTACTACCTCATCGGTGACGACGCGTTCGCCTCGAGGCCCAACATGATGAAGCCGTACTCGCACCGTGGAATGATCGACGACGAGAGGATCTTCAATTACAGGCTGTCAAGGGCACGTCGTGTGGTCGAAAAGGCCTTTGGCATCCTTGCCAATAGGTTCCAGGTTCTCCTCACCACCATGAACCATGCTCCCGCTACATCGTAACCACGTGCGTGTGTTTGCACAATCTCATGCGTATGCGGTATCCACGTCAACAGAACGTTAGAATGGACCGTGATGATGTCAATCATCAAGTGATTCCTGGACAATGGCGGAGACAGCGCAATCTGGAGGACACCGTCAACGTCAGAGGGCCCAACGTGGATAATAGACAGGGGAAGCGCCAGAGGAACATCCTGAAACACTGGTGTGACTCGGAGGCTGGTGCTGTTCCATGGCAGATGGATGTTATGAGGACTCTTGTGACATGGACAATGTGTGTGGATGTTTCTAAGTTCTAAGTTCTAAGTATGTTTCAAATAATAAACATTAAGAAACACAAATTCAGTGTCAAATTTTAATCATTTATTTTAATAACATAAAACCCCAGGAATAACACCCATTATTTCGTAATTCACAGTAATAACAGTACATCAATATAACATTATATGTATTAATAAACAAATATATATTAATATATATATTATAAACAATGAACTTGAATGAACAATGAACAAAGTTATTTTTCAATAACGTAGTCCAATTATATGATTACGTCAGTATTTCTGACAACCAGATTCACAGGGCTGCAGGTTCTATCATGTAGGCAGGGTCCGCGGAGTTGAAGACCGAAATGGCTTGGGGGGGGGTTGGTGGTCCCCACTCACTGGGAGGTGGCTGCCAACCTCCGTGCTGTGACTGGCACTCGCTCTGGCTCTGACTCGGCCTCTTGCTCGGGGGGTGTTGCGACGAGGTCGTGTCACCAGTGCCACTGAAAATACACCGTAAGGACTGTTACGTAACGAGTGGAGACGAGTGATTTTGATCAATGTTTGAACCGACTCCAACTTGATCTAATTGTACTTTTGATCAACTTTCGTGCCTGCTATTGGTCAATTTCAGTAATGAGGCAAGACGGGGATATACCACGCTTCGCCAACGCACCAATTCTAGTTATAATTGAAAGTAATGGGAATAATTAAGCTCACTATGACTGAGTCGAGGGCTGTATGGAGGGGGGTCTATTGGACTGGTCCTCACTGTCGTCGGTTGAATCCGACTCGCAGAAGGGCCTCAGGACCTTGTTGAAGCCTTTCCGGGCCCGGCGAAAGTCCTTGACACTCAGCCCCAGCAGCACACTTTTGACATAATAATAATAATAATAATAAATTTCATTTGTATTGCACTTTACATTTTAAACAAAACCTCAAAGTGCTACAGTACATAATAAAAAAAAGATAAAGAAAACCATTTGCAAGAATCACAGGTTAAAAAACAAGTTTAAAAACACGTTTTAAAAAGGAGAGGCAGGGTTATTAAAACCGGCTTAAAAAGCTAACCAAATGCTTTGTTAAAATGGTAGGTTTTTAGTGCTCTCTTAAAAGTGTTCACAGGTTGAGGAGCTCTGAGATGGTCTGGGAGTGAGTTCCACAGCCGGGGGGCAGCTGCACAGAAAGCTCGATCTCCCATAGTGCGGAGGTTGGTGCGCCGTTCCTTCAGCCTGTTGGTATTTCCCGAGCGGAGGCTGCGGGTAGCGGTTTGTGGTTCGATCAATTCCTTGAGGTAGGGGGGGGCATTTCCGTGGATACACTGGTGTGTTAACAGGGTGATTTTGAATTCTGTCCGGGAGGAGATGGGAAGTGATTTGAGAATGGGGGTGATGTGCTCGTATTTGCGCACTCTCGTCAGGATCCTAGCAGCGCTGTTCTGTACGTATTGGAGCTTTTGAAGGCTCTTGCTAGGGATCCCGACGAGAAGTGCGTTACAGTAGTCCAACCTGGAGGAGACAAAGGCGTGGACCAACTTTTCGGCGTCAGGAAGAGTGAGGGTGGGGCGGAGTTTAGCTATATTTCTAAGGTGGAAGAAGGATGTTTTGCAGAGGTGTTTGATGTGAGTCTCATAGTTGAGGCAGGGGTCCATTTTGACGCCCAGGTTGGTGACAACTGATGAGAGGGGAAGGTCCTGGTCGGAGAAGGTGATGCTTGTTATGGGGGATGATTTAACTTGGTGTGGGGTGCCGATGAGAATGGCCTCGGACATAGGCGACGTAGGTGGTCCTCTCGGTGACTTGCTCAGGAGGCGGGATTTGCTCACGCAGCATCGTCATCATCTTGCCGCTCTCCTTCGCCTTCCTCTGGAGGGTCTCCATGTCGGAGGACACCGACAGGGCTGGGGTGGGTTGACGGTCTACGACGGGGACGGGGTCAGCAAACTCGTCAACATCAACCCTCTCCTCCGCCGCTGCCCGCTCGGCCTCATCCAGGTCCCCATGAGATTGGGCTATGATCGCCTTCAACTGGAAAGACACGGAACATGACATGTTTTGAAATTGACAATAAACAATTGTACATACATTTGTCTTTCACTTATTATTCAATATCGTAGTATAATTATATGATTAGGTCAATATCCACATCAATACTTACACTCCGGACGGGCTTCGAGCGGTGGTTGACAGCACGGTGGAAAAAGTCTAATTTGGCTTTTATCCACGTCTCCCTCTCCGTCAACTGTTGCTGGCCCTCCCCACTCTTCTTCTTGTCCAACCTGGTAGGTATTATAAGCATAAGCTAGTATATGGTAAGTATATAAGTATATGGTAAGTATATGGTGCGTATATAATTTCCATTATTTATCGAAGTCATGGCAATTATTGAAGCATTTTCATAATTTCAAACATAAATACTTGCCTTGTGAACATGTCCCTGAGGGACTTGAACCAGGGCCACAGGTGGTCCACCCCGATCTCCAGCTCTGTGGCCTTGGTCTCGAGTGTCCGTTGCCTCTTCGCCTTGTTTCTGTAGTCTGTCTTCTGTGAGTTCCACAGCATTTCATTTTCGCGGAAAAACTCCACCGGACTATCCTCCGCCCGTTCCTGGATCCTGCAGTCCTTCCTTGGCTTCTTCCCTCTCTTTGCCATTGTCGGGACGTCCTCATTGGGGTCTTCAGGGGTGTCACATGGTGTGTCACACATCGGATGGGCTCTTCCTCGTGGTGCTCTTCTTCGTCCGAGGAACTTGCCAGAAAAAGAGGCGGTGTATTCTTCTTATTCTTCTTCGAAGCACTTGTAGCCCTTCTACTACTAGTATCCATAGTAGCAGTAGCAGTAGCCCCCCTCACACGCTTTTTTACTCTTTGCGGCATGATGTGCGCTGTTCAATATCCACAACAACAACTGAATCCACTGTGATTTCCCCGCATTTTATACCCGTTTGAACATGCAACCCACATGCCAGCAACACGCTAGTCTGTCGTTAGTCACACGTTAGTCACACGCTCAACGCGCTCGTCTAACGTTGACTAATCGTAAGTCGCGCGCCAGTGACACGTCAGCACACGCTAATCATTTTCAGGGGTGTCTTACTTGGTCGCTGGTACACGCTCCTCATGCGTTTAGTCACACGTTAGTCATGCGTTAGTCACACGTTAGTCACACACCAGATGTGTCCACCTCCCCAGAATGCTCGAAAATTGAACGATTAGAACGTTCATAGAACGCAGACCAGAACGTTATGGTGTGACGGAGCCTTTAAGTCTGTGTTGTACTACACGTCAAGTGGCTCTGAATCTAAAGTCTGTGTTATACTACACGTTAAGTGGCTCTGAATCTAAAGTCTGTGTTATACTACATGACTATAAGACATAGGGGCCTAACCAAAGTACAGCAATCACTTACAAGCCCAAATTCATTTGTTACTGGCCAATAGTTGTACCAATAAGACACGTCACACACACTGTGTATAATTGTTAAATGCTATATATATACAGTATATATACAGTATATACAGTTGAAACCAGAAGTTTACATACACTATATGAAAAGACACATACGATTTTTTTTCCGCACTGTCTGACATGAAATCAGACTAAACTTTTCCTGATTTAGGTCCGTTAGGATTACCAAAATTATTTCTATTGGCTAAATGCTAGAATAATGAGAGAAGGAATTTTTTTTTAAGAAGGAACAATTGTTTTATTACTTTCTTCAAAGTCAGAAGTTTACATACACTAAGACTACTATGCCTTTAAACAATTTGGGAAAGCCCAGATGATGATGTCATGTCTTTGGAAGCTTCTGATAGGTTTATTGACAACATCTGAGTTAATTAGATACACACCTGTGGATGTATTTTAAGGCACACCTGAAACACACTGCTTATTTGTGCAACATCATGGGAAAGTCAAAAGAAATCAGCCAAGATCTCAGGAAGAGAATTGTGGACTTGCACAAGACTGGTTCATCCTTGGGTGCAATTTCCAGATGCCTGAAGGTGCCACGTTCATCCGTTCAAACTATTATACGCAAGTATAAACACCATGGGAATGTCCAGCCATCATACCGCTCAGGAAGGAGACGGGTTCTGTGTCCCAGAGATGAACGTGCTTTGGTCCGAAAAGTGCATACCAACCCAAGAACCAAAGCAAAAGACCTTGTGAAGACGCTGGCTGAAGCTGGTAAGAGTGTGTCATTATCCACAGTGAAACGAGTACTGTACCGACATGGGCTGAAAGGCTACTCTGCCAGGAAGAAGCCATTACTCCAAAAGAAACACAAAAAAGCTAGATTACAGTTCGCAAATGCGCACAGAGACAAAGACCTTAATTTTTGGAGACATGTCCTGTGGTCTGACGAAACTAAAATTGAACTGTTTGGCCATAATGACCATCGATACGTTTGGAGGAAAAAGGGGGAAGCTTGCAAGCCTGAGAACACCATCCCAACTGTGAAATACGGAGGTGGCAGCATCATGTTATGGGGTTGTTTTGCTGCAGGAGGGACTGGTGCACTTCACAAAATAGATGGCATCATGAGAAAAGAACATTATGTGGAAATATTAAAGCAACATCTCAAGACATCAACCAGAAAGTTAAAGCTTGGGCGCAAATGGGTCTTCCAAATGGACAATGACCCGAAGCACACTGCCAAACTGGTTAAAAAGTGGCTTGAGGATAACAAAGTGAATGTTTTGGAGTGGCCATCACAAAGCCCTGATCTGAATCCCATTGAAAATGTATGGGCAGAGCTGAAAAGGCATGTGCGAGCAAGACGGCCTACAAACTTGGCTCAGTTACACCAGTTTTGTCAGGAGGAATGGGCCAAAATTCCTGCCAACTATTGTGAGAAGCTTGTGGAAGGATATCCAAAACGTTTGACCCAAGTCATACAGTTTAAAGGCAATGGTACCAAATACTAATGAAATGTATGTAAACTTCTGACTTTGAAGAAAGTAATAAAACAATTGTTCCTTCTTAAAAAAAATTTCCTTCTCTCATTATTCTAGCATTTAGCCAATAGAAATAATTTTGGTAATCCTAACGGACCTAAATCAGGAAAAGTTTAGTCTGATTTCATGTCAGACAGTGCGGAAAAAAATCGTATGTGTCTTTTCATATAGTGTATGTAAACTTCTGGTTTCAACTGTATATATATTGTGGTGAATTTACCTAATTCACCCTTGGGTGGGGTATTGTTTTGCACGGGGACTTTAGTGCACAGGACTTCCGTAGTCAGTCTTGCTCTTTCGCTGCTATGGGAGTTTGTTTACAACTTGTTCTATGTCTATTAAACATCTCGAT
>CM051001.1:15100926-15103426 GCA_027704905.1 Muraenolepis orangiensis
TGACTTTTGAAACACCGCCTCTGACTGCCGTCTCTCGGCACTACACTGGTGACCCCGACATGATCCCCAAACGGCGCTGGTTTGGACTTGAAAATGCAGCTTAGTCCTTTCAGCAGCTAATGGTTTCGGCACTTAGAGACATGCCATTTGTCTCTGTCTATTGAGTCGACATTCTCGTCGCAAGCTCCTCCTCTGAAGAGCACCAAGCACATCTCCGAGACCTTTTCACAAGGCTCGACCAACGCGGCCTGATTATAAACCTGGCAAAGTGTCTGTTTGGCTTGTCCTCCATCCACTTCCTCTGGCTTCTCATCAACAAAGATTGAGCAGCCCCCCTCCCGTCGAAAGTGGGGGCCGTTTCCACCTTTACCCGCCCACACACAGCTTGGGTGCTCTGAATAATTCAGCCCACACCATGCCCCCGTTGTACGAGGCTCTGAAGGGCAGGTCCCCCAGCCATACCGTCAGCCGGATGGCTGAAAGGGAGACCGCCTTCAATGCTACCAAAGCCGCCCTGAGCCAAGCCGCCATGTTGGCCCCCCCTGTCACACAAGGCCCCCATCGCTATCACCACCAACGCGGTTGGTCGCGGGCTTTGGCACCAGTCGCGGGCTTTGGGACCCCGTCCGATCTTTCCTCCGACCGTGGCTCACAGTTTCCCTCGGAGCTCTGGAACTCGGTTGCCAAAGGTCTGGGGTTCAAGCTGTACTGCACTACCGTCTATCACCACCAGGCTTATGTGAGCATTTCCACCGATCCATTAAGGCGACCCTGTGTGCCGGCTTGACGGACCGTAACTGGGTGGATAAGCTCCCGTGGGTGATGCTCGGCCTCAGGTGTGCCCCCAAAGAGGACCTGCAGTCCTCGTCAGCAGAGCTTGTCTACGACCAGACTCTACGAGTCCCCGGGTCTGCAACCAGGCAGCGCTCCTCCCTGCTGTATGCCGCCGGGACATTCGCACCCATCCCCACGTCGCAGCACAGCACCGCTTTCCGGGTATCCCCCGGTCTGCGTTTGGCAGATTTTGTTTTTATTCACAACGCCCACACAATGCCCACAGCGGCCCCCTACGCACACCCCCCCCCCCCCTTTTGACGGCCCGTTCAGGGTCATAAAACACGGGGAGAAGAGCCTGGTGGTCGACGTTGGTGGCAGACCTGAGACTGTCTCCGTTGATAGGATTAAGCCTGCTTGTGTGGACGTTTCCAGGCAATCGGAGTTGGCTCGGCCACCACGTCGGGGCCGACCTCCCATGCCCCGCCCCCTGTCGGGGGTGCCCTCGTCCTTGTGGACGGTGCGGCCACGCTTGCTGCCCCGCCCACCTCGACCCCTGTTGTCCTCACTCGCCAGGGTCGGGTCGTCGCCCCTCCCCGACACAGGGATTTTGACTATGGGTGAATTATGGGGGGGCTTGTGTGGTGGATTGACATAATTCACCCACGAAACTATGGGTGGGGTATTGTTCCGCTGTTAGAGCGCAGGGCTTCTGTAGTCAGTTTGTTCTCTTTCGCCGCTATGAGAGTTTGTTCACAACTTGTTCCCTGTCTGTAAAAAGCTTTAGTCTAGCTTTTACTTTTGATACACCGACTCCCGTCTCTCGGCCCTACAATAAATAAAAAAAAATAAATAAATAAAAAAAAAATATATATATATATATATAATATAGAAGTAGCACCTTTGATGCCTCCTCCATTGCCGTGACCGAGGATGAAGAAGTGGTTGGCAACCAGCACCTCCTCGGGAGATCCACATGGTGGTGACAAAGTGTGTAACATAAATATATATATATATATATATGTATATACATACACCTATAATTCTGCACATATCTCATACATACTCTATAAGTTATTTTATACCTGTTTTTATACCTAGTAGCCTGTTTGTACATGTTATTTAACCACTGTACATTATATATTATATACATATATACACATACATTATATTTATATATACATACATATACATTTATATATGCTCACTTGTATATACATTTACATCTATATATTTGTATCCTGCTTTCAATAATAGCATACCCCTGATCGTTACGTTAAATTATCACTTACCTGTATATACATATACCTATTATTATGCTCATATCACATTTATACCTAGACTCTTTTAACCTGTAAATTTAAACTGTAAATGATATTATATGACCATGCACTTTACTGCAACATTTTCACTCTGGTTAGATGCTAAATTATTTCCGCTGTACTGTACTTGTGCTGTACAATGACAATACATTTTAATCTAATCTAATCTAACATTGACAATTGTGTGTGTGTGTGTGTGTGTGTGTGTGTGTGTGTGTGTGTGTGTGTGTGTGTGTGTGTGTGTGTGTGTGTGTGTGTGTGTGTGTGCGCGTGTGTATGTGTGTGTGTGTGGGGGGGGGGGGAGCCATGATGTCTATATTAGAGTTCATGTCGGCTGACCAATCAGTCACGGGCTTGAGAGAAGTGTAACGTGAGCCCACACTGTGTGACGCGGGACTTCTGCC
>CM051001.1:15108426-15145926 GCA_027704905.1 Muraenolepis orangiensis
CTACTTCACATGACTTATAGATACTGATCACAATATGTACTAAACCTTGTAGACCTAATAGACCTACATTGCGTGACTTATAGTTGTGATCGTAACTGATAGGCATATGTGACTGTAAACAAATCTCTGTCAGTCTAATGTCTAAGTAAGCCGTGTATTTCTCACAACGAAAAAAAAAAAAATTATAATAATAATCTGGTGGCGCCTTTAGATGAACAGTGACAAATTCATAGAAGAAGGGAGACTCTGAGAAGAGAGGGGGACGATGAGAGAGAGGGTCGAGTGGAGATGAAAAGCAAGCACTAAGAATGGCTGGAGAGAGTTGACAGTCATCTGTGGCAAGAGAGTTGCCACAGATGAGATGAGAGACCCTTGAGCTTTAAAGACGAGTGTCCTGGAAATGCCTGACCGTCAACTGGATTATGCAACTGAAGCAAACATAAGTGGAGATAGAACACAGTGGAAGTCATTTCTTCGAAATTCTCTTCTTCCCTCTAAAACACATGCGTGTGCTGACTGGTACAGTTGGTTCTCTCCTACGCTTGGTTCCACCCCGCCCCCACATCCTGTCTCAACTGGAAATGTGTGCTATTATGGTGAGTAATACTCTCTCTGGTAACCCTAAAAACGGACTCAAAAAAACGAATCAAATTGTGTGTGTGTGAATATTCTTCTTTCATAATAAGGTCCCTGATTTCTTCTTCAAATAATCCCAAATAAGAGGCTGGTCAGGTCTCTCTGCTGGGACGGCTGACTTGGGATCCACTTGACCGTTATGTCCATCTGGTAGGACTAGAGAAGCGGATTCAACATGTCCACTCAGAGTACACTCAAGCACTGCACTACTATGGCTCACTGAATGTCTCTGCACGCATTGAGACGGCTTCATTGAGACGACGGTGGCGTATTGGTCTATCTGGACACCTTGAACTGTAAGGAAAGAGCGGCAAAGAGCAGAAGAAAATAGACAACCCATGAAGAAGCCTCTCCCCCTCTCTGCTCGCTTCCCCTCCCCTATGTTGCCCCACCGATCAGAAGTGTGGTGACAAAGCGGGAGAGCAATCTGATTACTTCTGATTCTGACAACAATGCAGAAAAATCCACACACAAACAAAAGGAGTAAAACAAAACAAAAACACACCAAAGGAGACAGAGAGAGAGAGAGAGAGAGAGAGAGAGAGAGAGAGAAAGCCAAACCACCGACCGTTGTAAGAGACGTACTATATATATATATATATATATATATATATATATATATATATATATATATATATATGTAAACAATGGCGGCCAGACTTACTGGTGACAGCGATGTTGATCTCCCCGGTGTGAGGGGTGTGCTCCCCGTCCGAGGGGACCGATGGACCCCCCCCGGAGTGTCTCAGGGGCTCCACGCTGATGGAGGCTTCGTTGGAGAGGTCCATCAAGGCCATCCTTTGGCTGCCCGACGTCTGGCTGCGTCCGATCCTCTCCATGCCGAACGCCACGTTGTCCACGCACGGCAGGTTGGTCTGGAGGTCGCGTGGGACACGCGGGGGGGGGGAACACGCCTTAGCCTATAGCTTGTCTTTTGGTCAGTTCGCGGTCGGTTCATTTGGGGGGGACAATACAATCATCTTGAGATGGATCTAGGATGACCTCCCTTTTTCTCAGATTAGATTAGTTGA
This sequence comes from Muraenolepis orangiensis, assembly GCA_027704905.1. Taxonomy (NCBI): domain Eukaryota; kingdom Metazoa; phylum Chordata; class Actinopteri; order Gadiformes; family Muraenolepididae; genus Muraenolepis; species Muraenolepis orangiensis. Next base: position 15,110,094 of record CM051001.1, read on the forward strand.
TTTGGTTAACAGGACATATTCTGCTTTCACGCTTATTTTGGTGGCAGTTACACATATCTTACCGGCATTTGACCTGATATTATAAGCATATTACCTGCATCTTACCGCATATTACCTGGATCTTAGCACATTTTGCCCACATATTACCTGTCCTGCATCTTACTGCATTTCACCTGCATCTTGCAAACGTTTGACCAACAATGTGAACATTTACATATAACTTGGGTTTACAATATTTCCAGGAATATTATATTACATTTCAACATCTTGATGATCTATTTTTTTAAGGTTTTTAAGACACCTATTACGATAGACATGGTAAGATGCAGGTCAAAAATGTAGCATAATGTGGACCGATGGTCCGACGCAGTAAGAGAAGACAAACATAATTATCACCAAAATGAAATAAAAATAAATGAAAACGGCCGGCTACAATTGATTGTAGTAAACAAACAACTTTGTTTGTTTACTATTTTGTGACAGTTGCTTTTGTTGTACAGTTGCTTTTGTTGTACAGTTGCTTTTTGTATGTTTGATCTCCTTTCCTTCAGTGTACCAACACATCAGAAAAAAAACAATCCTCATATGTGCAAACTAACATGGCAATACATCACTTTCTACTTCTGGGTTTGGTTTAAAATATCCGAGTATATCCAACTGGACAGGGTCTCCACCACGACAAGCCTGTTGTTCTCTGTTCCTCATTGTCCTTTGAAGTTTCTGTTCTGGATTAGCTCTGTGCCAATATTAAATCAGGATCATATGTCATAGCGCACTGAAAAATAGCAGCAAACACAACTTAGTCCAGCAGTACTGTTAACTTTTAACACGTCCTTGCAACTAAATGAATATATTATTTTCTGCTAGTTTGAGGGTTTTGTACTTGGTTAAACAACGTTTTGTAATAGTAGGCATGTTTCACATTCAGTTTTGTGTTCAAAAAAGTTGGTGGTTGTCAGCATTGAAGATCACATCTGCTCCCAACATGGGTTTCCCCATGTCGTGACTTGGTTTGGGCAGCAGGGGGCAGTGTTTGCTACACAATGAGGTAACATACACTGTATGTATGAAGTCATTGCACAATGCGGGGGAAATATAGCTATTGAAAGGCAAAGGTTGAGCTCGATATTATGGCATGTAGGAAGCGTTGCTAGTAATCACAAATTATTTGCCGACACCTAAATGCAGCATCATATCGATTCAACCTCTGAGACGACGTATTCAACGTATCAAATCAAATTATTTTCTCCAAATGATAATCATTTGAATAGACGATCGGAAGTCACAACAGATGTGCCAGGTTTAGCATCCCTAACCCTACTAGATACAATTCCCAGTTGGCACAAGGTTGAATTAAGCTGACTGCAGTAGAAACACAGACTTTTTGATTTAATACTTCTAGTTCAACCAAATTGAACAGAATTTTGTATTTCCGTGACAGTGGAATTAATCAATGGTATGCACTGCAAGGAGTGTAGAGTAGATCCAAACAAGCTCAATTAAAAAGTGTGTGTGTTGTGTGTGAGTGTGCGTATGTGTCTGCATGTTTGCAGTTTGTGTGTGTGTGTGTGCATGGGACTCACCATGATCCCCAGGGCTTTGAGGATGTTGAGTTTACACATGGGACACGTACAATGCTCGTTCAGCCAGGGGTCCACACACATCTTGTGGAAGACATGCCTGGAACAGACACAGGTAGGGAGGCAGAAGGATAGGGAGACAGGTAAGGGGGGAGAGAGAGAGAGAGAGAGAGAGAGAGAGAGAGAGAGAGAGAGAGAGAGAGAGAGAGAGAGAGAGAGAGAGAGAGAGAGAGAGAGAGAGAGAGAGAGAGAGAGAGAGAGAGAGAGAGAGAGAGAGAGAGAGAGAGAGAGAGAGCGCAAGGGGCAGAGATGGGGGGCAGAGGGAGTGATAGATAGGAGAGAAAGAGTGAGTGTAAGCAAGGAGCAGGAGAGAAATAGGGAGAGAGGGGGGAATAGAGAGAGGTTAAGAGAAAGCAAGAAGAGGGGTGAGAGAGAAAAGGGGAAGAGAGGGGTGAAGAGATGGTAGAGAACGAGAGAACGGCGGGGGGGGGGGGGGGTAGAGGAATAGGATAGGGAGAAGAGGGCGAGAGAACAGGGTGTGAATAAATGAAGAGAGATAACATATTTTTACTTATAGATCATCAATACCGGTCCCAGACAGTTCTCTTTCCCCCTTGTCTACTCTAATTTAACCCCTAACCTATGCAAATAACTAGCAGGACCGCAATGTCCCACCAGGGGGCGCCAGAGAAGAGCTAGTAGTCCGGCACACAAAGGGTTAAAATGAAGGATCGCACACAATATTGACCTACTGTGATAATCAAAACCGTTTCCTTTCTACGGTCTACTTTCATGTATTATTTGGATGGTATTTGTATTCTGCTAGGACGAACACAACCACCAGGGGGTGCTTGGTCCTCCACGTAACACGAGGCGCTGGTTGGCTTTGAAAGGTTCCGTTTTTGATGACCCCGCTCATTGCTTTTTGACAGTGACGTGGCAGTGGGCCAGCTGGCCTTCATGACGCAATAAAACATGCAAGGACTCACATCCCCAAGCACACACACCAACACACCCACACACACACCCACATACCCACACACACACACACACACTCGGGGGACAAGCACATACACATTGGACACATTGAAGCAAGCTCACAACACATTGGGATAAACATAGGCATACACACACACACACTTTACATATAGCAATTTGGCTTTGACCAAAAGCAAGCGTTCCAATGCTTGCTGATAAAAAACACTATAAAGAGAACACAACATGAATTAAACAATAAATATAAATATAAATGAATAGATATGAATATAACTATATGAACTACATCTATATCAATATCTTATCCAAAAGTACTTTTGAATAAAAGCTCCTGCTAAAGGATATAATTAAATTACGTTGATGTGTGTGTGTGTGTGTGTGTGTGTGTGTGTGAGAGAGAGAGTATATATGAATGAGTGCACTTGTGTGCTTGCTTGGGTGTGTGTGCGTGTGTGAGTTTACATGCGTGTGCTAGGGTCAGGGCTAGGTTTGAAACACGTTCCCATGTGATTGCGGTCTGTGTGTGCATGTGAGTGTGCACACACAGTCCTCACAGTGTCACACTAGTGTCAGTGTCAAGCCGGTGCGAGTGCCAATGACTCATCCAGCAGCATCCATTTTGAAACACCACGCCACTTCCATTGAAAGAACTGTTCCTTAAAAACGATTCTCTGCTCTTTTAACCCCCCCCCCCCCCCCCCCCAAATAAAAACAACAACTCCACACCTTCGCTCTTGTTTAGTACACCAGGATCTATGAATATGCTAATATGACACGCCCCTAGAAGCTCTTTCTGCAAAAAAACTCACAGACTTCTGCATCAATTCTCAACATGACACATGGTGGTATGCATCAATACATGAATGCAAAAAAAAAGCCATCGGTTCGTGGCAACAGCAGTGGAGAGACCAGCCTTCACCAACACACTGACAGACAGCTCAGGGTTTATTTCACCTCAGATACCAATGAGCGCGCCTCCCAAGATGAGGACATACTCACAGATAATAATAATAATAATAATAATAAATTATATTTATAAGCGCACTTTTCATTTCAGAATAAGATCATCGGCCTGATATCTTTGAAAGCCCACGCAACATCAGGAAGTACAATCATGTTTACCAGAGGAGGCTCGGTTCTTGCGGAAGAAACGTGGGTTAACATCCTAAAGCGGAACAATGTTGACCTTTTGATTGTTTTGCATAAGTCTGTGTGCAGAAACGAGGAAACATACACCGGCTTACTGCGAGGGCGCATCTCTGTTGCTAGAATACTAAGTCAACAAATAAATAAATAAATACATCTGTGTGGCCACCGGTGAGCTTCCAAAAGACACTTGTCACACGTGGTGGAATGAACTCCCCCGCTGATGTCAGGACAGCAGAGTCACTGCCCCTTTGCAGCACTTGCATCTTGCTAGCTCTATTGTTTGCTTGTCAGCTCTATTGTTTACCAACTTATTGCACTTTTACCCGAGCACCGGTTCAAGCCTCTTGGAGGCTTGTTAGGAAGGAAATGCACTTATGATTTCTGGTGACTTGTAGTTTTTCTTGAGGGGGCGGCAGTAGCTCAGTCTGTTGGGACTTGGCTTGGACTACACTGCTCCCCGGGCGCTGTTTATACCATAGCTGCCCACTGCTCCTAATTCTAGGATGGGTTAAACGCAGAGAAACTCATTTCACTGTGTGTAGATTCAGATTAATAAAGTAATCTGAATCTGTACATGTATGTGACCAATAAAGACAATTAAATTCTCCTGATTTCAATTTTAGATTTTTAGATTTAGATCATGCCTACCTATAATGAATGCACTTCATTTAAGTCGCTTTGGAAAAAAGCGTCTTCTAAATTACTGCAATGTAATGATATGAAATGAAAAGCCCGATTTTACGGGGCAGGGGGTCTTTCGGACAACTGACAAAGCTTACGTATCCAAGCTTTTGGAAATCTCGACTCTAAATTGAGTTTAAGGTGGACATTTGACATAAGATCTGACTACCACAGAAGAGGAACTGCCTCTTTGTTAAGCCCGTGTTTGCTGGCCATTTCCTGTTCACACAGGCTAGCGTTTTGCTGAAGTCTCGCCAGATGATCACATGAAGGATCTCTGGTTAGTGATCTCTGGCTCGGTTGGTGACGGATAGTTCTCAATCCTCCTCTTGTTATGGTTCCTCCTGACACATACCGTATTGACCCGAATATAAGACGGGGTTTTTTTCCTAGAAAGAAATCTGAAAAAGAGGGGTCGTCTTATAATCGGGGTTTAGACTTTTCGATGTACCGTAATTGCACATGTAATTGCGCAACAACAGATCGCGCCAAACGAGTGTTCCGAGACACCGCGCGACACTTAAAGTAACTCAAAGTCTTAAAGTAACAGTACATAAAAACACCTGGAGAGATAGAAATGGAGAGACACAGCGACCAACTTGAAAAAAGTGGCTCAAAAGTAGGGCAAGTTAATAAACAGGAGAGACGAAGTTACGATGCCAATTTTAAGATAATGGTGATAAACGAAGCAGACATCAAACACCTGTCATTGCGACGCAGGACAAGCCCAGCGCCTGCCCTCAGACTTCAGAGAGACTACTGTCTTATCAGCGATATGTGATAACGTTAAGGAAGAAGCACTCATACCCCCTTGATCAGATGGGCAATGCTGATCAAACGCCTGTGTATTTTGACATGCCAACATCTGTCACTGGGCATAGGAAAGGCGACAAATCAGTGATTGTGAAGTCTACTGGAAACGAGAAGAGCCGAGTAACGGTCATGTAACGCGCCTCGCAGATGGGACAAAACGTCCCCCGTACGTGGTTTTAAAACACAAGACTGTACCTAAAGAGGCAGTGACTGTACCTAAAGAGGCAGTTTTTGTTTTTGTTTGCCAAGTTAGGCAAATTTGAACACAATGTGTGATTTGTGTTATCATTATTTTCAAATAAAATTATTTTCTTTATAAAAAAAAGATTTGGTCTTCAAAAAAATTATTATTTATTTTTTCAAAAAATGAGTCTTGAAAAAGAGGGGTCGTCTTATAATCGGGGTCGTCTTATATTCGGGTCAATACGGTATTTATAACATGGATGGATCATATCTACAGATATGTTATCTGTAGGCATCTGCCAACAGACAACATGTTTTTTTTATCTTTGGCAAGACAAGCCTATTTTTGTACTTTTGTATGTGTGAGATCCTTATCAAGTCAATCCTTCAAAGTAAAAGTTCAGAATATGCACAGAAAAAAGAAAGCCTACTGCAACTCCAACCAAAGGCACTGAGCAGTGGCTTGCATATATATATAGTGCTTTCGCAGCCACTGTAGTCAGTCATAACACATTTTAAATCGCTCATATTAGCCAGTATACACAAACGCACACATGCACACACACACACACACACACACAAAACACACGCTCGCACACACACATCCACACACTGCGTCGGTGTGCTACATCAGCACCCAGCTCATTTGGAGCAGTCGAGTTTCTAGATGACTTCACAGAGTTTCATTTGAGAACAGGGTCAGGTACCGCGGCGTACCTTAAGGCTGTCTGGCAGCTTGTTTGGACGAGCGGATGACTGAGACCAGATTAAACAAGACTCTGATATGATCAGAAAAATGGGAAAAAAAGGGTTTTTTTTTACGGGATGACGGTGTACCAGAATCGGTCACCAGAATCGCTGTTTTGACATTCTTCTGCTGAACACACACCAGCTCGTCTCTTGGAAAACTATCGCGGTGACGTTTCCCTAAACGTTCTCGACACAGGGGGCGCTGCATTCGTGATCACACAGAGTCCTCTGCATCTACTATACCAAACGTATCGTCTGTCATTAGGTTCACGTCAAGCAAACTACTTTCAACTCAATTTAAATAAAACAACTAGAGGGCACTCAGTGGAGTGCGTACCTCCGCCACACTAACAAGTCCCCTGGACCCGGATTTCGATCCAAAATCGAATCAACTGTCTCTTGGCCCATAAGTAATCTAACCAAGTTGTGTCCAATTGCGTACATAGCTTTTTGAATTATCAGACAAGTGGGAAAAACAGGGTGGCGAAAACATAACCTCCGGTCCATCTTTGATGGCGGTATGTAAGGGTGTGCAAGTAAACAAAGCTCTTAGTATATACTGTAGACAGGACGACTATGGCAGTTTACAAGCTGTTTACAGTGAGGGTAGAACACCGCTGACCTCAACTGAGGAGGTGATCGGCGGTTAAAGGAGCACTTTGAGGAACTCCTTAACCCAACTAACCCATCCGGTCTCTGCGGTAGAGGTAGAGATGGAGGATGATGGTCGACACACATCAAGCTCCCTGGAGGAAGTCACTGCGGTAGTCAAACATCTCCACAGTGGCAAAGCCCCCAGGGGTTGATGAGATCCGTCCAGAAATGCTGAAGGCTCTGGGTGTTGAGGGGCTGTCGTGGATGACACGTCTGTTGTCATTGTGTGGAAGTCTGGGACAGTGCCTGAGGACGATGGATCGTGAGGTTGACCAGGGAATAGGTGTAGCGGGAGTGGGTACCCTTTACCGCACCGTTGTGACCAAAAGAGAGCTAAGCCAGAAGGAAAAGCTCTCCATCTACCGGTCTTCGTTCCCACCCTCTATGGTCAGGAACTATAAGTAATGACCGAAAGGACGTGATCGTGGCTAAAATGGGTTTCCTCAGGAGGATGGCTGGCATCTACCTTCGGGATAGGGTGAGAAGCTTGGTCACTTGTGAGAGACAGAGGAGAGCCGCTGCTCCTTTGCGTAGAAAGGTTGCCAGTTGAGGTGGTTCAGGCATCTATTAAGGATGCTTCCTGGTCGCCTTTCGAGTGAGGTATTCCAAGCATGTCCAGCTGGGAAGAGACCACGAGACCAAGGTACGGATGGGGTGATTACATCTCCACGCTGGCCTGGGAACACCTCGGGATCCCCCAGTCAGAGCTGGTGGATTTTGCCAGGGAGAGCTTGTTTGGAGTCCCCTGCTGGAACTGCTACCTCTGCTACGTCTGCTACCCGACACGGATAAGCGGGAGACAATGGATGGATGGATGGAGGACGACTACGGCCTTAAGTTCAGGCAGGATGCATTAGGGCTCAATGGTTAGGGGTCAAAGGTATTCAAATACCTAGAAAAAACAACGGCTGCTGACTGAACTTACTTGCAAGGCAGGATTCGCACCACGTCATTGAGCTGGTAGCCCTCAATACACACCGCACAGTGGTTGAAGTCCGGGTCTATTTCCTGTAACACAACACGCACACACACACACACACACACACAGTTCAATTGTTATGTCAAACATAAAGTCTACAAGTTTAAAAACGTGCGTGCATGTGCATGTGTGTGTGTGTCTGGCGTGGATGTGCATGTGTGTGTGTGTGTCTGCGTGGATGTGCATGTGTGTGTGTGTGTGTGTGTGTGTGCAAGGTGTACGTGTGCTTGAGCTGACAGTTTGAAGTATCAGACTGTTCCTCCATATGTTACCAAACCAAGCCTTTCCTGGCCACGCACCTGGCACCTCTAAGTGCCAGAGACCTCCACCTCCTCCTCCTCCTCTTCCCATGCTGTCTGGATCCTCTCCAGTACCCATGAGGTGATCTTATCCCTCCACATCAACACTGGCTCCCATCTCATTCAGGAATAATACGCCCATCTTGGTCAGACCGCGAGCACGATTCAGAAACATCAGAATCCCAATGAGTCGGTCATGCTTTAGTCTCACAAATCAGACCTCAGATCTATATCTGAAAGCTGTGCGAAGGACGCTTTTCACTTTGTTTCCCGCTTCAAATTTGTCTCGACCAATCAAGTTCCTGGGGGCAAGGGGACCATGGATTGGAAGGGACTCAAAAAAGTGTCAAAAGGGTGAGACGTCTGTAGATTCCTCCACCTCCTATCCTCCACATTTCTCCTTCACCTTTCTCCTCTCTCCTCCACCTATCCGTCACATCTCTCCTCCACCTCTCTCCTTCATCTCTCTCCTCCACCTCTGTCTTTTCTTCACCTGCAATCACCTCCAATCCTCCAAAGACAGCCCTCCACTTCTCTCCTCCACCTCTCTCCTCCGCCTCCTATCCCCCACCTCTCTCCTTCACCTTTCCCCTTTCTCTCCTTCACTTTTCCCCTCTCTCTCCTCCACCTCTCTTCAGCACCTCTCTCCTCCTCCCTCCTTCACCTCTCCCCTCTCTCTCCTCCTCCACCACTATCTTTCACCTCTTTCCTTCACCTCCAATTCTCCACCTCTCTCCTCCACCTCCTGCCACTCACTAGGCAAGCTTTTTCTCTAAAGCAATAAGGGACCAGCAATGTCACTAGTAAATCTGCTGACCCAGGTCGTTCCGCAGGTCCTCGCGGGCCGTGGGCTTTGGACAATGCGGCGTTTAATATCCCCTCCCTCGGTGTGTGTGAATAGAAGACGGCGAGATGTTCCCCCCTCATTCATCTACATTGTTAACAACGGACAGCAGCGCATTAATACATCAGGACAGAGAGCGGGACTGGCCGGGGGCCGGCGGCCAAGACCAGAGCCCGTCCCAGAGCCCCGTAATGGGCCAAGGATAAATGAGGAGGGGACGAGGAGAACGTGAAAAGAGAGTGATTAACAACGGGAGTGCAGACAAGCAGGACGTGACAGGGAGAGAGAGAGAGAGAGAGAGAGAGAGAGAGAGAGAGAGAGAGAGAGAGAGAGAGAGAGAGAGAGAGAGAGAGAGAGAGAGAGAGAGAGAGAGAGAGAGAGAGAGAGAGAGAGAGAGAGAGAGCCAAAGGCGGTGAGGAGGGGGAAGTGGAGAATCAATGCTGAGTTATTTCTGGATGCTGGCTATCTGTCTCCCATGACAGAGGACAAACAGCTTCAGAGCCAAGGACATGCCACGCGTAACCCCACCCCCCCTGGCCCACACACGCACACACAACACACACACACACCGAGACACACGCAACAACCACTGCCCCCCACACACGGTGCCTGCACATGGGGCGATCAATAACCTCCACAAGGAGTGACCCCACCCTTCTACTGTAGTCCTCTCTGGTTCTAAATCCGAGCGACAGCCACGGTATTTGTTCACGAAAAACTCACAAAAGACAGAGTAGATGTTTCTTTAGAGGTAAAAATCTGTTCAAATTTCCGTACCTTGAACAGTACCGGACATTTCCTTCTTATTAAATTACAATTATATTAATAATCCTAACAAACAACTGATGATATGTATGTGTACGAAAAACGATCCCTGAACACTTTCCAACCTTACCTGCTACCCTCCGCGCGCGCGCACACGCACACACACACACACACACACACACACACACACACACACACACCACACACACACACACACACACACACACACACACCACACACACACACACACACACACACACACACACACTATATAATGCGTTCTCTGAACCACTTACAGGCAGCATTAACCGGCTTGCAGCACAATAACTATCTTAAGTTGCATGTTTTCGCTGACATGTGGCTTCTCCCTGATCCGGTAGAAACACGGCAGAACCGCTGTGTTTCTCAAGCATCTTTCTGAGGGGATAATTATTTCTTTCTTTTGTACTTAGTATTGACTTGATTAGGATTATATTTCCACATCCCTCTCAGAAGCCCTTCAGGTCTGTCTGGCTCACGCTCAGGACTGATGGGTGTTGGCTAGCGTCTACGGTAGCCGCCAGCTGCCAGGAGACACAGGCGGTGTACACGTGGAATGACGTAGCTCGCTGCACCGCTGTGGAGAAACACACCGCGAGGACGACCTTTTCCGCTGGCAGTTGAATAAACACACCGGCCATTTTGTCTGAGCCCGGATTGCTAAAAACCCCTTCCCCTCTCTCTTTCACCTCCTATCCTCCACCATTCCTCTTTCTCTTCTCTCCTCCACCTGTCTCCTTTGTCTTTCTCCTCCACCTCTCCCATCCACCCTCTCTCCTCTTCTCTCCTCCAGCTCTTCTCTCCTCCACCCCTCCTCCTTTCCCCTTCACCTCTCTCTTATTCACCCCCTATCCTCCACTTACTCCTGGAGTATGGCGCCGTACGAGATGGCTGCCGTGTCGCGAGCTCCCGCACGACGACGCAGTTTTTTGTTATTTATTCTTTTTATCGCAACTATTTTAGTTCAGGAAGTTAGCAGCAAGTTCACTTATAACTTTTGCACACTTCGGGAGATCAGATCGACAGTCGCTCGCTGTCGATCGGAGGCAGAGGGGAGAGCACAGCCCTATCTCCATCGACGGCGTTGCAGTAGAGAGGGTCAGCAGCTTCAAGTTCCTCGGCGTGCACATCTCCGAGGACCTCACATGGTCCACGCACACCACACACGTGGTGAAAAGGGCCCAACAACGCCTGTATTTTCTCAGGCGTCTGAAGAAATTCAGCATGGGCCCCCGCATCCTGAGAACATTCTACAACGGCACCATCGAGAGTGTTCTTACAGGGTGTATCACCGCCTGGTACGGGAACTGCACTGCACTCGAGCGCAGAGCGCTTCAAAGGGTGGTGCGGACGGCCCAGTATATCGTTGGAGGTGAGCTCCCCTCCCTCCTGGATATTTACAATCAGCGGTGCGTGGCCAAGGCCAAACGAATTATAAAAGACATTGCCCACCCCAGACACGAACTGTACTCACTATTACCGTCAGGCAGGCGATACCTCAGTATCAAGTGCCGTACAAATAGGCTTAGAGATAGCTTCCACAGTCAGGCCATCAGGCTGCTGAACAAGGGCGTATAACATATAACAATGTATATTTTATTACATTGATTTATATATACATATTGCTCTTTTCTGTGCTGATTTTTGCATTTTATAAATTGCATTTTTATTTTTTATTTCAAAATTTTAACTTTATTCTATTTTTATTCTATTTTTATCTTATTTTATAACTGCTGTCTGTCGTCGGGTATTGCACACAAGATTTTCACATCACTGCTTTATACTTGTGTAAACTGTGAAGTGACAATAAACTTGACTTGACTTGACTTGACTTTTATCCTCTGCCTCTCTCCTCCACCTCTGTCCTCTACATCCTATCCTCCACCTCTCTTCTCTCTCCTTCACCTCCTTTACTCCACCTCCTATCCACTTCCTCTCTCCTCCTCTCTCCCTTCACCTCACATCCTACACCTCTATCACCAACCTCTCTACTCCATCTCTCTCTTCTTCTCTCCTCCACCACTCCTTCTCCTTTACCTCTCTCTTTCTCTCTTCTTCACCCCCTTTCCTCCACTTCTGTCCTCTACGTCCTATCCTCCACCTCTCCTCCTTTACTCCGACTCTCTCCTCCACCTCCTATCCGCAACCTCTCTCCTTCTCCTCTCTCCCTTCACCTCATATCCTACACCTCTATCACCCACCTCTCTTCTCCATCTCTCTCCTCTTCTCTCCTCCACCTCTCTCTTTCTCTCTTCTGCACCCCCTATCCTCCACCTTTATCCTCTACCCCTCTCCTCCACCTCTGTCCTCTACGCCCTATCCTTCACCCACCTCTCTCCTCCTCCTCTATCCTCCACCTCTCTAATCCACTTCTTTCCGGATTGCTAAAAACAAGCACACTTTACAGCGCTCCTTCAAGCAATAACAACAGGTTGTGAGTCGTGAATATCTAAACAACAAAAACAAAACAACAGCCACAGCAACATTTTGTCAACCCATTGACATTTCTACCACACTAACATACCTACACTCCCCCTAGTGTGTCTGTTTGGCCGCCGGCCCGGGCTGGGAACAAGCACCGCCAAGGGCATATCCTCCACAAAGACGAACCGCCGGGTTATTTGTGACTTCACAGGAAGTTGTGTTTCACATGGCACGCCTCAGCGGTGAACCCCTCTCTTCCTCCACCTCTCCCTCACTCTCCCCCTCCTCCTCCACCTCATCTCATCCTCCTCTTCCTTTAACTGCCACTGACTCCAGAACCTTCTCCCTGTGGACCACCTACAGAGGAGGAGAGATTCAGTTCCTGCATCTCTCTCTCTCTCTCTCTCTCTCTCTCTCTCTCTCTCTCTCTCTCTCTCTCTCTCTCTCTCTCTCTCTCTCTCTCTCCTCTCTCTCTCTCTCTCTCTCTCTCACCCCCCCCCTCTCTCTCCTCTCCCTCTCCCTCTCCCTCGGTCCCTCTCTCTCTTTCTCATTCCATTGAGTTCTATCTCTCTCTTTCTCCCTACTTTGTGATCTCTCTCTCTTTCTCCTTCTTTTGTGTTCTGGCTCTCTTTGTCTCCCTTTTTGTGTTCTATCTCTCTCTTTCTCCCCCCTTCATGTTCTTTCTCTCTATTTCTCCCTCTTGAGTTTTATATCTCTCTGTTTCTCCCTTGTCCCATGTTCTATCTTTCTCTCTCTCATGGTAACCTGCTCTATCAACTTGTCTCTCCACGTCTCATCACTCTCCTTCTGTCTCTCCCTCCCTCCCTCCCTCCTGCATCGTCGTCCTGCTGTATCTATCCGTCACTGTATATCTCACTCTCTCCCATTTTCTCACTATTTATAACTCTTTCCAGCTCTCCCTCATCTTCTGTGCTGTATCTATCTGTCACTGTATATCTCTCACTCACTCTCTCTCTCTCTCTCCACCCCCCCCCCCCCCTCCCCACACACACACTTTCCGACTGTATATCCATCTCCCTGATTCGCTCACTGTATATCTCTCTCCTTCCATCACTCTCACACTCTCTCGTTCTTTCCCTCCCTCCTTCCAATAGTCTAACGGTGCAGCTCCCTCTCTGTCTCTGTCTCTCTCTCTTCCGCCCTCCGCTCTATGTTTTATTCATGGCTGCAGGGGATGCGATGTGACCTTGCCTGGTGTCTGTTCAGACCAGAGCTGTCCCACCCCCCCCCCCCCCCCCACACACACACACACACACACACACACCACTAATGCTACACAACCTGGGCCTAGCCTAGCCAAGCCGACTGCCTGCTAGCCATGCTGGCGCTAGCCGGAAAAGGAGTGGCAGGGGGTTAAGCGGTTGCATTAAGAGATTACTGTCAACTTTTACTTGACTGATTCATCAGGCAGTTTGGACGCATGTCCCCAAAGCTCTGTATTCCTCTTCAGAAATTAGGGGTGTACCACTTGACAGAAAGAGACGGGTGGGATTGGATATCAGGGCTGTTTAAGGACACATTTATTTAGTTCAGCACAAAATGTCCCCCGGCTTTCAGATGTCTTGTTGCAGGTCAAACAACCGCCGCCCCATCTCTCTCTCTCTCTCTCTCTCTCTCTCTCTCTCTCTCTCTCTCTCTCTCTCTCTCTCGCTCTCTCGCTCTCATATATATATAAGCAGGACATGGGGGGGAGGGGGCATATATCAGCATTGATTAATACTGTCATTTCTCTCTCTCTCTCTCTTACACACAGTCTCTCGCTCCATGACCTCTGACTCTGGAATCAGTTGGTTGGAACAGCAGAGTGTCAATGTTTAGGCAGTGGCTCTTCTCCCCCACCCATGTCTGTCACTTGGATCACCTCGACCCGCCGAGCCCTACATCTACCAGCGGCAAAGGCCGTTCATAAAAGGGCAGGAGACATTAAAAAGAAACGGCAGCTCTCTCTCTCAGGCAAACATTGCTCTGGATCGACTAGTAGGGTTTGATTAATCCCCACGTCACTGCCAGCCTCGTCCTTGAGCGCGGTGTTGGGTTCCCGAGGTTTGGTTTGAGTGGATGTATCGGTGTATACTAGCTGTCCGGGGCCCGGACGCAAGAGTCTGCGTCGGGGATGGGGAAATATGAAGACCTCTTCTCGGACTCCAAAATATGTTTACTATAAGATTGAGCGCCCTTGGAAGATTCAAAATTTTGTTTGTCAGATACACATGCAGGACGAGCAGTGAAATGAAGATGGCAGTGCCTTACAGAAATTGTGCAAAAAAAACAGAAAACACTTAAACTATGTAAACTATGTTTACTATGTATATACCGTATTGACCCGAATATAAGACGACCCCGATTATAAGACGACCCCTCTTTTTCAAGACAAATTTTTTGAAAAAAAAATTATAATTTTTTTTGAAGACCAAATCTTTTTTTTTATAAAGAAAATAATTTTATTTGAAAATAATGATAACACACATCACACATTGTGTTCAAATTTGCCTAACTTGGCAAACAAAAACAAAAACTGCCTCTTTAGGTACAGTCACTGCCTCTTTAGGTACAGTCACTGCCTCTTTAGGTACAGTCTTGTGTTTTAAAACCACATACGGGGACGTATTGTCCCATCTGCGAGGCGACGTTAACATGACAGTTACTGGCTCTTCTCGTTTCCAGTCACTGATTTCACAATCGACTTCACAATCACTGATTTGTCACCTTTCCTATGCCCAGTGACAGATGTTGGCATGTCAAAATACACAGGCGTTTGATCAGCATTGCCCATCTGATCAAGGGGGTATGAGTGCTTCTTCCTTAACGTTATCACATATCGCTGATAAGACAGTAGCTTCTCTCTGAAGTCTGAGGGCAGGCGCTGGGCTTGTCCTGCCTCGCAATGACAGTTGTTTGATGTCTGCTTCGTTTATCACCATTATCTTAAAATTGGCATCGTAACTTCGTCTCTCCTGTTTATTAACTTGCCCTACTTTTGAGCCACTTTTTTCAAGTTGGTCGCTGTGTCTCTCCATTTCTATCTCCCCAGGTAACTGTTTTTATGTACTGTTACTTTAAGACTTTGAGTTACTTTAAGTGTCTCGGAACACTCGTTTGGCGCGATCTGTTGTTGCGCAATTACATGTGCAATTACGGTACATCGAAAAGTCTAAACCCCGATTATAAGACGACCCCTCTTTTTCAGATTTTTTTCTAGGAAAAAAAAACCCGTCTTATATTCGGGTCAATACGGTACTAAGTATATAGAAATATTAAAAAAAGTCAATGCAACGGTATTTACAATTATAAATATGTGTGTAAGCTTTATACTATATGTGTATCTATGTGTCTTTGGAATGGATTCATTCTTCCACGTTAGGAGGTGTGGTTCTGTTGATATGCTGGACAGGGTAGACGACGATGTTACTCCTTGAAAGAACAAATGCACACTTTACCTTGTCTCCTTTCTTCACTGTCCTTGTGGTCAGCTTCCCAATGGCTTTCTTGGCTGCATCGCCAAGGCGACGCTAAAACAACAACAAAAGACAGAGAGAGAGAGAGAGAGAGATAGACAGAGAGACAGAGACAGAGAGGCAACGGGAAGAACATACAGATATCAACACAGGAGAGTGAAAACAGGAAGACAGAGAAGGGGTGAGGGAGAGACTAGGAAAGGAGTGAGGGCCAAAGGGAGTGAGGAAAGAGAGAGAGAGAAGAGAAGAGAAGAGAAGAGAAGAGAAGAGAAGAGAAGAGAAGAGAAGAGAAGAGAAGAGAAGAGAGAGAAGAGAAGAGAAGAGAGAAGAGAAGAGAAGAGAAGAGAAGAGAAGAGAAGAGAAGAGAAGAGAAGAGAGAGAAGACACAGCAGCAGACACAAGCAGTGAATGTTCAGTGTTGACCGGAAGGGGCCGGCCTGAAGTAGAGGTGCTTTTTTACTCTGCATAAAGACCCCGGCTGAAACTATTGGAACGGTCTTTCTCCAATTAATCAAAGTGATTTTCCTTCAGTGTGTTCTCTTTCATGGAGACTTGCACTCACAGAAGTCAAGACTAAGGTATAATCATATATATCCTGCGCCGGGGTTAGGCTACTGTCCAATACGTTTGGTCGATCTAACCGGACTCTGTATCGACAGATGGTTTTACATTGAGAGTATGAAGGTGCAGGGGAAGCACGGGGACCAACCTTACACATTTTGAGATGTGAACATACGCTCATTCTCTGCTATGATCGCACGCCATAACTCCAACTGTTTCTGGAACACTCTGGGCGGTAAAAATTCAACCGCAAGTCCCCGAAGTGAACCTTGTTAGGACTTATACTTCTCTTGTCTAGATAGTCCCGATAGTTCAAACTACAAACCCACCCCATATATGGGGTGGGTTTGTAACACACATAGAGCTAGATGTAACGCTAGATGTAACGCAACTGACCGTTAGCGCGTGGTGGACTGTTGGCAACCGGTTGACAGTTATTTAACTGGCTGACTGTTAGCGGCTGGGTGACTGTTAGCAAGCGGGTGGCTGTTAACGACTGGCAGCTTGGAGAGATAATGCTGGAGCAGGTATTAACGCTTGGCAATTTTTTATTACCCCACTGAAGCTTTGCATACAATTTTAATAAGGGCTTTTCTCATTGTCCCTGTAGCCATGATGAGGCAGACCGGGGGGGATACATTATGTACTTTTTAATCAGACAAGATAATACCTTAAGCAAGGCTAGCTAGGTTTTCTCCAACATGGCCTCTTAACGATTTCACTAGATTTCTAAATATTCCCCAAAATAAATAAGAGGCTTTCACCCTTAAAACGAGGAAATTATTAGAAATTATTATTATTATTAATTATCATTTTAATAACTACCCCCTGGTTTGCGAAGAAAACATCTTATCTTATTATCTTATACAATTGTGCCAAAACATTTACACAAACTAGCAAAATGAGTGTGTATACGTCTGTGAAAACCACACATTGCACTGCATTTGTCAAAAGATAGCAGAAAAACACAAAACCACCAACGTCCCAGATTTGGTTTCTGGTGCACAGGCTGCAGCTACATCTCTACGAGCTGCAGCTACATCTCTACGAGCTGCAGCTACATCTCTACGAGCTGCAGCTACATCTCTACGAGCTGCAGCTACATCTCTACGAGCTGCAGCTACATCTCTGGTTTCCCCGCAGGCTAGGAGTTTGGCGGCGCGTGGGTGATAGCGCGTTCATACCTGGCTGCGGTCCCGGGCGTTGGTGTAGCGGATCTTCTGGATGAAGTAGAAGATGAGCCAGGCCGACGAGATGATCATCAGCACGATGAAGGAGATGGACACGAACACCAGGGAGCCACGGTTGATGTTCTTGGTGGGTCCGCGCTGGCCCACCACCACGTTGACCAGCACCGTCAGGTTGCGCTCCAGGTGGGCCAGGATCTCCTTACCGTACGTCTCAGTGATCATCACCGCCACGGTGTCGCCCGTGCCTACGTGGGGAAGAAGAAAAATAAATGGGCTGCTGAGTTGGTTTGGTAGGAAGCACTGCAACTGCTAGGCAGAATGGTAATGGTGAACAGACTGCATTTATACAGCGCCTTTACCCAAAGCGCTTCACAATTATTGCCTCACATTCACTCATTCATACACCCACGGCGGTGTCAGCCATGCAAGGAGACGGCCTGTTCGTCAGGGTTAGGGTGTCTTGCTCAGGGACACACTTTGACACTTGGCTAGGAGGAGCCGGGGATCGAACCGGCAACCTACCGGTGGCCAGACAACCCGCTCTACCTCATAAGATACCGTCAGGTCCCCTTCTTCATATTTTAAACAGCAACTGGAATACACTTTCAAACGTTATGATCTT
Source organism: Muraenolepis orangiensis (assembly GCA_027704905.1). Classification (NCBI taxonomy): domain Eukaryota; kingdom Metazoa; phylum Chordata; class Actinopteri; order Gadiformes; family Muraenolepididae; genus Muraenolepis; species Muraenolepis orangiensis. The sequence goes on from CM051001.1 coordinate 15,128,099, forward strand.
CCACCAGCATTGCACGTCCAATCAAAATGGGCTCTCTGTCGCACCAGGGTGGACATAGTTTCAAACATGCACAATGGTCTGCATTGTCATCTTCCTCTCATGACTGTGATGAAGATACAGATGTAGATGGCACCATGGCGGGTCCAAACTCCTATGGATCGTAGTGCAATCACCTGGACCACACAGTACATATTGATACTTGATACATATAGATGTGTCCTTCTGGGAGACAGTTAGTTAACTTCTCTATTCCCAAGCCCAGCGGTCCATCTGAAGTGCACTGCGCTCTTCATATGTCCCACATTAGTGTGTGTACTTGCTGTCTCGTGGGCACAGCCTGGTTAGTATTGGTCTCAGTGATCTGATCGAACACCCGGGCTGGCTGGTTGGTGGCCGGAAGGTTTCCGGCCGGAAGGTTCGATCCCTCAATGTCCCCAGCCTCATCCACATGCATCGCTGAGCGAGTTGCCCCTACCTGATCCTCATAATCTGCATTCACCGTCCATTTGGATAAAGGCATCTGCTAAATGACAATCTGTCTAATAGCATATGGTTTAGTAAAGGTTGAATGAATCATGAATATCCCCAAAACAATATTCAATCCCTGTTATTCAATTATATTCAATTCCTGTCAGCGCATCATTTCCGTACAATACAATACAGCACATTGTCAAATGCAGCCGCTCACGAAAATAATCAGTTGGGCTTGTGATGAAGTCCACATTGCAATCAGAGAGAGAGAGTGGACTTTTAAATAGCGCTGGGCTCTGGCAGGCACAGTCTCCGCCTCCGCAGGTTTTCAGTGTGAAACTTAATTAAACCGCACCATGTGTCACAGCTGGAGAGAGTCTGGAATATTCTGTCTCTCTGACAATTGGCCAGGTGGACGCCATCCCTGACACGCACGCACCCACACATACACGCACACCCCCCTCAGTGCTCACCAACAGTTACTTTTCTAGGTCAGTCAATTGGCCGTGGAAGAAGGGGACAGTCAGTCAAAAACAATAAACCAAACAGTCATTAATCATTAGCTTTATGGGGCCGGGCTCCGCCGTCAACAGCCTGAGCACACACACCAAGCACGGCCCAGGGGTAAGGACCGTGACTCACCTGTGGACGAGGGAGGACTGGTGTGTGTGTGTGGAGAGAGAGAGAGAGAGAGAGAGAGAGAGAGAGAGAGAGAGAGAGAGAGAGAGAGAGAGAGAGAGAGAGAGAGAGAGAGAGAGAGAGAGAGAGAGAGAGAGAGAGAGAGAGAGAGAGAGAGAGAGAGAGAGAGAGAGATGCAAGGAGGAGTAGAGAACAGCAGATTTTCTGGAGGAGACAGCGAGACAAGAGAGAGGAGAATGGAGAGGAGAATAGAATTATTTTGCCACAAATCAGAGGACCCATTCTGTGCGGCACTTGCAGTCTGTGTGTGTGTGTGTGTGTGTGTGTGTGTGTGTGTGTGTGTGTGTGTGTGTGTGTGCGCGCGCGCGCGCGCGCGTGCGTGCGTGCGTGCGTGCGTGCGTGCGTGCGTGCGTGCAGTGGCTTTAAAAAGCACTCCATGAAGATCCTTGTTTACCGTACACACAGACCCACATATTGGCAATGTATTCAATACAAAGCATCCAGTGCACGGAACCACTTGACCCATTGAGTTTTGCACTCCCGCTGATGTTTTTCACACACAGGCAATGGCTTCTTCCGTTAGAGAAACACCTCAAGTCATCGAAGCTGCACAGCGCCCCAAATGTTATTATCTGGTAATCCTGATTTATATATTCCATTCAAATGTGTATGTTTGTTGGGAATAGAGGGAATAGAGTTCCTCCGTGGGAATTTTGAAGTGTTTTGAAGTGTTGATAAATGCACACACACACACACACACACACACACACACACACACACACACACACACACACACACACACACACACACACACACACACACACACACACACACACACACACACACACACACACACACACACACACACACACACACACACACAACCCATCAATAGCACGTTTAGGGGTCGTGTGTGGACCTCAGCTCTGTTCTATATTTAGACTCTTCGATGCTGTTAGAGCACAGGTAATGACTCACACGTCACTGCCTCTTTTTCTCGTCACACCTCCTTGGCTCCTCCTCCTCCTCATCCTCCTCCTCCTCCTCATCCCCCTCCTTATCCTCATCCCCCTCCTCATCCTTCTCCTCTTTCTCTATGATTTCATCTTTTGGACCCGTTGACATGAATGCACATTGAATGTACATTACAATGGCATTCTGAGTATTTGGGACACATTTCTGAACCCTTTCTATATTGACCTCTACATATTAATATATAATAGTTGTATTATATGATCTCTAGTTCCTCCCTTTGTCTTGTCTCTAACAGTTAATCTCTCACACACACACACATGTGCGCACACACACACACACACACACACACACACACACACACACACACACACACACCCCGCCCCCTCAACCAGCCACACTTCCTTACCAAGCACACACACCCCCCCCCCTCCTCCTCACCCAGACACACACACAATTACACAGCAGCAGTGTGGCGTCGTCGTACCGTCGTGGCCCATCTTGACGGTCTTCTCCGTGGAGTTGTTGTACACCAGCACGGCGGAGGCGTTGTAGGACGCCGCCTTCAGGATCTTCTCCTTGAAGGTGCAGTTCCCGCGCTGCAGCAGGGCCACCCAGTGCACAGTGCGGGGGGGCACCACGAAGCGTGTATGGGGGTCACAGCCCTGGCGGTCCACCACTGGGAGAGAGAGAGAGAGAGAGAGAGAGAGAGAGAGAGAGAGAGAGAGAGAGAGAGAGAGAGAGAGAGAGAGAGAGAGAGAGCGAGAGCGAGAGAGAGAAAGACATTATACTTACTACATTTAGTCGTTTAATATGGAGCATATCTAGATACAGTATAACACGATATGTCAGGCTTATGACTTCGATGAACTATTCTAATCATCTGACTGGGAGAGAGACAGAGGCAGTATAGCTGGCCCGTGTGGAGGGACATGCGTCACGAGGCACGACATTTCATTAAAGCAGATCTCTATACCTTTTCAACCTTGTGGTTTCATCATGCTGAGGGATTTAGACACATCCATATTATGTGTGAATCTGTGTGTGTGTGTGTGTGTGATTTTGATGTTTTCTGACAACCCTAGGTAGGTGACAAATGTAAACCATATTGACTAACTAAAATGGCTGCTGCATTTGTGAAGCTAATTTATAAACAGTGTTGAAGTGCTGATGAAATTAAAAAAGGTAGGAAATTGGCTTCGAGGGGATGCAAGACCGTGCACATCAGACCTCTTCCTGTCTACTCATCACAGAGGGGTGATAAGAGATGGCAAGAAATGGTCACGCAAGACCTCATGCCTCGAATCTCCTTCTGTCAAAAGATATACAGACAGATAGAGACACAGAGAGAAAGAGACATAGAGACAGATAGAGGCACAGACAGCGACAGATATATATAGATGATAGATAGATTGATATGCAGATGGTGGTTCCTGGCTTCACTTCTATGGTCATATATCTATAGATCTACCAGCATAGATCTATACATTTACTAGCACTGATCTATAGATCTACCAGCATAGATCTATACATTTACTAGCACTGATCTATAGATCTACCAGCATAGGTCCACCCGTAAAGATCAGGGACATCCCAGAGCTCCTCTCTGTCTAATAAAGGTTTACTCGTACCGGTTACAGGCCGACGGGAACACAACAATTAGCAGGCCATTAAGAACCACAGAGGAAGAATATTTATGTATGAATCTATTATGTCTACACGGGCCTCTGTAAGTAAACAGGCCAGGAGGATTCAGGTATAGAATGGGTTATAGTTTATCTCATAGAATAATCATCTTCGTAAGGAAGGACTCTTTACATACACAGAATGGCCTCTACGTTGAGAATGGCGCAAAGTTTTTTGTTTTCAGTCTTTTTTGTTCGTGTGGGCCTGTAGAGCGTTGTGTCATAACAATATAGAGAAGAGATTAACAGGAAATAAGAGAAAGAGAAAGAGAAAGGGGCAATATCTAAGGACGAGGCCCCAGTTTCAGAGCAACAAGGTCTGCAGTGTCCTTGGAAGCATCTGGTACAGTGTGTGTGTGTGTGTGTGTGTGTGTGTGTGTGTGTGTGTGTGTGTGTGTGTGTGTGTGTGTGTGTGTGTGTGTGTGTGTGTGTGTGTGTGTGTGTGTGTGTGTGTGTGTGTGTGTGTGTGTGTGTGTGTGTGTGAAATGGGAATGTGACTTTGAACCAATCACATCATCAAGAGAACCCTAGCTTTGACTTTGCGCATGATGCATTTGTTTGTCCTGCTGCCGTGGTTCACAATTCATTGCGGTCGACCTACACTTCACTGCTGCAACTCAAAGGACGTACAACTACTACTACTACTACTACAACTACTACTACTACAACTACTACTACTACTACTACTACTACCGAGATTACTGCTGTACTCACAGGCACACAGAGCCATAGCTTCACTCACTTCATTTTAACTTAATACTAAGTTTTATTTTACAGAATATCTTAGTATCACGTCTCTGCATAAGCTGTAAAACGAAAGTTACATACTGTATTGAAGGTTATGAGTACTAGCACTGATTATTACAAGTTATTATTATTAAGTTATTGACAGGAAATACAGAAAACACTGCAGAAAAAGTTAAATAACAACAACACAAAAACAATTGAAAGCCAAAATTACAAAAGCCAATGAGTATTGAGCGGATGTGGTGGCTGATAGGAGTCTCTTCTGGATTCTGGTTCTTCGGTCCAAGGGCCGTACCAGAACCAGTGTGTGTGAGAGTGTGTGGTTCTGGTGGTGAGTGAGTAGTGAGGTTGTAGTGTGGTGCCTGCCTCCACAGAGGTCAGGCTGTTACCTCAGGCCAAATCCACAGAGAGAAGCCACTAACTAGGCCACCGCCTGTGAAACCAGCTCGTTTCTGGTCCACCACAACACAAAACAACACACGCGGGTACGTAATGGAAACTCTCATTATTAGTGAACAACACGTGCAATAAATGTTGAACAGAACAAAAAAAGGACAGCCCGGAGGCTTTTGGGGTTAATCTTTGATCCAAAAAGTCTGGTGTTTGTCTGTTTGCTTGGTGTTTAGTTTAAATATTTGTTTTTGTATAAATGGACAGTGCAAATGGTTTTGAGGTTGGGGGCGGAGTCGGCCCCGGAGCCGGGCTCCTCTGATTGGATAGGGCTTGGATGGCCACCGTTCGCTGATGAGGAGCAGAGCACCAGAGACATGAGGTGAAGGAAAGTTCCTGTTTGACATATTCCTTTGTCATATGTATATCCTCAGTCACCGGTATTCACAAACCAGTGTGTGAGAATGCTCACTATATTTTGCATCAATCATTTGCTGTCCGTTTAAAATTGTGTCTAACTGTTTTTCGGAATTGTAAATGAGTTGACAATATTTATGATATCATTTCTCTAACCAATTGAAGACTTTGCATCTCAATAAATGTACTCTTTGTAACAAAAACAAACGTGTTGCAATCACTGTTCACTAGCACACTGATACAGCTTAGCATTACATCACTCCATGTCGGTCCAGCTCCCATTGTGTGTTTACATTGAGAAGATGATGAAGGAGGGGACAACTGCACTGTACTGTACTGCACTGTATTCCTGATGCTGCTGCACTACTGGCACTTTAAAAGGCTTTTTAAATGTTTTTTTGCACAATTCAAAACATGTACATATCATCAGTCATGTCTTTATTGGTTATTTGTATTGTTATTTTTTATTGTGTTCAGTTCATTTTTATTTTTATGGTATAGTGTTTTCGAAAATTCCTACTGCAGAAGGGAATGGGGAGTATTCCATTGTACTTGTTGCATATGGCAAATAAAAAAATCTTGAAGAAGAGGAGCAACATGGGAACTCAACTCAGAGACGATGGTGACGGGAAAGACCATTTTGTTGTGAAAAAGGTTAAATCTCCGAATCTCCAGAGAGAATTAAACCAGTTGGGCGAGATATGCATAAAATGTATGCCGACTGCTACACTGTCGACCCTGCCACAAGCCGTTAAAATGGTGTTCTTGGGGTTCCTCTTGACAACTCTTGTCAAGTTGTGTCAAGTACGGTTAGTTGTAAGAGTTTGTGGATGAACAGAGCAGATGGTCCATGTTAGTGCTCCTTTCGAGTGTGTGTGTGGCTGGTTTAACCTATGGGCCTTGATTACCAAGCCTCACCCAGCCCCAGACTCTAATCAGTCTGACTCAGGCCAAGTGAAGCTGCTTCAACCAGCCACCAACCACACACACTCAACACAGTAGAAATGTTATGTTCCCGGTAGGAAGCGATAATCATACACGCTACGATGATATCAATAGAAAATAGAAGAAAAAAACAAGAAGAAAAAAACAACAACTGTAAAAACAAACTATCACAACTACCAACCTCTCTATAGTTTACATATGTATTACTAAGATGCCTGTTTACTGTACCTGCTATATATATATTTAAATCTGTTGATAGAACTGCTCCTACTCCTGTATAGACATATACATTTATATATGCCATACATTTATATATGCTCACTATATACATTTACATCTATACATTTGTATCCTGCTTTCAATAATAGCATACCCCTGATCACTACCTGTTAAATTATCACTTACCTGTATATACATATACCTATTATTATGATCATATCACATTTATACCTAGACTGTCTTTTAACCTGTAAATTTAAACTATAAATTATACTATATTACCATGCACTTTACTGCAACATTTGCACTCTGGTTAGATGCTAGATCATTTTTGCTGTACTGTACTTGTGCTGTACAATGACAATACATTTGAATCTAATCTAATCTAATAGCAATTAAGTTGTGCAATCAGATTTTTCCGCCAGCCCATAATACACCTACCTAATTACATTGTGTGGCAGATGTTTTCCATAACCAAATAGATTGCAAAGGCAATATGCAAATCTGGTTGTAACGTGTTAATAACGGAAGCCTTCCATTCATGTCGTTTTTAAAACATTGTCATGGAGACTTCATGAATATTGGGAAAAGCCATCATCATTTGCGATTTAATGGTGTTGCTCCAAGATATGATACAATATGTTAAACATTCACTATGAAAACACCACCTTGTGTTAAAATAGCATAACATTTCTGGACTTTGATTACCTTGCAAGGCAACTGGATTTGCAAGATCATATTCATGCAAGATTCCAGGACCAATCAGCATCCTCTGAGGAATGACCGGCAGTGGGTTGTGGTTTAGGTGTAATGACAGCGAGAAGCGGCGTCTTCTAAAGATGTTAACCTCCATTTTATCTGAACTGGAGAGTAATTCTTCATTGAGAAAGAAGAGCACAAGAACGACACTGAAGGCTTTTAAATATGTTTTTCACTGTACTACTACGTCATATGGGTTTGTTGATCTGATTGGTTGATGTTAGCCAGTGATATACAGATCAACCATCTGTCTATCCAATCACCTGCCAAGTATTTGATTATATTTGACATTTTTTGAAAGTGCCAGCCCCTTTCCAAACCTGTTTCAAAGCACAACATCCCAGATGGTTCTGTGTTACAAACCATCTGGCCCTTCAGGCTAAACCTTTGGTAACTTTGGTGAAAACCAAATCTTACTCCAGGTGCAATGTGAAAGAAACATTATCTGCTGCATATTGTTTTTGCATATTGCCTCAGTTGTAGTTTAAATATGAATTGTATTTGCTTTTCCATCTCGAATCCAGCTCATAGAAGAGGCCAAGCAGAACACATGAATGCCATATGTTCTAGAACCTTGTACTCCATAGCAATGGTGCCATATGAATGTTGTGGAACTTAACGGCTGTGTTCTACAACTTTCTAGAACATGAAGACTGTGTCTCTATACCACGAGAACATTGTACCACATAAAATACAGTGGTTCCAGTAGAATGCTGTGGAATATAAAGTTATATATAATATATATATATAATATAAAGTGGAATATAAACCTAAACCCTGCCTTCAAGAACGTTCGATAACAAAAAAGACTGTGCTTTATCTAGAATATAGATTACCGGTACCAGGACCACTCGAACATTGTAGAACACAAACGACCGTGGTTCTAAAATGTTGTGGAACATAATGTTCTCGGGGCGGCAGTAGCTCAGTCTGTCAGCTTGGGCTTGGCTTGGGAACCAGAGGGTCGCCGGTTCAAGTCCCCAAAACGGAGCAATTTACGGAGTGAGGACTGGTACTTGGGGAAAAATGTGCCAGGTCGCCTCCTGGGCACTGCTGAGGTTCCCTTTAGCAAGGCACCAGACCGCTACACTGCTCCCCGGGCAGCTGTATATACAATAGCTGCCCACTGCTCCTAATACTAGGATGGGTAAAATGCAGAGAAACTAATTTCACTGTGTGTGTACATGCATGTGACCTATAAAGAGGATTCCAAATCCTCCAGATTTAGATTACATTTAGATAGAACATAAAGGATGTGTTCCAGAACATAAAGGGATGTGTTCCAGAACATAAGGGGATGTGTTCCAGAACATAAGGGGATGTGTTCCAGAACATAAAGGATGTGTTCCAGAACATAAGGGGATGTGTTCCAGAACATAAGGGGATGTGTTCCAGAACATAAAGGATGTGTTCCAGAACATAAGGGCTGTGCTCTACAATGGTATTTCAATGAACTCAGTACCTGCAGCCTCTGACATTGACCCCAACACAGTAGAGGAACCCTTCCTTCACACAACGAGTCACACAAAGGACAGGACACACAATACACACAATGACCTCTACACATGCTCCCTTCACCTTCCTAATTCACCCACATTGTGTGTGTGTGTGTGTGTGCGTGTGTGTGGATTGCTCACGGAGGAGGGGGTGTGTTGTCATATGTGTGTGTGGATTGCTCACGGAGGAGGGGTGTGTTGTCATATGTGTGTGTGTGTGTGTGTGTGTGTGTGTGTGTGTCTACATTGCTCACGGAGGAGGGTGTGTGTGTGTGTGTGTGTGTGTGTGTGTGTGTGTGTGTGTGTGTGTGTGTGTGTGTGTGTGTGTGTGTGTGTGTGTGTGTGTGTGTGTGTGTGTGTGTGTGTGTGTGTGTGTGTGTGTGTGTGTGTGTGTCTGGATAGCTTCCCCATCAGGTGTCTAAAATGGAAGGACAGCCAGGCAGGGCTTTAAGGACACTTGGCTGCAAGCGGGGGCTCCATTGACGCGCGCACGGCGACCGACGCACTCACCTCCATGGTAATGCGCAGGCGCGATCACGACGCCTTTGGTGTCGCTCTTCGGCGAGTTCTGGCCGTACGTCCCCTCGTCGTTGCTCGTCACCTGGACGGTGACACCCCTCGCGTCCAGCATGGTGGCGTTGACCGTGGCGCTCACGTGGTCGTCCTTGCCGAGGCTCGCCTTGTTGTCGGACGCGCGGACGGAGAGCGCGCGCGGGGGCGACACGATGAGGAGGAGGAGCACGAGGAGGACGGCGGCGGGAGCGGCAGCGGCACGCCGGCTCCGGGCCACCACCATCTTCGCGGCCGTCTGTCTGTGAGGTTGCGCGCTCCCTTACATGCGGTTACATCCGACGTGTCCAGCGGGTCAAGGGAGGGAGGGGAGGGGGGGGGGGGAGAGAGAACGGTCAGCTCCGCGCGGCGACTAGGATTCACCGTGACGCCGTGTGTGTGTCATAGAGGACGCATTTGCATGGCTGCTGCCGCGGCGGCGGCGCGTTAACCCGTTAACGACCAGACGCGCCACGCTGTCCTCTTCATGTCGTGTATTCCTTAACAAAAAGACTCCCAACACGACGAACCTACACAAAAAATAAAACAACAACAACACAAATTAGGCACGTTAAAACGACCGAACCGCACGAATCGGTGGGCTGTATATATATATATATATATATATATATAATAATAATAAATATAAATCCTACTACATAATAACAATACTATCAACGGTACACTCCGGGGATTACAGAGGGGGGGGGGGGGGGGATGCGGTGTCACTGCAGCAGCAGCAGCAGCAGCAACATCTGTAGAAGCACAACAAGCGTTATGATGCTACGTGTGTGTGTGTGTGTGTGTGTCCTGTGTGTGTGTTGGACGTGGAGGAGGATGGATTTCTCCATGTCCATGTCCACAAAACCAGACTCGACTCGTCTGTCTCGCCTACGATGCGCTCACCGAAGACAGGCGGCGAGACAGGGAGACGGGGGGGGGATGTCAGACGTCTAAAGACGTCGTGACGTTGACAGATGTTTCTTTTCTATTTATTTATTTATTTATTTATTTATTTATTTATTGATGTTGGCCACAAGTGATCGCTGCTGCCGCTGCCGTGGCTTTGTTTCTCACACACACACACACACACACACACACACACACACACACACACACACACACACACACACACACACACACAAATCCCCTCCTACACACAACAAAAATCCCCTCCTACACGGTAGCGAAACACAGACAGCGTCCGTCTGCCTGTCTGTCTGTCGTTATCGTAGGTCGTCAATAATATGACACCGAACGCCCTACCTTTCTTTGTTCACGCGCTCGAGGACTCCGAGGTGTGTCGGCGTGTCAGCAGCGCGTCTTCTTTCATGTTCGGTAAGCGGCGCGTGGCCCTTTCGGTTAGAGAACCGCTGCTGGCGGAGAGGGCTCGAGCCTGTGGAGTCTCGCTCGCTCTCTCTCTCGCTCTCTCTCTGGTGGCAACGTATTGCGCATGCGCAGATGACACCAGGCTTGCGCACTGGTGGAAAGTGTGGAGACGGTGGTGGTGGCGGCGGCGGCGGCGCGTGTACCGTCATGTTTGTTGTTGTGATGATGGGATGAGAGATTCTTCTTCTTCTTCTTCTTCTTCTTCTTCTTCTTCTTCTTCTTCTTCTTCTTCTTCTTCTTCTTCTTCTTCACTTATTTCCTTTCGATCTTTCCTTTGCGTCTCTGCTTGCTTTCAGAACAATGTCATGTCTCTCGCTCTGGTGCTGCTACAGTGTGTGTGTGTGTGTGTGTGTGTGTGTGTGTGTGTGTGTGTGTGTGTGTGTGTGTGTGTGTGTGTGTGTGTGCGTGTGTGCGTGTGTCTTTCTGTGTGATATATATGAAGGAGCTGAATCTACACTCCTTCAGAGCTACAGTATATTTACTGCACCATGGCTATTAATTATGGTGGTGACTCAGTCACGTCTAGCAGATGAGTGTCTAGTGGATGTTATCATCTCGTGTGTGTGTGTGTGTGTGTGTGAGTGAGTGAGTGAGAGGAGGGTGCATTGGATACCAAGTTGTGCGTGTGTGTGTGAGAGAGGGGGGTGCCTTGGATATAAATATTTGTGTGTGTGTGTGTGCGTGTACGTGTGTGTTTATGTGTTTGTGTGAATTAGTACAATTCGTGAGTGCACGTGGCGGGAAAAACAATGCAGCCATACAGTGGACATTTGACTGTAGGCCTATACAGTTGTCATTCTCATTAATATGGGAATGAATGATCACAAAACACAAGGCCTAGTAAAAAGCAACGTCTTCAGCCAGTCACGATAACAACGTTAGCGGCGTTCCGATGAATTTGAATAAGGCGGAGGCGCAGACACAGACGATGACAACTGGACACGGCCGCGGGTCTCCCCTCTGGCGCCTGTCTGGTGCCTTATAGGCCGGGAGAGAACTAATACACACCTGTGCCTGGACACTGAGTCCTGAGTCCAGGTCAATGGCCGTTGTGTATTAGTTCTCTCCCGGCCTTTAAGAGCACAAGAGCGGCGGCGGAATCATAACCGGCCAGCCGGCTGGACTTGGGGAGAGAGAGAGAGAGAGAGAGAGAGAGAGAGAGGATTATATGAAACGTATTGATTACCTAAAGTAACCTTCTAAGAATTTCATGCCCCACTTAACTGGCAGCGCCGAATGCCCCCTGGAGAGCGAGGTATGGATTTACACCCTTGCGCGAAAACACAAACAATGGTGGAAAAGGTACCTTGCCGTGGGACGCTCATCGGCCTAAAGGACGATGCCTATGCATCTCGGCACCACCTAGATGTGCAACCATTAAAATAAATACACCATATGCGTTTTGAATAATTCATTTTTTTCATGTTGACACATCTGTTGATGTGTGTGTTTTCATGTTTAATATCATGATTCTGTTTCCAGACAGGGTTCTTGGGATAATTTATATATATATATATATACAGATACATATATATATATCTGTATATATAATAATAATAACTTACATTGATATAGTGCCCTTCAAGGGACCCAAGGCCGCTTTCTACAAAGGGGTGAAAACCTAAACTAAACAAACAAGTAAACAGCTAAGGCAAATACACAAATAAATAAAGTCATTTAATAAAAGTAGCAGTGAAAGGAGGGGAAAGGGATGGGTTTAAGGTCAAAGGCCATGGTGAACGGTAGAGTTGTATATATATAGATATACTAGTTTTAGCGCCGCTAGCTCTTATATCACATGCAAAACAACCTGGGTCTCAAGAGTAGTACTAAAAGTAGTAAGAATTGTTTTTACTAGTTTACTATTGTGTTCGAAGTGCTTGTGCTTATGCATTAAACCAAAAAAAAAAGTGGAATGAGAAACCCCTAGGGGTCGCTGACGTGGCCCTATATAATATAATATTATGTTATATTATATTATGCAATGTATCCATCAAAGCAAGTTGTAATGTCAATCCACTGGTAAACAGGGACATCTTGTGGTGAGAGGTTGTAACAGCGTAAGAAATATCACCGCCCGGTGATATTTGTTACCGCATTCTTCTTCGGGCCTGAAAAGGAGTGTGACCTTTAACGGCACGTATACTAAATAGCGATGGTAACGACGACTCTGCTTTAAAGAAACAAACACAAACCACTGCTGACTCCACCCACTTATCAACGTGTGCAGAAGTTCAGGCCAACCGCCAGTCTGTTTAGGCATTCTGCCTAAATAGTTGGCTTCAAGGATGCCTCAAGGAAAAAACAATCTCTCTCTCTCTCGCCTTTGTCATACTGATGATTCATACCAATTCCCAGCTACAGCCCACAATGTTGAATGTTTTCTAAAGAAATACTTTTCCCCCCAATGTGTAAATGACAGTGGAGAGAAGCTAATGGCTGTGCTTCCAGACGTGACCCGGATGTGTCCGACCAGCAAACTCAGACAGGACTGTTATTGTTGGCAGTGTACAGGAAATGTGCTTATCTGCGGGCAGTTACTGTCCTGTGGAAGAGAGAGAGAGAGAGAGCGAGAGAGAGAGACTATGAGCTATAGAGAAAAACAGTCAGTTTGCACTCTTCAGAACCATTTCCAGAACCCTGTTCTGGAATGAGGTAGTGAGCAGTAGCTACGGTGTTTCCTCAGGACCACAACCACCAGCTGTTGGCGTTTAATGACCCAATGTTAATGTCATACGTGAGAGAGGGAACACTGTTTGCTTGCTCGTACAATGCTGCTACACATAAAACATAGGGCTTTTGAGGCCTATGCTGACCACGTTGGGGACCTTAATGGGAACAGGCTGGCTCACTGTTTGAGCACAGTGAACATATCAGGCAGTCTTAGGGGTGAATTACAACACACAGGAACCCCCTCCCCCCTCAACACACACGCACACTTAGCCACGCACGCACACTTAGCCACGCACGCACGCACAGTCCCACACATGTATCATCACATCTACACGTACAGAAGCACACACTCACTCTTACACACATACTGTACACTCATGCATAGTCACACGTACACACACACACACGCATACAGTTACATACATGTGTCACACACGTGTCACACACATGTATCACAAACATACTTACAGACGTACTTACAGACACATGCATGGGAGTGTGCGCACACACACACTGCATATAAGCGCTCACATTCCGCAAGGGCCACAGCTGGAAACCATAAGCCCAGAGGGAAGCATGGCTTGTGTGTGTGTGTGTGTGTCACAACCAAAGGTCTGATGACCAAACAAATTACACCTGGACCGGGCTGTTGTGAAGCCAGCCCGTCCAGTGAGCGCTTCTAAGCACAGGTCCCGGCAGGAATTAGACAAAACGTTCCTTACAAGGGTAAATTATATTTATTAACTATGGGGAATCAAACCCACAACACAAAATAGCATCGCATCCACACAGTGGCAAACAGGCAACCTCCACACTCCACTCTGGTCGGTGGCAATGACACAATGAGGCGCCCGGATGGGTGTCACATGGCAGGCTTTATCCACCCGTCCTATCGAGGCTGATTGCCGACAGCCGCCGCTCATCAGGCAATCAGCGCTCTCTAGAGGAGAGAAGGGCGGCACCTGGGAAGGAGAAACAAAAAAGGGGCCAATACAACGGTGACACACATCAAATACAAATAACGAATATAACATATACTAACCTGATGTTTACAAACATGATAACAATGTTAATGACGATTAGTACCCCCAGACCTACCCTCTGGACAAGGCATCGGCCACAACATTGTCCACGCCCTTTTTGTGGCGTATGACAATATTGTAGCCCTGCACCAGTAGGGCCCAACGCATCAATCGCTGATTGCTGTTGTACATCTGGGCTAAAAACACCAACTGATTGTGGTCCGTGTAAACCAACACCGGAATGGAGCTGGACCCCACGTACACCTCAAAATATTGGAGGGCGAGGAGCATCGCCAGCGTCTCCTTCTCGATGGTGGAATAGTTAAGCTGATGATGCTTGAACTTCACCGAGAAGTAGCAAACCGGGTGATGCACGTCGCCCTCTCCCTCCTGTAACAGCACAGCTCCAGCCCCAGCAGCACTCGCGTCGACCTCCAGCTGAAAAGGACGAGCAAAGTCAGGGGCTGCTAGAACAGGGGCACTGCACAAAAGGGATTTTGCAGTCTCAAAGGCGCACTGACATTCCGTGGTCCACACAAACGGCACAATAGGACTACATAACGAGGTGAGCGGAGCTACCGCCACCGAAAAGTTCCGACAAAAACAACGGTAGTATCCAGCCATTCCCAGGAAGCGCCGAAGCTCACGCCTAGTGGAAGGGGCTGGATACGCAAGAACCGCTGTGACCTTCGCGTCAACTGGGCGGACCTGTCCATGTCCCACCTGTTTGCCCAAGTAGGTCACAGTGGCTTTACCAAAATCACATTTAGCGAGGTTAAGAGTCAACGACGCCTCCGCTAAACGTGCAAATACCACCCGTAAGCTAGCAATGTGCTCCGCCCATGTGTCGGAGTACACCACTACATCATCTAAGTACACATTGCACTTAGGCACATGCCCCAACACCAGATCTTCATCCTCACACAGATCTTCCTCCTCATCACGCAGATCTTCATCTTCATCACACAGATCTTCATCCACATCACACAGATCTTCATCACACAGATCTTCATCTTCATTCTCCCTGTCTCTCTCCTCCTTTCTCTCTCTCTTCCCTGTCTCCCTCTTTTGCACCAGAAGAGGCAGCAGAACCATGCTCGGAACCCACAGAGCCATCACTCTCAGGTTCTGACACACCAATCCCCTCAATCTCAATCTTGGCAGTGCCAGCTCTTTTTGAAATAGCCCCACCCTTTGGGCTAAGAACACCTGCGGGAGACCCACCAGAACCATCGCCGAGCGTGATGTCCTCCGTCTCAACCTCCTGGTCCAATAACCCAGACAGCACAGCTGCCTTCAATTCAGCCTTGCTTAACGAACTCTGGACAGAAATACCAAAATGTTTGGCAATTATCCATAATTCTGCCTTTTTGCAGCCATCTACCTGTTCTACAGGCGTCCAAATTAAACGCTGCCATAGCCATCTCCTCTACCACAGAAAAATGACTACGCAACAGAGTCCTCACACGTTACCACAAAAAAAACGGAGGGTACTCGCCTACAAAATAATCCGTGCGCGACCACAACACATTCAAATAGCCACGTTCCTTTTTATACACACTAACCAATCTGATTTAAATTACCACATCTACTACTAACAAAAAACAACAAATGTCAGTTCCTAACCAACTAACTAGGACCACCTGGTTTTCACTCTAACTATCCCAACTAACTACCAGTGGCGGCCGGTGACATCCGAAGTAGGAGGGGCGCAGGGGTAAAATCTTTTTTTTGTTTTTTTAATCATATCTGCTGTGCAATACCGGATTTGCCCAGACGGTGGCGCCATTTCACCATGTAAACGACCGAGAGGGCTAATTAAAAATAAAAAACTATACATAATATAAACCTCACCGTTACTCATTCTACTCTGTATTGTATATTGACTGAACATTCCTTTACTTACTGCTTAATTTCTTTTTTTACTTACTTTATTTTTACTGTATGTAGCACAATCAATCAGTATTCTGTATTTTGTTGTGACAAATAATAAACAAACTTGAAACTTATGGTGAAAGAACATTTATTATATGGTGCCTAGTAGAAAATAAACATAGGAAAAATATATGGTCTTATATTAGAAAGACTACCCAGTGTGCCATCAAAAATAATACCTAAATATGGTCTTACATTCGATTGTGCAAAAGTAATTAGAACAAAATAGAAGATAATAAAATAGACCTGATACAAGTCCTGAGATAAAATGCAATACAATGTTAAGCTTACAAATTAAAAGGTACTGGGTCCTATGTACACTACACTACTATACAATATACAGTTTAATCTATGTATCTATGCTATACTAACTATACAAGAACCACTTAGCAAACCAGGTTCTGGAAAACGACTGAATATATAGCCTTCCTCTGTCTGTTGCTGGTTGCTGAATGCTGATGTCAGGCTGATGAGGTCCAAACTCTTTCACTCTGAGTTTTTCTTGCAGTGTTCGTCTTTCAAATGGTGTTGCTTTGAGGGATTTGACAGAATTCTCCATGGTAGCTAGTGTAATGGCTGTGTCCTGTACAGAACAAAAAAAGAACAAACTTGCAACATGAGGTCTCTCCCACACACACGGGTCTCAATCTCCTCTCCTCAGACAGCAAGACGCAGCAAGAACTGACTCATTAACAAATGCTTCTGAATTTAACTAATTAAATAGAATACAAATGCTTAATACATTCGACCACAGCCTATATTAGCAGACAAACACACGGAGGACCCTGTAGCTAGCATTGGGGAAGCACGTGTCCACGATAAACTTACAAAACCCCAATCCACACCGTTTACATACAAATGACACAAGCTGCATGTTTATACAGCAAGACCAACATTTCTTATCCCCTTTACTTTACATCGTCCACAATAAAAATAAATGTAAAACTATAATCGGGACAAAAACAAACAACGTACCTTTCCTCAGACAGCAAGACGCGAACTGAGAGCAGAGCAGTACAGGCTTTACAAATAACTAGGTTCAACTAGGCTATGAATTGCGCATGCGTGACTGGTTTTCTTTGCTCACGCATTCACGCATGCGCCACTCAATTTGCTCACGCATGCGCCACTCAATTTGAGTCGCGCATGCGTGACTGGTTTCCTTGTTCGGGCGCAATGAAATGCGCTCCCAGAGATCGTATTCAGGACCCTTGATAGGCTACATTGCCTATCAAATTTGGTACCTACCTCCAAACCTGGGCGCACTGCCGTGCGCCCAGGTTTGGAGGTAGGTACCAAATTTCTATGAGAGTGACGTCAATGACAAACGAGGGAGGAGAATAGCGCGCACAACAATGATTTATATTTGCTATATTAACGTTATTGTGCATTTTAAACACAAACATGCATAAAATGAGTAATTATTATTAATTTTAAACATGTTTAGTTTATTTTTAGGGGTCAAAAAAATAAAAAATAAAAAAACAACCAGGTGGGGCGGCGCCCCTGCGCCCCTATGG
>CM051001.1:15150926-15153148 GCA_027704905.1 Muraenolepis orangiensis
TCCAGGCAGTGAGAGGGTTGTGTTGTGCTATAGCTGTATTATTAATATTAATATTGTTCATGGTTGGTGCCGCTGGCTGCTCTTATCGCGTGTGTTCGGCTCTGTGTGGGCTACAGCCATAATAGGCTATAGCCCATGTGAAACAATGTAGCCTGTTTTTGAGTCATTTTAAGTTGATTTAATTAAACAGTCAAACGTTACATTGGTGGTCCGTGGATTATTTATTATCAAGTTGATGTTTGCGTAGCCCATACATGCTCGGGCAATCTGTTGACATGACCATGATCCATCGGGACGTTTCATGTAAATGTAGACCTGTGGCACCACCCCGTGTGCAACAGATGTTCTCTTTATAATAGGCCTATGTCTGTGCTGTTGCTATTAATAAACGGACCCCCCCCCGCAAAAATAAATAAATCCCGGCTCCCCCGGAGACCGTGGTATAGTTCGCACACTGCTCGGCACCACCTAGATGTGCAACCATTAAAATAAATACACCATATGCTTTTTGAATAATTCATTTTTTTCATGTTGACACATCTGTTGATGTGTGTGTTACGCGCAAGCGTCGCCGGAGGAAGCGAGGGAAGCGAGCCGGCGTGCTAGTCAGGCTGAGATGTCGATCCGATCGCCCCCCACTACCCACCATTCTACTGGCTAATGTACAGTCTCTGGACAATAAGTTAAGCGAACTACAGGCTCGTATTCAATTCCACCGGGAAACTAGGGACAATTGTATTATCTGTCTTACGGAGACATGGATGTCGGAGGGGGTTACCGACGCAGCTATCGAGCCGACGGGATTTTCCGTACACCGGGCGGACAGAACAAAGGCTCTCTCCGGTAAAGATCGCGGAGGGGGGGTATGTCTCATGATAAACAGATCTTGGTGCAACCAAAGCCATGTACATCCCCTCAAGTCTTTCTGTTCCCCGGACCTGGAGTACCTGATGCTTATGTGCCGTCCATACTGGCTACCTCGGGAGTTTACAGCGGTAACCGTGACCGCTGTTTACATTCCCCCACAAGCCAACACGGACACAGCGCTGAAGGAACTGTACGGGGCTATCAGCGAACAGGAGTCGGCCCACCCCGAGGCTGCTCTCATCGTGGCGGGGGACTTCAACAAGGCGAACCTGAAGAAGGTTCTCCCGAAGTTCTACCAACACATAAAGAGCAACACACGGGGCGAGCGGATCCTCGACCACTGCTACACTCCCTTCCGTGATGGCTACAAGGCCCTCCTCCGCCCACCGTTCGGCAAATCAGATCACCGCTCTATCCAGCTACTCCCCGCCTATAGGCAGAGACTGAAGCAGCAACCGATCGCTGTGAGGGAGGTCCAATGCTGGTCGGACCAATCAGATTCTACGCTGCAGGATTGTTTTGATCACGCTGACTGGCACATGTTCCGCGTTGCCTCGGACAATAACATCAACGAGTACGCGTCGTCGGTCACCGGGTTCATCAAGAAGTGCATAGATGACGTTGTTCCGACCAAGTCGGTTCGGATATATCCCAACCAGAAACCGTGGATTAACGGCGATGTTCGCGCTGCCCTACATGCGCGTAACGCCGCCTTTGGTTCCGGGAATACGGAGGAATATACGAGAGCCCGTTACGACCTCCGTAAGACCATCGTCACTGCCAAGCGGGAGTATAAGGACAGAGTGGAAGATAAATTCAAGAAACACGATGCGAGGGGTATGTGGCAGGGGCTGCAGAAGATAACGAACTTCAGAGGGAGAACCAGTTGTGTAGAGAACTCCTCTACCTCCCTCCCAGGAGAGCTAAATACATTTTTTGCTCGGTTCGACGTAAACGGCAGCCCGCCGAAGCCAGCACCGACTGGGGAGACCAGCCAGCTGCGCATCTCGGAGGCGGATGTGCGCCGCACCTTTAAGCGGCTGAACATCCGTAAGGCGGCAGGCCCCGACGACATCCCGGGCCGCGTCCTCAGAGCATGCGCAGACCAGTTGGCAGGAGTCTTTGCAGACATCTTCAACCTCTCCCTGTCCCAGGCTGTTGTCCCCGCGGTCTTCAAGATATCCACCATCGTGCCTGTCCCTAAACAAACCAAGGTAACATGCCTGAATGACTACAGACCTGTGGCCCTCACCTCGATCGTTAGCAAATGCTTCGAGAGGTTGGTCAAGGACTTTATTTGCTCCGTGTTACCTACCACGCTGGACCCATGGCAATTTGCATATCGTCAAAATAGA
>CM051001.1:15154148-15211648 GCA_027704905.1 Muraenolepis orangiensis
TGACTTGACTTGTTTTCATGTTTAATATCATGATTCTGTTTTCAGACAGGGTTCTTGGGATAATTTATATATATACAGATACATATATATATATCTGTATATATAATAATAATAACTTACATTGATATAGTGCCCTTCAAGGGACCCAAGGCCGCTTTCTACAGAGGGTTGAAAACCTAAACTAAACAAACAAGTAAACAGCTAAGGCAAATACACAAATAAATAAAGTCATTTAATAAAAGTAGCAGTGAAAGGAGGGGAAAGGGATGGGTTTAAGGTCAAAGGCCATGGTGAACGGTAGAGTTTTGAAAATGTCCATGTATATATATATATATATATATATATATACACTAGTTTTAGCGCCGCTAGCTCTTATATCACATGCAAAACAACCTGGGTCTCAAGAGTAGTACTAAAAGTAGTAAGAATTGAAAAAAAAAAGTGGAATGAGAAACCCCTAGGGGTCGCTGACGTGGCCCTATATAATATAATATTATGTTATATTATATTATGCAATGTATCCATCAAAGCAAGTTGTAATGTCAATCCACTGGTAAACAGGGACATCTTGTGGTGAGAGGTTGTAACAGCGTAAGAAATATCACCGCCCGGTGATATTTGTGACCGCATTCTTCTTCGGGCCTGAAAAGGAGTGTGACCTTTAACGGCACGTATACTAAATAGCGATGGTAACGACGACTCTGCTTTAAAGAAACAAACACAAACCACTGCTGACTCCACCCACTTATCAACGCGTGCAGAAGTTCAGGCCAACCGTCATCGTCTGTTTAGGCAGAAGACATTCTGCCTAAACAGTTGGCTTCAAGGATGCCTCAAGGAAAAAACAATCTCTCTCTCTCTCTCTCTCTCTCTCTCTCTTTCTCTCTTGCCTTTGTTGTCATACTGATGATGTTGAATGATGTTGCCCACAATCTGTAAATGACAGTGGAGAGAAGCTAATGGCTGTGCTTCCAGACGTGACCCGGATGTGTCCGACCAGCAAACTCAGACAGGACTGTTATTGTTGGCAGTGTACAGGAAATGTGCTTATCTGCGGGCAGTTACTGTCCTGTGGAAGACATTGACAGAGAGAGAGAGAGAGAGAGAGAGAGAGAGAGAGAGAGAGAGAGGGAACAGAGAGACAAAGAGAGATAGAGAAGGAGTGAGAGATGGAGAGAAGGATAGAGAGACAGAGAGAGAGAGAGAGAGAGAGAGAGAGAGAGAGAGAGAGAGAGAAAGAGAGAGAGAGAGAGAGAGAGAGAGAGAGAGAGAGAGAGAGAGAGAGAGACTATGAGCTATAGAGACAAAGAGAAAAACAAAGTCAGTTTGCACTCTTCAGAACCATTTCCAGAACCCTGTTCTGGAATGAGGTAGTGAGCAGTAGCTACGGTGTTTCTTCAGGACCACAACCACCAGCTGTTGGCGTTTAATGACCCAATGTTAATGTCATACGTGAGAGAGGGAACACTGTTTGCTTGCTCGTACAATGCTGCTACACATATAAAACATAGGGCTAGGACTCTTAGACCCTTGAGGCCTATGCTGACCACGTTGGGGACCTTAATGGGAACAGGCTGGCTCACTGTTTGAGCCCACAGTGAACATATCAGGCAGTCTTAGGGGTGAATTACAACACACACACACACACACACACGCGCGCGCACGCACGCACACTTAGCCACGCACGCACGCACGCACGCACGCACGCACACACACGCACGCACACACATACGCACACACACACACACACATGCGTACAGTCACACACATGTATCCCACACATGTATCATCACATGTACACGTACAGAAGCACGCATGGGAGTGTACAGACACATACACACACACACACACACACACACACACACTCACTCTTACACACATACTGTACACTCATGCATAGTCACACGTACACACACACACACATGCATACAGTTACATACATGTGTCACACACGTGTCACACACATGTATCACAAACATGTACTTACAGACACATGCATGGGAGTGTGTGCGCACACACACACACACACACACACACACACACACACACACACACACACACACACACACACACACACACACACAGTGCATATAAGCACTCACATTCCGCAAGGGCCACAGCTGGAAACCATAAGCCCAGAGGGAAGCATGGCTTGTGTGTGTGTGTGTGTGTGTGTGTGTGTGTGTGTGTGTGTGTGTGTGTGTGTGTGTGTGTGTGTGTGTGTGAATCGGGTGTGTGGGGGTGGGTGTTTGTGTGTCAGCTCTGCAGAGATCATTCTGAATGAGGAACTGCTCCCTGTTGGAACCTAAAAAACCTGAAGTCTGAAAAAAACAAAGCAAAAATCAACATCCTAAACAAAACCTCACCCTAAAAGGCAGCCCAGTGAGGTCATAGCTCCCAGCCCGTGTGACCTCCCACCCTCTCGTCAGCGGGAGACAGAGCTGTGGAACTGTTTGTCTCTGTAAGTGTTTTTCATTTGGAACAGATCCTCTGTGGGCGGTGGACGGGAGACACGCTCGACGGAGAGAAGGAGAAGCAGGACAGAAGGGGCTTCCCGTTCACCATGTGGAGGGAGCTGATCTTTGCGGTGCTGCTGCTGGCCGCCCTGGTCGGGCTGAGCTGTCCCAATCAAATTGAAGAGTGCCCGGTTGCCAGTAAGCACACCTCTCTCTCTCTCTATCTCTCTCTTTTGTTGTTGTAAGATTGTTTTTGCTGAATGTGCATTATTGAATGATCAATGTGCTTCTGGTTCAAGTTACTGACTTAGAAACTATAGAAGAATATTTGAGAGAGAGAGAGAGAGAGAGAGAGAGAGAGAGAGAGCGAGAGAGAGAGAGAGAGAGAGAGAGAGAGAGAGAGAGAGAGAGAGAGAGAGAGAGAGAGAGAGAGAGAGAGAGAGAGAGAGAGAGAGAGAGAGAGAGAGTGGAAGGAGAACATCAGCAAGGACGATTATGATCAGTTCAGACTTGCTGAATTAGAGAAGGACAGACCATTAATCAGGAGAGAGAGAGCGAGAGAGAGCGAGAGAGAGCGAGAGAGAGAGAGAGAGAGAGAGAGAGAGAGAGAGAGAGAGAGAGAGAGAGAGAGAGAGAGAGAGAGAGAGAGAGAGAGAGAAAAAGATAGAGAGATAAAAATTCAGTGGAAGGAGAACATCAGCAAGAACGATTATGATCAGTTCAGACTTGCTGAATTAGAGGAGGACAGACCATTAACCAGGAGAGAGAGAGAGAGAGAGAGAGAGAGAGAGAGAGAGAGAGAGAGAGAGAGAGAGAGAGAGAGAGAGAGAGAGAGAGAGAGAGAGAGAGAGAGAGAGAGAGGGAGAAAAAGAGAGAAAGAGAAAGAGAGAGAGATCAGATGATTTACTTTTGCTCATGTCTGGGTTCAGGGAGTCCACACACGGCTTCAGCCAAATCAAACGGAGTAGTATGAATAACGTCTGTCTGGATCAGTGTCGTTCACACCTGTTTTCTTGAGGTATTAACATGGCCTTCATCACCGTAACCAACGGGAGGAGTAGGTCTCTCAGTGTCCGCCAACACCGGACACTGAGAGACCTACTCCTCCCGTGGGCTGCTCTCAGAAACACTACGTTTTTTTTCATACGCATTTCCGTGCGCGTGCTTTGAACCTGTGCATATATGTTATCCTCATTTTGTGTGGCAATTGTCAGGGTTGCTATACCTTCGTCGTCAATGAGAATCATACACACCACGTTAACCATGACAATGTTGAACCTCTCCTGCCACCCCCATCAGCTACGCCAGGCAGCCAGGAAGTTTCGTCTTGACACCTGTCACTCTATAATGGGGATGTTTAACCGTAACCCTAACACTGACCCAAACCCTGGAACCTATTGCACTGGGTCACTTGCAGTGGGTCCCCTAATTTGACCCCTTAAGGTTTCTTCCTCTTTTGGTAGATTCAAGATTCAAGATTCAAGATTTAAGATTTGTATTTGCCATATGCAACAAGTACAATGCAATGCTTACTCCCCATTCCCTACTGCAGTATGAATTTTCTAAAACACTATACTATAAAATATCAAAATACTTTACACAATAAAAATAACAATAAAAATATCAATAAAGTGACTGATGGATGATACGTACATGTGTTAAATTGTACAAAAAACAATTAAAAGGCATTTCAAAGTGTCAGTAGTGCAGCAGCATCATGAATACAGTGCAGAACAGTGCAGTAACTGAAATGAGTCCATTTCAGTTACATCAACCAACCGTTCCTATTTCTGGTTCAGGGGACCCGGTCCAGGTGATAATCAATCATATACAGCGATTACTGAATGAATTCTAAAAACGACAATACACATAACATATCTTCTGTTCCTTCGGGCAGATCCGAGGAGCTTACACCTGATAATCAAGTGCAACAAGAACACGCTCCGAAATGATTCGATCCAGCAGCTCACGGGGCCCACCACCAACCTCTTCATCCCCCTGCTGTACCTGCTGGCCCTCTGCGTGGGCCTCCCCGCCAACCTGCTGTCTCTCTGGGTGCTGGTGTTCCGAACCAAGAAGCTGCCCTCCACCACGCTGCTCATCAACCTCACAGCCAGCGACATCATGCTGTTGCTGGTGCTGCCCTTCCGCATCGCCTACCACCTGAGGGGCAACGACTGGCCGTTCGGCGAGCCGCTCTGCCGCGTGGTCATGGCGCTGTTCTACGGCAACATGTACGGCTGCGTCCTCTGCCTGGCGCTGGTGGCGCTGGACCGCTACGTGGCGCTCGTGCACCCCTTCGGCGCCAAGGTCCTCCGCAGCCGCAGGACGTCGCTGTACATGAGCCTGGGCGTGTGGACGGTGGTGGCCGCCGCCATGGTCCCCCTGCTGAGCTCCCAGCAGACATACTCGCTTAAGATGGAAATGCTCAACATCACCACCTGCCACGACGTCCTGCCGGTGGAGAAACAGGAGAGCTACTTCCTGCCCTACTTCACCACGTTGTTCACCCTGTGCTTCCTGCTGCCCTTCCTGGTCATCGTGTACTGCTACGGCGCCGTGCTGCGCACCCTGGTGGCCGGCGGGAAGCGGTATGGCCACGCGGTGCGTGTGACGGCCCTGGTCCTCGTGGTGTTCATCGTGTGCCTTTTGCCGAGCAACATCCTCCTTCTGCTCACCTACGCCATCAGGGGCGAGGGAGGGGAGGACATATACCTGCCCTACATGGTGAGCTTGGCGGTCAGCACCCTGAACAGCTGCATCGATCCCTTCATCTTCTACTACGTGTCGGATGACTTCCGAGCCAAGGTGAGGAGCTCGCTGTGTCGTTGCTGCGGTAGCGGAGGCGCTGGCCCAGCCTCGTCCTCCTCGGGGAACCCTGTGTCTTACACGTCCTCGTCCAGAATACAGACCAGGCTCACCTTGCTGGACAAGTCCAGCCGGAAGGCCACCTCCAAGGAGGACACTGCGTGAGATTGCATCTCCTCCGCAGTGGACATGTCGCCGTGACGGATGAACCGTCTACAGTACTGAATTGTTTTGTTGTTTGCTGTTTAATTTGGTTATGAAAAGAGGGGAAAGAGGAGAACTACGGCCTCTGCTACATTTGCGCTGTGTGCTTTGCCACGTTAAAAACAATGATGATTCTAGTTATTTTTGGCCAACATCTAAGTCTCTGAATGCTTTGGGCTTAACGATAGATGTTGAGATGTTTAGAACTCTGGTCTTGAAGGAAAACCCCTTTCTGTGATAGAAACCTCAACTTTTGGGAAACCATTTCTGGTAGAACTCAATTCAATTGTATAACCCTCTCCACAGTGGACACTCTCCTCTCTCCTCTCTCTCTCTCTCTCTCTCTCTCTCTCTCTCTCTCTCTCTCTCTCTCTCTCTCTCTCTCTCTCTCTCTCTTTCTCGCTCCCGCTCTGATGATGTGGGACATGCCAGTAAAATATGTCCTGGACAGCTTGCAGTCGGCCCTTTGCTTACATATGAAACTGAAGGTTCGCAGCTATCTCTCTCCATCTCCCCCGACTAAGGTTTACATTCTTGGCCGATGTATAACAGGATGAGTCACGGGGAGAAGCCCAACATGTCGCCACTGGGACGCATTGGGGAAATATTTTAGAACAACATTATCAGGGGACAGGCCGTAAAAAAAAAAGTGACGAGATCCGTTTGAAGTGTATTTATGTGTTTGTTTACAACATATAAATAGCATTGTTTTTTTGTGGAAAGAATGATTATTTCTGTGGTGGTTTTGTTTGTTCATGAAGGACTTGGATATCAACAGGATATCAGCTCAGGAATGACCAGTTTAGGTAAACCAAAGTTTCTGATAAAACGGTTCCATGTAGATAACAGGCGAGGCTCACTTCGTCCATCCTTACAAATATTCTCCATTAAGTGAAGTGGTTTTTGCTTTTATGTTTATTGTTTTGCCCTCAAAGAATGTTTAATAAACAATCTATATGTCGTGATCTGTATTTGCCCGTCTTTATCATTTTTCATGTTTCATTCATCTGGACCAATATCAGTCTGTTTAATCTGGAATAAATGTTGTTCAGTTAAGTTCAGTCTATAACACAGACTGGATACTTTGGTATGAAATGAATAATATTATCATAGTTATAATCATCTAACTATAATATAAAAAGAGAAGTCTCTAGTTATGTATGTATGTATGTATGTATGTATGTATGTATGTATGTATGTATGTATGTATGTATGTATGTATGTATGTATGTTTGTATGTATGTATGTATGTATGTATGTATGTATGTATGTATGTATGTATGTATGTCTTCGATTTTCTCGACAACCGTTTATCCGATTAACCTCACCCTCACTTCATGTGGGTGTATTTCTGAGGACCCGAGGAAGTGCAGTGTTGAGTGTCAAGTGGTTAGCATTAGTGAGCGGTTCTCGAGAGTGCAAAAACCTTTTGCTTCCTGTCTCTCTGTGGTGCTGACAGAAAGACATTAACTTCACAAAACACAGGAAGCTGGAAGGTCAGCAGCAGAGACAAAACCAATGAACAATCGAGCCAACCGTCAGGAAGCACTGCAGGGAACTTCAGCTCCACCTCAAACCGCTTTGGTTTTTACTGTGAAGTGACAATCAACTTGACTTGACTTGACTTGCTAAAGTGTGAAGGTCTCACTGTACGCACCTGAGCGTATGAACCAGACAACATCATGTGACCATTTGCAGAGTTTGAGTTTGAGGGGCCACTCTACGTAAAACAACAACAATCAGTAGTAGTAATGTGATGCAAAAAAGACCTGAAGATATTTTTCGCCGTTTCAGAGAACCAATCACTTTCAGCTTCGACTGGCAAATTCAAATTCTTTGTAAGAACGTTAGGGGAACAAGCCAGAGTGTGAGTTTAATTCAATTTGGCTTATATGATTTGACTGTAGAAGTCATTTGTGTTGCCTTATAGATTCCAGTTGCTCAATAACCAAGTAACTCAAGAGTCAGGCTACTTCTGTAATAAATAATTGTATGTTTAATTTTAAAGTACAAATCTAGGAATTCGAGGTTTCTCATTTTGCTCCTAAAGTTGGGTTCCTTGAAAAGTACAAAGAGGGGCCCACAGCAACACACTGTTATGATGCTTTAACGTGTCCAGCCCCACCTTACCTTATTCCTCCTGCTGGCGGAGCGATACAAAATGACGAATCTAAGTCACTAGCAAAGAAGCATTGAGTGTTGACGACTTGCGTGTCAAAACGAGTTCTGACCCCCAGGCGCGTCGCACGGGCCGGCTGCCACCTCCTGATAACCGCTATCATGGCAGCCCAGTGCGTCAGGAGTTAAGGAGAAACACCCACATATCTGCCCGCCAAATGTAGTACAATTACAATACAACACATTTCACCTTCCAGACACACAGAACAGGTAGGGGACATTTATTTCCAAACTATTTCAATTTTTAGTTGTAATGATCACGATTACAGTTGTTACCCATTGTTTTTCACACTGAAAGTGAATGCTTTAACACAAGCATCAAAACCTTAACGCGTTGTAACCATTCTTTAAACCAAGGCACCAATAGTACAAACATATGTTCTGGTTTTTATGTTTTGTTTTGCAATTGTGCACACTTCTTGCAAAACACGTCTACACACTGTTTCTTATCTTAGACACTCATCTTAGACACGAAGGGAAATCCCTTTGCAATCATTGGGGAAACAATTACTGTATATTCAAAATGATAAACACTACTTGAAATAGGGACACCAACACAAAACCCCTCATACACTAATCTAATTGAACACCAATCAGCCCTGGGTCTTAGCACTACAAATAGGCCTCAGCAAACCTTGCCCTAAATAGTAATTTAGAGCATTCTGAGCCATTTCTTTGCGTGTATATTAGGTTGGAAAGACTATAATGGCAACATCAGTTCCCATTCCCGACAGTTCAGTGAGAATGTTGTATTATGTGTTGACAGATTGCATCCGAGATCAGAGACACTGTTTAGTTACAGAGGGAAGGCCAGGGATATACAAGGGTCTACTTGGTAGGGTGAAGACATACATTACTATTATTGAGTGTGGTGCATCTGAGCTTGCAACAGCATGGACTCTATGTGTGGTTTACTTTATCTCCATGTTCAGGTGTTTTTTGGTCCCTGATTTATTTTGTAATAACTCACAACATGCACCCAATGTGGCTGTTTAAAAACACCAAAATGTCAACACTCACCACGGGGAGAAGTGAGAGCTGAGACACCCAGAAGGTTGTCAACCATATGATTAGTATCAGAATATAAATACATTTACCAGTAGCCGACATCTCTAACCGTTAGAGAGAAAATACAAAGCTAAATATGGTCAGGAAATTAATCCTGTGGCAATAAATGTGTTTTGCTGCCATCTAGTGGAAAATGATTGCAAATTAATGCACCCGTCAACATTAGATATTTGTTTTCAAATAAATTGTAGTGCATGCTTTGTCAGTTATTCACAATACTATAATTATATATATACTTTTTTGTTTGTTATCGACAACATCACACAAGTTACATAATTTATCGTCAGCCAAGGTGAAATTTTGAAGAGAGGATGCGTTATTTGTATTCAGGTGTTCATTTCCCTGCTGACTGAACCTGTTTGGTTAATCAATGGATGAACAGGAATACGACCAAACAGCTATGTGCCAAGGTGAGAACAGTGTTGCGTATATTAAGGTAAATAAGTAAATATCTAGGCCACCATGCTAATAATAGTGGACATTTCTGTGTGTGTCTATGAACAGCTTCTTAAGATTATTGTTGCAGGCTAATAGGCACGTATACTTCCATGTGTGGCTTATATTCAAGCTGGCAGACACAAATAAATGTACCACTACGCAATTACATTCCACGTTTCTGTTCATTGTCTAACTAAATACCAACTGTCAAACCACAATGTTTCATCCAATCTATTCCCACAGTCGCAGCTGGAGTGGCGCTTTCGCTGTTGGCTGCTTTTGGCGCCACCGTGTGGTGGTTGGACCGCCAGAGCAGAACCAGCGATGACCCAAACATCACAGAGCCGAGTCTCGACGGAGACCAATCAGTATTCAAGGTGCCCCAGAGCCCGTCCCCCAAGACATCCAGCACGTATTACATATTATATACATGTATTCTATTAAAAGTATACCTGAATTATACACACACCTTATTGATAAGATACACTTTCAAACCGGCCGAGTTCAAGGCCAACACAGTGAGATGAATTACTGGTAATCAGGTATCATAGAGCTCATCTCCTTGTGATGATATGTGATTGGGGTGACCAATGGAAGGGAAACAGACACTTTTTTATTTTCACCGCAATAATGAATAATTATAGTCAAAGTCATAAATATGATCACGATTGAAGTGATTCGACTGTGATTGCACTGAGGGGAACTTTGGGACCCACTGCTAGGTGACCTAACCCTGAGCACTTCTATTTGATTGTTTTTAAGCCAATCACAGAGCCGGATGTGCAGGAAGAGGCGGGACAGTTTGAAGACACAGAAGAGATGGAGATTGTTGGATAGACATCTAGATTGTAATGTACATAAACATAGATAATAGTACATTTATAATATTATATAATAATGCAGCTTTATTATGTTGTGCTTTTTCTACTCTTATTTTAAAGCTTCTACAGATATTGGATTGCTTTAATTGTGGAACAATTTCCTCTTTTTCTTCCTCTTTACATTTCCCCGTTCCAGAATCCTTTCTCACCTCATAAGAGAAGTTGAAAACCAGAAGTTGTTGTTGACCAAAGTACCGATGAAACCTCAACAAAGGGGGACTTTGTTGTTAACCTCGTGAAAGTAAATAAAGATAAAGTAAATATTATTGTAAAACTATGACCTGCATTGCAGTAGAGTTTTAGATAAGTGTTTAGGATTGTAATTGAGATATATATATATATATATAGCATTTTTATATATTTAACTTATACCGTTTTGTAGTTTTTTACTTCCTTTTATCCTATTCTGTTTTTTATAACTGCTGTCTGTCGTGGGGTATTGCACATAAGATTTTCACTCATTGCTTATACTTGTATAAACTGTGAAGGGAAAATAAACTTGACTTGACTTGACTTGAAATCTTTTCTGTACTTTGTATATATTTTTCAATTTAAAATTGTTCTATTTATTTTTTAATTATATATATATATTAATATATAAATAACCCTTCCCTCGAGATGTCTGTCTGAAGACTCTGGACAGGGTTTGTCAGAGAACCAGTGCCAAACCCATTACCCCCCCCCCCCCTTATCCTCCCTCCCAGCGATAGACAACCTCAAACCTCAGTACACGTTTGCAGAACAGGGGAAATTCCACTGTGTCTCAATTTGAGGCGTGCATAAAAAAAATAAAAATGGGAAGTGTGTTCACCGGCCGTCCTATAAAAGGGGCCGGGGACATCTGTTGTCCAATCCATTCCTCCGAGAACCTTGCGGAAGCTGTGTCTCCTTGGCAACAGATTGAGTACTACTCACTCCATCTTCAGACCCCACCATGAAGACCACAGCCCTGCTGAGCGGCACCGTGCTGCTGGGTAAGGCGGAGCGATGGATAGAAACAATGACTTATTACAATGACTTAACAATGGATTTATTAATCACCAGCGGAGGGGAATGAAGGGAACGCTTTAGATACAGGTGTATAATAACACCCTTTAAATGCTTACGTTTACACTTTTATTGTTTATTTAGATTATTGTTGATATATTACGGATGTATAGGTGAACATTATCAGCCGCATCTCATCTTCTCACCAGAGCGGGTAAGAGAGGGGCCTTTTCAGCTCCTGACTAATTCAATGTATGTGTGTGTGTGTTCACTTGTGTTGTTGTGCGTGTGTGTGTGTGTGTGTGTGCACCTGTGTGATTCTGTGTGTGTGTGTGTATGTTTTTTCACCTGTGTGGTTGTGTGTGTGTTTGTGTGTGTGCATGTGTGTGTACACCTGTGTGGTTGTTTGTGTGTGTGCACCTGTGTGGTTGTCTTTGTGTACATGTGTGGTTGTGTGTGTGTGTGTGTGTGTGTTTGCATGGGTGCATCTGTGTCTCCTCAGCTGTGCTGTGTGTGTGTGAGGGCGTTACATTCGGCCAGCTCTGCAGCGGTAACAGCGGTAACACAAAGAGGGGTTCAGACGTACATGGAGAAGGCCGATATGGAGCTCGACGGTACTAATATACAACACGCACACAAACACAAACACGCACGCACGCACGCACGCACACACACACACACACACACACACACACACACACACACACACACACACACACACACACACACACACACACACACACACACACACACACACACACACACACACACACACACACACAACCACACATGTGCACATACACACACACACCTACCCACACACAAACACACACACAACCACATGTTGACACACACACACACACACACACAAACACACACACAACCACACATTGGCACACACACACACACACACACACACACACACACACACACACATCATTCACTAGTTGATGTATTATACGGTGGCTTGCTTTCTCCCGTCTCTATGTTTTTCAACACCTCTTGTGTATGTTTTGTCTTCATTATATCTATATCTTTCTTGCGTTATTTGGTTACATTTTGCATTTTGTTGTGGAATAGTAGTGCATTGTTTTGTTCAGGTTTTTTTTGCTTTGTTTGTTTATTGTGCTTTCCGCATAACGAAAATCCCATTCATGGATTCATGGTTTTAAAAGCTATAACCCGACAAATGTTGTTGTTGTTGTTGTTGTTGTGGTGGTGGTGTGTCAGTCAGGGGAGAACCCACCAGGGGCTGGATATCGTCTGCGACGACGGATCCACCGTGTACGCGCCGTTCGACGTGGTGTTGAACGGAGCGTTGACGGTCTACGGGAACCCCAGCACCGCCCAACGCATCATCAACACAGGCATCAACCTCCAGGGAGAAGGTGTGGACCTTTTTTACCCTTTCTCCACGTCATCTCTTTCAACTTGTCGTCTCTTTTCAACCCGCTCCTTAGATTATATGTAGAATTGAAATTCAATCAATTTAAAAAAGCTGGATGGTAATTAGTTGTTCTGGTGAAGGACGTTCTTTTCCAAGAATGACCCGACCAATGTCTGGCAGCACAAGACAAAAGTAAACGAAAACAGAAATGCATAAAAATATGTCATTAATACACAACCCCCAGCGACAACTCAATAAAAAAATCACTATTGTCGATCGAAGGACGATCGCATCCCACATTGTAAAACTGTAACTTTAACCTTCGGACCCGTGTGTCCTCACCTCCACCCTCCAGGGCTGTGCTTCAAGCTGTTCTACGTGAGACCTGTCCAGACATCCGGGCTGATCCGGAAAGGGCAGAAGATCGGCACCATGCTGCCCATGCAGAGGACGTACCCCGGAATCACGTCCCACGTCCACGTCCAGATGTGTGACAAGTCTGACCCCACACGCTACTTCTAAGTCTGACTCCGCCCACCCTACTTCTAAGTCTGACTCCGCCCACCCCCTTTTTCTTTAAAGTCTGACTCCGCCCACCCCCTACTTCAAAGCCCGACCCGCTACTTCTAAGTGCAAATAAAAAAAAGCTAATAATTCAAATCCACATATCTTCTTCTGAGCACAGACCTTTATGACCTTCATGTCCACTGAAATATTTTTTGTTTACTGCATATATTATCTTAATGGTATTGTTTTGGACTGGATACTGCGGGAGAGAATGGGGAGTAAGCATTCCAATGTACCTGTTGCAATTGGCCAATAAAAGTATCTTGTATAACATGCATGCAAAGTGTTTTAGACAATTTGAGTAGTTTTAAAAAAAAATGCTTGGAATTTTAAAGGACTTTTATCTAGTCACAATATAAAATAGCAGTCTAAATAAATCAAAAATAATAAATGTATAAGTGTGTGTGTGGTTAAGCTGTTTAACTCCCCGGTGTCCTTAATCCTTGAGCAAAATGTCCATAACCTCTACCTGTGTGTGTGTGTGAGGATGCATAGCCTGAGATGAACTCAGTTTTCTGCACTGCCGACTGGCAATTCCAAAGCCCCCCGGTTCCCACTAGCTGGACATGGGTAGACAGAGGAGGGTAGGTGAGGTTTGTGGGATCACGGCGGCCCTGGGTGTGACCCAGCGTCTGTGTGACCTCCGCAAAGAAGTGAGCACCTCAGGGCCCCACATGACAGATTACAGTACAATGAAATAACATGCCCACCTGAGAAGAAGTCACACTTGAAAAAGTCGACTGTAGCCTTATTTCGCCTTTGTTTGCCTGCCACTCCAAAGCTGTCTTCTTCTTCTTCTTCTTTGGTTTAATGGCGAATCGCTTCCACTTGGAGCATATATCGCCACCTGCTGTTGATTTATTTAATGTTCATGTTAAATCCTCAGACCAGTGTTTTTGAGAAACTTGAGGATCAGCTTGTTTATTTCATTTCTTGAGTTACTTGCGAATATTGCCTTGAAATCCATGTCCTTGATGTTATGTTGTTCCAGTGCAGTTTTCAGAATGAGCCTTTGCCTTGAATATTCCGGGCAGCTAAAAAATACATGATGTATTGTCTCTGATTGTTGGCAACCGTCACAATCGCCATTTGGATGTTTTCCAATCAGATGCAGTGATGAGTTTAGTCCAGAGTGACCCATTTTTATCCTGCTGATAATGCTCTGTTCTCTTCTACTACTCCCCCAAGTGCTTTCCGTTCCTACTTCCCTTTGTATCTGGTATAAATGTTGTCCTTTGGTGCTTCTGTCCCATAACGTTTGTCATTGTTGCTTGATGACAACATTTGTAACAGATTTGATTTCTGCTCTACTGATGGGGACCATAATATCCATCTGATTTGCTTTCAAACCACATTTTGCCAGTTGATCCACTACCTCATTCCCTCTAATACC
Source organism: Muraenolepis orangiensis (assembly GCA_027704905.1). Lineage (NCBI taxonomy): Eukaryota > Metazoa > Chordata > Actinopteri > Gadiformes > Muraenolepididae > Muraenolepis > Muraenolepis orangiensis. The sequence continues at coordinate 15,168,516 of CM051001.1, forward strand.
CACATGCGCTGGAACCCACACAAATTGAACAACAATTCCCAAATGGACTAACCTAAACATGTGTAAAATGTCATGTAAAATATCCTGACGACATTCTGAAGAAAAGTTGTTTATACTGTCCAGAGCTGCGCTGGAGTCAGAGCAAATGACCACTCTCATTGGCTGTACTTCCTCTATCCACTGAAGTGCTAGTGAGATAGCCATCATCTCTACTGTGTATACTGCGATATGATCACTCGTTCGCTTTCCTACTTTGACCTTTAACTCAGGAACATAAAATGCACAACTAGTTTGACCATTTTCGGGATTTTTGGAACCATCGGTAAATATTTGTATAAACTGCCCATATTGTTCATGTAGAACAGTGTTCACATACGCCTGCACATTGATTTGATCTTTCATTGAATGTAACAATTTAATGTAACAATGTAATAGGGATAAATGTACTATAGGTTGAGGTAGCAACCATGGTGGAACAGCTGATAACAACACTGTCGGACTAATATTCCATTCTTTAACTTTGAATTCCTTACATAATTCCGTAACACAAACACAAAAACTTTCTTTTTTAATTTTGTTACTTTCCCAACTTGTTTTTACAGATTGTTTAGTAGGGTGAGTATCATTATGGCCCTGTAGATTTGCCCAGTAATTAACAATTAACTGTTTCCTCCTCAAAAAGAATGGTATTTCTCTGACCTCTACCTGAAGTGCCAACACTGGAGTAGATCTGACTGCCCCACAACATATCCTTAGTGCTTGTGCCTGGACTCTAATTTTTGAAGAGAAGAGTATGCAGCTGAACCATACACTATTTGTCCGTATTCTATGACTGATCTAATTAAGGCTGTGTATACGTTCCTCAAAGCAGCTTTATCAGCCCCCCACTTAGTGCCTGCCAAGCACCTCATAACATTTAAAACCTTTTTACATTTATCTACTACTTTATCAATGTGAATACTCCATATGACTCTCTCATCCAACCATATTTCCAGAAATTTAAATGTTTTCACTTTCTTTAGTCCTTGTCCATAAAGTTTTAACCTCCTCACCTATCCTTTTCCTCGTAAAAAATAAAGTTTCAGTTTTTTCCACCGACAATCTAAACCCCCATGTCAGAGACCAGCTTTCAATTTCCGTAATGGCTTCCTGAATCTTACCTACAATATATTTAACATTTCTGCCCCTTTTCCAAATAGCTCCATCATCTGCAAAAAGCGACTTACCAATATCAGATCCTACTTGTGTGTATATATCATTTATCATGATAGTAAACAGAAGAGGACTAATTACACTCCCCTGCGGGGTTCCATTTTCAACTTCATGCCTTCGAGAATATGAATTGCCAACTCGGACTCTGATGGCACGGCCAAAAAAAAAATCCATAATCCAATTATATACATTACCTCCCAGCCCCATAATGTCCAGTTTAATTAATAATCCTTCCTTCCACATCATATCGGAAGCTTTTTCCACATCAAAAAATACAGCTACAACACACTCCTTGCTTGCGTGGGCTTTCCTGACTTCAGATTCCAGGTACAGCAGTGAATCTAAAGTACTCCGCCCTCTTCTAAACCCGCTCTGATAAGGAGTCATTAATTCATTTTTTTCAACGTAGTATGTCAGCCTTTCTGTTATCATTCTTTCCATAACTTTACACAAGTGCGATGTCAGAGCTATAGGTCTATAACTGCCTGGACTGGTTGGATCTTTCCCAGGTTTACTGATAGGAATAATGACAGACTCTTTCCATATTATTGGCAGCTTCCCTTTCTCCCAAATCTTATTGTACATCTCCAGCAGCTTTCCTAATGCACCATCACTTAATTTGGTCTATTATCTTTCCCAGGAGCAGTCATTTTACACTTACTTAGTGCTCTTCTCAACTCTTGAATAGAGAAAGGTACATTTACAACACTCTGCGACGAATGTCTTTCTTCGTATACATTAGGATGTTCATCTAACACTTCTTGTCTCCTAATCTTACCTTCTGTCAAATTTTCAGAAGAATGAACTTTGACAAAATTCTTAGCTAGAATTTCTCCATAGCACTAGTGGCAACTTCCCCTCCGTTCTCTAACACTGGGAGGTTACTCTGCTGTCTAATTCCCCTCATCTTCTTAATCATTCCCCATATTTTATCTAATGGCGTAGTTCTCCCAATACTTGAACAGAATCCTCTCCAACACTCCCTTTTTGCTCTTTTAACAATTTTCCTTACCTGAGACTGTGCCTTTTTATATTCTATTAAATTGTGTAATGAGTGAGTCTTCCTTAACTTTCCAAACAGCCTGATTTTGTTTCGGATTGCCTCTTTACATTCTTTGTTCCACCACGGTACCATCCTAACACATTTATTAAGTTTACCAATTTTATTCTCAATAGTTTGATTAGCGCTTTTAATTATATTTGAAGTAAATTGCTCATTTATTTCATCAATACTTCCTGCCATATCAATCTTATCAAATTCATTATCACACAGTTTAGCAAACATCTCCCAATTTGTTTTAGCAAAATTCCATCTCATTATACCATCTAGCTCAACCACATTACTTAAATCAAACTTGATTATAATCGGAAGATGATCACTCCCAATACTGTTATTTGCCAATACTTCCCAACTGCTACCAGTAACTAATTCACTTGTTACCAGAGTTAGATCGATCGCAGACTCTGTTCCATCTCTAAAATTGAGTCTTGTACCTTGCCCATTATTTAAACAAACTAATTCCTTTGCCTCCATTAAGTCCTCCACCACCTGTCCATTGTAATTTGTTGATCTCCCTCCCCACATTGCATTATGTGCATTAAAATCACCACACCATATTATTTCATTTCCTTGGCAAAGACTATCTAATTCTTCTACTTTGAGTTTATTACCTGGATTATAAAAATTCAGGAAACTCATTTTCCTTTTATTAATCCAAACTTCTACCCCCACTATTTCTAAATCATGACTGCTCTTAAATGTTAGCCTACTAAAAGACATTACTTCTCTGATAAAGATTGCACATCCCCCTCCCTGACCATAATTTCTATCTTTTCTAATAGCACTATATCCCCCAATTATGAAGTCCAAATGAGTCTTCAGCCATGTTTCTTGAATACAGATAACGTCTGGTTTTTCTTTTAACTGATATATATAGGTCTTGAATTATTGTCCATTTGCAATAAGGCTTCTAGCATTCCACTGCAGAATGAGAAAAACCATTAATCTATTCACTAATCTGGGAATCTTCATTATTGGGGGCTAGCATATCATGTATCATTTCAACGGTTATATCCTTTATCCCCAAAAATTCACCTGCTGCTTCCACTATTGTTTTCAGTCTTGACCTCTTTTTTGCTTGTTGCAAAGCAACATTCACCACTTTTCCAATAAAGGCCACAAATTTGTATTTATTAACAATCAGTGCATCCTCTTCTATCACACACTTATGTGAACACTTTGTGGAGCTTACCTTTGCCTGTGGGAGTTTGGGGAAATCTTCTGAGGAGAAAATACTTGCCGCTACTTGGGATTTCCTAGCTATGTTTAATGAAACCTTTTCTGTTGCTTCAGCATATGAGACTTTGTTTTGCACTTTGTATCTCTGCACCTCCTTGGCCTTTTTCTGCACTTCACAGCCCTGATACGCAGCACTATGTTCCCCCCCACAGTTGCAACATTTCACCTTAGCACCTCCAGGAACATGGCATTTAATTCGAACTTCATTCAAGGACTTCATTTTCAGTAACTTTTCCTGTTGTTTTGCATTCATCATTTCTACCAACATCCGTCCTTTGCTCAGAAATCTTGCTTGCTTTATTGCTCCAATTTCCTTGTCAATTGCTTTTGTCAGGGCCACTGGATGTAGCTTAGCCGCGGATTGCTCACCAAACTCCACAATCACTTTCCACTCTTCATTCTCAATCCTTCTTTACTTTCTTCAATTCATTCTGTGAATCAGCTTCACTGAGACTGTCACTTGACATGTCTATTTTCTTTCTTGACTTCTTCTTCCTTACTTCATTCCATCGTCCATCTCCTTCAGATGCACTTTCCATATCCTCCTCTCCAGCCCGGCAAGGGTCCTCCTTAACGTAATGTCTCTCGAGCTGTCAGCGTTTGGACTCCAACGACCAAGACCCTCTGCGAGTTGCTTTTCCGGGTCAACCCTCCAAAGCTGTCGCTTTCAGGAAGTGGTTAAAAGACACTGGTTGCTAATTGTCTGAGGGTCTGCTAGGAGTGCAGGCCCCTCCCACACGATTAACAAGGCAGTTGACCTAGATTGGGTGAAACCACCTTCAATGGGCCACAACACTTAAGCACTACCTGACCACTTGACTAACAATAGACCAATGAGTGAAGCACAACTTACTTGCAACACTCTAGTTACACTTACTATCAACCTAATCAACTCAAGTTACACTTAGTATCAACCTGATTGTTACGTTCCTGTATGTTTTGCTGCTGTCCTATCTGTGTCCTTGTCCCGTTTGTCTCCCTCAGGTGGCCGAAAGGGATGCGTGTGGTGCCTTGTGGTTCCTCCCCCCCCAGAAAACTATCATCCACCACCTGTGTCCACTTGTCTCAGTTATTTTGTCAAGGGAGGAAGGAGAGAGGTAGAGGTACTTTTGGCGGGTGATAGTACTGAAATATTGAGAGAACTTTTGGGGCGAAGTAACTATATTTTGCCATATAGTTTACTATCATGTGTTGAGCATTTATTTGTTCCTGTTTTTTGTTTCCGGCCTTTGCAACCCTTTTTAGAGTAGTGTAGGATTCCTTTTGTTTGTGTTTTTGTTCACCAGCCTGGGAGACGGGCTAGGTAAGAAACCCTGGGGTCTACACTGCATCACGTAGTAGTTTTCTTTGTCTATACACACTAGGGCGCCCTTCTCCCTGTTCCAAACCCTCGGTCTAGCTGTCCTTAGCAAATTGTTAGTTTGTTTTGCCTCTCCTGTCCTCGTAGAGTTTTTGATTTAGTCTGTATTTTGCTCCTGTTTGTGATTGCCTGTTGTTCCTTTTTCTTTCGTTGGTGAAAATAGTTAATTAAACTATTTAATACCTGTTTAACACTGCTTTCTGTTTTGAGTCTTTAGTTTTGGGTGCCCCACACCAGGGTTTACCCCAAACCCCATACATTGTTTTCACTTGTAGGCTGTTGCGACTCCCCCTGTACCCTAGAAGAACACCTCGGGGGAGGGCCTAACACTGATCAACTCAGGTTACACTTAGTATCAACCTGATAAGCAAAAAATATATACTCAGACTATTCCAGGTGGGTCAAGAAGTTCAGCCCCTCCAGTAGTTGAAGTCTCTCTCTCTCTCTCTCTCTCTCTCTCTCTCTCTCTCTCTCTCTCTCTCTCTCTCTCTCTCTCTCTCTCTCTCTCTCTCTCTCTCTCTTTTATATTGAACCTTTCTCTCTCCAAAGACTTCTCTCCCTCTGTTTGATAGATAACACATGTACTGTGGGAATGATGCTGATAAATGGCGCCAATGTAATTTTAATATATAATTTAATTTTATATTATAATTTATAATATTATTATCAGAATATAAATAAATGCACCAGTAGCCTACATCTCTAGTTGTTATTTTAGAGGGAAAATTGCACTTCCATGTAAGCTCATCTGCTAAAGATAGCGGATAAGTGAGGAGAGAAAATACAAAATGTTATTTAGTCAGTTAATTAATCCTCTGAAAATAAATGTGTTTTGCTGTCATCTAGTGGAAAAATATTGCAAATGAATGCCTTCATTTTACCTATTGTGCATGTTTTTTCAGTTATTACCAATTCAAATAATAATCATATATCGACTTTTTTTTTCTTCTTATTATGATGTTATGGACATCAAATAATTTACATAATTGATCGTCAGCCAAGGTGAAATTTTGAAGAGAGGATTTTGTTTGTTGTCCGGTGTTAATTTCCCTGATCACTGAACCTGTTTGGTTATTCAATGGATGAACAGGAAAATTAACACAGCTATGTTCAGCTAAGGTGAGAACAGTATTTTAAGGTAAATAGGTAGACATAGATACACATTTTTGTGTGTATCTATGAACAGCTTCTTAAGATTATTGTTGTAGGCATGTATACTTTCATGTGTGGCTTATATTCAAGCTGGCAGACTGTGTTTTTTAGATGTATACTGCGGAAGGGAATGGGAAGTAAGCATTCCCATGTACTTGTTACAAATGGCCAATACAAATCTTGTATCTTGTATTTTGTATCTTGTATCTTGTGTCATTACGCAATTACATACGATATATTTACTAATCTAAATTTGAATATGTAATTGCTTCATGTTATGGTTAGACATTGAATTACATTCCACGTTTCCAATTATTCCTAACTAAATACCAACTGTGTAAAACCACAATGTTTCATCCAATCTATTTCCCACAGTCGCAACTGGAGTGGCGCTTTCGCTGTTGGCTGCTTTTGGCGCCACCGTGTGGTGGTTGGACCGCCAGAGCAGAACCAGCGACGACCCAATCACAGAGCCGAGTCTTGACCAATAAGTATTCAAGGTGCTACAGAGCCCGGCTTCAAAGACACCAAAACGCATCATACATGTATGTATTAAAAGTATACCTTGTAGGAATTGCGAAGAATGTGCAGAGACAATTCCACAACGAAACGCATGTTGCGTGTGTTTTTATTGACCTAAGCAATACAGACTAAACAAATATTTACTTGAATAGACAAAACCAAGGCACGAGGTTAACTTCACTCCTCTTAAAGACCCAGTGTCTCTACATCCCCACAGGCAAGCAATGACCCGTAGGGTTAACACACATAAGGTGAATTTAAACACGCCCCTTCAGAATTCACCACAAGTAAACGTGGCGGAGGGCCGATGGCCCGACCAGAACGGCTCGGACGAACAGGAGGAGGGTCTGCTGTGTCCCCAGGTACCTCAAGGACCCCGCGGTGGAACTGAGCAAGCTCAACCGGTTGGTCCAGGTCCAGGTGGACTGGCTTGAGGCAGTCCACAGAGATGCGCTCCTGCTTGCCCCCGATATCCACGAGGAAGTGTTTATCCCTGGCCTGCAGGCCCGTTATAGGGCTGTTGCAAGGGCCCGCGGTGGGTATCGTGGCAGATGAAAACATATCCCACTGACCCCAGACTCACCGGGACGTGGGACCGCGGAAGACCATGTTGCGAAGTGGGGACAGGGGCAAAAACCCCTGGACCTGGCCCAACATGACCCATCATGACCCAGCGTCAACCCAGCCAATGTCCTTGAGGCTGGCCGGAAGCTCGGCCTTCATGGAGCGACGGAATCATTCGCATAGCCCGTTGGCCTGTGGGGGGTAAGCAGTAGTCCGATGGAGTGCTACACCCAGGCCCTGAGCGACTGCGTTCCAGAGCTCAGACGTGAACTGTGAGCCTCGGTCCGAGGAGAGGTCGGAAGGGGTGCCGAACTGGGCAACCCACATCACAATAAACACCCGTGCCACTTCTGCGGATGTCGCCGATGCTAGCGGGACCGCCTCCGGCCAGCGCGTGATCCTGTCGACCATCGTGACCTGCTCCCGCAGCGGTGATCATTGTGGCCCCAGGCAGTGATGAACTGGCTGGTGCTGGAAAAAAATACTTCGCTGTTGACCAGCCAGGAAGATCTTATCAGCCTCCTCAGCCAGCTCCCGTCAATCCATGATGGCGGTGTTGGCCAAAGCAGCCCGCACTTGAGAGGGCAGCTGCCTTTAAAACAGTTGGGTAAATAGGAAACCAGGCCTGTGGTCCCCAGGGAGATTTTGCATCCTGTCCATCAGTTAATTTTGTCATTTCCTTGTGATATGTGATGATATGTGATTGGGGTGACCAATGGAAGGGAAACAGACACTTTTGAATTTTTACCGCAAGAATGAATAATTATCGTCAAAGTCATAAATATGTACTGTTACATAAAATTATCACGATTTAAATGATTTGACTGTGATTGAACTGAGGAGAACTTTGGGAACCACTGCTAGATGACCTAACCCTGAGCACTTCTATTTGATTGACAGAGCCAGATGTAAAGGAAGATGTCACGGAGGGTGACAGGGGGCATGGCCAAGGAGCGGGCTTTGGTGGCACACCCACGCACCTGTCGGCAATTAGGATTAGGTTAATCACCTCACCTGGGGGTATATATACCCTGGTGTCTCTTGACTTCGTGGCTAGATTGTCCGTTGTACTCCCTGGATGACACCGTACCAGCCTTCCGGTATTTATACTTACCTGTCTACTACCTGTCGCTACTTCGACCTTCCGGTATCCAGACTCCTCGCTCGTCCTGGACCATTCGCCTGTGTACTACCTGTCGGTACTCCGCTGATCAACCTCCAGGTATCCAGACTCCTCGCACGTCCCGGACCACGCGCCTGTCTACTACCTGTCGGTACTCCGCTGATCGACTTCCCGGTATCCAGACCCCTGGCCTGTCCCGATCACTCTTTAGTTGTATTTACATTAATAAAGCCTCCCGTTATCCCTTCAATGGTCTTTGGTCTGCGTTCTGGGTCCTACCAACACAACTCGATCTAGCCAACATGGACCCCGGCGACCTCGACCATATGAAGCACACGATCGCTACACAAAGCAATCGTGTTGGACAACTGGAGCAAGAGCTGCCGGGACTGGTGGAGCAAGTTCAGGAACTGTCAGCCACATTGCATTCCTCAGCGAAAGAATCTCCAACGCCGCGGCGGGCGCCCCATCACCAGTGGTTGCCTGGCCGGTTCCGGTTGCCCCCCTCCTGTCGGACCCCCATCCCATCTCCGGCGAAGTATTCTGGGCATCCCAACCAGTGCCGTGAGTTCCTGGTTCAATGCCACCTCACGTTCCAAGCGCAACCGTCCCGTTATGGAAGCGAGGCAGCGAGAGTTGCGTTCGTGGTTAAGTTGCTCGAGGGAGTTCCCCTCGTGATGTTTAACGCTCTCTTTGAGCAGGGCTCTCCCGTTACCCTATCTTTTACGGCTCTTGCTGCAGAGCTGAAGACCACCCTATACGAGGGCCACAGGCCGGACAACTCCTGCTGCAGTTGAGACAAGGGGATCTCGGCTTACGGGAGTACATTGGCCGGTTACAAAGGCCAAACGCATTATAAAAGACATTGCCCACCCCAGCCACGAACTGTATTCACTTTTTCTGTCAGGCAGGCGATACCGCAGTATCAATTGCCGTACAAATAGACTCAGAGATAGCTTCCACAGTCAGGCCATCAGGCTGCTGAACAAGGGCGTATTGCATATAACAATGTATATTTTATTACATTGATTTATATATACATATTGCTCTTTTTCTGTGCCGATATATTGCATTATCTAAATTGCATTTATATTTTTTAGCTTTTATTCTATTCTGTTTTATTCAATTTTTATTCAATTGTTATCAATTTAGATCTTGTTTTTATAACTGCTGTCTGTCGTCGGGTATTGCACATAAGGTTTTCACTCACTGCTTTATACTTTAAACTGTGAAGTGACAATAAACTTGACTTGACTTGACTTGAGTCCGGTTGGAATGACAACGCTCTCCTATCCGCCTTCCAGAGCGGACTCAATCGGGAGCTGGGCAGAGAGGTGGCGCTCCGGGATGAGACGGGAACGCTGGATGAGGCGATTCAATTTGCCATCCAGGTGTCGGATCTAGCGGCTCAGTGGGGGGGCGGCCCTGGTTCCTCCAGGAGTTTCCCTCGTCCTTCGGGAGGGGGGGGGGGCTTTGCCAGGCCCGTTTCCCTCGTCGCGGAGGAGCCGATGCAGCTGGACCGGTTGCGCTTATCCCATCGGGAGCAACTGCAGACTGGGGAGCCTGTCTCTACTGTGGGGGGACGGGCCATTCCTGCTCTACCTGTCCTCTTCGGCCAAAAGAGGAGGCTCCTCAGTGACAGCCCTGAGGAGCCATAACGCGACCCGATCTCCGGTTCCGACGTCGAACTCCCATTTTGAGGCTCCTGTGGTCCAAGGAGGCCCTACCGGTGCGCGTGTTAGTGGACTCGGGGGCCGATGCCAGTTTTATCGACGCCTCCCTAGTCGCACAGGCCGGTATCCCCACGAGCTCCTTCAGCCACCACTCGACGTGAACGCACTGGATGGCAAGCCTCTTGCTAGGATCAGCCACCGATCCGTACCCCTCATGTTGGTGTTGTCAGGGAATCATAGGGAGAGTATCCGCTTCCATGTGATCCCCTCACCCCACACCCGGTATTGGGTCGGCCGTGGCTGGTGACTCACAACCCACATATCAACTGGTCCTCAGGTTCCGTGATCAAATGGAGTGTGTTCTGCCATTCCCACTGCCTTCGGTCCGCCCTAGCCCCAAGCATTTCCCCCACCGGCCCGGTTCTGAGACCTCCCGATCTCTCCTCCGTCCTCCACATTTACCACGATATCGGGGAGGTGTTCAGCAAACAACGGGCCCTTTCTCTACCCCTCCACAGACCGTACGACTGCGTCATCGATCTCCTTCCCGGCGCCCTTCTGCCGGTCAGTCGTCTCTACAACCTTCCCCAGCCGGAAAGGGTGATGATGGAGACCTATATCCATGACTCTCTGGCAGCAGGGCTGATCAGACCCTCGTGGTTGCCCGTCGGCTCGGGGTTTTTGGCCAGAAGAAGGATCACACCCTACGGCCGTGTATCGATTTCCGAGGCTTAAACAGCATTACGGTAAAGAACAAGTACCCCCTGCCACTCATAGACCCAGCATTCGAGCCGCTCCACCACGTAGTGGTGTTTTCCAAGCTGGACTTGCGCAACGCCGACCATCTCGTCCGGATTCGGGAGGGTGACGAGTGGAAGACGGCTTTTAACACTGCGCTGGGTCATTTTGAGTACTTGGTCGTGCCCTTTGGTCTCACTAACGCCTCAGCTATTTTTTAAGCACTGGTGAATGACGTCCTCCGTGACATGCTCAACCAGTTTTTTTTTGTTTACCTGGATGATATTTAGATTTTTTCTCGGGACAAGAAGGAGCATGTACAGCACGTCCGGTTGGTGCTCCAGCGGTTACTGGAGAATAAGCTGTTTGTGAAGGCGGAGAAGTGCAAGTTTCACGTGGAGTCGGTGGCCTTCCTAGGCTACATCATCGAGCCGGGACAGGTACGGTAAGACCCAGCCAAGATCCAAGCGGTGGCTTACCTCCCGGAAAAAGCTCCAGCGGATCCTTGGTTTTGTTAACTTCTACCGGAGGTTCGTCTGAGACTTCAGCAGTGTCGCAGCCCCGCTTACCCGGCTCACCTCCACCCTCTCTTCGTTCTCCTGGCCCCCCGAGGCGGGTGTGGCCTTCGCTCACCTCAAGCGCCTGTTCACCTCCGCACCAGTCCTGAGGCATCCAGACCCTTCAAACCAGTTTGTGGTGGAGGTGGACGCATCTGACTCTGGCGTTGGGGCCGTCCTGTCCCAACGGTCCTCTTGGGACCAGAAGTCTCACCCATGTGCGTTCTTCTCCAAACGGCTATCACCCGCAGAGCGGAACTATGATGTGGGGAATCGGGAGCTCCCGGCGGTAGTCCTGGCCTTGGAGGAGTGGAGGCACTGGCTGGAGAGGGTGGAGCAACCATTTGTGGTCTAGACGGACCATAAGAATTTGGCTTACCTCCGTTCCGCCAGAAGGCTCAACTCCCGACAAGCGCGGTGGGTGTTGTTCCTTGGGAGGTTCAACTTCACCCTCACCTACCGTCCCGGCTGTCGCAACATCAAGCCAGATTCTCTCCCTCGCCAGTGGGACATCCGAGCCTGAGACCATTCTCCCTCCGGTCTGCGTAGTGGGGGCAGTCACTTGGGAGATAGAGAGGCTCTTCCGGGAGGCCCAGCGCACCGATCCAGATCCAGGTAACGGCCCTGCTAACCGTATGTTTGTGTCCGACTCAGCTAGGTCCCAGGTTCTCCAGTGGGCCCATTCCTCTAAGCTCACCTGCCATCCCGGCTTTGCTCGCACACTGGCCTTCCTCAGACGGAGTTTCTGGTGGCCTTCCATTTCCCGGGCCTTCGTGACTGCCTGCGCTGTCTGTGCCCGCAGCAAGGCCTCGCACCAACCTCCCGCTGGTCTGCTGCATCCGCTGCCTACTCCCCGCCGGCCTTGGTCTCACATTGCTGTGGACTTCGTCACCGGTTTCCAAACGTCAGCTGGTAACACCACGATCCTGACGATTGTCGACCGCTTCTCCAAGGTGGTTCATTTCCTGCCGCTCCCTAAACGTCCCTCCGCCAGGGAGACGGCGGACAACCTGGTGCTCCAGGTCTTCCGGCTCCACGGGATCCCCCTGGACATCGTGTCCGACCGGGGTCCGCAGTTCTCGTCCCAGCTGTGGTGGGAGTTCTGTCAGGCTCTGGGTGCCACCGTCAGCCGCTCTTCCGGCTACCACCCCAAATCCAATGGGCAAACGGAGCGGGCTAACCAGGACCTGGAGGCGGCCCTCCGCTGCATCACTGCTCGCTACCCGTCCTCCTGGAGCTCCCACCTTCCGTGGGTGGAGTTTGCTCACAACTCCCTCACCAGCACCGCCAAAGGGATGACGCCGTTCCAAGCGTCGCTAGGGTACCAGCCCCCCCTATTTCCCGCCCAGGAGGAGGAAGTGGCGGTGCCGTCGGCACAGGCCCACCTCCAGAGCTGCCGCCGGATATGGAGGACCGCTCGTGCTGCTCTCCTCCGCACGGCCGCCCGGAATCAGCGCCTGGCGGATCGCCGGAGGGTCCCGGCACCCACCTACCGACCTGGGCAGAAGGTGTGGCTCTCCTCCCGGGACCTGCCACTACAGGTCCAGTCCCGGAAGTTGGCACCCCGGTACGTGGGGCCCTACGTCGTGGACAAAGTCATCAACCCGGTCTCGGTAAGGCTAAAATTGCCCCCGGCCCTGAAGGTGCACCCCACGTTCCATGTGTCCCTGCTCAAACCTGTCTCCTCCAGCCCGTTATGCCCCCCCACCGAATCCCCCCCACCCCCCCGGATGACCACCCTGCTTACACGGTGAAGAATATGTATATAATGTAAAAATGTATATATTACATGTTATTGTATGACATGTATATATTATATTTATATTTTCATAATATATGTATATTATATATATAGTATTGTATGATATGTATATATTATATTTATATTTTCATAATATTATAAAATCTGACACAGAATTACTAGTAAATATTACACAGTAGTGTATAGACAGGGTTAGACCAGGAAGCTTGTTATTATGTATTATTTATGGAGAAGGGGTGGGAGTTAATAAGTTTTACTTCTTCTCACTCCTTTTCGAATATGTATATATTCTATTTTTCTTTGTTTCTTTAATGGCTTTTATTTATTATTTTTGCTTTCATATTCGAAATAAACACTTCAATCAATCAATCAATAAAAGAAGATGAGGCGGGACAGTTTGAAGACACAGAAGAGACGGAGGAGGACATTGTTAGATAGCTATCTAGATATCCAATAGTAATGTACATAAACATGTATAATAATACCTGCTTTATTATGTTGTGCGTTTTCTACTCTTATTTTTAAGCTACTACTGATCTTTTTCTTCCTCTTTACATTTCCCCGTTCCAGAATCCTTTCTTACCTTATAAGAGAAGTTGAACACCAGAAGTTGCTGTTGACCAAAGTACCGATGAAACCTCAACAAAGGGGGACTTTGTTGTAAACTTCAACTTCGTGAAACTATAATAAATAAAGACAATGTAAATATTACTGACTTAAATATGATCTGCATTGCGGTAGAGTTTTAGATAACAGTTTAAGATTGTAATTTAGATATACTTGTCTGTCGTTGTTTCATTCATTCTTTCATTCATTATTGTGTGTGTGTGTTGCAGAAACACTGTTTGTAGTTAATACCATAGATAGGTCTATACACAATAGGACTATACACAGACTCCAGTTTGGTCCTCCATAGAGCCGCTGAAAAGCCTGTAACCAAAATGCATCGCGATAGCAACGGATAATACAAACACACACACACAAACACACAGTGTGTGCAAGAAAGTAATGTTGGACTTTTAGCTATTGGAACAGAGCAAACATGAATGTAGGGCTCAGTGCTGGCATGCTAGGCTAAAAGACAATCCAACTGTAGGAAAAAAAAGCCTTATTAAAAAAATATATTAAAGAACCGGTTTGGGTTGGCCTAATTATTCGCAATATTGTTGGCGAGTATTACCATGAAAAATGTGAATCTCTTATGAAATGTAGCCTTTCAAATGGAATACAAATATATTCTGTACTTTGTATATATTTAAAAATGTTCAATTTTTAAATTTATTTAAAAATGTTATATATATATTTTAATATATAAATAACCCTTCCCTCGAGATGTCTGTCTGAAGACTCAGACAAGACTGGACAGGGTTTGGCAGAGAACCAGTGCCAAACCTTATCAATAGTGTCATAACAGAGGAGGTAATCTCTGTGTACACACTGTGTATACCCTGTGTACCCACCCCCCCTTATCCTCCCTCCCAGCGATAGACAACCTCAGTACACGATTGCAGAACAAGGGAAATTCCACTGTGTCTCAATTTGAGGCGTGCATAAAAAAAATAAAAATGGGAAGTGTGTTCACCGGCCGTCCTATAAAAGGGGCCGGGGACATCTGTTGTCGTATCCATTCCTCCAAGAACCTTGCGGAAGCTGTGTCTCCTTGGCAACAGATTGAGTACTACTCGCTCCATCTTCAGACCCCACCATGAAGACCACAGCCCTGCTGAGCGGCACCGTGCTGCTGGGTAAGGCGGAGCGATGGATAGATGATGAAACAATGACTTATTACAATGACGTAACAATGGATTTATTAATCACCAGCGGAGGGGAATGAAGGGAACGCTTTAGATACAGGTGTATAATAACACCCTTTCAATGCTTAAATTACACTTTTGTTGTTTAGTTAGATTATTGTTGCTATGTTACGGATGTTAAGGTGAACATTATCAGCCGCATCTCATCTTCTCACCTGAGCGGGTTAGAGATCGGCCTTTTGAGCTCCTGACTAATTAAATGTATGTGTGTGTGTGTGTGTGTGTGTGTGTGTGTGTGTGTGTGTGTATGTGTGTTCACCTGTGTGGTTGTTTGTCTGTGTGTGTGCGTGTGTGTGTGTGTGTGTGTGTGTGTGTGTGTGTGCACACCTGTGTGGTTGTTTGTGTGTGTGCACCTGTGTGGTTGTGTGTGTGTGTGTGTGTGTGTGTGTGTGTGTGGTTGTGTGTGTGTGTGTGTGTGTGTGTGTGGTTGTGTGTGTGTGTGTGTGTGTGTGTGTGTGTGTGTGAGTGTGTGTGTGTGTTTGCGCGGGTGCATCCGTGTCTCCTCAGCTGTGCTGTGTGTGTGTGAGGGCGTTACATTCGGCCAGCTCTGCAGCGGTAACAGCGGTAACACAAAGAGGGGTTCAGACGTACTTGGAGAAGGCCGATATGGAGCACGACGGTACTAATATACAACACACACACACACACACACACACACACACACACACACACACACACACGAACATACACACACACACACACACACAACAACAAATTGGCACACACCGACACAACCACACATGTGCACACACACACACACAACCACATATGTGCACACACACACACACACACACACACACACACAACCACACGTGCACACACATACACACACAACCAAACATGTGCAGACACACACACACAACCACAAGTGCACACACACAAACACACACACACACACACAACCACACATTGGCACACACACACAAACACACACACAAGCACACATCGGCACACACACACAACCACACATGTGCACACACACACATGCACAGACAACCACACCCCCCCTCCACACACACACACACGCACACACAGACATACACACAAAACCACACATTACCACACACACACAACCACATATTGGCACACACACAAACACACACACAACCATACATATGCACACACACACACATACACATACACACACACACACACAAACACGCACACGCACACAACCACACACACACACAAATCCTTTACTCGTTGATGGATTATACGGTGGCTTGCATTCTCCTGTCTCTATGTTTTTCAACACCTCTTGTGTATGTTTTGTCTTTTTAATATCTATATATATATATATATATATCTTTCTTGCGTTACTTTGTTACATTTTTTGCATTTAGTTGTGAAATAGTAGTGCATTGTTTTTTTAATTTTTTTGTTTATTGTGCTTTCCGCATAACGAAAAAACCATTCATGGATTCATGGTTTTAAAAGCTAATACCCGACAAATGTTGTTGTGGTGGTGGTGGTGGTGTCTCAGTCAGGGGAGAACCCACCAGGGGCTGGATATCGTCTGCGCCGACGGATCCACCGTGTACGCGCCGTTCGACGTGGTGTTGAACGGAGCGTTGACGGTCTACGGGAACCCCAGCACCGCCCAACGCATCATCAACACAGGCATCAACATCCAGGGAGAAGGTGTGGACCTTTTTTCCCTTTCTCCACGTCATCTCTTTCAACTTGTCGTCTCTTTTCAACCCGCTCCTTAGATTATATGTAGAATTGAAATTCAATCAATTAAAAAAGCTGGATGGTAATAAGGACGTTCTTTTCCAAGAATGACCCCACCAATGTGTGGCAGCACAAGACGAAAGTAAACGAAAACAGAAATGCCTAAACCATAAAAAAATGTCATTAAATAAATACACCTTAACCCCCAGCGACAACTCAATAAATAAACAATAGCATCATTCAAGATTGTCCATTGAACTACGATCGAATCCCACATTGTAAAATTGTACCTTTAACCTTTGGACCCGTGTGTCCTCACCTCCACCCTCCAGGGCTGTGCGTCAAGCTGTTCTACGTGAGCCCTGTCCAGACATCCGGGCTGATCCGGAAAGGGCAGAAGATCGGCACCATGCTGCCCATGCAGAGGACGTACCCCGGAATCACGTCCCACGTCCACGTCCAGATGTGTGACAAGTCTGACCCCACACGCTACTTCTAAGTCTGACCCCGCCCCCCCTACTTCTAAGTCTGACCCCACACGCTACTTCTAAGTCTGACTCCGCCCCCCCTACTTCTAAGTCTGACCCCGCCCCCCCTACTTCTAAGTCTGACCCCACACGCTACTTCTAAGTCTGACCCCACCCCCCCTACTTCTAACTCTGACCCCGCCCCCCCTACTTCTATGTCTGACTCCGCCCACCCCCTTTTTCTTTAAAGTCTGACTCCGCCCACCCTACTTCTAAGTCTGACTCCGCCCACCCCCTTTTTCTTTAAAGTCTGACTCCGCCCACCCCCTACTTCAAAGCCCGACCCGCTACTTCTAAGTGCAAATAAAAAAAAAGCTAATAATTAAAATCCACATATCTTCTTCTGAGCACAGACCTTTATGACCTTCATGTCCACTGAAATCTTTTTTGTTGACTGCATATATTATCTTAATGGTATTGTTTTGGACTTGATACTGCGGGAGGGAATGGGGAGTAAGCATTCCAATGTACCTGTTGCAATTGGCCAATAAAAGTATCTTGTATAACATGCATGCAAAGTGTTTTAGACAATTTGAGTAGTTTTAAAAAAAATGAACTGCTTGGAATTTTAAAGGACTTTTATCTAGTCACAATATAAAATAGCAGTCCAAATAAATCAGAAATAATAAATGTATAAGTGTGTGTGTGGTTAAGCTGTTTAACTCCCCGGTGTCCTTAATCCTTGAGCAAAATGTCCATAACCTCTACCTGTGTGTGTGTGAGGATGCATAGCCTGAGATGAACTCAGTTTTCTGCACTGCCGACTGGCAATTCCAAAGCCCCCCGGTTCCCACTAGCTGGACATGGGTAGACAGAGGAGGGTAGATGAGGTTTGTGGGATCACGGCGGCCCTGGGTGTGACCCAGCGTCTGTGTGACCTCCGTAAAGAAGTGAGCACCTCAGGGCCCCACATGACAGATTACAGTACAATGAAATAACATGCCCACCTGAGAAGAAGTCACACTTGAAAAAGTCGACTGTAGCCTTATTTCGCCTTTGTTTGCCTGCCACTCCAAAGCTGTCGCTTTCAGGAAGTGGTTAAAAGACACTGGTTGCTAATTGTCTGAGGGTCTGCTAGGAGTGCTGGCCCCTCCCACACGATTAACAAGGCAGTTGACCTAGATTGGGTGAAACCACCTTCAATGGGCCACAACACTTAAGCACTACCTGACCACTTGACTAACAATAGACCAATGAGTGAAGCACAACTTACTTGCATCACTCTAGTTACACTTACTATCAACCTGATCAACTCAAGTTACACTTAGTATCAACCTGATTGTTACGTTCCTGTATGTTTTGCTGCTGTCCTGTCTGTGTCCTTGTCCCGTTTGTCTCCCTCAGGTGGCCGAAAGGGATGCGTGTGGTGCCTTGTGGTTCCTCCCCCCCCAGAAAACTATCATCCACCACCTGTGTCCACTTGTCTCAGTTATTTTGTCAAGGGAGGAAGGAGAGAGGTAGAGGTACTTTGGGCGGGTGATAGTACTGAAATATTGAGAGAACTTTTGGGGCGAAGTAACTATATTTTGCCATATAGTTTACTATCATGTGTTGAGCATTTATTTGTTCCTGTTTTTTGTTTCCGGCCTTTGCAACCCTTTTTAGAGTAGTGTAGGATTCCTTTTGTTTGTGTTTTTGTTCACCAGCCTGGGAGACGGGCTAGGTAAGAAACCCTGGGGTCTACACTGCATCACGTAGTAGTTTTCTTTGTCTATACACACTAGGGCGCCCTTCTCCCTGTTCCAAACCCTCGGTCTAGCTGTCCTTAGCAAATTGTTAGTTTGTTTTGCCTCTCCTGTCCTCGTAGAGTTTTTGATTTAGTCTATATGTTGCTCCTGTTTGTGATTGCCTGTTGTTCCTTTTTCTTTTGTTGGTGAAAATAGTTAATTAAACTATTTAATACCTGTTTAACACTGCTTTCTGTTTTGAGTCTTTAGTTTTGGATGCCCCACACCAGGGTTTACCCCAAACCCCATACATTGTTTTCACTTGCCCACTGTGTTTAGGTAGGCTGTTGCGACTCCCCCTGTACCCTAGAACAGTGGTTCCCAACCTGGGGGGCGCGCCCCCCTTGGGGGGGCGCCAAAGATCGCAGGGGGGGCGCCAGGCCTCAGATGATTTGAGGCCTAATATCATATTTCGATTTTTTTTTCATTTTTTTAATTTTTTTTTATAAAGTTTTTTAAAGTTTTTTACATATAATTGTAACGCAATACATGATTGTCGCTAAAAGCCTTGTCTCTACATTACAATAAAATATAGAAATGTATTGATTAATTCATTTTAATAAAAATTCTACAAATTAATCTGATACTCCTCCGATTCGCGCCAACATTGACGTTACTGTGTCAGCTTCTGTAGTAGTAACAGTTTGCTGTGCTTGCTAGCTAGCGACCAACTTCATAAGGTGAATATTTTGTCTAAAAATGTCCAAACATCACAGAGCCGAGTCTTGACCAATAAGTATTCAAGGTGCTACAGAGCCCGGCTTCAAAGACACCAAAACGCATCATACATGTATGTATTAAAAGTATACCTTGTAGGAATTGCGCAGAATGTGCAGAGACAATTCCACAACGAAATGTGTGCGTGTGTTTTTGACCTAAGCAATACAGACTAAACAAATATTTACTTGAATAGACAAAACCAAGGCACGAGGTTAACTTCACTCCTCTTAAAGACCCAGTGTCTCTACATCCCCACAGGCAAGCAATGACCCGTAGGGTTAACACACATAAGGTGAATTTAAACACGCCCCTTCAGAATTCACCACAAGTAAACGTGGCGGAGGGCGGATGGCCCGACCAGAACGGCTCGGACGAACAGGAGCAGGGTCTGCTGTGTCCCCAGGTACCTCAAGGACCCCGCGGTGGAACTGAGCAAGCTCAACCGGTTAGTCCAGGTCCAGGTGGACTGGCTTGAGGCAGTCCACAGAGATGCGCTCCTGCTTGCCCCCGATGTCCACGAGGAAGTGTTTATCCCTGGCCTGCAGGCCCGTTATAGGGCTGTTGCAAGGGCCCGCAGTGGGTATCGTGGCAGATGAAAACATATCCCACCGACCCCAGACTCACCGGGACGTGGGACCGCGGAAGACCATGTTGCGAAGTGGGGACAGGGGCAAAAACCCCTGGACCTGGCCCAGCATGACCCATCATGACCCAGCGTCAACCCAGCCAATGTCCTTGAGGCTGGCCGGAAGCTCGGCCTTCATGGAGCGACGGAATCATTTGCATAGCCCGTTGGCCTGTGGGGGGTAAGCAGTAGTCCGATGGAGTGCTACACCCAGGCCTTGAGCGACCGCGTTCCAGAGCTCAGACGTGAACTGTGAGCCTCGGTCCGAGGAGAGGTTGGAAGGGGTGCCGAACTGGGCAACCCACATCACAATAAACACCCGTGCCACTTCTGCGGATGTCGCCGATGCTAGCGGGACTGCCTCCGGCCAGTGCGTGGTCCTGTCGACCATCGTGACCTGCTCCCGCAGCGGTGATCATTGTGGCCCCAGGCAGTGATGAACTGGCTGGTGCTGGAAAAAAATACTTCGCTGTTGACCAGCCAGGAAGATCTTATCAGCCTCCTCAGCCAGCTCCCGTCAATCCATGATGGCGGTGTTGGCCAAAGCAGCCCGCACTTGAGAGGGCAGCTGCCTTTAAAACAGTTGGGTAAATAGGAAACCAGGCCTGTGGTCCCCAGGGAGATTTTGCATCCTGTCCATCAGTTAATTTTGGCATTTCCTTGTGATATGTGATGATATGTGATTGGGGTGACCAATGGAAGGGAAACAGACACTTTTTAATTTTTACCGCAAGAATGAATAATTATAGTCAAAGGCCGTGTTCCATTTCAGGGTCTGCAGCCTTAAGGCTGCATCCTTCGGCTGCATCCGAAGGCTGCAGTCTTAAGGCTGCTTCGAAGGCTGCTTCAAAAACTTGTTAAATGGGACGGTCTAGCCTACGGAGTACTTCCTGAATGCGTCACCAGCTGCGTCACGAAGCGCCACGCCCACCGTCGTCGCGCGCTGACCAGAGCCGCGGAGATAGTCCAACTAGAAGCGTCTTTTTGAGAGTTTAATAATACGAGGAAAATCAATTGCGTGTTAAAAATGGATGATTTGTATTCAGTATTCTTTTTAACTAATGAACTTAAGGAGCTGGAGTTTCACCGCCGGCGTCGACGTTTGATGTTATTTCGGCTAAGACAGAACCATGGGTAAATAAAGATTGGTTAATATTGGTGAAGTTATAATTCCTATTAATATATATATATATAGATATATATATATATATAGATAGATATATATATATATACATATACATATATATACATATATATATATATACACACATATATATATATATATATATACACACATATATATACACACACACACACACACACACTGGCGGCCTGGGAGATCAGCTGGCCCGCGCCAGCGCTTCCCATATGCGGCTCCCGACATCTCCGAAATCGCCGTAGCATATTTCTAAACAGGCTTTATTTGGATAAACTGAACAAATATGTATAATCTACATAAGTATATTGTCGCGTAATAAAATAATACAACTTAATAAAGTGACTGAATTACACTGCTACAGCGAGATCTAAAACTGCTTTTAGCCGGGCTCAAATTCTGTCCTGAAATTGAACACGGCCCACAATTCTGTTCGGTTGGTGCGAAATGCATTCTGGGATATTCTGGCACCGAAGGCTGCAGAAGTGTGCATCGATGCACACTTCAAATTCGGGAAATTAAGGCTGCATTTGAAGGCTGCATTTGAAGGAGCCTACGGAATGGGACAGCCTTGTCGCGGCGGCTGTGACGTATGCAGCCTTCAAATGCAGCCTTTTAGGCTGCAGACTCTGAAATGGAACACGGCCAAAGTCATAAATATGTACTGTTACATAAAATTATCACGATTTAAATGATTTGACTGTGATTGAACTGAGGAGAACTTTGGGAACCACTGCTAGATGACCTAACCCTGAGCACTTCTATTTGATTGACAGAGCCAGATGTAAAGGAAGATGTCACGGTGGGTGACAGGGGGCATGGCCAAGGAGCGGGCTTTGGTGGCACACCCACGCACCTGTCGGCAATTAGGATTAGGTTAATCACCTCACCTGGGGGTATATATACCCTGGTGTCTCTTGACTTCGTGGCTAGATTGTCCATTGTACTCCCTGGATGACACCGTACCAGCCTTCCGGTATTTATACTTACCTGTCTACTACCTGTCGCTACTTCGACCTTCCGGTATCCAGACTCCTCGCCCGTCCCGGTCACTCTTTAGTTGTATTTACATTAATAAAGCCTCCCGTTATCCCTTCAATGGTCTTTGGTCTGCGTTCTGGGTCCTACCAACACAACTCGATCTAGCCAACATGGACCCCGGCGACCTCGACCATATGAAGCACACGATCGCTACACAAAGCAATCGTGTTGGACAACTGGAGCAAGAGCTGCCGGGACTGGTGGAGCAAGTTCAGGAACTGTCAGCCATATTGCATTCCTCAGCGAAAGAATCTCCAACCAGTGGTTGCCTGGCCGGTTCCGGTTGCCCCCCTCCCGTCGGACCCCCATCCCATCTCCGGCGAAGTATTCTGGGCATCCCAACCAGTGCCGTGAGTTCCTGGTTCAATGCCACCTCACGTTCCAAGCGCAACCGTCCCGTTATGGAAGCGAGGCAGCGAGAGTTGCGTTCGTGGTTAAGTTGCTCAAGGGAGTTCCCCTCGCGATGTTTAACGCTCTCTATGAGCAGGGCTCTCCCGTTTACGGCTCTTGCTGCAGAGCTGAAGCGGGTTTTTGACCACCCTATACGAGGGTCACAGGCCGGACAACTCCTGCTGCAGTTGAGACAAGGGGATCTCGGCTTACGGGAGTACATTGGCCGGTTACAAAGGCCAAACGCATTATAAAAGACATTGCCCACCCCAGCCACGAACTGTATTCACTTTTTCTGTCAGGCAGGCGATACCGCAGTATCAAGTGCCGTACAAATAGACTCAGAGATAGCTTCCACAGTCAGGCCATCAGGCTGCTGAACAAGGGCGTATTGCATATAACAATGTATATTTTATTACATTGATTTATATATACATATTGTTCTTTTTCTGTGCCGATATATTGCATTTCATAAATTGCATTTATATTTTTTAGCTTTTATTCTATTCTGTTTTATTCAATTTTTATTCAATTGTTATCAATTTTGATCTTGTTTTTATAACTGCTGTCTGTCGTCGGGTATTGCACATAAGGTTTTCACTCACTGCTTTATACTGTTTAAACTGTGAAGTGACAATAAACTTGACTTGACTTGACTTGAGTCCGGTTGGAATGACAACGCTCTCCTATCCGCCTTCCAGAGCGGACTTAATCGGGAGCTGGGCAGAGAGGTGGCGCTCCGGGATGAGACGGGAACACTGGATGAGGCGATTCAATTGGCCATCCAGGTGTCGGATCTAGCGGCTCAGTGGGGGGGCGGCCCTGGTTCCTCCAGGAGTTTCCCTCGTCCTTCGGGAGGGGGGGGGGGCTTTGCCAGGCCCGTTTCCCTCGTCGCGGAGGAGCCGATGCAGCTGGACCGGTTGCGCTTATCCCATCGGGAGCAACGGCAGACTCGGGAGCCTGCTCTACCTGTCCTCTTCGGCCAAAAGAGGAGGCTCCTCAGTGACAGCCCTGAGGAGCCATAATGCAACCCGATCTCCGGTTCCGACGTCGAACTCCCATTTTGAGGCTCCTGTGGTCCAAGGAGGCCCTACCGGTGCGCGTGTTAGTGGACTCGGGGGCCGATGCCAGTTTTATCGACGCCTCCCTAGTCGCACAGGCCGGTATCCCCACCGAGCTCCTACAGCCACCACTCGACGTGAACGCACTGGATGGCAAGCCTCTTGCTAGGATCAGCCACCGATCCGTACCCCTCATGTTGGTGTTGTCAGGGAATCATAGGGAGAGTATCCGCTTCCATGTGATCCCCTCACCCCCAGTGGTATTGGGTCGGCCGTGGCTGGTGACTCACAACCCACATATCAACTGGTCCTCAGGTTCCGTGATCAAATGGAGTGTGTTCTGCCATTCCCACTGCCTTCGGTCCGCCCTAGCCCCAAGCATTTCCCCCACCGGCCCGGTTCCGAGACCTCCCGATCTCTCCTCCGTCCCCCACGTTTACCACGATATCGGGGAGGTGTTCAGCAAACAACGGGCCCTTTCTCTACCCCTCCACAGACCGTACGACTGCGTCATCGACCTCCTTCCCGGCGCCTTTCTGCCGGTCAGTCGTCTCTACAACCTTCCCCAGCCCGAAAGGGAGATGACGGAGACCTACATCCATGACTCTCTGGCAGCAGGGCTGATCAGACCCTCGTGGTCGCCCGTCGGCTCGGGGTTTTTGTCCAGAAGAAGGATCACACCCTACGGCCGTGTATCGATTTCCGAGGCTTAAACAGCATTACGGTAAAGAACAAGTACCCCCTGCCACTCATAGACCCAGCATTAGAGCCGCTCCACAACGTAGTGGTGTTTTCCAAGCTGGACTTGCGCAACGCCTACCATCTTGTCCGGAATCGGGAGGGTGACGAGTGGAAGACGGCTTTTAACACTGCGCTGGGTCATTTTGAGTACAGCCAAGATCCAAGCGGTGGCTGAGTGGCTGACACCTACCTCCCGGAAAAAGCTCCAGCAGATCCTTGGTTCTTCTACCGGAGGTTCGTCTGAGACTTCAGCAGCGTCGCAGCCCCGCTTACCTGGCTCACCTCCACCCTCTCTTCGTTCTCCTGGCCCCCCGAGGCGGGTGTGGCCTTCGCTCACCTCAAGCGCCTGTTCACCTCCGCACCAGTCCTGAGGTATCCAGACCAGAAGTCTCAACCATGTGCGTTCTTCTCCAAACGGCTCTCACCCGCAGAGTGGAACAATGATGGTAGTCCTGGCCTTGGAGGAGTGGAGGCACTGGCTGGGGGGGTGGAGCAACCAATTGTGGTCTGGACGGACCATAAGAATTTGGCTTACCTCCGTTCCGCCAGAAGGCTCAACTCCCGACAAGCGTGGTGGGTGTTGTTCCTTGGGAGGTTCAACTTCACCCTCACCTACCGTCCCGGCTGTCGCAACATCAAGCCAGATTCTCTCCCTCGCCAGTGGGACATCCGAGCCTGAGACCATTCTCCCTCCGGTCTGCATAGTGGGGGCAGTCACTTGGGAGATAGAGAGGCTCTTCCGGGAGGCCCAGCGCACCGATCCAGATCCAGGTAACGGCCCTGCTAACCGTATGTTTGTGTCCGACTCAGCTAGGTCCCAGGTTCTCCAGTGGGCCCATTCCTCTAAGCTCACCTGCCATCCCGGCTTTGCTCGCACCCTGGCCTTCCTCAAGCAGAGTTTCTGGTGGCCTTCCATTTCCCGGGACACCCAGGCCTTCGTGACTGCCTGCGCTGTCTGTGCCCGCAGACAGCCTGGTGCTCCAGGTCTTCCGGCTCCACGGGATCCCCCTTGACACCGTGTCGGACCGAGTTCTCGTCCCAGCAGTGGTGGGAGTTCTGTCAGGCTCTGGGTGCCACCGTCAGCCGCTCTTCCGGCTACCACCCCAAATCCAATGGGCAAACGGAGCGGGCTAACCAGGAGGAGGAAGTGGCGGTGCCGTCGGTACAGGCCCACCTCCAGAGCTGCCGCCGGATATGGAGGACCGCTCGTGCTGCTCTCCTCCGCACGGCTGCCCGGAATCAGCGCCTGGCGGATCGCAGGAGGGTCCCGGCACCCACCTCCCGACCTGGGCAGAAGGTGTGGCTCTCCTCCCGGGACCTGCCACTACAGGTCCAGTCCCTGAAGTTGGCACCCCGGTACGTGGGGCCCTACATCGTGGACAAAGTCATCAACCCGGTCTCGGTAAGGCTAAAATTGCCCCCGGCCCTGAAGGTGCACCCCACGTTCCATGTGTCCCTGCTCAAACCTGTCTCCTCCAGCCCGTTATGCCCCTCCACCGAATCCCCCCCAACCCCTCCGGACGACCACCCTGCTTAGACGGTGAAGAAGATGAGGCGGGACAGTTTGAAGACACAGAAGAGACGGAGGACATTGTTAGATAGCTATCTAGAAATCCAATAGTAATGTACATAAACATGTATAATAATACCTGCTTTATTATGTTGTCCGTTTTCTACTCTTATTTTTAAGCTACTATAGATCTTTTTCTTCCTCTTTACATTTCCCCGTTCCAGAATCCTTTCTTACCTTATAAGAGAAGTTGAACACCAGAAGTTGCTGTTGACCAAAGTACCGATGAAACCTCAAAAAAGGGGGACTTTGTTGTAAACTTCAACTTTGTGAAACTATAGTAAATAAAGACAAAGTAAATATTATTGACTTAAATATGATCTGCATTGCGGTAGAGTTTTAGATAACAGTTTAAGTTTGTAATTTAGATATACTTGACTGTCGTTTCATTCATTCTTTCATTCATTATTTGTGTGTGTGTGTGGCAGAAACACTGTTGTTTGGAGTTAATACCATAGATAGGTCTATACACATTAGGACTATACACAGACTCCAGTTTGGTCCTCCATAGAGCCGCTGAAAAGCCTGTAACCAAAATGCATCGCTATAGCAACGGGTAATACAAACACACACAAACACACAGTGTGTGCAAGAAAGTCATGTTGGACTTTTAGATGTTTAAAATGTGAATCTCTTATGAAATGTAGCCTTTCAAATGGAATACAAATATATTCTGTACTTTTCTGTAAAAGTTTTATTTTTAAATTTATTTTTAAATGTTATATATATATTTTAATATATAAATAACCCTTCCCTCGAGATGTCTGTCTGAAGACTCAGACAAGACTGGACAGGGTTTGGCAGAGAACCAGTGCCAAACCTTATCAATAGTGTCATAACAGAGGAGGTAATCTCTGTGTACACACTGTGTATACCCTGTGTCCCCCCCCCCCCCACCCCCCCTTATCCTCCCTCCCAGCGATAGACAACCTCAGTACACGATTGCAGAGCAGGGGAAATTCAGGGAAACTTCTCAGAAATGGGAAGTTCACCGGCCGTCCTATAAAAGGGGCCGGGGACATCTGTTGTCGTATCCATTCCTCCGAGAACCTTGTGGAAGCTGTGCCTCCTTGGCAACAGATTGAGTACTACTCGCTCCATCTTCAGACCCCACCATGAAGACCACAGCCCTGCTGAGCGGCACCGTGCTGCTGGGTAAGGCGGAGCGATGGATAGATGATGAAACAATGACTTATTACAATGACTTAACAATGGATTTATTAATCACCAGCGGAGGGGAATGAAGGGAACGCTTTAGATACAGGTGTATAATAACACCCTTTCAATTCTTACGTTTACACTTTTATTGTTTATTTAGATTATTGTAGCTGGTAAGCGGGTAAGAGAGGGGCCTTTCTAAGGACAATCTAAGGACGTACCCCGGAATCACGTCCCACGTCCACTTCCGGATGTGTGACAAGTCTGACCCCACACGCTACTTCAATGCCCGACCCCGCCCCAGCTACTTCTAAGTGCAAATTAAAAAAATAAGCTAATAACCTTTATGTCCACTGATATAACACCAATGTTGTAAACAAAATGGCATGTAAAGTGTTTTAGATCATTTGAATAGTTTCTGAAAATGAACTGCCTGGAATTGTAAAGGACAATTATCTATTCACAATATACAATACCAGTGCAAATAAATCATAATAATAAATAAACAAGTTGGTGTGTGGTTAAGCTGTTCAACTCCCCAGTGTCGTTAATCCTTGAGCAAATTGCCCTTAACCTCTACCTGTGTGTGTGTGTGTGTGTGTGTGTGTGTGTGTGTGTGTGTGTGTGTGTGTGTGTGTGTGTGTGTGTGTGTGTGTGTGTGTGTGTGTGTGTGTGTGTGTGTGTGTGTGTGTGTGTGTGTGTGTGTGTGTGTGTGTGTGTGTGTGTGTGTGTGTGTGTGTGTGTGTGTGTGAGTGTGTGTGTGTGTGAGCAAGGGGGGGGGGGGGGGGGGAATTATGTATGGAAGAATAAATACCTGCTGAGTTCTGCCAGAGACTCTGGAGGGCAGCAATACTCCAATGAAACACACAGTCTCCTCTCTCTCCTTCATACTGAACCAGTCTCTCTCTCCCTTTTTCTTTCTCCTTCTCTCTCTCTCTCTCTCTCTCTCTCTCTCTCTCTCTCTCTCTCTCTCTCTCTCTCTCTCTCTCTCTCTCTCTCTCTCTCTCTCTCTCTCTCTCTCTCTCTCTCTCTTTCCCTTTCTCCTTCATATTGAACCAATCTCTCGCTCTCCCTCCCTTCTCAATACTGAACCAGTATCTCTCTCTCTCTCTCTCTGTTTCTCTCTCCAAAGACCAAAAAAACAGAGGTGTATGTGTGAAATGGGGCAAGGTTGATTTCTGCAGCATTAACAGAGATAATGGGGGTGTAGGCCTCAAACAAATGAGGCCACATCAATGAACAAAAACAGCAGGCATGGACAGGCTGGCTCCATCACCTGTCAGGTAACACCCCTCCACACTCCCCCCACCCCAATTACTGCCCACTGCTACCTAATACTAGGATGGGTTAAATGCAGAGCTAAACATTTCACTGTGTGTGTACATACATATAATTCTTCTTCTTATCGTGTCCACAAGACAGTCAGTTACAAGGCTTGGCTAGATGTGGTTCAGCCACAGCTGAACACATTGCTGTCCCTTCTCATTAAACTCTGCCAAGTCCGATGCTGTGCAGGGTTGCTCCAGCAGGGGGCATATCAGGAGGTGCTGCATGGTTTGTGGTTCAATGCCGCAGTCACACACAACGTCCCCGTCATTTAGGTATCCCCATTTGGCGAGAGTGGCTTTTGCACGTCCAACACCAGATCTTATTCTGTTTAGGCATTTCCACACTTGCTGCATTTCGTCGTATCTCTGGTGGTGCTATGCCTGCCAGGATGTACAGACGGTCTGTAGGTGTTGATTTCAGGCAGCCTGTTATAAGGCGGCAGCTAGCATTGAGGGCGGGATCCAACTTCTTGGCATGGGCAGCTCGCTCCCATACTGGGCAGGCATACTCGGCAGCTGAGTAGCAGAGGGCTTGTGTGGTTGACTTCAGAGTCTGTGGGTTAGCACCCCAGGTTGTGCCAGTGAGCTTGCGGATGATGTTGTTCCTCGCACTCACTTTGCACTTGGTCTTCTCAGTGTGGGTCTTAAAAGAGAGGCATCTGTCCAGGGTTACCCCTAGATAGACTGGGTGCTCACAGTGTCCAAGGGAGGTTCCTGACCAGCTGACCTTCAGTTGGCGCTTGGCTTCACGGTTTCTCAGGTGGAAGGCACACACCTGTGTCTTAGATGGGTTTGCACGTAGGTGATACATATAATAATGTGTGCGTATAGACGGGCAGCATGCTGCGAACAATAGAATAGAATAGATGTAAAAAATGTCCTTCACTGGTGGAAGCCACAGGTCACTTGGGCACACTAGCATACCCGCCTAGCGTACCCGTACCGCCATGTTGTTGTACAGTATTTCCATGCTATTAGACTGGTGAGACTAGAGAGAGAGAGAGAGAGAGAGAGAGAGAGAGAGAGAGAGAGAGAGAGAGAGCTGGGATGCTGTAGGCTGTGTATTACAGTTTAAATCTAGGTTCTTTATTAAATTAAAACTCCCATTCCCGCCCCCCCCCCCCAAGCGTTCTAAAGATCTCTGGATGTGCTGAGTAGTGTAAAACATAGAGGTCTCTCAGACACGTGGTGGGAGTTTTACTCTGTGAATTCGCCCCCGCGTGTGTGGAGACACAGCTGCCTCCCCTTGGCAGTACACCTGTGAATGTAGTTCAGCACCGTGGAGGAGAACAGGAGACGAGCACGGCACGGGAGGAGCAGCAGCGGGAGGAGAACAGGAGACGAGCACGGCACGGGAGGAGCAGCAGCGGGAGGAGAACAGGAGACGAGCACGGCACGGGAGGAGCAGCAGCGGGAGGAGAACAGGAGACGAGCACGGCACGGGAGGAGCAGCAGCGGGAGGAGGAGCACGCTTATACGGCGTAAAGACGCCATACAAGCTTCGCTAACTTTCAGCCTGTTTCTCTGTCCAACTGTGAACTTATTTCATTGTTTGGGGTGGGGGGTGGGGGGGGGGGGGGGGGGGGGGGGGGGGGGGGCGGGGGGGGGGGTGGGGGGGGGGGGGGGGGCGGGGGGTGGACGATGGGACTCTTTGGAGAGTTTTCAAACATTGAATTTAAAAAACCTAAAGACAGCCATTATAAGGGGACACACGGCAAATGACTTGCCCAAAATAAGGCTTTCAATTGAACGCAGTCATCGCTGGAGCGTTGTGATAATGTGATAATGGCACATAACCATATCCATATCCATACCCATAATGCAGGCACCATGTGAATATTCCCACACACTCACAAAAGTAGGCCTAAGTACGTATCCTCGGCAACGTGAGGATACCCGAGTCGGCAGGCACTCACTTTAATGAATGGAAAGCGGTTTGTCTCTGGGTGTCAGGCGGGCAGGGGTCGTAGAGGGCGGGATAGGCGGAGGGTCTTAGATCAATCAAATGGAAAGACAGGATGCAGTACAGTGCGGGCCGCTAGGTATGCAAGCAGGGACAGCGATCCGGCGGTGTGTGTAGGGGATTCTCGGGTTTATAAAGGGAACTGAACTGAAGGTGGATTTAATTAACCAATTAGCAGTAAACGGAGAGGGATTGGCTGGAGTTAAACGCTACGGCCTTTCTGGTTAGCAGTTTATTCCCGAAATGACCGACCGGGTGGTAGTACAACCACTGTAACTGACGTGACACCAACTGACAGGAGTTTGGCGACGTCGTGATGCACCGCTGCCTTGGAAGTCCATCTCAACCCAGACTTCCATTACGGGCAACTTCAAACTAAAAATACTGCCTTCTCAGGACACTGCCTCGCTAGACAGCGAGGCAGAAGGCAGCTGCCTTCCGTTTGGGACACAGCTTTGTTATGTGTGTGTATGTGTGTTGTCTCTCTTGAGGTCGCCCACTCTGTTGTGGGCGTGGAAATCCATCCCTTCTCCCGGCTCCCTTATTGATATTCATCCCTGCTCCAAGCTTCTCATCAACTCGGTTATACCTTCCCTGGTTCTTCACTCACTCGTCACCGGGTCGGTGTTTCAACCAAAGGCAAGGTAAGGGCACTTCTGCGTTGCATAGGAGCTTGTCTCTGGTGTGTGGATTCTGTATCCTGTTACCAACTTCCTGTCCTTGTGCCACAGGATCACCAACCAGGAGGAGGGGGGGAGAGGAGGAGGAGGGGGGAGAGAGGGAGGGGGGGAGAGGAGGAGGAGGGGGGGAGAGGAGGAGGAGGGGGGGAGAGAGGGAGGGGGGGAGAGAGGGAGGAGGGGGGGAGAGAGAGGGAGGGGGGGAGAGGAGGAGGAGGGGGGGAGAGAGGGAGGGGGGGAGAGAGGAGGGGGGGAGAGGAGGAGGAGGGGGGGAGAGAGGGAGGGGGGGAGAGAGGGAGGAGGGGGGATAGAGGGAGGGGGGGAGAGGAGGAGGAGGGGGGGAGAGGAGAGGAGGGGGGGAGAGAGGGAGGGGGGGAGAGAGGGATGGGGGGAGAGGAGGAGGAGGGGGGAGAGAGGGAGGGGGGGGAGAGGAGGAGGAGGGGAGAGGAGGAGGAGGGGGGGAGAGGAGGAGGAGGGGGGGGTGGTGCATGCGGAACCCCCTGGAGTGCGTGGACTTCGAGCCGCAGTGACAGCGACAAGTGGACGATTTGGGCTTCGGCAATTTCCTCCTCTGTTTTTTTCCTGGCCCGGGGGGGGGGGGTGTCGTGTCTGCCCGAGTGACAATCAGCCTCACAGGCGCTGATTGGAAGGAAGTCACTTCCACACTGTGTGTGCGCGCTCCTCTTGGCATGACCGGACATGACTGACTGAGGCCCCGTGTAAGAACACACAAATACAAGCGTAATGCACGTTAGCTCTCGGTGAGGGTTTTTCGTGAACATATGTTGATCAGCATCTCCCGCAGGTGAGTGGCATGCACACACACACGCGCACTTCTTTCTGATGTTATACACAGGATATTATTCAAATTCTGAGCACATGCCGCTCGTATGAATTGTGTACAGCCATTCTGCATGCAAGTCTTTTTGTATTTCTTCTGTTTTTTTAACAGTGCTTTTGCATCAAATGGGACAAGATGAGAGGTAGGGAAATGACATCGTAAAACTAACACTGCATCATCATCCTCATCCTCATCATCATCATCATCATCATCATCATCCTCGTTGTTGTAGTCGTCGTAGTCTAAGCGCTTTTAAGAGGCTTCAGAGGTTTAGCAAAGCTTCATTTAAATATCCATCCCCACAGGCTTCCCCCCCCCCCCCCCCCACCCACCACACACACACACACACACACCACACACACACACACACACACACACACACACACACACACACACACACACAACCAAATACATTCCTCAGCTCTCATCTTCAGAACACATAAATATGGAGGAAAATAACCTTGGACCAAAGGCAATTAACACATATCTCCTCTGCTAATTAATTCCTTGGAGAGCTCTTTGTCCAGAAGCCGGTTTTGTTCATTTCCAACTGACTAATGGAGTCAACCGCGATCCAGGATTTGTTCTTGTTTTTTAAATCTCAAAAGTCAGTTTAAAAGTGGAGGAGCGTTTCGGAGGGTTAGCGAGGATTTCCCCCCCCCCCCCCAAAAAGAAATTGGCCTCCATCGATTAATCCAAAGTAATCCAGTTGTTTTAAAAGCTCGCCGGTCACATTTCTCCCGCCACAACCCTGATGTTGAACACACAGATCTGATGTCTGAGCCTCCTGCCAATCAACTGTTCAACTGAAATCCTCCTCCGGTCCGATCGGCAGGAAACAACACAGAGCACACACACAGACACACACACAGACACACACACACACACAGACACACACACACACACACACACACACACACACACACACACACACACACACACACACACACACACACACACACACACACACATTGTCTTGGCCATGGTAGGTGACTGCTTGTAGAGAGTGGTTCTCATTTCTGTCGACGCCGAACAACAAGCACAACTGGTCGTGAAGGGACGTCACGCCGGGCGCCATCTTGTGAGACAGATCCAACAGACAGTATATATATATATATATAAATAAACAAATACATAAATAGATACATAAATACATTTATTTATTTATTTATATATGAATAAATACATTTATATACTGTATATATATGTTATGTATGTATATATATATATATATATGTTTATATATATGTTTCAATATTCAACTCAAGATTGTTGTTTTTGATAAATAAATAAATACATAAATATATATATATATATATATATATATATATATTTATACTGTATATATACTGTATATGTATTTATTTATTAATATATAAATATATAAATATATATATACTGTATATTTGATATATACATTTGATATATACATTTGATATATATTTGTATGTTGTTTTTCAATATTCAACTCAAGATTGTTGTTTTTGATTTTTTTTAATGACTTTTGTTGGGTCTACATTCCGTTGGCAGTGACGGTTGTTTGTGTTGGTCAGTGCGATCAATCAGTCTGGTGTTCAGATCAATGCACATTGGCTGTTTTGAATCGTTCTAAAAGCGCGAGGAGGCGCTTGCGTCACGAAATACACACTTGATTAAAGTTTGAAGAGCTCAATGGAGGTGAGAGCTCCATGGGGACGGTACATGCATTACTCACAGAACGCCACCGTGCTCGAGATGTTTAGTCAGTTGGCAGACTCTCCCGCTGTCTGTCGTCGACATACAGCACATACCCGAAATGTGATGCCGCCAACAGACAACAACAGCTCAACGGAAAGGCATCCCAGACTAAGGTCGCCGGTTCAAGTCCCCGAAACATCTGGGCACTGCCGAGGTGCCCTTGAGCAAGGCACCAGACCCCCGAGACTGCTCCCCGGGCAGCTGTGTATATTAAATAGCTGCTCACTGCTCATAATACTACGATGGGTTAAATGCAGAGAAACTAATTTCAGAATGTGTTCATGTATGTGAGCAATAAAGAGGTTTCAAGCCTCCAGATTTAGATTTAGATCTAGACCACACAGGTGAATGTGTTCCCTCCTCTGGGCACATATCGTATTCTATTCTATTATATCTTATGTTGTTTATGTTCATTTGACCTTGCATGCATTGTTATCTGGTGAGCACAGCCTCTGCAGAGCACTGCACGCCGCACCTGGGCCTGTGTCCAGGAAACAGACACAGACAAAAGTCAAATAAAGTAATGTAATGCCTTACTTTCATAAGTGTCCGTGTGTCTGTGGGGGATGTGTGTGTGTGTGT
Organism: Muraenolepis orangiensis; assembly: GCA_027704905.1. Lineage (NCBI taxonomy): Eukaryota > Metazoa > Chordata > Actinopteri > Gadiformes > Muraenolepididae > Muraenolepis > Muraenolepis orangiensis. The sequence continues at coordinate 15,202,810 of CM051001.1, forward strand.
GTGTGTGGTGTGTGTGTGGTGTGTGTGTGTGTGTGTGTGCGTGCGTGTGTGTGCTCACATGCTGGAGGTGTAGCATCACCAGAGTCCTTTCATGTAGGACAGTTGTGCTGTGGAAGTGAGCTGAGCGCTGGCTTATGATTGGCCGATGTCCAGGACATGGCTTCAGGCTGCCAGAACCGAGAGAGAGAGAGAGAGAGAGAGAGAGAGAGAGAGAGAGAGAGAGAGAGAGAGAGAGAGAGAGAGAGAGAGAGAGAGAGAGAGAGAGAGAGAGAGAGAGAGAGAGAGAGTGTGGGCAGGAAAAGCAAACAAGCACAGACAGCTTTAATAATAAACCATATTGAGCGGTTCTGGGCTGCTATTCATCACGTTGGCCTTCCTCTGGCGAGCTCACCGTGGAATTAAACTCTTGCCATTTTTAAGCTCCAAGTGTGTGGTAGACGGCTAATATTCTGCTGGGGGGGGGGGGAGAGAGAGGAGGAGAGAGAGAGGAGAGAGAGAGAGAGAGAGAGAGAAGAGAGGGAGGCTTGGGGGGGTAGAGAGAGAGAGAGAGAGAGAGAGAGAGAGAGAGAGAGAGAGAGAGAGAGGAGAGAGAGCTGACCTCCGACCTCTTGGCATTCTGCTGCGTGGTTTGTTGCTCAGAAACCATTACGATAGAGAGGCTTCCAGTAAGATGGAGTCATTGATCTCATCTCACAGGTTAATTAGAACAAAGCACCAGCCTTTCACTTGATGAGAGCTTTCTGATTATTGAAAGGTGTTGACTTACCTCCCCTCCCCTCCCCTCTCCCCTTCCCACCTCTATCTATCTATCTCTCTCTATCCATCACTCTCTCTCTCTTGCTATGTATCTGTCCCTCCCTCCCTTTCCTCTATCTATCCCTCTCCGTCTCTCTCTCTCTCTCTCTCTCTCTCTCTCTCTCTCTCACTCTCTCTCTCTCTCTCCTCTCTCCTCTCTCTCCTCTCTCTCTCTCTCTCTCTCTCTCTCTCTCTCTCTCCCTCTCTCTCTCTTTCTCTCTCTCTCTCCTCTCTCTCTCTCTTTCTCTTTCTGCGCTTTGGTGCACAAGTGAGAGGTAAAGGTATATTTGGCTCCATCGCCCATTGGCTAAATGCCACCTATCAATCACCCGGTCAGTCCCAGCTACTGTCACCGTGCGTGTTTTTAATCATCCAAACCCCCGAAACCAGTCGAGGCGAAAATCTGAGCGAAGAGGATGATTGTCCGTAATAGACGGAGTGTCGAGACACCCCCACCGCCCCCGATGGGGAAGCAGCAGCATGGTAGCGGCTGGATTTTGCGGAGTCTGGTGCCGTAGCAGTGGGTCCGGCGACTTTTGATTGAGCGTTTTACGGTCACTCTTATTGGAATCGGGGCCGTTTTCAGCAGTTGTCACCCGCTTAAAAGGGCGGTTATAAAGACGCCGTGAAATAAAAGTTAGTGTGAGTGTAGAGGAGTATATTCAGGGTTCCCCTACGGTCAACTGAAAACCATAAAAAAAAACCCTGCAAAATGCTGACATTGTGTTTAGGTGTATTTGTTTGGCGCGTACGTTTCTGCCTTTCTGCTTTGACAAAAGGTGATAGGGTAAAGACAGGGGTATAAACATATACCCCTACAGACATACTGTATATTTATACACATAATAAATCTCGACAACTATACACACAGATGGTCACGATCGAGGCGAATATATCTTACAAGTATATCTATCTGCACAATCTAACGGATCTGTGGTCACAATCTGCACAAATCTACTTCAGCTGCGCATGCACCTAACCCGACCGAGAGTGTAAGTACTCTCCCCTCCCCTCATGTCTTATCGTATATATATATATATATATATATATATATATATATATATATATATATATATATATATAATATATCCCCGTATCGTAATATCCTCCCCGGTTCCCTCCCCACTGGATAGCAAGAACAAGCGGGTAATATATGCGGATACTGAATTCTTTATGAAATATTCCTTTCGTGCTGCAAAAAATTATTCAGCGCTGACCTCGCTGTTTTTAAAGTGTGGCTCTATTGCCCTATTTGGGGCACATTACAACGCTCTTCGGAGGGGGAATCTTCTGCTCACTGGGACTCGGCTCACCGGAGGTGCGGACGCAGATTCTTATTTCTTATTCTTTTCCGGCGGTCCGGTGGCTTCTGTTTACGTGGCACTGAACACAAAACCAGGGTGACTTTGAGAAAAATCCATATGGACATTCCCTGATGGATCATGGCTAGGAGTATTAGTATATGTACATATATATATATATATATATATATATACTGTGTACTGTACCTCGAAGGCTTCTGTAGACCATATGTCGATTCAGAGTAGTTTATTATGGATCTCCCTGGGGAAGTCCTTTCAGTAACTATTACTCTGCACGGGAAATAACTGTGTAAAGTACCAAAATAAAAGAGCATTAGTAAAAAAAAAAACATAAATAAACCACAGCATACACTATTTAGTACATCCATATACACCCTTTGTCTCCATCCTCCCTCCCTCCCCCCCCCCCCGCCCATACTCTCACACACACACACCCTCACCCGTCTCACCTAACCTCTCACTTCAGCTGCCAGACAGCAAACGTAGAGGCAGCGGCAGCCGGTTTAAAAATAGTAGCGCCTGCCACCGTGACACCTTTTTCTGCGAGCGCTGCGAGACGACGGTAGCTTCCCGCCCGCCCGCCCGCCGTCCCCGCCTGTGACACGTTGAGCGTTCACTATGGCAACCGGGGGGGGATCACAATTAGCCGCGTCGACGCGAGGTCGACCGTCAAACACAAAGCGTTTCTGGAGAGGCCGAGGCTGTCGTGGAGGAAAACTTTTGTCCGCCACGGAAGTCAACTTTGTGAAGCAAGGGTGTCATGTTCACTTGCGTAACGGCAAAGGGGGACTTTTTCTGGCGCTTCCCGCAACATTAGCTTTAGCATAGCAGAGAGCCCTTTTGGTGGCCCTTAGATTAAGTGCTGAGTCTGTTGGGGACATAAGTTGTTCCAAGTACCCCGGGCCATGTTCCAACGCGCCGATCACAAAGTTAAAGTCACAGTGCTGAAGCATTGTTACCTTTTGTTTCATTTGAATGTGTTCATACTTGCAGCTCCTTTTTTGGAAAGTATACTAAAAAATACAAATACATCCACAGAGCTACTTCGAAAGGTGCAGAATAAATGTATTAAAAATGTTAACGGGTCCGAAATGAATATTTTATTATTTATGTTTATCTCTGTGTAAGATGTCCGATGTTTGGTTCACACTTCTAACGAGGCTTGTGAGCCAATAGTATATAGTAGTACGACGTTGGGTTTCCCTTGGAAATCTCTGTGTCATCAGCAATCAAAGGGTCTGAGTAGTAGTAGTAGTTGGCAGTTAGCGTGGAAAAAAAAACTGGAAACATTGCTGAGTTTAACGATAAGCGCCCACTCAGCTTCACTCCGATTCAAGCCGATCTAAAGTGCTCAGCTACAAAAGTAGGAGCAAGACCAGGCTGCACATTGGTTCAGCTTTTGAATTCATTACTCTACCGTGGAGGATTCATCACTTGACATGACTGAGTCTGTCTGAGTGTCACTCCACCATGAAATATGCAGGTCACTGGAATGGAATGGAAGGGATGAGGGGGAGTGAGACACCTAGTAGCTTAATGTTATCAATTGTTATCAATGTTAGCCAATAGTAGCTCGCAGCTAATACTGTTTATTTGTTGCAACTATAATCAATGCATAACATTCTATTGTCATTTAGCAGAAGTTTTATCCAAATTGTATCCCAGACTTTTTGTCCGATTAGTAAGTAGAAGTAAATAGCCTTCACTTATCGTATAAAGAGTAGGCCTATTGCAGACAATTCAGATGCCATTAACAAGCATTGGGTTTGATATCTTGCAGATATTTAAAGACATTTAAAAAAAAATCTCTTTTATTTTACCTTCATCAGTCTCTTTCGACCTTTAAAGTGTGGTAAATATTATGCTCGTTGACATCTTCTCTGAACAAAGCTAGCTGCGTTATGGGCCGCTATTTTACATTTTTCTCCCAATAACAGCAAGCGCGACTATTTATTTTGGGCGGGATTTTAATTTAAATTATTTGAACAGCTGCTAACATAATAACTGCTACTGCTCTTGTTAAACTGCGAGCTAGCGTTAGCGCCATGCTAACCATGCCACCCTTGTTCTTTTCGAATTTATCCAAATTTTAGCGAAGAACGTGGCGCATTCGCTCTATGTATTCGCTAGTGACGAGTTTAAAATAGACTGCAACCGATCTATGGAATCTGACATTCTCCGCTCGGGATTTTATTCACCGGCATCTGAAGTCGGACGTTGATTCCTCGTCCGACTCCGCGCCCCCGCCGGGCCCCGTAGTGTAGGAGCTTTTCCCCTGGCCGCTCGGCCATTGATTACTCCATTAGCGTAGCCTAGCGCCGTATAGGACGGCCTCTCCCAGATGTCGCACATGTCATCCCTCCCCGGGGGACCTCGTCCTCCATCGCCACACTGCACTTTGATTTGACATTAACACACACGCCAGTGATGGCCACCCCGTGGTTTGTGACCTTAGGGTGTGTGTGTGTGTGTGTGTGTGTATATATATATATACAGTATATATGTCTGTGTGTGTCTGTGTGTGTGTGTATATGTGTATGTGTGTGTGTGTCTATTTGTGTGTGTGTATATATGTGTGTGTGTGTGTGTGTGGTGTGTGTGTGTGTGTGTGTGTGTGTGTGTGTGTGTTGAATATGTGTGTGAATAGTGTGTGTTGTGTGTGTGCAAATACGTGTATGTGTGTGTGTGTTTGTGTATGTGTGTGTGTGTTTGCGTGCGTGCGTGTGTGGTAAGGTGTGATATAGCCTCCGCTCACTCGAGTACAGTGGGAAGAAGGCATGGTTTCCGTAAGTTTTTTTTCCCGCAAGTTTCCGCTAAAAAAAAGGAAAAAGGCTCAAAATCTCGCCCAAGTCGCCAATGGCGGCGCAGTGCCAATCATCATTATTATCCACCGGGGCCCACAACCAACCCCCGGGGGAGAAGGGGGGGGGGGGGGGGAACCCGTGCCCCAAAGTTCTCCAGCTCACTCTCCCTTTTAAAAGGAGTTAAAAATTCCATTTCTCCTTCTCTCCTGGGTGAAATTAAGAAAGTTCCGGTGGCGGTGAAGCGCTGACGCCACATGACAGGATCTCCTCCGCGGCAGGCCCGTGACAGGTGGCTCACGGCCTCACGGTGTTACATTTAGCCCCTGCGCTAACATTAGCATTTGCCCCTGTCGTCGTTTTATAGCGGGACTGTCCCTCGCCGACATCACACTGTCTTTCATTCATGCATGCATTCATTCGTTCATCCATCCATCCATCCATCCATTCATTCACCCATTCATCCATTCATCAATTCATCCATTCGTCAATCCATCAATCCATTCATCCATCCATCCATCCATCCATTCATTCATTCATTCATTCATCCATGCATCCATTCATCCATTCACCCATTCATCCATTCATCCATTCATCCATTCATTCATCCATTCATTCATTCATTCATTCATTCATTCATCATTCATCATCCATCATCCATCAATCCATCAATCCATCAATCCATCAATCCATTCATCCATTCATCCATCCATCCATTCATTCATTCATTCATTCATTCATTCATCCATCAATCCATCCATCCATTCATTCATTCATCCATCAATCCATCCATCCATCCATTCATTCATCCATTCACCCATTCACCCATTCATCCATCCATCCATTCATTCATCCATTCACCCATTGATCCATTCATTCATTCATTCATCCTTAAGCTCATTTGTTCATTCACCAAATAAATGTATTCAGTTGATAAAATTCACGTATTCATTTGTTTATTCATTCATTCAATAATTCAATCAATCGTAAACTCCCCAAAATTTCAGAGAAAAAATAAATACACATACATTTCGATCGATCAAATTCCTCTGAGAAAATACAAAAAATATTACTATTTTAACACTTAAAGGCACAACAATCACGTCCCCGTGTCAAAGTACCAACAGTACCTACCGCAATTAGATATTGGGAGGACCGTCCTCCCCAAGCTCACCATTGAAGTCTATTATAAAACTCCCCGATCCCAGCGGCCGGTAAGTCCTGGTTTTAACATGAGTGTGTATGGCAGTAAGGGAGGACCAGCACTTTAGGCTCTGTGAACCAATCAGCAGAGCTCCAATACCAAACCAGAGTTTTGGGGGGCGGATTATCATCATGTTAGGATCTATCTTGTATCATTCATATATTCCACGTTCCAGACAACTTGTGAGTCGTATATTTCAGATTTGAAACTTTCGAGTTCCAACCTCAAAGCGTTCCAGGTGCATGACGCCAAACGTAAACAGAAAGCATGGCTGACCCCGACTAGGTGGTGTTTCTTTGGTTTGGGATTAGACAATTTAAGGGATTGACATGCATAACTGGTTTTACTATATGATAGTACGTCTTATTTTAATTAAATTCAGGTGAATATACTTTACACAACAATTGCTTCTCCCTCAAACCTCACTCATTTTAAATTCTGTTTGGTTTGTTTGGTAGAACTAGCCAGTGTGCAAAAAAATATATATTGAGTAATCACTAAATATCAATTTTTCATCAAAACAGTGCTTCTTTTCCCTCAGATCACAATCGGTTCCAGTTTTCTTTGGCTTGTCCGCTAAAATGACCCACTAATACTGTCAAAATGTATAGTGTGGTACCTTCCTTCCTCCCCTACTCTCACAACCACCAGCCGCCACTGACATATACCCAGCAAAACATCCACTCCTTTGCAAATGAGAATAGGAGAAAGCAGAGCATGACACATCATACATATTTATGATTCATGATTCATAACATTTGGCAGTGATGAGTACACACCATACAACCATTATTATTATTATTATTATTATTATTATTATTAATAACCTACAGTCACATCAACAGTCTACAGATACACACCACACTGTCAAATGTCAATTTCACATTTTTTACTGTGCAGAACATTGTCTTTCGTTAAACATCTTTCTATCTAACTGCAATTTGTATTCTCCACTCAACAGGTTGAAATATTTCTCGACTTCTGCTGTTGAAACGCGCTGGAATTACCATAGCGCATGCAAGTATGTATATAATATATTCTGTGTGTGTGTGTGTGTGTTTGTGCCAATTTTGTGTGAATAATGTGTGGTTTCTGGCTTCACTTAAGCTTTCTCTCTCTCCCGCTTCTCTCTCTCTCTCTCTCTCTCTCTCTCTCTCTCTCTCTCTCTCTCTCTCTCTCTCTCTCTCTCTCTCTCTCTCTCTCTCTCTCTCTCTCTCTCTCTCACTCACTCTCACTCACTCTCTCGCTCTCTCTCTCTCTCTCTCTCTCTCTCTCTCTCTCTCTCTCTCTCTCTCCCACATTGTCAATCGCAGGCACAGACTGTCGTCTGTCTCCCACTCACTCACTCACTCACTCTCTCTCTCTCTCTCTCTCTCTCTCTCTCTCTCTCTCTCTCTCTCTCTCTCTCTCTCTCTCTCTCTCTCTCTCTCTCTCTCTCTCTCTTTGTCTATCTCAGTGCCTCTCTCCCACATGCTTCATCAATGACTCTCTCTCTCTCTCTCTCTCTCTCTCTCTCTCTCTCTCTCTCTCTCTCTCTCTCTCTCTCTCTCTCTCTCTCTCTCTCTCTCTCTCTTTCTCTCTCTCTCTCTCTCACATACAAACGTAGGCCTGCCTCTGAGTCTCATCCAGCCGTTCTCGGATCAGTGAAAGGCCCTTCTGGTTCCTTCTGGCGGCCAACCCTTCCGATTGCGCTTATGCGTATATCAGGGGAAACCCTGCGGACAGGCCCCCGGTTCATTTCCCGAGGTGAAGTTGTGAGTGTTGTCACTCTGTAATGGAGTCCCACCGTGATAGATGGCTTTAATTAAGCTAACAAGCAACAACCCCGGGAGTCGGTGGAACCGGAAGCTTGTGGAAAGAATTGTTTGGCTCGGGCCTCATTGAACAGCTTAATGGAAGTCTTTATGCGTTAAGTAAAACAATGAAGTAAAAAAATAAATAAAAAATAAAATACGTAGCAGTCGACACAGCTTATTCAATGGAGCTTAAATCGGGTTTGATTTTATAACGTCTTCCACCAATGAGGCTGTTTCCGCTTTTTTCCGTCTGTGCAGGCTATCTCAGAACAATGAGCATATGGACTTGCACCTTATTTGGTGGGTAGGTTAATTCTGGGTTAATTATATTATAATTATTATTAAGTAAGAAGTGATTCATTTTTCATGCCTATCAGCTAAAAAGGGGGGGGGGGGCGTGACATATCACATTAAGGGGCAAAGCTTCCCTGTAGATTTGAGTAACACCGACACAAAAGTGATTGTAGTTGTCTACTGGCTGCCACATGCCAGTGAAACAGCTTCTTTAGAGCTCCTCCCGATGAGAAGGTCACAGGGGGATGAGAAAATAGAGTTTGTAGTTGTTATACAGCAGAGCAGATGGTACACACAAGTGCTCTTCTCAAGTGTGTGTGTGTGTGTGTGTGTGGGGGGGGGGGTGGTGGCTGGTTTAACCTGTGGGTCCTTTGATTGCCAAGGACGCACAGGTGTGCAGCCTCACCCAGCAGCCCCAGACTCTAATCAGCCTGACTGGGGCCAGGTGAGGCTGCTTCAACCAGACACCACCCACACACACCCACACGCACCCACACCACACACACCACACACACACACACACACACACACACACACCCACACACACACACACTCTTATCTCTTGAAGGGTCTTGTCGTGTGTCATCCTCCCATTAAAGCCTCAGCCATTTGTATCCTTGATTTCAC
>CM051001.1:15219148-15286648 GCA_027704905.1 Muraenolepis orangiensis
AGAGAGAGAGAGAGAGAGAGAGAGAGAGAGAGAGAGAGAGGGTACTCTGGGGGGTGGGGGGGGTCGCGGGGCTCTCCTCCAAAACGGTGGATAAACAAAGCATTTAATAACCCCCCCCCCCCTTCCCCCCCACTCTCATTGTCTTACTCTTGAATGGCTTGTGATCACACGGAACGTACCAAGTCATAATTAACGGCGGGGCAGTTTGTGGCTAATTGTCTTGATGGTTTATGGTGGGGATTCTGACGCGAGGAGGACCGCTCCATGCGGCTGTAGTGGGGGAAGTCATCGTGGCTAACGTCGATCGTAGCGCGCGCGCTAACGGCACATGAATACGATTAGCGCAATAGATTACCACAGTTATGTATGACTCAGCGATATACAGTACGATGACGTATACTATTCCTGATCGGTACGCGATTGTAATTTTATCGAATTTGCATAACACATTTAGTATGACATAATTATGATATTTGACTGCATATGATCATTGCGCTACATAACTGATGGAGTTATGATTAAAGCGTTTTCGTCTGTGCCATATCCCTTTGGCTGCGACGGCTCCGTTTCAGCGGATCAAAGTAATCTATCCTGTTCCTAAATAAAATTGCTACATTTATTGATGCATTATACAATAATACAATTCCCCCTCAAGCTTGTTTCAACGTCTAAACCCAATAATAATCTAATAATGTAACCAATGTCAAAATTACCGATAAAGCTGAGATAATCACTGAAAACATTGGATTATTTGAGAGATGGAAATGTTTACGTTCACGTATCTGTGTATATTGCACTTATCACAATTATCCACAATTTTAGTTTGCCGAAAATATCATAATAAGGAGAAAAGCGGCATCACAATTTTATGGTCCCTGATGCTTTGATGACATGACTCTTCCTATCCTCACTTTAGCATGAAGCCATTAATTATTATAACAGCATGAAACGATTTAATCTCCGAGTATAATATTATATATGTCTCGGTTATTTATTCTGTTTGAACTTGAACATACTTACTACAATATTATATTGGTTGAAGGAACTTGTTCCTGCAACTGGCCACGGTGTCATTGTAAATACTATCATAAAAACAACGACACGCCATTTACAAAACTCAACTTCTAAAAAAATCGAACATCATTGTTTTCCATTCTTCACGGACATATTTTCTGGGGCAATTAATTCCCTGCCAAGCACAAGTGTAGATTTGATAACCATAACACCAGCATGGAGTTGATAAGGGAGAAAACCGGTGCATGCTGGGATTATAGGGATGGGCAAAATTACCCTGCTTTCCAAATGGTGATAGATAGCAACAAACCAAGTTGGATCATAGTTGACTTGAACAAATAACGAAAGACCAAGTTCAGGTTTTCCTTTGGGAGTACTTTTGGGTTTTCCCATCATTTTTTTTTTTTTTAAGAGTAATACACACAAGCCTGGTCTTGTGATTTTGTTGGCATTTGAAGGTCAAAAACAATCCAAAGGTTAAAAAGAGCTAAATGAATCTTGCTACTCCGTGAAGCCAGAGTCTAGGGAATAACACTGTTGCTTATATTCGAGCAGAAGGACACTACACTGCAGAAGGAAATACTGTGGATCAACTACAAACAAAGACAAATGCATACTTTGAAACCCTTTTTATTTTGAAACATACTATTCAAAATATTCATATGTTATATTAATATTCTTGTTTCTACCGAATTACTCAAACCAAATTGATTGATGTGTTGTATAATGTACCGTGGACCACCGATTTGCTCAGTTATCTGCATCGTGGACCGTTGTCCCGGAGACGTGATTTATGAACGGGGAATAAAAGGCCACGGATTCAGTGCATTTCCATCATGGCTCCTAAGACATTTCTGTCCTACCACCTCGGGCATCTAGCATCTACGCAGCTCATTTATATGATGAATAATACCTTTGTTTGGAAGGGGGCGGAGCCAGGGACGCCATAACTATACCCCACCTCCCTCCTTTTTACGGTAATAGAAGCATCATGGCCCCCTTCGACGATTGGACAAACGTTGTTCAATAAGTACCGACGGACTCGTGTGGACTTGAATTTCCTGGTGTTGAGCACTTCCGCCGACAGCGTCGTAAACTCCCACAAGCAAGCGAGTAGAGAGTGCGAGGGAGCATCTGGTCGGACCGGGCCGAGCCGCTGGCATTGGGGGGTTGTACATAAAATAAAATTGCTGAACTCTTGTGCTACACTTGCCAGGGTAGCTTTAACAGAACGCCTTAGTGGTGCCCGAGGATGAAGGACGTGAACTACTTCCGCACACACACTTATCTACTAACACTCGCTGTCCAGCTGAACATTTAGCACATATGTTAAATGTTTGCAAAATAATTTAGTTCTTTACTTTTCCCTAAATTGTCTTAATCTAATCCCAATTCACGTGTCATGATAAATATGAATGGCGAAGTTCAGATGACAACATATGTTATTGTACTTTTACCTGAGCACTGGTTCAGTTCCTGGAGACTTGACTTCTGGTGGGTTGTTCTTTTACCTTCCTTTGTTGAACGCACTATTGTAAATCGCTTTGGATAAAAGTGTCTGCTAAATGACTGTTATGTAATGTAATGTCATTTAGGTCTACTTTGAGAATGACGTTACGGAGAGATCGAAATGTCGGGGATTCATTTTATTTCAATGAATACAGCGAGACAGCTTTAAATAAGATTCAAAATCGAGCAGACAGAACAGATTAGTAGGTAGTAGTGCATATTATATCATATCATATTATTATTATATTATTATTATAGGCTAACTCAATGCTTTGAATAGAGAAAAGGCAGACAAAATAGGAACAACATTTACATTTTGAGACCCCTGCACTTCTGAAACGATTCAGTATGACTCAGTATCCAGACTGTATGATGGGCTGTTTGCGCTGACCTGGCTGTAAAATAGTCTCACTTCTTTTATATTGCGTTTTTTTTCCTTTGCATTATACTGTTATATACTGATATATGCTATATCAAAATCCAAAATCGTCTGTGTTTGATATCTTTGGCCTTCTCAAGCCACCGTGTTCACGGTCTGCAATCGTTTCGCAGTGAATTAGCAAAGTCAGAAATATGTGCACATTTCTGTGTGCATTGTCAGTTTGCCAGCAAGAATTCTCCTCTCACATTAATGCTGGGCTGGTTGGGTTGATAGCTGTCCCCATTTTCCCCCCTGACGCTTTTCCCTCTCAGTTCCGCTGCCATTACCGGCTTTCCGAGGCCATCAGTATCTCTTATGTCTCCATAATAATAATAAATAAACTGCTCTATGGTTATTTATGGACCAGATGGTAGGCAGCTGTTCCATAAAGCATGACAAAGCAAACCTCCCGCTTCACCAGTGTGCACTGTTAATAATGTGTAACAACACGCTGTAACCTTTTGAACATATTAATATGCAATTAACATAATTGAGACATTTCAATCACTTGGCTTGTGAGACGACATGGGAATCACTTTTTTTCATTTTTTCATCACACATTTTGAAAAGAATGAGCAGCATTAACATTAACATTATACTCCCTTTTCACTCACTACTGAAAGACTTATCCTTGGATTCACCGTCCATCCCCCCCCTCTCTCTCTCTCTCTCTCTCTCTCTCTCTCTCTCTCTCTCTCTCTCTCTCTCTCTCTCTCTCTCTCTCTCTCTCTCTCTCTCTCTCTCTCTCTCTCCCCCCTGTATCCTTGGAACAAAGACAACGATCGGCGTGCAGTACCACTTCTGACCACAGGTAGTGCCACAGTATGTGCCTGTGGAAAACATTTCCCAGTCAGGTGCAACCACTTCACATTTAAAAAGGCTGAAAACGCAACCAAACCGAAGATGCAGCCGTAGATAAAAAGCTAAAACGACCCACTGAGACAGAGATTTTTGATATTTTCCGATTATAAGCGGGCTGAACTTAAATAAAAAAAGTAGACTTTGTAGAACACCACAAAACGTGTGAATATTCTTTGAATCCCGAGAACTTAAACTAAAGAAGAGGAGAGCGAGGTGTTGTTCACGGTGCAGAAGGCCCACCCCTGTAGACCCCTGATCAGGGGGAGTTATAGCCCGGCCCAGGTCTCCTCTCTCCCAGGATGTAGGGCAGGGTTGGGCCAGGGCTGACTGCTAAGCCGGGGCCCCAGCCCGGTGATTTACTGCCCGCTGCCGCATGGCAGAACTACCCCGGTCTACTTTATCATCATTATTTTCATAGCCTTGACTCCGCCGCCGCCACCGCCACCGCGCTGCTGCTGCTGCTGCTGCTGCTTGCTGCTTGCTCAGCAGAACAGATGCCGAGGAGGGAACGCTGTGTACTTCCTCTGGCCCCGTTTTACATTTTTGTATTCATCCTTCCGCCCCCACCGCCACTGCCCCGCCCCGCCCCCGACACCTGTGGAAGCCGACGCCAAGTTAGACCGCCCCTCGCTGGGTGAACGAGGAAGAGGAGGAGGGGGGAGGAGGGAGTGACATCTCTATAAAGGCCTGTAATGAAGTTGGTGCAGTGCATTGTGGGGGAAGATGGCAGGTACCGCCGAAGATAGGATGCCAGTGGACCGGACTGGGGCTGGTGATTTCCCGCCTCTTGTGCCGCGTGAGTGACAAGTGGTCATGAAGGCAGAACGCGGCTCGCCAGGGGGGCCGGTAGGGGGAGGGGGGGGGGGGGTCTGGGAGGTGCGAAGCCAGGGCGGGGAGAATGGCATTTCAACAAGAAATAAACAAAAACAAGAAGGCCTCCATTTGTTCTCGAGCCGCCATTGTGTCAGCGAGCGTGTCTGGAGCGGGACGGATGGTCACAGTTTACAAAAACAACATCCATCCTCGCTGGTTGTGTTGTCCTCTGACAGAATCTGCTTCTGACAGATTCCAGGCGCACTGAAGGGGAAGAAAAGGCCAGTGAAGCCAGAGACAGAAATATATATATTATCATTAAAATCACATCTCTGATTTGCACAGGAGGACCTGCACTTAGAGCTCACCTCATGTTTTCTTCTGATCCTCAGGAATAGCAAGGCTTTTTGTTAAAAGGATAAAACAACCTTTATTTAACCACCAGGCTAGACTAAATAAGACCCGGAGCCTCTTATCTGTACACCTGGCTTTGGGAGTGAACCATATAAACCACTAAGGGGCAAACTTATGTCAGGCTACTCTCTGCTTTCATATAATAATATCAAATATATCAAAACAGGACCCTTTTATCCCAACCGTTGTCACGACAATATCCTACAGTATGTCCCCAATACAGTAGCATTTACACATGTTCTCTTTTTTAACTCAGTGCCTTTCTGCTCAATGTGGTTGTTTTTTTACTTGATGGGAACATCTAGCAAGTTTGAGGAGAAATGAGAGGGCCTCTTGAATCTATGCGGTCCACCCCAGAAGATTCACCCAGTCTTGTCTGTTGCTCGGGATATGAACAGAACACAAACGCGATGTCTTCACTTCTGTTTGTTGTATTGTGTACCGAGAGTAAAGAACCAGGTCACATTCCTTGTGTGAGTGTAACGGAAGCTAGCCGGTAGTGCTGTGCAGTGAGTAAACCTCACTCCCCGACACCCAAAAGGTGTTCTAGTGAAGATGTCAAGTCAAGTCACGTTTATTGTCACTTCAAAGTTTATACAAGTATAAGCAATGAGTGAAAATCTTATGTGCAATACCCGACGACAGACATATATATATATATATATATATATATATATCGCCTGACGGTAAAAGTGAGTACAGTTGGTGGCTGGGGTGGGCATTGTCTTTTATGATTCGTTTGGCCTTGGCCACGCACCGCTTGTTGTATATATCCAGGAGGGAGGGGAGCTCACCTCCAACGATATACTGGGCCGTCCGCACCACCCTTTGAAGCGCTCTGCGCTCGAGTGCGGTGCAGTTCCCGTACCAGGCGGTGATACACCCTGTAAGAACACTCTCGATTGTGCCGGTGTAGAATGTTCTTAGGATGCGGGGACCCATGCTGAATTTCCTCAGACGCCTGAGGAAATACAGGATGTTGTTGGGCCCTTTTCACCACGTGTGTGGTGTGCGTGGACCATGTGAGGTCCTCGGAGATGTGCACGCCGAGGAACTTGAAGCTGCTTACCCTCTCTACTGCAACACCGTCGATGGAGATAGGGGCGTGCTCTCCTCTCTGCATCCTGTAGTCCACGACCAGCTCCTACAGGAAGAAGCTAGAACCTGTGGGTTTAAGCCTCATTGTTAGAGCGTCCGCCTCTCATGCCGGGGGTTGTGAGTTCCAACCCAGTGCGGGACACTCACTGTTAAATCATATGAGGCAAACAATGTGATTCTGATTGAGTTATTCGACTTAGATTCAACTTTGCTTCCAACAATGTCGCCGTGCGTACAATAGCCAAAAGTCAATTGTTGGAACATTGTTTACTTTGTGATTATGCTTACTGGGCTGCTGAGAGCTTTTATGACAAACCTGATGGTGGGCAGAGCTGAACATGGCTTCTGCAGCGCTGCTTGAACTATCCGCCTCCTGCCGATTGGCTGGCAGCACTGCAGGGACAGAGGGTCCACAAGGCGCAAACCAATCCTTTGTGACCCTACAGTTAGTGTTCTAGTCCAGAGCCGTACCCGAATAGTTCCACCTAAACCTCCCTGCCTGCCAGCATCTTACGCTATGACGCTATGATTTAAGAGTCTCTCAAGAACTCTAGAGGTGAACTTAAGGTGAACTTTAGCTTTAACTTCCTTCAGAATAATCGCTGTGTGAGTTTTTCTAAACACATCTAAGACATCTAAGTTTAGAGGAAGTCTGAAGATGGAGAAGATGATAGAAGAAGAAATATTTAAAAAATGTTGAAGTTTTAAAATGTTGTTAAATAAAATGTATAATACCGAATAAGGTTGTGTGCCCTGGAATCTTAGTAGGCAGCAGATATCTAATTAGATACTTCACATAAGACCACATCTTTCATTTACAGTCTTCCAATCCCAATTAATGTTGTCCTAATTAAGTGCTTCAACACACCAAGACTTTGTCTCGAGAGCTGTCACTTGACATGAAATGCTGACTATTGAGTGCTTTAATGTGAATAAAACGACTTCATATCCTTTCATTCAGCCACTGATTGAAACTCTGTGGCGCTGGCCCTTCTTTAGAGTTTCGGCTGGCCCCATCTGCTGACTGAAATACACCAGCGACGGCACTTCTCAAGGTTATTATGGTCCCGCACATTGGATGAATTTTCATTTCCGATGTGAAAAGCGTATTCCTGCCTGTGTGGACCACATGTGTTCCTGGACCCAATATGTTGGCCTGCCATAGAGGCTCCTTAAAGTAATACAACAGAAAAATATATAATTATGCCCGGCATTGTGAACATGACCAGAGGAAGTCAAAATAGAAGATAGATTCCCTCACAGACTGCAGCATTATCTTGCTTTGCACAAAGTCTGCCTTTATCAAAATGTTCCCAAAACGAAATGCAGACATTTTGGCCAAATAATAGGGGGTTAGAAACAAACAGAGAGCTGCTGTGTGTGTGTGTGTGTGTGTGTGTGTGTGTGTGTGTGTGTGTGTGTGTGTGTGTGTGTGTGTGGTGTGTGTGTGTGTGTGTGTGTGTGTGTGTGTGTGTGTGTGTGTGTGTGTGTGTGTGTGTGTGTGTGTGTGTGTGTGTGTGTGTGTGTGTTAAAATGCAGGCTGGGTAAGGGAATAGGTCGGCTAAGCTATGATTGCATTAATTTAGCTCGTAGCAATGAACTTTAATCAATACGATTGATTCTGGGCAGCTCTGAGAAAGCGCCATTAACCTTTGATAAGCGTGGAGCTGAATTTGATGGGACCAGGCAGCCTGCAGGTGTAAAACGTCGTCAAACACACCCAGGTGAACTACACTGGCCCAATCAACTGAGCCCGATTGAGGTAGAAGAGGACATGGTGCCACAGTTTGAAAGCTAAGCACATGCGACTCATAACATTACTGAGACATGGAGAATTAATATGCACTTGAATTATGAAGCAGCAGAAACCTTTTGAAGTCAAGTCCCAGTAGCATGACTCCCCTAACCTTAAGCCCTCTCAAGTTCAAGGGAAAACTCCCAAAGTCCAAGAGAAGGAAGCCTGGGGAGACATATAACAGTAGCAAAAGACATGCTGATTCACAAGAGTTCCAGACCACCAAACACGGACCTAACAATGATGACATCCTGCTCTGAAATTTGATGGAAGAAATGACTGAAAAACTTTTGCTAGACCCATTCTATTTGTTACAATATAAACAACTCTCTCCTGGAGATCTGAAACACTGTCATCATCGTTTAAATGGGCTGTTTAAATGAAAGATGACGACAGTCGTCTAAAGGATAGTCATGACCCACAGAGCCCATTAACAGTTGGCCATTTTGCTTAACAAATAACCAACAGGAAAGATGCGGAGGCCTCTGCATTTATCCCCCAGCGGAGAATTGAGGTTGCTGAGGTCGGAGATGTGCCATTATCAGACGTCTAGTTCACTCCGTGACTCTTTCACTGAATAGAAAAACAACCAAACGACTTTGGACAGCCGAGCCCTCTGTTGTCAGTATCGCCGGCCGCCAGGGGCGACCGGACCAGACTGGACCCGGCCAGGCTTGACTCCAGCATTCCCTGGGGAGATCACAGAAGAAATGTCCACATGGTAGGCCGATTCCTAGCTGGAAACTCTGTCCGCTTTTGCAGTGTGATTATATGTGCAATATAATGGTCTCTTTTGCTGCTGTTGGTTTTCTAAGGCGGCCCTGCCTGGTGTTGGGTAATGCTTTTCCCAAGTAACAATGTCACATTTTTTTTTGCTTTTCACATCTCTAAAAGCCTTCTGATACTTTAATGTGTGGTCTGGCGCTATCCAAATAGCCAGTTTCAATCATCAATGGCGTTGACTGTGTATTGAAAGCATGCAGAATGGGATTGTAAGCGTGTTGTTGATATTACATGAAGACAGCGTGAGTCGCTCTCTTTACGCAGTTGATGGTTAATGGTAGCATATGACTCAGTACTCTGTACCCGCTGGCATGGAGTTGAGCATATTCCTTTTTAGTAGTTAAGGCCAAGGCCTGTTGTTTTCCTTCTTGTATTCCTCCATTTTATTTTCGTGAGGTCACATTTGAATAATTTCATGCTTCAGTAGTACTTGATTTAAGATAAGCCAGCTAGCGTTCCAGTTGGGTGGAGTGACAAGTCACAAGCCTAATGCCAATTGTTGCGTCCGTTATTTTAAGCGGGCGGATCTCTGTTTTGTCTGTGATTACGGCCACCATTTGAAAGCCTTTTTTTGTTCAGTCCGCAGAAGCTTAGGCGTTTTTCAAATATTATTATATTTTTGTTGAGAAATAAATTACAATTACAATGTTGTGCTTTGAAGTCCAAACACACGGGGGCTACAGTGAAAGAACAGAAAGGCAAATGAGCATCTCCAAACCCATGTGAAGTCAGTCACGGCTCTTTCTGTTGTTTTTATTTTTTTTAAGATAACTGCAGGACAATATCATGGGTTTCTGTTCATTTCTATGTTCCTGGCATGTTCATGTTGGCTGAAAAAAAAAAACTAGATAGAAAGAACAAACTGAGCTGTGAATTTAGACCAGCACTCTGAACCGAGCCAAGGTTAATCCAAATGGGTCTGGAATTGCATGAATAAAGAGTGGTGTTGCTTCAGTGATGGGGACGGAGAAGAGGGCGGAGGAGGAGGAGGAGGTGGGGAGGAGGAGGTGGGGAGGAGGCGGTGGAGGAGGTGGTGCACCAGTCTGAAGGCACTTTGCTTTCATTTGATTCTAAAGCTTCAAGAGACACGCTGGCTTTTTCATTTCACAGTGCAGAGATGGTGACACAATCCCTTAATAACCTCTTCGTCAATCAAATCAGCCAGTCTGTCGCCCCCGCTTTGTCTCCTCTCTCTCTCTCTCTCTCTCTCTCTCTCTCTCTCTCTCTCTCTCTCTCTCTCTCTCTCTCTCTCTCTCTCTCTCTCTCTCTCTCTCTCTCTCTCTCTCCTGGCTTTCTTTCCGTGTGTGTGTGTGACAGGGCCAAATGTTGACCCCTTCAGCCGTCTTGGGGCCACGGTGCGATGAACAAACCCTGATTTCTTCTTCTTCTGCTTCTTCTTCTTCTTCTTCTCTCTCCTTTTTCATTACCTGCATTCTAATTGGCCGGAGCTGAAATCCCCTTTGTGTGCCCTGAGAAGAAGGGTGGACCAGGGATTTTTTTCTTTCTCTACAAAGTCCTTCCACAAAGGATTTTAGTTATTTTTTTCTTTCTTTTATCAAGCTTATATATATATATATATATATATAGGGCTGTTCCCCCGCAGAAGAGAGATAACCGGTCTTCCTCGTAAAGGGGAGGAAGACGAGGGAACACAAATCCCCTGCTCACCTTCATCTTCATCTTCACCTCGTTATGTCTCGGACCCAATTAGCTGCTCTATCACTCATCTGCGTGTTAGTTTATGCGTGTTAGTTCATATGTTTATGAGCCGCTTGTCCTTTTGTTAGGTCTTTTTTCCCAGAGCTAAACCAGCCCCCAACCCCCCGCCATTCCCCCGCCCCCCCCCCCCCCCCCCCCCCCTCCATCTTTGTTTTATCCCGCCTGCGTGGTTCCAGATAACGACTGTTTAAAGCAGGAAGCGGCGGACATTTTTCAAAACCCGTGTTAGAAAAAAAATACTGTTAATTTACGGCTGCCGAGCGGCAACAATCTGACGTTGTTTACTAATCCGCCTAACCTTGATAATTGAAGACGATTGCGGACCGTGACGAGGACTTGTTTGGAATTTTTAATCAAAGTGACACTTAATATTTGTATTTATGAAAGGAAAGCAACAACAACAAAAAAACTGGTGGTGGGTGACATTGGTAACGTTTTTATTTATTTAAATATATCCTTGGAGGTGAAACATAAATTTTCGGTCTCACTCGAGGCCTATTATTATGATTATTATTATTATTATGGACGAGTTTTTTCAGAATGGCTTGTATGTTCAACCTTGTCTAACCTGGCACCATAACAAAGTCAACACTGTCATTTGATGTACACAAAATGCAATTTCTTTTCTGAAGCGTTTATCCTGACGTTGGTTCGGTTAGACGACAGGAAACCGTCGTGGGGGGAGGGGGGGATACCAGATGAGCCGCAACCAAAAAATATCACAAAGCGAGTTGGACCAGTAATGACTTGTGTCTGCAGGGCAGCCTGTGGACTTCCCAGCCGGGGGAGTCCTTTTGCAATTGGATACCGTCTACGCCGGTGTCCATCGTGAGCTGCTTTCATCGCACCGACCGGGGTGGGGGGGGGGGGGGGGTTTGGGGGAGAACAGGAGGGAGGAGAATGTCGAGGGCCAGCTTTGTGTCCGAGGAAAGGCTTTGACTGTTATGTGAGGCCCCTCTGTGGAGAGCCAGGGCTCTTGTGCTTTTCGTTTTATCATGAGGTGGTGAAAATGACAACAGTGGAGCAATGCATGGTGGGAAAGTTAACATCCACAATGTGGTGGTGGTGGTTTGTCTCATCTCTCTCTCTCTTGCTCGACTCGCTGTGTGTGTGTGTGTGTGTGTGTGTGTGTGTGTGTGGTGTGTGTGTGTGTGTGTGTGTGTGTGTGTGTGTGTTCTTTTGCTTGGAGCAGGTGGTGGTGGTGCCTTGATGTTCTCAGGAGGAACCCTCCACCCCCTCAACGGGTCAACCTTCTGTCTAGCCAACCATGGGGACTCCCCCCCCCCCCCTCCCAACCCTGTTGGCTGTTCTGTCCACCAAAGCCAGCTTTGTCGTCTTCATGTTCACCCAGCCCTCCACCAGCTGCAACCTCCCCCGCAACCACCAGCATCACCACCACCACCACCTCATCCTCCCCCATCACCACCTTCCCCATCCCTCTATTGGCAAGAGCTTGGTCTTTTTAGAGCTGAAATAACAGTTGTGCGATGAGCACACACACACACACACACACACACACACACACACGTCTTCCCCTAAAGTCCACAGACACACACACACACACACACACACACACATACACACACACACACACACACAATAGGCCTCAAAGAATTGGACTTAGGCTAGGGCTAGGGTTAGCTAATTGTGTTGCGCTATCCTCATTTAATCTGGAATGGAATCGCCAGGCTGGATGTGGTTTTCCCGCCTGTACACACACACACACACACACACACACACACACACACACACACACACACACACACACACACACACACACACACACACACAGACAGACACCACACACACACACCACACACACACACACACACACACACACACACACACACACACACACACACACACAGGCAGCTTATGCACAAACCTAGGAGAGCTACATACACAAATGCGAGTAAGCACATACACACAGAGAACTCGAGAGGAGGCGTTTGGTACATTTGTGCGTGCACGGCCGCACACTCATGCGTGTATACACAACAAACAAACTCACCCATCATGGAGCCTTGCCCTCATGCACCGAACGAGACACTAACAGAATGTGTTTGTAGAATCATTTATATGAAATGCTTTGCATGTTGTGTAAAAAAATGTATATCACATTGGCATGTATCTGTTTATGTTGTTAAACGATGAGTTTTGGGTTTAAGTTGCCTTAACGCTGTCACACCGTGTTACTGTTGTGACAGCCATCTCTCAGCATCAACCAATAGGGCGCTCTATTGCTGGGCTCTTCGCCTGGATCCTTTTTGATTGGTGGAACATTTATTAGAACATAAACAATCAGAATCAAATTTCTCAGCAAGAATATGAGCTTGTTCAATTTCCTCAAATAGGAGACGGAACGGAATGGTTTTGTCCTGCCGCGACACGCCCTCTCTGTGCCAAAGTTTTAGACAGCTAAACGTACGTTGTAAGTCACTTTGGATAAAAGCGTCTGCCAAATAGTCCTAAATGTAAATGTAAACGGTCGTCTTCCACGTTGAAACGGTGGAAGGTAGATCGTTTCAAGAGTAGTGGACTGTAACATTTATATTTAGTAATGTAGGACCAAACCCCATATGTTGGCTCTGCAACGCGGCTATCGCAGCAATTTTGTTTGTTTTTGATCAACTAATTGTGAATAAACACGAATCATATGCACAGTGTGAAAGGGGAGTGTTGTTATTGGTGTTATTATGGTCACATAAGTGCCTGAATGCAATACATACTTTCCATTTTTCCTTCTTCATTTTAAATTGTAATAATTATTGCCCTGGAGTTTATGAAGAGCTCGCAGGCAAACACGGCACTCAGACATTTGATCACACCCTGAATCTTGTAGTTAAGGAGTCAAGGAGTCCTTTTGTCCTCTTTCTTTCCCTGAACTCTTAGCTTACGTGTCCCCCATACATCTTCACCTCTTAAGGTCTTAGAGGTAGACGGTCTGAACTGCAATAAAATACAATTTGGATCAGGCCTGAGGAGTACTGAGGCAGCCACACGATGATGGGTTTTTAAAATATTCAGAAACTATAGTTTCTAATTTGAACTTGCAGCTCCTTCGCCCAACTTGATTTGTTGTAACCACAGGGATGAACTTTTTCCCGCCTTTTTCCCGTCCAACTTTTGAACTTGGATTTCCCCCAGACTTTTCGTTTGCCTGTGATCCAAAGTCTGGCGACACCAGAATCTGTCCAGTGGCCAATAAAAGTTTCCTTTTGGTCTACAGAGATGTGTGTGTGTGTGTGTGTGTGTGTGTGTGTGTGTGTGTGTGTGTGTGTGTGTGTGTGTGTGTGTGTCGGTGTGTGTGTGTGTGTTCTGGGAGCGGTGCCTTCATGGTAATTACCAGGGCCACAATATGGTGTCACATCTGCTCCGGAGGTCCCTGGCCACCGGGTCTGGCAACCTCCCCGCATGTGGACGCTTGTCAGGGGCTCTCGACGGTGGACCACCTCCACACATTACAAGCACCCAGCCTCACCCCCTCCTCCTCCTCCTCTCCTCCTCCTCCTCCTCCTCCTCCTCCTCCTCCTCCTCCTCCTCCTCCTCCCCCTTGGTTCAGACGGCCCTTCTATACGCAGCGCTGGGGAGGAAAAACCCATTACCTGTGTACACGTGTGTCTCCGCTAAGTCTCGCCGGTTTAGAGGTTGCGGCCCCCCACTAATTATTACAATTACTCTCCGAATAGGGGAGCTTAGAGTGGGGTTTTGAGCGGTCAAATGCATCCAACATGATTTTTTTTCTAATGGTTTTTATTGTAATCATTTGAAAGTGCATGTATGTGTTAATTGCAGTGCGTGGACGGACAGTTTAACAGGCGGTCATGACGGAGAGGTTGGGACGGACGTGTGCTTTTAGTTCTGTCTACGGCATGCCCAGTGGACGGGCTGGAAGCCCTGAAGCCTTTTAGCTAAATGCAGACTTCTGATTGGTGGTGAAATAAGCCATCCCATTGGGCGTATGCAAATGGCTGGAACTGTAAATTGACCAGCCACATTTGTTTAGAATTATTTTGGTTCCGTTTTCTGTTCAACAGCACGTTGGCGTGGACTTTACCAGCACGATAAGCATGGTCAATATGTATACTCGGCCAACTATTTCAATATCTTGCCATCTTCCAAAAAAGTACATAATTGTAAAATAACTTTTGCTGTCACTCAAAAGTATCCGCCATTGGAACAGAGCAGAGTGGGTTTGCTCACACTCGGTAGAAAGTGTCTAAGAGTATTTTTCAATCAATCATTCACACTGGTGGAGTTGGGGCTGGAGAGTTTGATTGTTGACTCCCACACAAATGGTAGTGGGTTCGATCCCCAGTGTCCAAAGCAACACCTACTGCACAGGACCAGGAAGCCATCCAGAGGGTCGTGGGGATCACGGGGTGTGCACTTCCATGCATTGAGGAGATCTTTAGGACCAGATGTCACCTCTGAACAAGGTCACCTCTGATGGAGGTGACCGCAACCATCCTGGGCCCCATCTCTTCTCCCTCTCGGCCATAGCATCCGTACTAGACTACTACTACTACTACTAGGTTCAAGGACGTTTTTTATCCAAAGGCCCTATCATGCTGGACTTTCTGGATTCATTACAGTTACTGCACTGTACTGCACTGTATTCATGATGCTGCTGCACTACTGGCACTTTAAAATGCTTTAAATGCTTTTTGCACAATTCACGTCATGTCACTTTATTGTTTTTTGTATTGTTATTTTTATTGTGTACAGTATCGTTGAAGTATAGTGTTGTATAGCATAAGTCTAGTACATAGCATAGCATATAGTGTTGAATTACAGGTAATTTATACTGCGGGAGGGAATTAAGTAAGCATTCCATTGTTCTTTTTGCATGTAGCAACTAAAAATCTTGAATTGTGAATGAACGTCATAAGACCAAAGGTTTTGGTAAAAACAAAAACTATTTATTTTTTATTTTTTATTTTGATTGATCACAATCTGCTATGCTAAATCTGCCTATAGGCCAAACAGCGATCAACTTGGGATAACATGCAACATATGTTCCTCAAATCATTGAATTAAAGTATTGCCTTCTAGTATCCGCCTGCTATGGATATGGCAATGCTTAAGTCAAGCAATTTTATGGAGCTGGAATTTCTACAATATTCTGTGGGACGACCGTCACTCAAGGTTGTAATGGAGAAGTCTATTTTTCTACAGCTGTGCTCTAGGACTCCACTCAAAGTATGGAGTGGAGGCAAGATATCAACAGTATGTCTATATTTGCCCACTGCTTCATGCCTGAGACGATATGAGATATTATATAACGTCTGAAGGATGGTAGTTATGTTTGATGTTATCCAATGCTGCTTAGGGATCCATGTGTGTTGTTGGAAAAAGGAGTGGACCTTAACGAAACTTCTAAGATGAAACTTTGATATTAACTTTGCAATGATAATAAAGATGTCTTGAGTCTAGTGGGGATAGTCCATTTGTTCAACTTTACAAAATGAATGTTCCCTGTGGCTAATTCTTCATCTATTCTGCGTCCCTCATCTTCTCAATCTCTATCACACAATACCACCATTCATCATTCTGTCATTATCGCTATCTAGTTCCATCTCCTGTCTAGTCCATCTTTAACTCAGAGCATGTGATGAGAGTTCTCGGCTCTGCCTATAGGGGGCAGTATGGGTCTTTGTAACCCCACGCCTCCCGGTATTAAATGAAACTTCCAGGCAGCATTTATTTTGGTGAAAGTACGATCTTTTCATTTATTTTATCTTTTTTTTTGGCATAATGTAAACTGTAGTTTATTAACGGGCAGATATCTTGTTTCATGGAAAACATATCAGCAGAGTGAAATATTAGCCTTTGGTATTTTGCATTTTACGTCTATAAAGAGTCAAACTTAGGACTGTGCTGTTTTGATGTCCCGATGATGAGATACAACGTAGGGTCACGTCATAGTCCAACCTCAGCTCTTTTCACTGTTATTTTTAGATACTGTTATTCTCATTTACCTGGGCTCCGCAAAGAAACACTGACTTTAAAGTGTGTGTGTGTGTGTGTGTGTGTGTGTGTGTGTGTGTGTGTGTTCGATCTAATACTAATTTTGTTTAATTGATAATTCAATCATTTTGGAATCCTCTGTCAAGTAGTGCTGTGACAAAGTGTGTGTGTGTCATCCAGCTAATACTACATTTTTGGTTAATTGACAATTCAATCATTTTGGTGTCCTCTCTCGAGGAGTACTGTGACAAAGTGTGTGTGTGGGGGGGGGCGGGGAGGATGGTGGGACACCACAGATCCCAGTTTTCTTCCTGGATAAATTAAATGAACGGTGAAGTGTAATAGTGAGCAACTTTTTCTTCCTCCTCATTATAATTGGTTTTAGCTAATAATAGTAGTGTTTTTAAAGCCATGTGCCAAGTATGCATGTATAATTACCCTGCCCTTGCCATACTGCTACCTTGAACTCAGCGGCGGTCAAATTTTTGTGTCGATGAAGGCTCTTGTAAAGTACATTACAAGTTGGAACGGTAATTAAAAATTAAAAGGTGGTATATATTGTGACCACCCGAGCGTCTTTGTTCCTCTGACAGCGAGGGCAGGCTTGTGGCCGGCGGCTGACTTGTGTTTTGGAAGGGGAAACCAAGCGGCTAAACAAGGCCAGATGCGGGCGCTAATTATGCTAATGAAAAATAATAGAAGACAATATTGATAATGTGCTCCTGATAAGGTCCTCCTGTGTCAGGGGGCGGGTCCTGTGTCTACCAGTCTCTCTCTCTCTCTCTCTCTCTATCTCTCTCTCTCTCTCTCTCTCTCTCTCTCTCTCTCTCTCTCTCTCTCTCTCATACTTTTCTTCTCCTACTCTGTACTGTCATCATTCTCTTCTCTACCTCTTTCCATTCTTTCTTTTTGCAGGGAGGGGGGGGGGTTATATCCCAGTTCATCCCATACTGTTGGTATTTAAGCTCTAATGAAATCTATAGTACTAAGTACAGATAAAGTCTATTATACTGGAGAGACAACAAATGGGGAGAAGTCTCTATTTGGACCTGGTTGACATGGTCACAACAGCTGTAGAGGATGTGGCTTTGGTTATAGTTGGATTTAGAATTTTTTTTTGGTTTTGATTTGTTAGAGTACTTTGTGGAACACACACACTCACACACACACACACCACCACACACACACACACACACACACACACACACACACACACACACACCACACACACACACACCACACACACACACACACACACACACACACACACACACGGATGCCGACAAGCCTGCGGAGCAAGCATGACAGCAGCGGTAGCCGGCTTGTCGATTGATCGTATTTATTGACCTGTTGGGGGGGCTCTGAGCGGACCACCGCTCCACTCGGTATTCCTCGGAGTCCTCGCATCACATGACTTGGAGAGAGAGACGAGGGGGGGGGGGGGGGGGGGGGGTTGAGAGAGATAAGCAGATGTTCCAATGAACCCTATCTGTCCGCCGGACCGGTGTATTATTGCCCACACACACACACACACCACACACACACACACACACACACACACACACACACACACACACACACACACAGGAATGCACTCAAAATCACACACTTATTTAAGCTACAGCCAGGACACGAGAGGGACATTTCAGCAGAATGACCAGAGAGGCCTATAGCAGTAGCCTCTGGACAGGATAGTGTAGTGGTTGGGGTGTTGGTGACCCTCATCCCTGAAAAGGTACTGGGTTCGAGCCCCAACTGTTCCTTATTGACCTGCATCTGAAATAAATGGAAGTCACTTGGTTAAAAGGCCAAATTATTCTCTAAGATGAACTGATAGATTTGGTCAGAGTACCTCAGAATCTTTTCTATTCATTGAATTTAAAGTGTGTGATCAGGCTGAATCTGGACCGACTATTATCACACTAAAAGCTGGAGCCATTCGCCTCAGCGGGTTAAACGTGAAGCGCATGTGTCAAACAGCAAAGACTATTGCTGCACAATTCCTTTGTTTTCACTCGCAGAGCGATTCAAAATCCCATTGTTGCACCACCCTAGAACACAAAATCATTTGGCACAGTTTTCATCATCAAGCCTTGTTTGTTCACATGGAAAACACCATCAAATGGCAAACTCTAATCACCAATTGGTCTCCCTCACGCCACACCTGCTCAAACTCAATTGGCTAAAATGTTCAATTATCTGTCAGCACATAAAAGAGACCTCGGATGATTACATCCACTGCCCAGACTGACGCAGTCTAAGCATTTTCTTAGTCTCAGACTGAATACACAAATGCATTTTGCAACAGATTTGTGTCCGTTTGGCAAAAGGTTAACTGTTACTGTGTGTGTAGAAGTTGGTGAAATTGAGCTATAGCTCCAGGAAATGCGCTTTAAACAATTTAAAAATAGCCACACCCTTGTTCTGTTTAACACAAATGATGAAATATTACTAATTATAACAGTTGTTTCTCATCACAAAAGGATATAATGTGTTGTGTACATTGGGTTTGATTAGACTTGACGAATGTACTTGATGTAATTGGCTTTAGAATAGAGCAGCTGTTAAGCAGTTGGCACCGCTGGAGAGTGTTTTCTGTTGAGTTATTTAGACACTTTTATCCACAGCGACGCGTACCCATGTTCCGATGCAGGTAAACCTAGTCAAGAGGCATGCTGGGGTGAGGACCGTTTAGCTCAAGGACGCCTACAGGTAGACCGCACGCATTGGGTATTGAACCTAATGAAGCCTTTCTGCTGGCTTTCAAACACATAGCCACCACACCAACCAGCCCCATTTCAGTTTAAATACTACTGGAAGACCGAACCTGGATCCAGGGGACTTTTTTGTGTGGTGTTTACTGAGTGCCCTCTCGTTATTATTATGCTATGCTATGCTAATGGTGTTTGACACAGCCTGCACTGGCTCCAACAGCAAGGGTAATTCCTCAGCAGCGATAAAGGGAAGGTGACTGGTGACCAGAGGTGTTGTTTGTGTCTGCCAAGATTCAAGATTCATGTTTTTCATTTGCCATATGCAACAAGTACAATGGAATGCTTACTCCCCATTCCCTCCCGCAGTATGAATTCCCTACAATTCAACACTATATGCTATACACCCTCCTGAGTTTCCTCAGGAGGGTGGCTGGTATCTCCCTGAGGTACAGCTGATGGTGACAGCACTCTTAGCAGTTCAGTAGGCGCACTGCCTGTGGATTCGAACCTGGTAGTCCATGTATGGATGCTGCGGAACCAGCAACCAGACCGTAGGGGGGAGAAGAGATGGTGCCCAGGGTGGTTGTGGTCCTTGGTGATGGAGATGGCCATATTCCGACATCTGGTCCTAAAGATCTCCTCAATGCATGGAAGTGCACACCCGATGATCTTTTCTGCTGTTTGCTGGACTACCTCCACTCCGATGACTGTGGTGTCCTCTGCAAACTTGATATCGATTGTTGTTGTGTGTGTGGCAGTACAGTCATGTGTGTACCGCCGGGACTGAGGCAGCAGCCTTGGGGTGCTCCGGTGTTGAGGACCAGAGTGGATGAGATGTTGTTCCCAATCTTCACCACTTGAGGCCTGCCGGTTAGAAAGTCCATAATCCAGTTACAGATGGGGGCGCCCTGACCTAGGTCCCTCAGTTTCATGACCAGCTTGAAGGGAACAATGGTGTTTAACGCCAAGCTATAGTCAATGAACAGCAGTCTGACGTAAGTGTCCCTCCTGTCTAGGTGCTGCAGGGCCGTGTGTAGTGCCAGGGAGATGGCGTCGTCTTCAGACCTGTTTGGTCTGTATGCAAACTGGAGTGGGTCTAGGGAGTCTTTTCACTTGTCCATGCCAGCCGCCCTCTGGTCTGGTCAGGGGGAAATGGGCCCGATGGACCAAGGAGTCAGTCAGTCTCAAGGTGTATCAATCCATCCAGACCAGAGGCAGCGACGCCAACGAGGTCGACATTTTGGCATGTGGCTCTACGCCAGGGACACAGCCAATGAGAGCCCTCGCAGGAAGTAAATAACAGAAGCCGCACTGAGGGGCGGGGGGGGGGATGTGGTGGTTGCTTGCCGGTCGCTCGGCTGGCTGATCAATGACTTGGAACTGATTGGAACAAAGCAACGCTAATGGACTGATCCACCTCGGAGCTTGGGGGGTGTGGGTTGTGGTGGGGCGGAAAGCACAGAACAACACCTCACTGGAGCGCAAGTTCCCCTTGTTGACTGTGGTCAGACACACACACACATGCACACACCCCCCCCCCCCCTCCGGCTACCTGTAGGGTGTAAATAATATGGCTGTCAGCACGGTGGATAAGGGCAAGGAGAAAAACGGAAGGTTACAGATGACATAGTCGCCAACACTCCCGTGTTTGTCTTCACGTGTGTGTGTGTGTGTGTGTGTGTGTGTGTGTGTGTGTGTGTGTGTGTGTGTGTGTGTGTGTGTGCGTGTGCGTGGGTACTCCCGAAGCCTGTATGTGTCTGTATGGGTAGGGGGTAAATGGCATAGTGTGTGTGTGTGTGGGATGACGACGACATTGCTTGTGGGTGTACACACACATACACAGGTGTGTGTGTGTGGGGGGGAGGGGGGGAACAGTAGCGTGGAGGATGGAGTGAGCAGGTTGGCGGGGCGACCGGCTAGACGGTGGGACTCGGGCCTGAGTGTCCATCCATCAACCCACTGAGGTGATTTAATTTGTGGCTGGCAGTCCCGCCCTGCCCTGGGGAGAACCTGGATCAGACCCCTGCTATAATCATCCATCTCTGTTCACTTAGCCCTCACTGTAGTGTACGTGTGTCTCTCTACCATGCTCTCTCTACCACAGTCTCTCTCGCTCTCTCTCTCTCAGTCTCTCTCTCTCTCTCTGATTCACAAAACAATCGTCCATCTCTGTTCACTTAGCCCCTCACTGTACATGGCCAGTGTCTCTCTACCACTCTCTCTCTCTATCTGACTTCCAAAACAATCGTCCATCTCTGGTGACTTATGCCGTAACTTTGCATAGTGTCCAATGTCTCTCTACCACTCTCTCTCTCTCTCTTTCTGACTTTCAAAACATTCGTCCGTCTCTGTTCAAGTCAAGTCAAGTCAAGTCAAGTTTATTGTCACTTCACAGTTTACAGTTTAGTATAAAGCAGTGATGTGAAATTCTTGTGTGCAATACCCGACGACAGACAGCAGTTATAGAATAAGATAAAATAAAAATAGATAAAAATAGAATAAAAAATAGAATAAGGAATATAATATGAATATAATATGAATATAATATGTTGACTCGTCCCCTAACTTTACATAGTGTCCGGTGTCTCTCTACCACTCTCTCTCTTTCAATCTGACTTCCAAAGCAATCTTCTATCTCTGTTGATTTTTCCCCCTAACTTTACATGGTGTCCAGTGTCTCTCTACCACTCTCTCAGTCTTTCTTTCGCTCTCTCTCTTTCTGATTCCCAAAACAATCTCCCTTCCTCCCTGACACGATCAACATTGATATCCTATCTTATATGCATGGCGTCTCATTCAGATGGTCACTGAGACTTTATAGGCACAATACTTTGGTGAAACAAAACCACTTAAGCCTAACTAGATAAATGTCTCTCTGTCTCTGTCTCTGTCTCTGTCTCTCGGTCTCTCTCTGTCTCTGTCTCTCTCTCTCTGTCTCTCTCTCTCGCTCTCTCTCTCTCTCTCTCTCTCTCTCTCTCTCTCTCTCTCTCTCTCTCTCTCTCTCTCTCTCTCTCTCTCTCTCTCTCTCTCTCTCTCTCTCTCTCTCTCTCTCTCTCTGTGTGTGTCTGTGATTCCCGGAGTCCACATGTGTTGTGCAATATCTACAATCATGAATCCATCTAACGGTTATGATCATCTTTTATGAAATAAATCGGGGCAAGTACGAGTTTCCAGGCGATGCTTGTGCATTAAACGTACGTCGGAACAAGTCTGAACCAACTCTCTTTGTACATATATTTCGTTCAGTATGCTGCAGTTCAGTAGTTGGACCCATTTTACATATTGCTCATTTATAACCTTCGAAAAAAATATGTCCTGTGTTTTTAAATGGTGTGGTGCGTAGGTTTTGGGCAGGAAGGTTCAGTCACCGGTCAGATGCTAGTCCTGTGTGGGGGTTGGAGAGAAGGTTCAAACTTCAGGGAGCATGGTGGGCGTTAGGGGGATTGGATTGTTGCTCATAACTGTTTGATCCATGGCTCAACTTTGACATTTCACGGGCGGGAGGTGCTGCACTGGGAAGAGACGCTAAATGTGCAGAAATTCCACCACCTCCCTTTTTAGAGAACGCCGTTCCTTGCTCAGTGGTGTAAACCACAACAACCCAACTTCTTGTACTTTTACCTGAGCTCTGGTTCTGCTCTTGGAGGCTTTGTTCGGAAGGAAAATCCACTTCTGACTTCCGGTGACTAGTAGTTCTCTTGCCTAAATATGTTATAATATGCACTTATTGTGAGTCGCTTTGGACAAAAGCGTAGCCTAAATGAGTGTAATCTAATGTGCTCATCCTCGAGACAATGGACACTTAAATTGGTTTGCTAAAAATCACTTTTATCCAACCGATAAAGAGATTTCCGACAACCAGCTCATAGGGGGACAAGCAGACTTCCCCCTTAACTGCTGCTGTGTTTGTGGTGGTGGGCATTTATTGCAGATCATAATTGCATTCAAATGTGAAATAAAATATCCCATAAAACTAAATCCGAGGCGGTGACTGCGGTCCCCCCCGAGAGAGTAGCAGACACGCAGCGGAAGCGCTGGGACTTCGGCAGCGGTTAGCTTAGCATGCTGCTCAACTAACATACCAATGAAACCAACACTATTGAGGAGAGGGAGAACTCATAACTAATGCAAACCCTGGAATGATTCGGGGATCCTCCGGAGTGCACTCCTTCTGCAAGACGTTAGCATCGTGTGCATATATCAAATATGCATAAGACTTTCGTTCCCCTCATGGGCAGCAGGGCTATGCTAACCTAAGGACTCGCGCCCGCTAAATAATGAGCTAAACAGCACTTGTGTTTCGCTGTGTGCTCCCGAGTTCATCTAAGCTAGGGGGAGGGTGGGGGGTGGAGGCGTATTTATTCAGAGCTCGCCTCACCTACAGTACATTCCTCCGGTATGAATGTTAAACCCTTTCCCACCGATTAACAAATATTCAATATTTGTTCAAACTCTCCCCGCTCTCACCAACCCCAAACCCCCCACCGACCCCGACACGCCACCCGCCAGAAGAGGGCGACCAAACACACAGTATCTCAAGTGTGTATGTGTGTGTGTGTGTGTGTGTGTGTGTGTGTGTGTGTGTGTGTGTGTGTGTGTGTGTGTGTGTGTGTGTGTGTGTGTGTTGTGTGTGTGTGTGTGTGTGTGTGTGTGTGTGTGGGGGGGGCGGCTGTAAGGAGGAGCTGGGGGGCCGCTACTAATCCAGGTTCCCCTACAGCAGCCCAGCGCCCGGACCGTGAAACACGATTCACAGGGATAAGAGCAGCTCCGTGTGATCACAGGAGGGGAGCCACCATACACACTCACACTCCCTCCCCCCCCCCCCCCCCTGTGTGTGTGTGTGTGTGTGTGTGTGTGTGTGTGTGTGTGTGTGTGAGACAGAGAGGGGGGGGTGTATGTGTGTGCAGGTGTCTGTGTCTGTGTGCGGGGGAGTGTGCGTGTGCACGTGCGTGTTCACCACAGAGCAAATAATAGCTGTGTTTGTGCCGTGGGTACACACGCACACGCACACACACACATGCGCGCGTGCACACACACACACACACACACACACACGAATGCACATCTGAGGGAAAGAAAATCCAGCCATCTTTCCCTGAGTGCTCAGCGCTGGATGTTGTGCTGCTGGCCTGTTTCTATGGCAACCATGGACCACTCCGTCTTGTGTGTGTTTGTGTTGTGCATGCAGACCCAGATGCAGGCTCTCTGTGAGTGTGGTGTGCTGTATATATATATGTGTATGTGTGTGTGTGTGTGTGTGTGTGTGTGTGTGTGTGTGTGTGTGTGGTGTGTGTGGCATCTGTCAGTGCATGTTGCATATGTGTGTGCGGCCTCAACGTGTTTTGTGCATATGCACGTGTGTTGTCGTCGTGCTTATTTTTTTATGGAGCTGGGGCCCCAATAATTAAGATCATTTTTGTTAGTTTGTAGTTTTGTGTGTGTCGTTAACACCAACGATGTGCACCACCTATCAGGCAAGGTAGGTAAGGTGGTGGTGGTGGTGGTGGCAATTTACCCCACTGCCACACACCAATTCTGGAAAGAAGAAAATAGAGAGGGAGCAGGGGACAAAGAGGGGGAGGGAGAGTGAGAGGGAGAGGGGGAGTAAGAGAGAGAGGGGGGAGGGCAGGAAGAGAGGGAGAAGGGAGAAGGAGAAGGGGAGGAAGAGAGAGAAAAATAGAGGAGGAAGGGAGAGGGGGAGGAAGAGAGAGAGAGAGAGAGAGAGAGAGAGAGAGAGAGAGAGAGAGAGAGAGAGAGAGAGAGAGAGAGAGAGAGAGAGAGAGAGAGAGAGAGAGAGAGGGGGGGGGGAAGGGGATGAAGAGAGAGGAAGAGAGAGGGGGAGGAAGAGGGAGGGGGGAGGAAGGGGGAGAGAGAGAGAGAAAGAAAGGAGGAAAAGAGAGAGAGAGAGAGAGAGAAAGAGAGAGGTGTGTGACGGAGAGAGAGGGGAGGTGTGTGACAGAGAGAGAGAGAGAGAGAGAGAGAGAGAGAGAGAGAGAGAGAGAGAGAGAGAGGAGAGAGAGAGAGAGAGAGAGAGAGAGAGAGAGAGAGAGAGAGGAATGGAGGAATCACATCGCTGGCACCTTGTCCTCTTCTTTCACTTTCTGCCAAAACAGTCTCAGTCCCCCGGATATTACTTTCCCCTCCTGTGGCTGGAGTTGTAAGGAGAGAAAGAAAGAAGAAAGAAATGTAAAAAAAAAAATGTAATCCCCATGTGGTTTAAAAAAAACCTCACACACACCACACACACACACACACACACACACACACACACACACACACACACACACACACACACGGCACATTGCTAAGATCCGGTCCGTATCTGCCTTTGACTTCACAATGTTGGGGCGCGTGTGCGAGGCGTGACCTTCAGTATTGGATTGGCCCCGGCGCGTGTCATCCGACCGTCTGTCCGTCACCCAGCGGCGGTGAGGCGGAAGAGGAGGGACAAAGGAGGACGATGCTGGACCCCGCAGATAGCGGCGCCCCTCCTCCTCGCACCCTGTCCGGGAACTTGGGCTCTGTCAGGGACCGCCTACACTCCACTTCCTTCCTGTTCTTTATCGGCGGGTGACGCTGTGTGTCTCTCTCTGTCCTTTTTCTCTCTGTCTTTGTCTGTCTGTCTTTCTGTGTCTTTCTTTCTTTCTTGCTGGCTGTCGTGTCTCTTACTCTCTGTCTCCTCTCTCTCTCTCTCTGACTCTCTCTCTCTGACTCTCTGTCTGTCTGTCTGTCTGTCTGTCTCTCCATGTCTCTCTTTCTCTCTGTCTCTCTGGCTCTCTCTGTCTTCTGTCTCTGTATCTCTGTCTCTCTGTTCTTTCTGTCTCTGTATCTCTGTCTGTCTGTCTGTCTGTCAGTCTGTCTGTCTGTCTGTCTGTGTCTTGCTGGCTGTCTGTCTTTCTCTCTGTCACTCTCTCGCTCTCTGTCTCCTCTGTCTCTCTCTGTCTTGCTGTCTGCCTCTCTCTGTCTCTCTCACTATCTCTCTCTCTGTCTCCCTCTCAATCTCTCTCTCTCTTTCTTAGTCTCTCTCCCTCTACCTCTCTCTCTGGCTTTTTAGCTCTCTCTCTCCATCTCCCTCTCTCCCCCTGCTGGCGGAGGTGACACCTTGAGGGCGGCGGGTTTGTTTTTTCTTTGGTCTAGTGCTGGAGGGCCGTGGCGATAACACGGCCGAACAATACTCAAGTCGCCGGGACGAGAGAGAGAGCTGGCGGGTGTGTTTGTGTCGCTGTGATCCGGTAGAGGAGGAAAGCAGCTGTCAGCTGTGTGTGTGTATGTGTGTGTGTGTGTGTGTGTGTGTGTGTGTGTGTGTGTGTGTGTGTGTG
Source organism: Muraenolepis orangiensis (assembly GCA_027704905.1). Classification (NCBI taxonomy): domain Eukaryota; kingdom Metazoa; phylum Chordata; class Actinopteri; order Gadiformes; family Muraenolepididae; genus Muraenolepis; species Muraenolepis orangiensis. The sequence goes on from CM051001.1 coordinate 15,245,579, forward strand.
TGTGTGTGTGTGTGTGTTCCGGTGAGCTTCACAGGGGTTTAGGCCTGGTCTGTGTGGATGATGGCGGCGTCTGGGGTTGTAGCCAGTGGGTCTTCCTTAGAACTTCGATTGAGCTGGGGTTGTGCTCTCCAAATGCTACTGACTGCCGGTTTCACTATAGACGGGGTCAAGCCTGACGTCTATGGCGCAATGTCAACAGAATGCAGACAACTGAGAAGTCGGCGGAGGCTAAATCCTTGCTGAAGCCGGCTACTGATCTGGCCAATGATAAGCCGGCGCTTTGGACCAAAGACGTAACTCATGCTTCTAATCTACTACTGGCTTGGCTGGTCTTTGGCTTCCGAGGGCTGCTAAAACGTAGCTTTCCAAAGCTAGTTTCAGTTTTTTGTATGGTATTCCACACCACTTATTTCCACATGCACACTTTACTTTACGGTGTATGGCCATCCCATTTCCTGGGACATGCAGGCACGTTTCCTGTGTTTTATACATCAACTAAATGATATGAACAAAAAAAATTTGTTTGTAATGAACAAAAAAAAAAATTCTATATTCTAACAACTTAAAATTGATGAAACAATTCATGTTTACAATGTAAGCGGGCGTAGTTTACGTGGCTTCACGAGGAGTTCCGGAGTTGTATGTAAAATGTGATGTACTCAAACGTACGGCGCATCCCCTTAATAGTGCACTCACTAATTTAAAGATATATTATTTTAGCCTTCTTTTACGAGTGGGCAGCTGAGCTGCCGTGAATCGTTTAGTTTTTTAAAACTGGGTTCCGCCTGCTACAGAAAAGACAAAAACTATTCCAAGGGTCCTTTTGGAAGCCAGACCACAATGAACAATTTTATTTTAGTTCATACATTGCTGAAGTAATCATTAAGTTATCGACCTGATTTGTTTTATACACAATTCATTAATTGATAAGTCAGTCGGACCCCAGGGCCGTGTGAGCTGCAAAGGAATTGGTTGTCAGGTTGATTGACAGGTCCACAGCTCCAGTGTGTGTTGACTAGTTCTGTTGTTGACTGGAGTGATCATGGCAAGCTGCACACAACAGAACCAGATGTAGAGTATTTAATTGATGATGATGATGATGATGATGATGATGGGAATGTGGAATCAATTTTCAACACGCTCAATTATTCAGCCCTGCTAGTGAGTGTGTGAGTAGACAGAGGAGTCTAGTATGCTCTTAATTTAGGCTACGATTTCAAAGTAGACTACCTCAAAAAGGAACACTATCACTGAACGCTTCTAGGATGAGCAGTTAGTTAGCTAGTCTTTAATTAGCATGTCATAGTAAACTAGGCAGCACAAAAAAAAATGGAATTCGAGCCGATATGGGCCACATAGCTCAAACTGGGCTTTGGAGTAAAAGCAGGCTAAACAAATTAATAATTAATTACTTGAATGAATTAGTGAATTAACGAAGTGCTTCACTGTTTCAGTGATGAATATAATACATACAACCCCAGAACTCTAAAGCCACGTGAAACTGTGCTTACAATTTTAATCATCCATTGACCTAAATGGCAGTGAGGAAACCAGAACCAACCAATTTGGGGACCTTGGGTAAGAACATTGTTTTGGTATGTGTTCATGTATAAAATATCAAATAAGGACCAGACATTCAGCAGCCGAGCCAGGCGCTGATCCAGTGGGTTACCAGCTACCAGCGAGGTTTGGTCTTTTCTCCTTTCATTTGTTTGTCTTTTTCGCTTCCTTTTGGCCCTTACCCTTTACCCCTTGGACTTATACATACTTTTTCTTATCCATCAAAATGTATTATTCGAAATGCTTTTCATGGGTGAGGCGGGTGAAGGTTTGTTTATCTATATTTTTCTTATGATATACGCCGCATACTGTCTTCCTTCGAGCGAGGCCAGCAAAAAAAATAAAAATAAAAGTATTAAATACATAAATATCTCCTTAAGGGGGTGGGCAGTGAATATGGTATAACTTCAGATTCAGGTTTTCATCCTTTTTTCCTTTTTCCCCTCTTTAAAAAAGAGGAGAAAAGCAGGTGGGGGGACTGTTCCAACATCCCAGATGGACTGCTGACTCGGCGCTATGATGTCATTAAACTATACAACCTTGAAGTCCAGTCCGGGGCGGAGTCAAGTCCGAGCTCCCCGTCGAGTGTTAAGCAACGCTTTAATTCACTCCTATTGCTCTTCGGGGGGGGGGGGGGGGGGAAGGATGAGAGAGAAGGGAGAGAGAAGAGAGAGAGAGAGAGAGAGAGAAGAGAGAGAGAGAGAAGAGACAGAGAGACGGACAGACAGACACCCACGAGGTCACTGCGGTGTGGCCGGACAATCCGTTCTACCAGAGGAACAGAGAGGAGGAGGAGGAGGAGGAGGCGGCAAACCGTGTCGATGACGACTGTTGTCGTGTGGGGGTATCGTACCGGGGAAAACGTACCCGATCGAAGTTTCGTCCTGCACAGGGGGAGAGTGCTGCTGTTTATCGGGGTGATGCCGATGCCCGGTAACAGATGGATTATTTGCGAGGTTTAATATCTCACTGAGCACAAACTGGCGATTTTGCAGAAAATCCAGCAAGCTCATCGTCGGCTTGGGACTGAGGGAGGGAGGGAGGGGGGGGGGGGGTGGGAGGAAGGGGAGGGGGAGCACGCATGGGCGTGCTTAACGGCGGTGGCGGTACATTACTCGGTGGCGACGTGGTGGCGAGGCGTGACGCGGGACGCGGCGCGGCGGGTCGATGAGGCTCCCCCCCCCCTCCGCCCTCCCCCCCCCCTCCCCCCCCTCCCCCTCCTCCCCCCTCCCCCGGGCCGTGTGTTTTAACGGCCTCGGTGTGCCCCGGCTTTGAGTGGAGGCAGCCGCTACCCTTTTTTTTAAATGTATTTATTATTGCCTGTGGCATGGGGGGTGTGTTTTAGCCCGGTGGCGTGCGTGCGTGCGTGCGGCGTGTGGGCGGGCGTGCGGGCGAGGCGGGCGGGCGTGCGAGGGTGGATGAGGTCAGAGCGTGATGAAGAGATAAAGAGTTAAAACACTGGGCTGGCCACCGCCGCTATCTTTTTATTATTTTTTTTTTTCAAAAGCGGACCGCCTCCAAATTAGGCCCGGCTGAAAATGTCAGCGGGCGACCCGATTGTTCTCGCTCCCTCTCAATCTGTCTCAATGTTATCTCTCTCTCTCTCTCTCTCTCTCTCTCTCTCTCTCTCTCTCTCTCTCTCTCTCTCTCTCTCTCTCTCTCTCTCTCTCTCTCTCTCTCTCTTTCTCGCTCTCGCTCTACCACCACCCTCACAATAGTTATTTCTGGAGCTCCTCTAAACCGTCCATCTAAAGGAAATAACACAGGAGGAGGCAGCTCTTCCAGACACCCTAACGTTGGAACGTTCACCGCCCGGACCTTTTGTTTGTTTGGTTGCATTATTATTATTTTTGGTTGCAAACGATTGAAGAGCAAACAAAGCAAAGGAAAACGCTTGCGTATTTTATGACTATACAAACTGCTTCCGCTCACAGGAGAGAGATGGGGAAACGATCACATCATTTGTCTCTCTTGCCTGGGTTTTGGAGTTAGAGCAGGAGCCGACCTCCTCCTTCCTGCATGACCTTGTGTCCAACCAGACACACACACACACACACACACACACACACACACACACACACACACACACACACACACACACACACACACACACACACACACACACACACACACTAACACAGGTATGCACACCTATACACACACACACCTTTACTAACACACACACACACACACCTATACACACAAACAGGTACACACACACACACACACACACACACACACACACACACACACACACACACACACACACAGGTATGCACACCTATACACACACACACACACACACACACCACACACACACACACACACACACACACTTATTAAAGCTAGAGCCAGGATGGGTCATTGAGCAGCGTGACCAGAGTCCTGTAGCGGTAGCCTCTCCTTGTGATTCAGGGCCCTCTCCTCATCCCCAGCATCCACCACAGGTCCTGGAGATGCTGACCATGAGGTTGGTGTGTACCAAAGTTGGAGGGAAGGACAGGATAGTGTAGTGGTTGGGGTGTCTGTATCTCCCATCTCGAAAGATACTGGGTTCGATCCCCAATGTCTACAGCCGAAACCCCCCAATGATCTGGTTAATGACCTGCATCTGAATTCACTGGAAGAGGCTTTGGAAAAAGACGTCAAACTGAATGACTAAATAGTAAATGCGATATATATATTTATATATATATATTGCATATATAGCTCATATATATATAATGACTATGTCATTTACGTTTAACAAGCTACAGCAAGAGTTGCAGTGTGTATGGTACATCCTGACTACCAATTAGGTTTTCTCATGTTTAAACATGTTCTGCAATTTATGGTAACAATCAATTAGCATGGAGTGTGTATGTAGCGCTCCTTAAGTAAGGCAATCCCTCTTCGGTCGTGGCTCGTGGCTATTGGAAACTGCGACGCCGCTTACAGCTCTCAGTTTGGCATTACGGGACTAATTACCTTCAAATCCTCGCAAATTAGCGTATCCCATTTGCGACATTACCTTAAAGAAAGGGTTTTATTTACTTAAAAAATTAAAAGGAATGAACACAAGGTACGCATGAATTAATATTCAAGGTATAAATCTGAGTCTGTTTCACTCCCGGGGCTCCTAGTCTCTCTCTCTCTCTCTCTCTCTCTCTCTCTCTCTCTCTCCTCTCTCTCTCTCTCTCTCTCTCTCTCTCTCTCTCTCTCTCTCTCTCTTCTCTCTCTCTCTCTCTCTCTCTCTCTCAGCATCAGAACTGAAGTGTTGCGGACTACACACGCGTCACCTGCAGAACTCCGGCCTTTAGCACAGATGACATGATGGCCTTGGTGAGAACGGTTCATTACCATTTCTCTGAGGGTACAGCGAGCTGACACAGACCTTTAGAATGTGAATCACACTCATTTAGCTGGTGCAAGTTTTTATTTATTTATTTAAAAGGTGTGGTGGTGGCCGTGAGTTCGATGCACGGTGACCTGTTTGTGCACGTGCCTTCTTCATTGTCAGTTGTAGGGAAGGCCAAAAGGGTCACCAGTGCTCCTCATTGTAGACGTGTATTGATTGAAATAGTAATGTAATATTTGGCGTTCGTAGCTTTCGTAATGCAGCAGGTTAACGCTGCTGTACTTTATATTATGCCGCAAAATGCACAGTTTTAGTGGTTATTATTTTGTTTATAGGTTTTATAGGTTTTTCCTCTACTCTAAAACACAAAACAGTTTTGGCCATTGAGACGGCACATTTTACACCATTTTGGTGCCTTCAAAATGGCGTTTTTGATAACAGTCAATTGAGATTCTTTTGATTTTCACAGCCCAGTAATGACGACCTTCTCCACCCAATCAACGATAATCAAAGTCGGACCACATCAGTCCATGGTGGATCTTTAGATCGCTGTGCCTGCCTTTATCGACTTTCATCTCCCTTAAATGTTCAAATAGTTATACATCACTCAAGGGCTGTTAAGCATGCAATGAAAATGTTAATCTCGGTGTTACATTTATTTCTTTAGATATTTGATTGATGTATTTATTCAATGTTAATATGCAGGATTTGTGTGTGTGTGTGTGTGTGTGGGTGGACCCTTGATGGTGTTCTCCTATTTATGTATTTTGTTATTTAGTTAGTTATAGAGTTAGTCATACAGTGGACATTGATCAATGCCAACCAGCATATTTCCAACTGTTCCAACTGTCCTTGGGAAAAAGCACATTAAAACTGACCATGAAGACAATGATTTGATTCAAAGCAGCATATAATACAGAATAATGAAGCCACACACAAGAGAGAAGCAGCATTACAATATAATATAATAATATAATAATAATATAATAGCAGACATACATGACTTGGCTCAACCTACTGTGCACAAGTTCTGACTTGATTCTTGAATAGTTAGTTGGTAGCTTTCACAGCTGATCAATGCCTACATCTGTTGGTAGTGTTGCACAGATGGGAATTTCTGACTGAAAAAGAGAATTTTTCTTGGGCGGGATAGGCAGTCCCCTCTTGTGGTGGTGGGCCTTCTGTGGTTTAAATAGGGAATCAATATCAAGCTAATTATGCATATCTTGCATGCAGCAAGCAACTGCTAAAGGAGCTCTCCAGTTATGAGAAGGCATTTTGAATTGAGAGAACGGCATCCCCAGATTGGTAAATATTGACTTTATGTTTGCATCAATACATATGGATTAATTATGTTGAGCATACACAAATTGAACATTCATTATAGCAGTCAGTTATAAGGTCACTTGTATTTTTGGTTTGATAATTGGGTGTCATAATTGGTTTGTTGTTTTATAAGACGTATAAATCCTCCCTATACTTGCTCGTTCTCCTGTCTTGTGAGCTAATGTTAGCTGACAAATGTTGGCATTTAAAATGAGACTGATAGTACGACTAGTGAAGGTAAAGTTTCCAAATCATGCAATTGAAATGTCGTTTAGTTCACCTTTTGAACACAAAAAACTGTTGGATTTACATACCCGATAATGTCAGTGCCCACACTCCAAGCAAGACGGAAGATGTGCGCCTGTGTGCGGGAGAGAAGAGGATTCTGTCAAGGATGATGTTAGGGTGATGTTAACTTGGACAGCGGCCATGGATACTATTTCCTATTAAGTCCATGCACAGCTGTAAACCCTGACTTTGTTGTGTGGAACGAAAACAATGAATTTTGGCCTGATGTGCAGTTACTGAGATGTTTATCGATTTTTCTAAGAAAAACATACTTTGAGAAGTGCCGACAAAACGGTGACATGTAAAGCTACAACAATATTACTTGTGTGGTATATTTATTGTTGTTATTGTTATTTATAATTTTGTCCTTGCTCTTGTGGGCCAACGGGACGCTGACACATTTGACAATGCACAGCAAATAATACCGGTCTTACTCATCATGGATCAAGTGATTCGCCTGGTTGTGTTATGTGTTCAATGGGCATGATCATACTCGGATGTTTTCTCCCGACTAATTCGATAACCCTTTCAACATTGGACATTGGAAATCTTTCTAGTGTTGTCCACCTCAAATGCTGACCCCGCCCTCCACATTAATCGCCCAACAGTCTGCCGATACAACATAACCAGGTAACAGTTTCTCTGAAACAGTTTACTCTCCTCTGTAATCTGCTTGTCACTAATCCCCCCCCCCCCTTGAGACGTATCCCTGGGGAGCAAAACCAGTCACGAACCTCACAGTATGGTGATATAGAGGCCGACTCAAAAGATACCTCAAAACAAGTCAAGAATGACTGGAACCCTGCACCCAAATGCTTGCCTGAATGCCACTGGCATCCTAGCTTGCACATCCCCGCTCTGGCCACTCTATTAAACACTCCCCTTACCCTTAGATGAAGTATATGCATTACCTTGTGCCAAAAGCCGAAAAACAGTCAAATTGGAAATGTTGAACCTGAAGGCTAAATCGTTTGAGAGTCAACCTCGGCAGCACTAAACTGTTCCAATGTAGAGAGGGCAGACAAAGGGCCATAGGTGATGTATGGCTCCCACAGCTGAATAACGAACACCAAGACGCGGGGAAGGCCTGTGTCAAATGTTGTCTTGTCCTTGTAGTATAATTTACACTTGGATGAAGCAAGAATCATTCGTAGGGGTCCGGTTACTCGATTATGTGTTGCTTTGTTTCAATAGATTACATTAAACCATCTACTGCAGCAAGATGGAGCCCACCGGGCCAATTTGGTTGGACTGCTGATATATTTCCATACCATCATATATATATATATGTATGGATACATTCCTCAGATTTTACGACCATACTATGTATATAGGTTTTCATATCTTCCTTAGCTTCTACAACACCCTTTATGGTCTCTTATATTACATTCATTGGTCACAAATTGGATTCATATATATATATAGCATCCATATGGACGACCAGTTGACCACACCCCATAGTCCTAGTGGGCCTGGGGGCCCGCCAGCAGATACGGTTCTATGCACATGGTTCTTGCAATGTATGTATGAGGAGCAAAATAAAAAAGTTTGAATAAACTAAGTATTAAGTATTAAAATATACTACATCCTCATTTATTTGTTTTTAACTGAAGCCGGCAACAGCCCAGGTCCTGCAGCAACTCCACCAGCCGGTGCAGCAGCCCAAGCCCCCATGCTCCAGGTAGGGGGTGGGGGTGAAGATGCCTCGTCGCCCTGGTGGAGGGTAGCCTTACCGGGGGCTGTTGGCGGGCCCTTGAATAAGTTACCACGTGGTATTAGCTGTTCAGTTTGCCAGCCCATCCAGACAACCCAGAAACTGCCAGTCCAGAGAAACCCACCGCCAGTCAAGACAGCAGCCCAGGCCTCGGGTCTCTGGGGGTTTCTGGGTTTCTTTCCTTGTAAACCATGTCCGGTTCAGGTTTATTTTTGGATAGTGGGGGGAGGGAGGCTCAATTTGGCGTTGGGTGTATGTAGAGTGTCTGTGGTTGGTGGCTGGTTTAAGCAGGCTGCACACCTGTGGGTCATTGGTAATCAAGGCCCATAGGTTTTAACGGCCACCACTTCACACACTCGAGGAAGAGCTCTAGCATGTACCATCTGCTCTGTTCACAATGATTCAAACTCTTGCAATTGCAAGAAGCCGGATTCCTCATCACCCTGTGTCCTTGTCTTCAGGAGGAGCCCTCAAGTAACCATTGTAATGGCTGGTTAAAGCGTTGTCTGCTACAAAATGTGTGTCTGGCCCTTTACTTCTGAGCTCATCAAGTTCAGTTGTTGGCTTTAACACATCTTCTGTCATACATCATCATCGTAAGGTCTGTCTGGCTTTCTGCATCTGGATATCAAATACTTAGGAGAGATATGAAGTGATTGTTATTCCCCTGTAAATATTAGTCTAATCAAAATCACTATACAAATTGTTAAGGACGGTATCTACATCTAGGTATCCAGGTTGTAACATTGGAAGGTTGGATATGACATGGCCTTTACTTCTATAGTGTTTAGTTTACTGCATAGTTGTGATCTTCTCAAATCTATGGGCATGTTAAAGCCAGCTGATATATCTATCAGGTTCATCTGGATCAGTGATTTCCACTTCCAAGCCTTTCTGGCTCAGGCAGCTCCAGTGAGGCTTTCATCGTCCCTTGACTTCATCCTTTCTCCTCGCAGCCTCCATGCCTCTGACACGGGTTTACCCCTTATCCCAGGTTTACTGAAGGAGACCGGTCTACACAATCCATTTAGAGCTTAAATGGATCATCTAGTGTCCAGTTCCTTATTTAACATGTTATGTGTGTGTGTGTGTGTGTGTGTGTGTGTATGTGTATATATGTATGTATATATGTATATGTGTATATATATGTATGTATATATGTATATGTGTATATATATGTATGTTTGTGTGTGTGTGTGTGTGTGTGTGTGTGTGTGTGTGTGTGTGTGTGTGTGAAAAACAAAACCATGTTAACCCTTGTTGATCCATCCTTCTACGTACATTTGTATGTTGATTTTAATTATTACACGTCTATAATCAGAATCAGAATGCCTTTATTTTCTTATTTGTACACGTACAAAAAAAGTGTCTCGCAATCCTCATGACAATTGAAAAATAGAAACTAAGCAAAAAAGGAATATATGCATAATGCAGTGGCCCTTTTTACTATATACACAGTTGTGCAAATTAGAAATGTACATACATGCAAATTCAAAATGTATATCCATACAAAAAATGTTATTGCACGGAGACGTCGCTTTGACCGTCTTGGTCGTGTCATGTTCATCCACACCCTCACAAACACAATTGTATAGCATACTGTATGTAGTATCGAAACAAATGATATTCTTATTTTAATATTTGTATATTGTGTATATTATATGTATTATTTTCTTTGTACTATGTACATTACTATAAGTCACTTATGGCACCCAGTGCACTCCTGAACCATCCCTGGAAGGAGGGATCCCCTTCCACTCTGCGTTCCTTCTCAAGATGTCTACCTCCATCATTAAGGGAGTGTTTTCTTGCCCTTAGCGGGGCTAGGGGTTGGGGGGTGTTGTAACCATGTGGCCTGTGAAGCCCTTTGAGACTGGAACTGTGATTAAGGACTATACAAATAAAATTTACTTGACTTGACTTGACATATCGTATATTGCAGTGGCGATGCAGTGGCGTGTCTATCACAACTGGACCTTCTGTAGTGGTGATTATTTGGTGTTTATTGATTGCGGTTTTGTAACTCTTAGTTACGTTTAGCCTTTTCACATTAAGCGATGCAAAGAAAGATTAAGTCAAAACTCTCAATTGAAATGCACAACAATGCTTAACAAACTCAAGACAGCCATTAACTAATCAGTCAACAAGTGTGTGGAAACAAAATGCAACCTCAACGAGATGCAACACTGCGCCAAAACCAGCAAAGAATTTGTCTCACTCACCAATGATGTTCACTTAAAGACGAAATCCATTCTCCTGTCCTTCTGGATGAATGTTTCGATAACCTGGTCATAAAGCTGATCACTGCTTTTCAGATCCAAAAGAAGTTGCCTTTCTATAGCTATGGAAGCTAATGCAGTGAGTCGGGATTATCCTGTTCTGTTCCTCCATATGTTTTTATCCGTTTGAGGGCGTCCTTTCCACAGATGCAGTGGTGACGGGGATCGTTAACTTTTTTATAATGTCCATCTTTTCACTGAATGGTCGTCTTGAAAAGGGTACTAACAACAATTCCGAAACAACATCATCTTCATCTGTTGCCATTTCGAAAAAAACCTACGTAGAAAAAAAACAACGTAGCACCAAGCTAGATCCTCTGTCTCGAGCCAGTGAACTAGACCTTCTAGCGTACTATGGAACTGTGGGAAAATCTGAAATATTACGCCCATTGGCTACAAATCACTATATGGTTGGTTGATCAAATTGTCAATCCAAACGTACGCTCTCATTCAGTCTAAGGGCCAAAGCATGCGGGAATACTTTGGTTGAAGGATATTCTTCCCAGCAACCGAGAAAAATATCTGATTCCAACACAAAACCACTCAAATGCGTCGTGCGTGGACCGAGAAACGCAAACAAATCAATGTAACACTGTAAAATAACAGATCAACAACACCGGTACGATTCTCATTTTTGCATTTGATTAAAATTTTATAAAATTTTATTAAGTTGTATTACATTTTATTAATACAATTAATTGGATTTTTTTTTGTTTCATCTGAGAGTTCCAGGGTCTTCTCTGAATACCTTGAAGGCCCTGACGCTTCACCACTTTGTCCAATGGCGGTGACCACATTTATGTTAACAGTTTTAGTTTTTAGACATATACGTAAAGCCAGAGGGGGGGCCTTCACTAGACCGTGTGCACACTCGGTCGGAGCAGTTGAGCGAAAAAACATCCTCTACGTGGACGAGTTTTAGATGGGAGAGGAAACTTTTCCCTATCCGTCTGAACGATAATTATCACATCTCGTCTGTGACAGTGTTTTTACTCGAGATGCCAATGTTTTTTTCCCACTCCTGCGCCTAAGCCCGGCCTCCCTCGTGGCGGTGGCGGCGGCTCTAATTGTTTGTTAACACCGATGGGCGTACCTCAACAGTCCTCCCCTGTGACACGCAATTATCCGTGTCGTGTCACTTCGGCACCTCGCTCACTCCCCCCCCCCAACTCCCCTCCTCCCCCCCCGGCCTCGCGACCTCCCCTCCTCCCCCCCTCCCCCCCAACTCCCCTCCTCCCCCCCCCCCCCCCCCCCCCCCAACTCCCCTCCTCCCTCCTCCCCCCCCGGCCTCGCGACCTCCCCCACATTTACCTCTCACATTTACCTCCTGCCGCTGAAAGCCAGAGCCGGCGGTGCTGCCGAGGTGTCGCCGGTGTGATCAGATCTAGCATGCCCCCCACCACCACCCACCCCACCCCACACCTCACCCACCCCCCCACCTCACCCCCCCGCGGGTGACAACATGCAAACAAAACTGAAGACGACGGCGATAGGGGAAAACAGTGGAATCCGCTCTTTGCCACGTTTCTTTTTTCCCCTCCTTCGCTCATATCAGATAATTAATCTTGAATAAGCTTGTTTCCCTCCCGCTCTCGTTCTGTCGCACACACACACACACACACACACACACACACACACACACACACACACACACACACACACACACACACACACACACACACACACACACACACACACACACACACAAGCAACACGCGTAAACCACTCATTTCTTCCATCAGAAATAATGAGTGTGTGTGTGTGTGTGTGTGGTGTGTGTGTGTGTGTGTGTGTGTGTGTGTGTGTGTGTGTGTGGAGTCTCCTTGGTGGCCCCGTCTCCCCACCCGGTGCTCAGTGGCCAGGGCTCCCCGCTCCGCTGTGACTGGCTGCTAGCAGCCCCCTCTTGCCTGGTGCCAGGTTTGTTGCTTGGCACCTTATTTATTTTAATTATTTTGATTCCCTTCCCTGGCACCCTTCGGGTTGGGGATTGCTGATAGCCGGCTCTCGTTTGTCAATCTGCTCTGGCTACCTGCCAATTACAAAAGGAAACTTTGGCGGGCCCATTAGCTGGGAATCTGCTGCACCAAGCTACAGCGCTAACTGGCTTCTGGGTGCCATCGCAGCTTTCTCCCCCCATCCCTCCCCTCCCCCCCAACAGGGGGAGGCAGAGTGGATGGAGATGGGGAGAGGAGAGAGAGGCAAAGGGAGGGGTTTGCAGAGAGAGAGAGAGAGAGAGAGAGAGAGAGAGAGAGAGAGAGAGAGAGAGAGAGAGAGAGAGAGAGAGAGAGAGAGAGAGAGAGAGAGAGAGAGAGAGAGATTCCAAACCACACAACCATCTGTAATGCCACTACACACGCTAGCTGTTAAAAAAAAAAAAACTGTGTTCACAGAGAACGTGACAAGCCCCATTGTTCATTATATGCGAGGAGACTACATTTAGCATCAAACTAATCACAGACACACACACTACATACATTATGATACACTGTCATTTTATAGCCTTGGCACTTCAAACGCCATTCTCAATGCAAACCACGTTTCTGCGGTGGCGACAACAACAGAATAGCAGGGGAGGACGCACCCAACAGGCTCTGTTCCACTGGGATCATCCAAACCTCGTCACAGAGGAGTTTCACCCTAACAACATAACGATGGATTTGTGGCAACAACAAAAACCTGAACTGATTTAATTTGTCCTCGGTGCGTACGATTAGCACCAGACTCTTTTATAATGAGGTATTGCATTGTTATCTAATTCCTGATAGTGTATAAGGTCCGGGGGGGGAGGGGGGGCTTAGAAGATTGCATTTAATGCTTGAAGCCACTTGAAGCCACTTGATCCAAGTCAACTCAGGGAAACATCAGCCCTTAACAGGTGGCGCTAGCTTCTCCTGGTCATATAACTTTAGTTTGTAGTGGTTAAATTAGAGAGTAAATAGGTATTCTGCGCTCTACTCCAATCTCTTGGACTAAGAAGAGATTGGAGTAAAGTTTGTCAACCCTGAGTTTTCTATAGTTGCCCTAAAACGGTAAAACCCTGGAAAATATATATTTATACACCTATTTACTTTAATTTAGGAGTTGATATTCAAAGTACAGTGCGGTTTGTTTGCCTTCTTTTAATCAACATATCTTACAATTTATACAGTGCATATATATATATATGTATATATGCATGAATAACAAAAAAGGGGGAATTGTCATGACAGCTGGAGTCCCTCAGATATGATCAGAGGAGGAGGTGTGAACAACTCAGAATAGCACACACTCGACAAACACACGCTCATTAAATCCAATTCATGGGCATTTCAAGTGAAAGGCTCTCTCTCTGTCTGCAGCCACAGATGAATACATTGTGTAGCTATGGAAGTGTATCGTTTTAGTGGCAAGATACATTCATCGAATGCTTAGGGCTATAAATTATATTTGAGATTATTTTACCCCTGTGTTGTGATTGGGTTGAGGTTATTAATTAAATTTGGCAACTTGGGAGATTTTTGGTGTCGGCGATACTGATTCCCAATGGACACACAAGGTTCTCACATCCTCTTAACTGTCTTTAATTCATTACATAACGAATTACTGAGCTGCATCAGTTTTTTTCCATACCATTTTTTTTTTAATGCATGAATTGCTACCTTTCAAGATCCGCTAATTGCAGAGGCCAGATTTAATATGCAATTAATTGTGCAGCCCTGCTAATGCTCTCTCTAATGAGTTTACAGTCAGTGATGGTTTTGCTAAAGCATTATGTATATTGCTTAGTTTGATAAGTGGAGGATTATTATGTTTTGGTGGCTGTAAGTCTAAACATGTTGGTCGTGGCTCAGTTCTACACGTACAGTCAACCAAGTGTGAGCCTAGTAACCCTCCTGGTCCTGGCTTGGTTATCCATGTCTATATGTTCCTGTAACCAAAGGAAATGTTAAACGTCTCGCTGGTATAAATCTCGGTGTGAGCTTCGTCAAAGTTCACCATGTCAAGATTTCCAAAGAAACAAGAAAGCCGCACCATTTTATTCCCCTGCTAACTGAAAAACGAAATCACTTGCCTCCACTGGGGCCGTTTCCCCTTCCCCTGTATCATTTTCATATTTCACCTGTTTACTCTTGCTTAATTGGGCTTTGACAGGGGCTGCTTGTCTGGCCAGTGTATTCGATTGGTTTGTGTCACTGCTCGGTGGCCATTAGGAGCCGGGCTGACAGCTGACGGATCGAGGGGCCCCTGTCAGGTTGGGAGGCAGCCTCTGGAGTCCTAAGTGTGTGCCTGGCAGACAGCCGACTCCTCCACCTATTCTGAAACCTGTGAGGGCGGAGGCGTGTGTGAGTGTGTGTGCGTGTATGTGCGTGCGTGTGTGTATGTGCGTACGTGTATGTATGTATGTGTGTGTGTGTGTGTGTGTGCATGTATGTGTGTATGTGTGTGTGTGTGTGTGTGTGCGTGCGTGCGTGTGTGTTGTCGTTGCATCCAGTTCCACTTACAGAATTAAAATGAGCATAATGAAAGTAAATAAGATGTAAACATGGCCAGAGGAAAAACAAAGGTTCTGGCGTCTGTGTTGTGAGGGAGAGACACCCAGCAGAAGGGGCTGGTGGGGGGGGATACACGGACTCCGGTACACTGACAAATAAGACGTTTCTGTAGCTCGTCTTCGGTCGCTGACGTCTGGCTGGAAGCGGCTCATACCTGTACGCGCAGGGCAGTAACAAATGTAACGGAAGCTAGCCAGTGGTGCTAAGCAGTGCACGATCCATAGCTCAGTCCCCGACACTATAAAATACGTTCTAGCGATGAAGCTGGAGCCTGTGGGGTTTTGCTTCCCTTGTTAGAGCGCCTGATGCAACCTCATGCCGGAGGTTGTGAGTTCGAACCCAGTGTGGGACACTCTCACTGCGACACAAACACACCACGTCCGACGTCCACAGGAATCGGACAGTCGCAAAGCTAGCCTAATCCGGAACTAACACTTTATGACCCTGTATGTCATTCATTAGGCTTAGCAGTATTTTTCGCGGTAAATGCTCACATTCACACTAGTTGGGGTTAGAGAGAGCAGCGTTATTCGTTATCTTGTGTCACCTTCAGTGCGGTGATATTTAATAAGTGCGTGTGGAGAGGAACCGCTTCGGTCCCGCTGGCTGGCTGTGGAGGGAAGAAAGGTGGATTGATTTATCAGCCCCGTCTCTCCGGTCTCCCCTCTAACGAGACGGTAATGGGCGACGCTTGGCGATGCAATGCAAACACACAAACCCCCACGAGGAGTGGGGGAAAATGAGAGCCAGAACGCATGGCCAGAACATTTGTCACCCCGAAGGCATGATCAATCCACCAGCCCCGACGGGGGCGGGGAAAACCCCAAGCCCCCACCCCCCCCCCCCCCAACACCTCCCGCCCCGGAGGAGACGGTTGCGTGGGACGGTAAGTATCGGAAAAATAAATTGTTCTGGGAATAATGACTGTCAACCCGAGGTGGGTGGAAGAGGAGAAAAAAGGATTCATCGGGAGACGGGAGACGGGAGACGGACGGACAGGGAAACAATGCAGAGATGATTCACAGAGCATCGCACGCATCCGGAGCCTGAACACCCTGCGCTATGGGCTAATTACGAGTGGAACCGGCAAGGATCGGTATACTTAGAAGGTTCCTCTGGCTGCCTGGACGCCATGGGATGACCCAATTTTTTTGGCTCTATATATGACAGAATTAATGACAGACTCTCAGCCTGGTGTCATGTCCCACACACACACACACACACACACCACACCACACCACACCACACACACACTCCTGAGAACCCTTGGCCCCGAAGCCAGGCGCTAAAGGTGACCTCGGTGACCATTATGGGTCTCTCTGATGCTGTAGGATTCCCGGCGTTCCATCCCCAATGTCCGCCCGTCTTACCTGTAGGTGTGCTGATGCCCTAACCCCCTAACTGCTCATTAGGGGATATTTCCCCGACATGTCCCTGCTTTGGATCGAGGGACTAACCGGTGAAGAGTGTACAGTAGGAACACATACAAGGAACATGGTAGGACCAGTAGAATTCACAACGGCATTGGATATGAGCAGTGCATGAAGTTGCTTAGTTGCCACGCTGCTGGCTCTCTTCTGCGAACACCTCCTTATCCACACACATCAATGCCAAGCATGCTCGAAAGGTGCCGGATGTGGAAGATGCCATTTTGCGAGTCCCACCTCACTGCCCACACCTTACCTCCCAGCCCGTACCCACTGGGACCTCATTAGAAGCCAATTGGAGCGGAGGAGGAGGGGCCCCCCAGTGAGGGGCCAATGGAAGCCACGCCGGCCAGGCAGAGGGAGGTGTGTGTGTGTGTGTGTGTGTGTGTGTGTGTGTGTGTGTGTGTGTGTGTGTGTGTGTGTGACCGGGCGGTCAGATCAACGACCCGAGACTCTAAATAGCGCTTCTCCGGGGCTTGGGGAAGACAGGCGGGGGGGGGGGGGGGGGGGATATCAGGGAGGATCTCTGGTCAACGTACACCCGGTTGTCGTCTCGATGCCGATCGGAGGTCCGTGAGGTGCCGGCGAACAAGCCGAGGGAGTTCTGTGCTGGTGTTAGTGTTTTTCTTTCTTTTAGATTCGAGTGTTCGAGCTAAAGTAAAGGTTGTTTGTTTTCAAAGGGCGATAAGAAACTTCAAACTTCCAGCTGGCTCATCAATAATGGGTTAGATTGAGTCCCTGCTCAGAGCCGATTCAGGCCGGCCACGTTGGTGGTTTTTTTCCGTCTTTTCTTTGCTGTAAGGCCTATTGTTTTGGAGCGTTTTTTTTTAACAAAGAATCAGTCAATGTTAACATTTTGTGAGATTGGGAACCGAGGCAAATCCCAGGCGAACGCGTTTCTGCCAAAAATGGATTCTCTTTAGACGTCTTGAGATACAACACATGCATACAGACCTAAACATCTACATTTGGAGGATGGAATCCTCTTTATTGGTCGCATACATGTAAACACATAGTTTCTCTGCATTTAACCCATCCTAGTATGAGGAGCAGTGGGCAGCTAATGTATATACAGCGCCCGGGGAGCAGTGTAGAGGGGTCTGGTGCCTTGCTCAAGGGCTCGGCAGCTCGGTAGTGCCCAGGTGGTTCGGGGACTTGAACCGGCGACCTTCCGGTTCCCAAGCCAAGACACAAAAGACTACAGGGCTATCCTGCCGCCCAGCAGATACGGTCAAGGCTTACGTTTTCATGATGCTATTGAGGTTTCACGTGCCGGGGAGCTCTACCCCGTAAGTGGTTCACATCGGTCACATTTATTCACATAGTGATTCCTTAACACCTTAAAAAAGGATAATCGGCAACCCTTTTCTATCTTTATGTAGTGTTCTGTTTATTGATGAGCATAACGATTTGGGTGGGCCGCACGTACACACGGGGTTTGGACGAGTTGGACGCTAGCCTGAATAATACAGATGAGACAGGACGTAGTGTTGAACGACCGAGATCATCACAGGGGGGTTAAGCATCAAGCCCTTTTACATGTGAATCCTGTTTTGTAGAAAATGAGAAATGAGAAATCTCACTCACTGGCGTTCAGAACCACAAGATGTTGCTCCCCCCCCCCCCCCCCCCCCCATCCTGCGTCGTTCGCCAAATGACCTCCCCGTGTCTTCGCTGTGTCTTCAGGGAGGTGATATTTGTTTTGTTTTGGTCGAACGGCTGATGCTGATGTCGATGTCTTGTTTTTTTACCGGATGCTGATGGAGCCTCCGGCGACCGGCCTCACTGACGGATGCCAGCGTTGCTTTAACCTCTGTTTTGTTGTTGTGTTGTTGTTTGTTGTTGTTGTTGCTTTTTGGCGTCGCCCACTCCTCCACAGTCCCACGCCTTGTGCTGTGTGTGCCCACAGCGCACACGCTGTCTTCTTCAAGCGGAATTAGCATTGCAATGCAAGCACTCACCCCGTAGGGTTCTGCCTATACCGAAGTGTGTGTGTGTGTGTGTGTGTGTGTGTGTGTGTGTGTGGTTGGTTTGTTGTTGTTGAAGCGTTCTGAGAGGTTTAATGCGAGCGCATGCGGCTGTGTCTTCATCTCCTCTCTCCGCTGATGTCGGAAGCACCTGAAGGTCTGCCATCCTGAAGGAGCGGCGGGTCTGATGCGATGATTCAATCGCCGGCAGCGCGTTGACCCCCCCCCCCCCCCCAAGCCTGTTACGTTACGAGGACCCCGAGTGGGCGGTTTTTGCGCTCGTCTTTATGCGTTCCCCGAACCGCAGGCGCCGAGGCAGACCCAATTGGATGGGTTCCCGGGAAATAAAATGAAGGGTGAATGTGATTCACATCAATCCCAAATTCACTGCATTTGTTCTTTGGTATCTTTGTTACCTGAGACCTTTTATTTTTTATTTGTTATAGAATGGATTTATTCTTGTTTTTATTCCCGTTTGTGGGCGCGCTTGTTTGACATTGCGAGTCCTCATTTATTTTCCGCCCACCACGGTAAAAGAATCCGTCCAAGTCCCTGTTTACGATCCAGGAAGCTGTGTTCCTTTGGAGAGGTGTGTGTGTGTGTGTGTGTGTGTGTGGGTGGGTGTGTGTGTGTGTGTGTGTGTGTGTGTGTGTGTGTGTGTGTGTGTGTGTGTGTGTGTTAAACATGTTTTCCTCTGGCTGATGGTGATTATAACTCAGTTGGTAGAAGAAGACTCACAACTCGTTTCACCCCCCCCCACTTGCGGTGTTTCCCATTGCGACGATGCAATCAAACACGTGTTCTCCGCGTCTAATATGATTTCAATATCCTTCCCTCCCCAGCAGGGCTGAGCGAGACGGAAACGTATCCATAAACCTGACAGCACAATCTGTCCCTGACACGGGAAGAGGCAGTGAGCCAGCCCCTGTGTTGACTGCAGCCCGTCAAATGCGCGTTGGTTTCAATTACCCGAAATAAGAATTGCAATTTATCTTATTGTCAAATTGAATTGCGTCGGATGGAGACTTGATTGGAATATATTGGATGGGGGCGGCGGGATGGCGTGGAGGCCGGGGCTGGCGGGGGGGGGGGGTTGTGTGTGCGTGCCAGCCGGGAGTTAAACGGCAGATAAAGATTAGGAACGCGGTGCTGCTTTGGTCCCCTTTAACTTGATCCGGGTCCTGGAAGGTGGTGTTAAGGTGGCACCACAGCGTCTGGAGATGTCTCTTTTCTTATCCCTGTAAATCACACCGGCAGCCGCCAAGTTGGGAGTGAATCTCGATGCCCTTTTATCGCTTTGTTTCATACCAAAAAGGCTTTAATTCAACAGATTGAAAGAGTGGATTTAATTTCATTGCGCGTGTGTGCGCGCGTGTGTGTGTGTGTGTAGGTGTGTGTGTGTGTAGGTGTGTAGGTGGAATGGGGGAGGGGGGGGGGGGGGGTGTTGTGAGGGATAAATGAAGAGGGAGAGAGAGAGAGGGAGATGGAGTGCTAGCGTGGGATGAAGGTTGAGTTCTTTCTGTGTGTGAGAGAGGGAGAGCGAGCAGGGGCCCATTTAGCGTTCTCCCAACCTGCAGACTGGAAGCCCCGTCTCCGCCGCGCCGGCCCCTGGGTCATTATTAAAGTGACCCAAAGTGGCAATTTACCTCCCATGTGCCGTATTCTCTCCTCTCCTCTCCTTTTTTTTCTCCCCAAAGTAATCTGCCATTTTAGACTCTATTTTCCCTTGATTGCTTCATGGAAATGTCGTGAAGAACGCGGGTCACGGTTAAATGGCAACGTGGACGCAGCACAGAGTCGGAAGTGTGGCGGAAGGCCTGTGTAGATATCACCTCCAAACAAGCTACAACATACTGTACATCAATTATTGCTAGAATTATTTCTCTTTGGCTTCCCTGGAAACGTTGTTATTCGACATTCGCAAAAACACATTAGTTTAAGTGGTTCCCGACACTTTTTGGTTTGTTGTTAGGTCTTGGGAACGCTTGTGACCCCTGCTTCTCAATTAGTTTTGCGCATCTGCGGCCAATCACATGGTTTTAACGGTTTCAACGTCTGCCCATAATAGCCATGGCTCAGTGAATGTACAGTATGTGCATGCCAGCCTCATTAGCAGCCGTTCATGTGCCGCTATGACCCACCACCACACCATGTCTGTTCTGACAAACATACATCCTGGGGGGTCCTTTCAAATCATCCTCAGTCATTATGCACAGGAATCATTAGTGCTGATGGAGAACCCCCATCTGAGGGCGGCACTCGCTCAGTCGGGAGAACCGGTTGCTGGTTCCTCCTCGTCAAAGTGTCGAGGTATCCCTGAGCAAGACGCCTAACTGCTCCCAAACCAGCTGGCTGTCTCTTTGCATGGCTGATACTTCCATAGTTGTATAAATGGGTGAACATGAGGCATAAATTGTAAAGCGTTTTGGTTAAAAGTGCAAAATAAATGCAGTCCATTTACCATTTACCATCTACAGTTATTGGTCAATGGGCAAAGGTGCATGAGTCCCAGTAGAAAGGTTGTGAGTACAATCCCCTTACCAACCTGAGGGTCTGACCTGTGATACATCCTTCAGCGTGATGCCTGCCTCCCCCTTTCCGCTTGTAGGACACACTGGAAGTAGCTTTAGACAAGGCTGCAAATTGAAAGGTGAATTGAAAATCCAAATTGATGCTGTATGTTGCGCGTGCAATACACTCATAATGTGTTGTTGATGTTGCTGGACGGTTCTTGGTAATTGAAAGAGGAGAGAGGAGATTATGTTTTCTGTTCAGGTTACCGTCTGCAGTAAGGCCCTATATTTCCCTCCTGAAGTGATGTTCCGATAGAGATTGTTCCAATCGGTTCTGTATTTGTTTCATCACTCTGGTCTCTCAGACAAAGGATATTGAGTGGCAAGCAAATCCAGTTTCCATGTTCCCTGACCCGTGTGTGTGCACAGACTTCAAGTTTGGTATTGGATGGAAGTAAATAGTTTTGTCTGCCTGTTTTACTTTTAAATAAATCAACAGTTCGATACAGTTTATGGAAATGTAGAACCATTTTTCATCTAATTCCATTGACATGCATAAATATCCAAGCACAGGTTCATCTCAGTGGTGGCCTATTGAACAACATTTTATGCATGTTATCCAATTGTATAAATCATCCTTCGCACCAAACTCTGACCATCTCCGACTCGGTGACCTTAACCACAATTAATATTAATATTATTGTGGTTATTAATTCATTAATAACCACAAGTTTCTTTCTAACTGCATTCTTCCACCCGATTGTGTATCTCCTCCTCATATTCCAGCCTTTAATGAACCACTAGCACCACCGCCAGCCCATCCACACGCTCAAACCACAAACCCCACCGCTAACCCCAACCCGATGATGCAGCCGGCGCTGGGCTATGATGACCTCTTGCTGACCTCTGACCCCACTGTTAGGGAAGGAGTGTTTTTTCAATTCCGACGGGCAGCAAAGAAGAAGAGGGTGCAGGTTCTCCTCGAGACTCCTCGAGTCCCGAAACGGACCAAGTACGGAGTGAGAACTGAAACCTAGAAATAATGTGCCAGGTCGCCTCCCGGGCAATGCCGAGGTGCCCTTGAGCAAGGCACCAGACCGCTACACTGCTCTCCGGGCAGCTGTATATACAATAGCTGCCCACTGTTCCTAATACTAGGGGTAAAGCATTTACTATGGGGTAAATTAAACAAGAGAAACACATTTCACTGTGTGTGTGTACATGTATGTGACTAATAAAAAAGGATTCAATCCTCCAGATTAAGAACCCCGGGTAACCCTGGATGGTGTCTCGAGACACACATTCATCAGTCAAGGTGTTGCATTGGCACACCTAATTGCTCCCTATCCTTAATCTCTCAAGTTTGGCCTTTGCCACGTGATCTGAAACTGATTTTAAACATTTTTCATTTTAACATGTGTTAAACATTTGTCATTTTGTTTGCTTCATTCATATGTTCAACATAGCTATACCCTTGCTCTGGATGATAACAATGTTTAAAGAAGAAGGAGGAGGGTTTTCAGTTCTCTCTGGTTCCAGAGAGAATGTTCTGTCGGTGACATGACCCGCTCATCAGAGGGTGTGGATACAGGATAATACGAGTTGTTGAACCGGTGTCAACAGCCAACGACGACCCAGAAACATGTAGTGCCCTACTCCTCCAAACAAGTCAAGCCCGGCACTAAAGCTTCAAACCGTCGTTTGGCAGGACATCAAATATGAATCATTTTTTTTACATATTTTTTTTCTATGGTTGCTGTCCATTGTCAGAATTATGGGTTCAGTTCCAATGAGGGGTTCAAATGAGGACACACGTGCTCAGAAAGTGTGCACTAGTGTGGATATGCTTTACGATGAAGGTGTTTACCGTGTGGCATGTTTGTTTCATGCTCGTGACAGCCAAATTAGTAATGCTACTCGTCTGTGCTTTGACAGCTTTTGTAGCTGGTGATGAGTGACAGATGCCACTTAGCACCCTCTCTGAGCGAGAACAGACCATAATATGTATGATTGATGTATGTGAGCAGATGTTGTCAGGCTCCGCGTGCAGACTGAGCTAAACAGAACTGATGCACAAGGCTTTTGCCTATTAAACCTGTCTGGTGTTACCGCCAAGCAATCAGATGCCTCAATATGCTGGCAGTTTTTTAGAAGGCTATTAATACAAAACGTCTGCTTACGGTTTAAAGTTTGCATTGATTTATGTATATTTAAAAAAATGCTGTCAGACTGTATATCAAATTGAGCAGCAACAATTAACAGAGAAATTAGTATTTAATATCCATGTTTTCCCTTCAATGGAAAGACACTCATTGAGCTTAATTGTTGGGGAACTTTAGTTTTTTCCTGTTATTATATGCTAGTTATTATCCGTAGGTGTCTGGCATTGTTGAGGCGGTCTCTCCAAGCATCAACAATGCACCAAATTGTGACTTACGTAGCTTCAATTTTTCCGGGTTTATTGTATGCTAGTTGTAGATAACGAGCTTCAGGTCTTCATCACGCCATGAGAAGATATATTGTACTGCTATGCAATTGTGGGAACCTCTTAAATCTGCCCCCCCCCCACCCCACCCAAGCAAGCAACCCCTACTTAACCTGACAATTAGTGTTGTTGATGTGGGAACATAAGGTGTGTTTATTCATGAAGATGTATGCATTGTTGTTGGTGGAAGTCCCGTTGTGCTAGCCAACGTAATACCAGCCACATTTTAATAACTATAATAGCAGTGGCGGCAGTGAAAACATATTTGATTTATAAAGTGGTGCTTTTTAATGGAGGACAAAGGCACGTTGCACACGCACACAAATACATATAGGCTATATATAACCTGGTAATAGCTTTGTACTACAACATAAAAAATGACTACCGCTAGCGCTCCTAGCTATTACCGTAACCGCTGTAAACGAGATGCAACGGATGCTTTCGCTAAATTCTGCTCCAGATACCGAGGACAGCTGCTCCTACCTCTAAGGACAGTAGTGTGCGTGGCACCAAGACATGTTTCACCCTGAACAAAAAGAGTTGCGTGTTGCAGCGACTGCAACGACAACCAACCAGCATTCATCCCGGCTCAGCAGAATGTGAACTTTGTGAGAGTTTAGAGGTCTGGCTTGAGTCCCAGCATAGACTAGAGGCATCTTCTCACACACACACACACACACACACACACACACACACACACACACACACACACACACACACACACACACACACATGCACACACGCACACACAGTCTACACTCTGGAGGATAGGTGACTTAGGTTTGAATGTAGGTCCAAGTGTCCTCTTTCTGGAGGGCATCACCCACCCTCCCGGACCTTCAGACCAAGGGCGTGGCACACAACTTTTTTCCACTCGTATATGAGGTCATACCGGCGGCGGCGATATCCACTGCGGCAATCGGCAGGAAAATGGAGGGGGCAGGATGCCGCCGCTGATTGCACAGGAACAGGAAAGAGTCGGTCGTTAATTTGACACCGTTGATGGTTCCCAGGGCTTTGGCCCCTCCCCTCCCCCACCCCCCTGTGGGGTTAATCAGTACTCTGAGAGGAGATACTGAGACTGGAAGAGGGGGAGGAGGATGGGGAGTGATGGATGGAGAACAACAAGATGGAGAGAAGGATACAGGGAGGTGGATAGAGAAGGTGTAGAAGAGAGAGAGAGAGAGAGAGAGAGAGAGAGAGAGAGAGAGAGAGAGAGAGAGAGAGAGAGAGAGAGAGCGAGAGAGAGAGAGAGAGAAAGAAACAATTATATAGAGAGAGTTTGTTGGAGAAAAAAATGATGGTAAGGTTCTAAGGTTATTTCCAGCATGCTCCTCGTTACGGCCGAGCTGTGTTGATGGCGAGGAGGAGAGAGGAGCAACGTAACACATCTCCCGAGCGTGTGTACCCTCTCGCTCGTCTCTCTGCCGTTGGAACCCTGGGGAAATGTACCCGGGGTGGCCACCTGGTGATTGGGGTTTTACATATTTGGTCCAAAGGATTTGACATTTACCTTGGAAATGTGTGTCTCTGACAGAATGAAAGCATGCACAGCGGCACAGAATCCGTTGAAGGCTATTTGGTGTGTGTGTGTGTGTGTGGTCATGCCCGTGTTGTGCCTAACATTTGTTTATCTGCGTAACATCCATTTCATTGCCTGCGTTTGCATGAGGAGGCTAACCTCCCCCCCCCCCCACCACCCCCCACCGGCGTCCTCCTCGCCTCTCTCCTCTTGGCCCCAGCGTCCCACGCACCACTCTGACCCACGCTCGGTACTCCAACTCCCAGCATGCCGCTGGCGAATTGTGTCAGGGTTAATGGCAGGGCTGAACCAGCAGAGCTGCGGGAGCCATCGCTGCCTCCGCAATTATCACTTCTGCTGCCGACGGTAGAGGTAAACAGCTCAGCTGGCTGCCGCCAACACTTCTTTCTGGATGGATTCACTTCCTCCCCGCCACCCCCACCCCCTCCAGCTGCCTCCCCTCCTAGCCTCCAGAGGCTCCGGCTAGCATGTCGGCTATCCAGTCTCCACTGGTTCATGTCACCGACGGCAGTGTGCGCTGCATTGCCGCATATTATCTAGCTCCTTTTTATAATTTAATTATAATATTATTATATAATATAATATTATAATATTAATTATAATTTATAATTAAGATTAAGCATGAGCGTTATCAAGAGATGCAGATGACATTGCATCAGATTGTATCAGTGTGTGTTTTCATGAGCTGAAATAACCCACAGCCGCCATGTATTTATAATGGATCACTAGTGAGTGTTTTTTGGTAAGGATTTGAAAAGATTTAACATTTGGTGAGCAATGCCACAGTCACACTCCCCGAGAACGCCCAAAGCACTAAGCCCTGGCCGTACATAACCACACAGAACATCTGTGCATGCAGGGAGGGACAAACACACACACGCACGCAAACACATGCGCACACTCGCGAGCGCACACGCACACACACACACACACACACACATTTGTACACATATATTTACCCCCACACACACACACAAACACACACACACACACACACACACACACACACACACACACACACACACACACACACACACACACACACACACACACACGTGTGCACACAGAGCGAAGGACTGTAGCCAACATGGGAAGGGGGGGGGGGGGAGGTAGGGAGCTAGGGAGGGGGGGAGGTAGGGAGGGTGCGGACCACAGGAATAGCTATGATGTGCTTTCAGCCGACAGACTCGGCTGCTCGTGATGAATTGCATGTGGAAGCAACTCTGCAGGGCCCATTGAACTCCACTATTGCTTTTATTTCTGTCATGTTCCCGTGGAGAGGGAGAGGAGGAGATGGGATCCCTTATATTACTCCCTCTTTCATCCACGGCCCTCTCTCTCTGCTCACTACAACGGCCTCCGCCGCGCCGCGCTCCTCACCAAGGTTACCGGTCGTGCCACGGATACTTGTTCCACACTTCTCCCTTTTTTTATGTTTTGTGGTGTTATTTCCTACAGGCATTTTTTGTTTGCTTTTAGTTCTTATGGATTTTTATTGGCTTCTCTATACAATATAGTCCTCTACAATGAACTACTAGGGAGGGAGTGGGAAATGAGGGAATGAGGGGAGGATTTCACTAAGTAGTCCTCTACATTGTACTACAAGAGAGGGAGTAGGGAGAAGGGAATGAGGGAAGGATTTCACTAAGTAGTCCTCTACAATGAACTCCCTAAAGAGGGAGTAGGGAGTGAGAGAATATGAGTAAAAGATTTCGGACCCAACCATATAGAGCAGAGCAATTTTCATACTGAAACTGTGATTGGCTAACATCCAACGTAAAGCTTACATCGGCGGCCTCTGTGAGCTTGGCAGGTTATGCGGGTAGACCCCCCGCGGTGAGCCTCCCGTGGCTACACATGTACTATATACTGCTTTACGACAGAGGAGTATGAATCAACCTTGAGGATGAATCTGCTCTGACACATACCGTATACCTGGGGGTATACTGTGCCTGGGTCCGGGGGGGAGGCCGGGAGACCAACCAGGTATAGGGAGATAAAGGGCCTTTTATCAACATTAACAATACAAATAACAATCATTCATTTACTAGTAACAATGTTATTTGTGCATTTGAAAGTACTGTATATCCCAATTATAGGTTCATAAAATATGTAAAAATAATAAAAAGAATACGAAAACAAAACAAAACTCCAACCCCGGCCCCAATAAAAATACAAATAAATGGATCAATAATAAAGTGATGGCCAGCTGGTTGGTCAGTCGCCATCCCATCCCCTCATCACTTCCATTGTGGAGCACAGTGTGTCCCACCCCCGCCGTTGCTGGGAAGCCTCGGACCTCGCAGTGTGTTGGGCTTTTAACGCGTTGTCAGAGCCGCCCCCGTCCTGGCAGGAGACTTCAGGGCCCGAGCAGGGACCCAAAGGCCATCGACTCACAACACACTACACCCTCCCCCCCCGCCCCGCCCCCGCCCCCTCCTCCTCCTCTCATCCCCGGCTCATAACCTTTCACAACTTTTAAACAAGGTCCGGACCTGGTCCACACACACACACACACACACACACACACACACACACACACACACACACACACACACCACCTCTTGGTCGATACCCGGGGCACCACTAGGATCGAACAGTGCATCACGTAACGCACCCCCCCATCCTCCCCCCCCCCCCAGGGATGTTTAACTTTGCAATTAGCACAGGAACGGCTGGTGATGCCCCCCCCCCCCCCCCTCCCCCCCTCTCCCTCCTGCTGTTGAGCTCAGAATCATAGCCGTCCCTTCCCCTCCAATCCCCTCACCCCCTGCCTGAGGGCTGCAGGTGGTCCTGCCACCTTCCCCCACCCCCGCAGGTGGATGACGTGCCTCTTTAGCGGTAGCCCCTGATTAGCGCCCTGCCGATGGCACCGCGGGACGTCTGAACACAATTTGCCTCTGCGAGAGGCGACCGACCCTTTCGCTCTTTCCATTGTAGGAGAGTCTCCGACGGGGAGCGACGCGGTGCGGTCGCTACGGTGGAGGAAAAGGTTCACCTGCTGTTAAAGTGCCGTGGGTTTGGGTCCCTGACCCGAACGGGGGCCCGACGCGTGTGACGTTTGTGATGTTGTGAATGCGACCGCTGGTGGCGGCTAGAATGGCGAAAGGGTCGCAGTGACCGCACTCTGTGGACGCCTAGACTGGGATTGACGGAGGAGATGGTGTCTGTGGTTAGTAGTAGTAGAACGGTGATCAAGAATAAAGGTCACACATGCAGCTTCGACTCTGCCACAAAGCGGAGCACAGAACCCAGGTCACCTCCAGGACAGCCGAAGTGGCTGTTTTTTGGTTTTGGGGTTTTGTCCCCCATCCACCCACCACCACCACCACCGCCACCCACCCCCACCCTATCATCACCTCATCCGTCTTGTAGTCATGGCGATGGGGGTTATGCGTCCTGGCGTGTCTTAACAGGTGAGCACAGCCATACATTACATCAGCAACCCCCCCCGCCTGGGGGACATGTTGTAAAACACCAGCTGTGAGAGAGAGAGAGAGAGAGAGAGAGAGAGAGAGAGAGAGAGAGAGAGAGAGGGGGAAGGGCGGGGCTGGAATAACTAAGCGTGGCATTCTGCTTGAGAATTCTCCTGAACAAGGGCAAACAAAACACCAACGGGGCTTTTTTGTTGTTTTTTTTCATTTCAGTGGAACAGATACATGGTGTACAGGCACAGAGCGCTGAGCAAGCACTCTGCTTAGAATGTGACAAAACATGGCGGAGGAAGATTCCGGAGTTCTTTTTTATTTTTTTTGGGTGGCGTTTAAACCACAACAAATCAACGTACTTATGATGCTGATGAGGTTGGAAAACTTTGGTCCGGAGGATTATCTCTCCCCTCGGCCGACCGAAGCGCTGGTGTCAGCGCTGGCCTGAATTCTAACAATATCGCCCTCAAGGATGGAACTCCAGCTGGCGCAACGAGAGGCGGCCCTGGACAGTGTATGATATTGTTCCGGAAAAGTCACCGGGCCCCGGACAAGCACCTGTATTCTATTTCTCATCTTGACTTGGGCAGCAGAGAGAGAGGTAGAGGTGGAGAGAGGGAGCGGTGTAGAGAGAGGTAGAGAGAGAGAGGTAGAGAGAGAGAGGTAGAGAGAGAGAGGTAGAGAGAGAGAGGTAGAGAGCGAGAGGTAGAGAGAGAGCGCGAGAGAGAGAGCGCTAAGCCTTGTTCTCTCACCCCCACTACCCTGTTAATCCTCGGTGAAAACTGCTTTTTTAGCGGATTAGTAGCGGTG
Organism: Muraenolepis orangiensis; assembly: GCA_027704905.1. Classification (NCBI taxonomy): domain Eukaryota; kingdom Metazoa; phylum Chordata; class Actinopteri; order Gadiformes; family Muraenolepididae; genus Muraenolepis; species Muraenolepis orangiensis. Next base: position 15,274,788 of record CM051001.1, read on the forward strand.
AAGCTTCGAGCAAAAACCCGTAAGGTAACCCTTTCAGAGGGCCTGAAAGAAGTCATTTAGTTTGAACCTACAAACCCCCTGGATAGGTCCACCCGGTCCACCCCCCCCCCCCGGTTCAATTGACCTCTTTTGGATTCGAGGCCACGCCACTCGCGATGGGCCTTCCCGGCTGACACCTACGTCGTAGAACTGAGTTTTCTTCTCCCGTCATCGCCTGTGGGCTTGACCTGACGTGGTCGTTTGCGAGAGAGAGAGAGAGAGAGAGAGAGAGAGAGAGAGAGAGAGAGAGAGAGAGAGAGAGAGAGAGAGAGAGAGAGAGAGAGAGAGAGAGAGAGAGAGAGAGAGAGTGAGTCCCTCACTTCTCAAGTAATTTCACCTGCTCTCTCTCTTTCATTCAAGTTCCGTTCTAAACCCCATATTTGATTCCATCATTTTCTTTGATTGGATGTGGGCCTCCTGCATGTAGCACCCATTCGTGCCTCTAATAGAGACATCAATGCACTTTTATGAATGCACTACTTTAAATCAGGGTCTCCGTGGCAGCGTGGTCTCCGGCCAAACTAAAGCATTTATGTAAATTTCCGGCATTCATTTCATCAATCATTTCAATCAAACCAGCCACTGTTTACATGCAGCTACAGGTATGTACCAAGGGGGAACCACGGCGAAGCAATTCCCCTCTAACCACTACATTACAAACACAATCAAGCCTAAACACAATAGAGGAAATAAGAAAAACAACGCTATTTATATTTGTCTGTGTTACAAACGTACGTACGTGACGCGGTCTGCGGTATTTTCCATAACGTGAGCCATAACCCCGGCCTCATGTAGCACCCAATTCAATACAGCCTCCCGCTGCCGGGCCCTAATTCCATCGGTGGAAAAACACCAGCGCATTTGCGGGCATTTGTCTGCGGGGCCGACTCGCATGGGAAGGGGAAGGGAAAGGGAAAGGGCAGGAGACGTGCGGCCCTCGTTCATGATGGATGTTAAAAACATTTTTCCCATTACTTTCGCTGCATAGTTCACAAGGCCACGGTTAGCATCACATGGAACAATGTGCGATTTTCCGCCGTGTTGATTCGCCGTGTTTAGCGCAAATAACCGCGGCGGACGTTTCGGCGTCGGCGGGAGAGGGTGGGGGTGGGTGTGTGTGTGGGTGGGTGGGTGGGTGGGGGTGTGGGTGAACACTCCACCGGAAGCCACAGAAAACACACAGAGGACATCAATAATCATCAGACGCACCTGACACCCGGCACACACAGGAAACCCGATTCCTGATTTCCCCAAAAATAAATCCTGCTGGCTATCCAAAAGATGAGCCGACAAAAAAACCCACTAAAACATACAAAGAACGCATTGAAAGAGAAGATGGGTTTTAGGAGATGGTAATATGAGGAAAATCTCCTTGAGTCAGTCCACGCTGCAGACGAGGCCCGCCTCCCCTATCCCCCCCCCCCCCCCCCCCCCCCCCCCTATACTGGCGGAAGGAAAGGTCAGGAGGAAGAGCGGTCGCCTCACAACCGGAAGGTTGCTGGTTCGATCCCCCGGCTCCTCCAAGCAAAAACTGTCGAGGTGTCCTTGTCCTTGTCCTTGAGCAAGCACCCTAACCCTAACTGCTCCTGAGGTGCTGTTCTGTCTCCTTGCATGGCTGACTCTACCGTCGGTGGTTGAATGGGTGTATGAATGGGTGAATTTGAGGCTTGACTTGGAAAGCGCTTTGGATAAAAGCCCAATATAAAAGCATCCATTACCATTACATGACCACATGGGGGCCTGTATAGCTGTTGGTGTATAACGGAGGACATCTCGGTTCTGTCCACATGGGGCAGATGCCCTCATCGGCACAGAAGATCGCCACAATGACCGAGAAGAACAGACGGGAGGATATGGGGCTGTTTTTGTCTGTTGTAAAACCAGAACCAGATGAGGGAATGTGGAAAATACATTTAGTCTAAACTGGTACGCCGTCGGTGTGTGTGTGTGTGTGTGTGTGTGTGTGTGTGTGTGTGTTTTTTAAAAGCTCCCACAACCTCACCGGCCTCCACGCCAGGCCTCCGCGCACGCTTTAAACGACCTCGCTAGCTTTCTCGCTTTTGTTTATTATTTTAATTTGTGCCTCCAATAAGCAGCTCCTTCCACCCTATCGTGTCGGATCCTGGCCTCTCATCAAGGTCTGTTGGCCAAAGGGGAGCTGATGGTTGCTGATAACAACCTTCCAGCATGGCTGCTACGTATTGCTTGCTAACGCTCGTGCCCTTCTCTTCTCGCAGTGGTCACCACTCCTCCTTTACCCGCATCCACCCCCCACCCCCCCCCCTTCTCCCCTTCCCCCATCCCTCCAGAGAGGTTCTAAGAAGAGCATAAATGCATTACAAGCAGCAAGGCCTTTGTGTGTGTGTGTGTGTGTGTGTGTGTGTGTGTGTGTGAGGTCAGGATCAGCAAGTTTTGTTTTCTTGCTTACACCAGATTAACAGACTAATCACCGCCTGTGACAGTCGACCGGGCCCCGCCCCTGTGCCGTTCTGCTCCCGAGCCGTTTCCCTCGTACGGCGGACCGGCGACCGCTAGCCTCCTTCACGGTTCACGCGCTCGCCTCGTATTTCTCTGCGAACTTAATTTCGTTTTTTCATCCCCCCCCGCATGTGAATCCGCTGAGAGAAGGGTTTCATAGCTGTCAGTCATTGCTGGTGGCGTTCGCCGTAATTCAGGCATATTTATATATTTTTTTCAAATTTGTTATATTTATATATATATTTTAAAAAAAATATATAAAAATATATAAATATATAAATATATATAAATATATATATATATATATATATAAACATTTTTAAATATATATATTCAGCCATTATCCTCGCTAACATGAAGCGAATTAGGCCAGTAGCCCACATTTTGTTTGCTGTAACGCCACAAAGAGATGCTGGCTGGTAGCATGGGCTACGAGCCATGTTGAGCCGTGTTGAGCACGGAAATAAAATGGTAAAAACATGCAAAAGTTTTATTTTAATTGAACTCACCCCGTTAATAACACCTACTCTGTGTCACTCCAACGGACAAATTTGACGACCCCCGTGTTGGTAAGCATACACGTGATAGAATAAGCATTGACGCGGCAAGCTAAAAATGCATCACAATCCCGCCTTTTCGATTTTTTTTATCTTAACGTGCGCTTTTCCTTCCCCTGCTGAGGCCAGCCGTGCTATTGAGGTCAACAATGCAGCAGTGGGCTTCATAACTAGTACCACGGGAATTAGCACACAACCTTTAGAAAAGTATGCTAAATAGGCAAAGCTGTCTTGTTCCGAAAGCCTTGAGGTAAGCATGGCCTGATGCACGGCGCTGTCTTCGGGGAGGCCTGGCGATGAATGGGGCACCTGTATTTAGCAGGTGTAGTTTATTACCAGTCATCAAACACCACCAACCCCCCCCCCCCCCACCCACCTTACCCCCACCTCAGCACAGATGTGCTGACGGTGCCGTAACGCTACGAGACCCAAATAAGCTCAATCAAACACAGCTGATCATTTCTTATATCGCTATCTCTGTGTGTGTGTGTGTGTGTGTGTGTGTGTGTGGTGTGTGTGTTGTACAGTACGTGACCTTTTTAAAACAGGGTAACATTTGTCAGCACTGGGAATGTCACCTCCCAGTGACCCCTGCAAGGTTATCCTGGTCCCAGTGGATGAGGGAGATAGAGGAGGTTGGGGGTCTCCCAGTGCTTGGTAGAAACAGGCTGGGTTGCCATGTTGGGGGGGGGAGGGAGGGGGGGGGGGTGAGGGAGATAGAGGACGTTGGGGTCTCCCAGTGCTTGGTAGAAACAGGCTGGGTTCTCTGGGTTGCCATTTTGAGGATGGATGAGGGAGATAGAGGAGATTGGGGTCTACCAGTGCTCAGTAGAAACACGCCGGGTTGCCATGTTGGGGCTGGATGAGGGAGAAAGAGGACGTTAAGGTCTCCCAGTGCTTGGTAGAAACATGTTGGGCTCTCTGGGTTGCCCTAGTGGGGGTGAATGAGGTTAGAAACAGGCTGGGTTTCCATGTCGATTAAATACTTCGAGCCGGATCGTTACTTTTTGTTTTCACCGGCCAACTCTTCCCCTCAACCCCCCCCCCCCCCGGGCTCTACGATTGGACGGGACGATCGTGCGCTGGGATTGGCCGGCGGTCCTGCTCTAATGGTCCCTCCGTGTTGACACCTTGCAGCGACGAGGCGGCTGAGTTTAGCTATCGGCGCGGCGCGGCTAAGGGTCAGGCTGAGCATGTCGGAGGCGTTATTGACCAGGACAAGCCGTTGTTAGCCGCGAGGAAGTTTTTTTTTTTTAATGGCTCTCTGCTGCCGAATCTCTCGACAGACAGACTAACAGGTAGCCCCGGCGTCGCTGCACCCGGGGGAACATTTTTGACAGTTCAAACTGCTGTCGACGCACTTTAATTTTGACACATCCGTCAAGGTTTCCAGACATTGTTTCAGAAAGAGGCCTGTCACTTAGGCCCGACCTTGCCATTCGTCTTCCCCTGTCACCCCTGAGGTTGGCGGCAGGGCCAGAACGAACACACGCCTTGCCTTCCCCGGTGGTTAAATTCGCTGTGCGCTCACTGGGCTTCAAGCCCACACAGTGAGAGAGTAATTTCCAAAAGGGGAACCTACTTCTTAATTTTTCGGATTGAATGAATGGCCGTGCGAGTGAAACCACATGCAAGATTATCCCGTTTAGAAATGAGAGGGAAGGTTTTGGAGACAAGGTGGATTAACGACCTCCCTCCTACCTACCTCGATTCCAGGATTTGGAAACAGTTTGCCTCCTCCCATCCTGTCGGAGAGGTGATGTCATATTTTCTCTGCAGTGATGTCATGTCCTCCCTTGCTGCCATCTTACCCTTACCTTGGCCTGTGTGTGTATGTGTGTGTGTGTGTGTGTGTGTGTGTGTGTGTGTGTGTGTGTGTGTGGGTGTGTGTGGGTGTGGGTGTTCTTGATCTAAATTCTAAAAACCAAAGCATGTTGTACCCCAACTACAGTTGGCACACGTTTCATTTTTTCGACATCTTGAAAGCAAGTGACCTCTGGCCCGTTTGAACGATGTTTGAACTGCCCTGGTTGGTGACGCCAAACACAACGCGTTGCAACCCTACAACCCCCCCCTCTCTATTTACAATGGGTGATTCGGAACGCATTCAGTATGTCCAATTATTTGCAGCCAGGTGAAGGCTACAGCGAACGGTGAATGAGGCCGGGAACCATACGACTTCAACTCTAAAACGTGGTCTTCTTCTTTGTTTATCTTCATCCTTCATCCTCTCAAAAAGCTTGGAGAATTCATGCTCCGGAGGAGGCAGTAAGGGAGTCACCCTTATCTTCTATGTCATCCATATGCGCTCGCTCTCTCGCTCTCGCTCTCGCTCTCTCGCTCTCGCTCTCGCTCTCTCGCTCTCGCTCTCGCTCTCTCGCTCTCGCTATCGCTCTCTCGCTCTCTCTCTTCGCTCTTTTCCCCCCCTCCACCCAGGTCTGGCTGAGTGCCGGTGCTGGGGGTGGAGCGGCCAGGGCCTTGCTCTGCTTCTGACTTGTGGTGAAACAGTTACTTCCCCAGGTCATAATATGTTTATATATCCATCTATCTCAGCTATTGTCCCGGGAGATCGATCCAAGGATGCTTTTGTGGGGGGGGGGGGGGGTTGAGCTGCTGCCGCCGTGGGAGCCGCTGGCTGACTGCCAGCCAATCTAATTCTGCAAAGCAATAAGACTATTCTTTTCTCATCCCTTGATTACATCACTACCAAAGGAAAAGAGTAATATCTTTTTTTTCTCCCTTACTGCCCGCTGCTGTCTCTTTCTGTACACACACACACTCTCTCTCACACACACACACACACACACACACACACACACACACACACACACACACACACACACACACACACACACACACACACACACACTCATGTACACACACACATACACACACACACACACTCATGTATGTACACACACACACACACACACACACACACACACTCATGTATATACACACACACACTCATGTACACACACACACACACACACACTCATGTACACACACACACACACACACACACACACACACACACACACTCATGTACACACACACTACCAATGTGTGCATCGTGTAAGTTGCCGACGCACACACACACACACCTATATTCACACACATTCTCACACACACGCACATGCACACACACACAGACCAGCGTGTGCATCTTGTATGTTGGGGGAGAGAAAGAATGGTATCTTTGGCTCCAGGTGTGAGTTCTATATCATATGTTGTATGCTGAAAGAGGACCAAAGATGAAAGCATTTCCCATATTCTATTTGTCTGGTGTCTGTAGTCACTTTTATGTGTAGTATTTTATTTTTTTTACTTCAGCTATTGTTCGTTTTTGATCACAGCAACACCTACCGTTTTGGCAAGTCTTTTGAACAGGGCTACCTGTACCCACAAGCGGCCTTGCTCAAAAGAGCCGCAGAGTTTTGATGTAGTGTTGTTTGTGAGGGGGAGACATGAAAGCAAACCAACATTTGGTGATACAACAAACAGAAAATCACAATCTCCTCTATTACACACCATCAGAAACTACCAACGGCCGGACTATATTCTTGTATTGTCTTCCAATAATACTTATTGGACCAAACAGGGGCTGAGCGTCAACTTGAATCCACTCCAAACCTCTTGGTTATTGTTGAATGTATTTTTATTTAGTTCAATATTATTCATTATTCTAGCCCACAACCCTCTACATAATGTGGCCTCCTGTGAGGACTGTGAAATTAGCAGGATTATTATTATTATTGTTATTTATTCAAACAATATGAACACACCCAGGACTGCGTTAGCTTGGCCTGGGCTGCCAGGGAATTGAATCACGAAGTGTTTGTTGTTTTAAAGCCAATCAGCCTACTCCCATATGTGTTCTTAGCCCTGCCAAGTGGTTGTGGGAGGGACGAGGGAGGGTGAGAGTTTGTGTGTGGGGTGGGGGGCGGGGGGTGGTGGGGGGGGGGGGTGGGGGGGGGGGGAGAAGATCTGGGCTCAGCACAGGCGGTCAGGTATAACGGCCGTTTAAAGTTGTCTGAGTGGACGTGACTGTGAAGTGTTGTTTCTTGCGTTTGATTATATAGACAATGGAATGAGGTATATATCTGTCAGCAAGTCGGCGTGTGTGCAACGCCTTTGTCTAACATCTAAATCTGGAGTATTGAATCCTCTTCATTGGTCACACACATGTACACACACAGTGCGCGGGGAGCAGTGTAGGGGTCTGGTGTCTTGCTCAAGGGCACCTCGGCAGTGCCCAGGTGTTTTGGTTCCCAAGCAAAGTCCCAACAGACTGAGCTACTGCCACCTATGTGTTCATGGGGATGAGTGTGTATGTGTAACGTAAGCCAGCAGGTGGCGCTGTGCAGTGAATAAACCTCACTCCCCGACACCTAAAAGACGTTCTAGCGATGAAGCTAGAGCCTGTGGGTTTTAGCTTCCTTTGTTAGAGCGTCTGCCTTTCATGCTTGGGGTCACGAGTTTGAACCCAGTGTGGAACACTCACTGTTATATATATATATATATATATATATATATATATATATATATGCATGCAAACCCCAAAGAACGGCTCATAAGCAAATCATGGTAATCAGGCAAGGCCCAGAGACAGAGGAGAATGAGAGATCTTGCAGGTCTGATTTATAGTCTCCAGAGCCCAGCCTGCTCAGCTGTGTCTCCTGATCAGAGTCGGAGCTCTGATCATCAGCTGGCTGAAACCAAAGGGGAAAACACTGTGAGATACACCCCCCCCCCCCCTTTCCCCCTAAAAGATAAGGTTCCTACCCGGGACGTCAAAGTTCTTTAACCTATTTACATACATTTACATTAAACACGCTTGACATCTTTTAACCTTATGTGTTGAAGATGAGACGTGCCTGGCCTCACTAACACAACCCCACTACCAAACACACCGTAACAACTTGAAACTCCTCCCTACTCCAGACTCAGCATCTCAAACCTTAACAGCCTTGGCACCGAAGAGCAATTTAGGAGTAAAGCGAAACAGAGGCTGTAGAGGACTGCATGTGTACAAGACATTCATCAACATGTGAACGGTTTACAAAGGTGCACTGGACAAGGCACCCAACATCATTTTATCTTTGCCCTTAATGTGTCGGACGTCCAAGTTGCATGTCTGCAGAAACAGGGCCCTACCGCCTGAGCCTCTGGTTTGGATTTTCAGAAATGTGAGCGGGTTCTGGTCACTGAATACTACAATTGGCTTTCCAGAGTCGAGATGAACATGGAAGTGCTGCAACGGCAATATTAGTACTAGTGCTTCTTTCTCCACCACTGTGTAATTTAGCTGGTGGGAGTTGAACTTCTTGGAAAGAAGGTTAACTGGACGTTCAATCCCTTGCCTGTCAGCCTGAAGGAGTACAGCATCTGCTCCAATATGGCTGGCATCCACATGAAGCTTGAAAGACTGACGGGGGAGCTAACAGAACTGGAGCACACCACAACAAAGCTTTTAATGTTAACAAAAGCTTGCTGACGTAAGGCAGACCAAATTAATTTAGATTTTGCCTTGAGCAAGTCCGTCACCTTGGAGCCACCACAGTCGAGAATGATGGCAAAAGCAGCCGTAATATACATTTCAATATAACATTTCATTAGTTCCTTTTTAGTGGTGGGAACAGGAAACTTTGCAACAGCTGAAACTTTGGAATGATTAGGCCGCACATGATTGAGATTGGATATGGCCAAAAGAAAGCATGCTGAATGCAAAATATTTGACTTACCGCTGCCGTTCAGTCCTGTGATTGTGTTGAACAGAGGATCAAATCCGTTGATTTGTCTTTTGTGCATAGGATTTGAATCCCTCAAGAAATAAAGACTGAATATGCATCTTAAAACTGGCTCAAAAACATGTCACTAAGAGGGAGACCACACATAGTATCCAAATAGTGCCAAATCAGTGAATTAAATGAATAAGAAATCCAATAAGATATATCTGTCAGTAAATCAGTGTATGCAATTCAAGTGTGCATGGTGAGGAGTGTTTAGGAATGAGTATATGCATGCAAAGCACAAAGAACAGCTCAAAAGCAAATCATGGTAATCAGGCAAGGCCAAGAGAGAGAAGGGAATGACAGGTCTCCTGGCTATAGTCTCCCAAGCCCATCAGAACCTTAGCTCCCTTCACCTGCCTGTATCAAACAAAAAGGGAAAACATAGCCAAGAAATGACCGTCCACCCTCTTTAAGGGTGTTTAAATTGTCCCCTCCGGGCACTTCGGGTGGAACATCTCTGAACTATTCAGAAAGGTGTTGCCACTGTCACATTTCACCCCCAATCTCGGATGATGCCAACTGTCAAACAAATATTGAAATTTGGAATTGAAAGAGTCGTTTTGTCTAAACCATGACTGTGGCAACAGGACTTTTAATTATTTACTTTGCCCAGGGTATGTTGTCCTTGCTGGCCTCAACCAATCAACATTGGTCATGTGACTGAATTCTGGGATTACGACCCCTAGTGGTAAAATGCTTGTGACGAGCACAGATGGGACAGATGCAAGAGGTTTATCAATTTCCCCATAATATACATGAGTCCTATTTGAGGAAGGCAAAAATACAGCTACGCTAGTTTGGTGCTTGGTGTGCTTTGCTTTGTTAAAACAATATCATTCTAGTTGTTGTTTGTGTCACGCTCCGTATGCTTCGGGCTTAAGAGTTGGGAGCTGGAAGTCTATACCTAAAATAAAGTGTGTTTATTATTGGCTTAGATATATTTGTTGTGTGTTATGCCTTCATATTTCCATCCCCCTTGTTTATTTTTATATCTGGCACAGGGAGACTTGGCTCTCAGGGATTGGCAAACCGACAACAAGAATCCTAGAAAAAGTATCGTCTCGAAAGCCACACTATAACTTTTCTGTCTCGCAGTGAAGCAAGTGTCTCGAAGGGGAAGTGCCTGAACAACCACTTGTTGGACGTCTGACTTCTGTTCTTCAGAAATTCTCCATAAAACATGGCTATATGTTTTCCCCTTGCGTTTTCACTGACCTGCTGAACCTTGTAGTTTTGCATAAACTTTTTTTAAATATATCATTTTTGGCAAGATCGTTTTTCCTATTTTTTGACATTCGACATATGACATTCATATTGTATACTTGTTTTTTAAAACTTTTTGTTCATTAAAGACCCTGAACAGTGAAAGGCCTATTTTGTATCGTTGTGTCTTGTATGCAATTTCTTTATCACCAACACAGTCTTAAGTCTCTTTAAGTGTACCCCATACTAAGTCACAGTGTCTCTAGCCCGTGTGTGTGTGTGTGTGTGTGTGTGTGTGTGTGTGTGTGTGTGTGTGTGTTTGTGTGTGTGTGTGTTTGTGTGTGTGTGTGTGTCCCATGTGCCCTTATCGTCCATGTATCTGCAGAGTCCACTAAACAAGTTCCCTCGCCTTTTCCCCTTTTAAGGGTAAAGGCAAAGTTAACCTACAGATAAACGAAGCCAGGGGAGAACCAGTTTGCCATGCATCCAGAGATCTGTCTCTCGTCTAATCGTGGACACCACCGCCGTGATACAGCCATACCTCCATTAAGCTTGCAGACTTTGGGGTAATTGACATCTGGCTGGCAAATTGGTACAACGCTGTTTCTCTGGGTTGCATCAGCAGCATGGTGGCCAGGAGTATAATGACTTTACTGGGATGTCATACGTATTTCCTTTAACCCGAGGTGCACTGATGCCATTGGTCACCATTGTTTCCAAGTGTCATTGCGCACGTGTGTGTGTCTGTGTGTGTGTGTGTGTGTGTGTGCGTGTGTGTGTGTGTAAGGGGCCTATCTTGTCTTGCAAGCACTCGCTGAGCATGGTTGGAGGACTCGGTTTGATTGGAGATGTGGGCTGAGATCTGCAGTTCAGCAGAGTGTAATCCCCTGATTGCCGGAAAATCATTTGATTTAACATAGAGCATGATCATGGGAAGACGCATACAGGCCGAAGTTTACCAAGCATCCTCAGAGAGACGATGGGTGTACTGTGCATGATTCTTATAGGTAGACTGTCACATGGTGGGCAGTAACGACACAGGAAAACAAAGGGTGCGGGGAGCGACCATCGTAGAGAGTGAAGATGCTGAGGTCAGACACGGTGGGTAAGGTCAAGTTAATTGGTGTGTACACATACTGAGAGTCTGAGTTGATTAGCAGTACAGTACTTCCCGACGTGTGAAGTTGTGAAGTCAGGAAGGACGGAAGTTGGGGTTGTCACGTTAATTTGTCTATTTATATATAATATATATGTATACATATACTGCATACAATGTGTGTGTATGTATATGTGTATACCAGGGTTTCCGCTAGACGGTTGTCGCGATCGTGAAGTCCAACGGGGGCTGCTCTCTGTTTAGTATGAGCATTATTACCGGACATTTTTTGACCGGCAGCTTTTTAAATTACCGTTTTTTTATAATTTTTACCCGCTAAAAACCGGTACATACCGGCTAACGGAAACCCTGGTGTATACTTGTATATACTGAGCGTCTGTGAGGAAAGGTGCAAAGAGAGACTTCATACAAAAGCGTATTTAATTAGCTATAAGATATGGATGCTTTATGTGGGGTGTTATGGGGGGACATCTCTCCAGCTGGGCAAACCACCGAACGTAATGAGAAGATATTAGCATGTACCCAAAACAAACTCAAAGGATTACAACCAAACGTAATGAGAACCTCCCTGCATTTACACAATCCTAATTCACAAGATTACAACCAAATGAAGCTTCGACCGGCTAAGGGGGGGGGGGGTGTGTGGCGCCTGAACACGCTTTAGTCCTCCCG
>CM051001.1:15291648-15296648 GCA_027704905.1 Muraenolepis orangiensis
CCACGAAACAAGGTTCACAAAGGTGCTTTGACAGCCAATTAAAGTAACTTCTCAATGGATTTAAAGCAATAGATCAATATCAACAGAGTTCTAAGTTAGAACACAGGCGGGGAACCAACGCCAGCTAACACGGCAAACTAATCCCAAAGATACGTTTACAGGTACGAAAGATGAAAAAGACGTGGAATACAAATAAATAATTCAACCCACAGCTCTCGGTAAATATTAGCTCGACCTGTCTTCCCACCTCCGTGGCAACTCTATAGCACGCTCAGAGACATGCTTTTTAACGTTCAAGGTTTCAAACTTCTATGCGTCTGTCTGACTCTCCAACCACCACTTCCCCTTGGCTGGTTGGGCTCCCGATTTGATGGCTTTGGGATGAGAAGTGAAATAACACCAGCCTTTGAAATAAGTGTCTTTTGAAGCCTCGCTGAGACAGTCACCGTTTTATAGCGCAATATAAATACGTTTGAATTGGCAGGACAATCGCATCGCACACAACACCCGATTTTATTGTATTAATTAAATTGAAGTATTCTCATATTCCTCTAGTCTATCCACGACTTTATGAAGTTCTTGGGAAAGGCTCAACGAGCATCAAGCTGATGAAGGACGATGTGGAAGAGATACTGTATGTTGAAGAACTCTCTCCGATTCTGGTCCAGTGAGACCTGCTCAGATTTTTTCATGAGCACGGGTCTTTGCTTTGAAGTACCGGCGGCATGAGATGCTCCTACCTACAGGCAAGCTTTCTCCACCTGTAGCTTGGGCTCCTTCCACGATAAACACCACCACCACCACCACCACCACTACCACCCTACCCATATTGACATCTCTGTTGAGAACACAACTCCAAAAGCGTTCTCGTCTAAAAATAACATCCACCCACCGTTGTTTCACCCCATCTGTGAAGCTCTCACTGCAGCGCACAGTGTGTGTTACTGTGCATGATCTACTTCCCTGGTATGATGTGTACCTCTCAGGCCACAGTCAGTGTCTATTAGCATCTGTCGCTAACGGGGAGGCTCAGCTACTTGAGGAAACCTGTTGAGACGTGTGGAAGTGTGTTTTTGAACTCAATGTGTTGTCTTGATCAAGAGAAATCTGTGTGGGTGGTAATTTAATTTGCATAGCTAAAAATTATATATAAAAATACAAAACATATTTTGTAGATGGTACAATTACTGGGACAGATGGTGAGTGTTATTTGGCTGTTTGTGGGAGAAATATTCATGTTTTTTTACCTTTCCTTCCTCGTTTTGCAAATGATGAAGGAATGACACTATTTTAAAAGGAGGTGTCTAAGCAAGAAAAAGTCATTAATTGACTGTGGAATTAACTCAGAGTTTTCCCACTAGAAGCTCATCTAAGGACATGAACTCTAAAAAGATGCATTATGGAATTGTTTTCTTTAAAGTGAGTGAAAGTCAGCCGAGAGTTGATGTTGCAGAGATGACTACATTTCTATAAATGAACATCTGTTATTCATTTTTCCATCCACTTTAGCTGACAAAATTAATTTGTTTCGGAAAGATGAACTGCATCAGTGGCACTGCACCAAAGTTTTTAAAACAATACTAAATATTCCAAATAAATTGGTCTTTTAGCTGTGAAACGGTCTGCAGCCAACACTGAGAAGTGTACAGCAGGTCACAGAGACCTTAGTGCTGTCCTCTCTCCATCGCTCACAGGTCATGTCCTGCACTTATTCATGGTGTTTACGTTGCATTAACATATGACCAATGTAGTTGACCCTGGATGAACAGAAAGTGGTAGGAAACATGGGCTCAATAATAGAACACATTTATTTATTTTACTTTAAAAAAGCTCTTTATCCTTAACCATTACATTAACCTTTCCATGCTTAAAACAAAACAAAATAATTTATTTAAAATAACTAAAAATATATTTACCCTGTGTATATATATATATATATATATAGCGCTCCTCTATAACACCAGACATGTATGAATCATTCTATGTCCTTCATTTGTTAATAGTACCTGAATTCTCCCTTCATCCTGGACTTGACCGGTCGGTTGAACCCCAGCTGTGCGACAACATCCTGTGAATTCTCTGCTTCTCAGTTTTGGCTTAGATTGGACAGATTGGTCCAATCTTTTCATGGCCAATCATGAAGTCAAGCAGTTGATAGCAGCAGGAAAAGAGGAGCGTTCTCTCGTTTCTGTGTGCAGAAAGGACAGATGCTGGGGATTGAAAAGGAAATAAAAGAGTTAACTGCAACACTCCCATGCAGAACCCTCGACTGCAGATTACCAATCCTCTTTGTTAACAGTGGTTTGTTGAGCACCCTCCACTCTGGTCTTGAGCCTATGTGAGCCCTCCAGGGACGGTCACACCGACCATTCATGCCTGCATCTGTTAAAAACCTTTACACACATATTGTAAGACAGCTTATCAGTAAAAATGTGCAAATACAACACTTAACCTCACTCAACACAAGACCCCTGAGCAGTCTTAAAAATCAGGAAGAAGCTTCACAGAAGGCAAAGAGTCATTACAATTTGGCAGACTACAGCCACTGGGGGTTGTTAAAACCTCCATATTACATCATCCATATAGGCTGATAATTGAAAAGATGCATTGCACCCGGTTATAAACATGTCCATTGCCTTCTCCTGGTCCATGGGAATAAGACCAAGTATATTCCCAATGAACCAGAGAGTTAACAAATATCCCTAATTAAATTTACATTGTCAGTGATCAACCTGCCAGGCACACAGAACACTTGAATCCACATGTGGTGTGTCACATGTCCCCTCTCCTAAACCAAAGCCTTTGATAGTATAATCTGTGAAGAGCTAAGAGATCAGCCTCCAGTTTTTAATCTGCTGCAAATCTCCCCCTTTTTTAGGAATCTGTGTTATCACTGCCCTCCTGCAGCTCATCGGTAACCGCCCCTGCAGCCAGACTGTCCCTTCGTACAGCGAGAACATCGCTGACCAGAAGACTTTGTAAAAAATTAGCAGATCGACGGATCTATTCCCGGAGTACCTGTACTGCAGCATACCGCTCCTCTACAGAAAGTACCGCGTCCAGAGTGCCACCAGGCTGGACTTTTTGGAGACCTCCATAGAATGACTGGGCCAATAAAAGGGTGATCTTTCTGTCAAATAAAGTCAGCTGCACATCTTTGCAGGTTCTGACAGTGTTGTTCCAGAGTTGGAAACAAGCGAACAGATGCGCTTTATTTGGCCTTTTTTTTTGGTTTGTGCTGCAGTACCTGCCAGGTCGGCCCAAGAAGATTAGTTTTAGCAGTGAGAGCCTGAACGTGTACTGTAGATCCTCTAGATACATCTCCTGTTCTCTCATTGGCCTGCAGTCTCTGTCCGTGGTGACATTGAGAAGTGTACTGTTCAAATTAAAAGCATTTTAAAACGAGTGTAATTTTAAAGGGCTGGGTTAAAATGCCAACAAGCGCTCTTTGATGTATTACACTGCACTAGACAATGGGCAGTAAAACCGACAGGCACTATACACCAACTCTTAAAAGTACCAACATTATGCGTAAAACAATAACACCTGTCTTGCCTTGCCGTGGGAAAAACAACAACCATGTTCTTAAGTGTGTACTCCGGTGTACTGCTGCTTTCTCCTGGGGAACCTCTTCTCCGTACATCCGTCACAGCGGTGGACGTAGCCTATCAGTAGAAGTAGCCGACTCTCTAACGGGGTTCTCAGTGATTTTGTCATCCTCGGTGCGGTAACAATCACCTCCCACCACTAAACATTTGCCATTCCACCTGCGACTATTGCTGATTGTCATTCGAAAAGAATCTAAAAAATGCACTTTTTCAGTGCCCTTATGTGATGCATTTATATTTGATAAAAAGACTGGAGCATCCACCTCAAACCAGCGTGGTTTACAATGTCACTATTTATTTGAAAACACATCACCCAACCGCTCTTTTTTTCCCCATTCAATCTGTTGTGACTTTTTCTGCATAACAAGTACATCCAACCTCCTGATACCCATCGAATCCTACAGGGAGGCACCCTTTAATAAATATTAATAATAATAACTTGCATTTATGTAGCGCCTTTCAAGGGACCCAAGGCCGCTTAAGGTTATCTCTCGCTCTGTTCCGGTCTAATGTGCCAATATTTAAATTACACATGAGATGGAGGGGAGGTAAACACTACAACACACACAAGCACAAAGAGACAAGTCAAAATGTGGCGTCATCTAACTGAATGCTGACCTTTAAAAACCAGCTTTCTAAGGCGGAACCCTTTCTGCTCCGCTCCTCCGAGCTCACCTGTGTTCTTCACCTGACGATGTGCCGAGTCGACAAACATTTGACGCTTTGGGAAGTGTTTATCCGCTGAAACTCTCAGGCCTTCTGTATCTTGTAAAATCCTCTTAAATCGACTCAAGGAGTAAAGTATCCAGCCCCTTGAGCCTTTGGACACAGTAGTGGACTCACTGTGAGACTCATCAGAGTCCTCCCCTACAGTCGCAGTTGAATCACTTCAGAAGCCTTCTTTAACCTTTTTTTTATTCTTTTTTCATTCGTGTTTTTTTCTTTCAGCGGACAAATTTACAATAACCCTCATCCATCAGAACATATTTTTCCTCCCCCTCCTCCAAAACACACTCGGGCCCTTGGTTCCTGGTTCCAGTCCAATTGGTTCCTGAGGCCAGGTCTGCCTGCTTGGTCTGCTAGGTTTTTTTTCACCTTCCACCATTTTGTCGTCCGGTGTACAGTACCTCCTGCCTGCTTATTTTCTCCTTTCTTAGTCATGTCTTCATCCATATGTTCCTCTGCCTGCTGCCGGGGGCCGGCTACGTTCTACTTCTCGACGTGTCGACTCATCGAAACCAAAGCATTAATATCCTCCTTGCTTGTTTTCAAAACAGCATGAAAACAGTTTGAGATGCGGGGGGATTTACAACCCAAAGAAACCGTTCTGATTGGCCGTTTCTTTGCCAATTTTTCACGGCGGGATTAACGAGAATAAAGAACCGAGGTAGC